>JAUPFP010000002.1:12564791-13164791 GCA_036925085.1 Brachycybe producta | reverse complement strand
TAAGTTTTTAGTAAACAAACAAATCGTGTACATATGGTAAGAAGTGGTGCCGCGATACTTGTAGTTAGTTAAACGATTGAAGAAAGTTTTTCGTAATTATTCATTTACGAACGTAAATTTTTGATCGTACATCCAGTTTGTGAAAACACTCTGATCACAAACGGTGCCACTTTGCTAGTGTTTTTGGTCGAGGCCACTATGACGTAACGTCCCGGTGGCGCAATAAAGTGTTCCACGAACGAACGACTGTTAGCATATAGATTCCTCTTCGTGATCGTCTCTTTGTTGTCCAATTTCTCTTCGTTTAGTGGCGCAGGTTCATCATCGTTTAGTTTAAATAGTCGGAATCTGATCGAGAGATTGTCTCCTCCTCCTTGTTTTGCTATTTGCGTTAGTTCTACTGTAAAATCGCTATCTTTATCACTTTGACCGAACACAATCAGTTCGTATTGAGGATCTTCATAAAATGTGTCTTTGAACAGAAAAAGATAGAATTGTTTTTATAAATATACGGTAGCTTCGATCGAGTAATCGTAATTAGGTTCGTTTACCGTCAGATGATTCGGCCGGCCATTCGCCCAAAACAATGGCAATTTTCCGGTTGCAACTATCCGTCTCGTCTTTTTCGGAGACACAGCTGCAGATTTCTACTGTAGTTATGTTTTCTTTGAAGTCAGTTTCTGGCAACCTGTTTGTTTTCCACAGTGAGATTCTTTTAGATATTCTTGAATATAATTGTAAGGGGTGGACCATATATTTGAATTTCTTTTCTCGTGGTTTTAAGGAAATTTATGGTTTTCAAGCAAACTTTTATCAGGAGAGAAACATTACAAACAAATTCAAAGTGTTTTAGAAACTACAAGAATTTGTGATATTGCTAGAAGTTCTTTTTATGATGATATCGTTCAAAATAAACTGTTTTAGCCATCTTAAAATTACCAAAATTCGCCTATTCCAATGCTCGATTGCAGTTGAGTTGCCGTTTCTTCGGGTACATTTTTCCAGTTTTCTGACCTAAAACGTACATCAAATTGGTATTTTTTACAATATGGATTCCGTTTTTAAATGTACTCACTCGCAAGACCAAGCTCCATTCCAATTTACTAACCCTTTTGGATCTCTCAGGTGTACTAAGCAGGTATTTTGCCCATCATTATTTTCCACCTTTAACAAAAGTGCGTTTAAATTAACTTATTTTACTAATTAGGTCAGTTAGTGACCTGTATGCATTGGATGACATTGTAAGCGTGATTTGCTGTTAGTCCGTTGCTCATAATTCTCGGTTGATCCGAATCTTCCTTTAAGATGAAATGTACGAACATAAGTTTCATCAAAACGTAACGACACATGTTGCATAGAATTACCGTTATCGAAGCTACTGTGAGCGATCTTTTATGTAGAGCCTGTTGGACTTTATTGGCCGTGTCCGATGAATTTGTAACGAATTCTACGAAGCCCGACGTTAAGTCTGTCATTGCGTCCGCAGAATGCCCTCCGTTTAACTCGTCGTAGGATCCGCGAATCCTTGTTTTTTTATACCAAATATACTTAGCCACATTTGAATTTCCATTCCTTTTTAAAATAAGTAATTACTTCGCATATGCCTTTTCTAGTAGTGGGCCTAAAAATTCACTCTCATCTTTGGAATGCAAGAACACCAGGTGATTATCGACTGTGGGTAGCCTGTCATCAATGATGACAGTTATCCAGTTGTCGTATTGCCAAAATCTAAAGCAGAACGATCCACAGTATTGCCCCTCTTCGAAGCCTTGATCTTCGGGCTGACACACGGAACCAAGGAGTTCTGGGTTTGCGGTCAGTGCCCCTATGGCCGTAGCAAACCAACAGTTTCCTTTTTTTTGGCAATTAGACGAAAAAATAAATGACTTTTCTTCAAATTCTATGTTATCAGTTGAAGATTACCTATTTTTCCTTGGATGAAGTGGCTCATGTTTGCGTTTGCAATTGTCAGCTTCGGTTCGTCACAAATTTCCTTTGTTTTTAGATACCACAAAATAATATTAAACTTACTATTGTATAGTTAGATATTGCAAGGTAAATACTTTCGGTCTTTTCCATTCGACACCTTCCATTGTTTTTCCAATTGACGAGTCTCCAACGGGAAAGTCCGGATCTTCGTACAGTTCTCCGGTCTCTAAATACTTTTTTCGGATTTCTTCGTACTCCATCTTTTCTAATAGAAATAGGAAGAGGTTTTTTTTTCCTTCCAACTTGTCGAAATTGTTTAAAAGATTCTGTCATCGGCCTGCTTTGGCTTTTATTTCAACGTTTTCGTTGCTAAGCAGAACAATTTAAGAACAGCACCTAGAAACACCTTTCATTTAGATACTTTATCTTTTTTTTTCGTTACGAGACCTTCAAATTTGGAGAATTTTATCACGTATAATAATAACACTTGTTGCTGATACTGTATTATTTGGGAAGTCGGCATTCGTGAACAAACACGTTCAATGGGTTATTATTTCCTCTTATTTTTTCATAAGTATGTAGATTATATTTACATATTAAAAGTCTGTTTGTCAACAGACTTTTATTATGTTTGCACGTTAATTTTTTCTTACGGTAGGTAGGGGTTGTAAATATACTTTTTACGTCGTTGAAATTTGCAGAAACGACATTCAAACTGATGAAAGATGTTTGCCTTTTTGATATAATACACACTGTAGCTAAGAACTTCTGGGTGGTTCTGTTTATTTTTACAATTTTCTAATGCTGCAGAAGGTTTTTTTTTTTTTTTTTGCTATAACACTTCAGTTTTTATTAAAAATAAATAAATTACAGTATGATTATTTAGATAACAGAAAACATGAAATCAAAAGCCCAACCCAAATTCTTTCATTTATAACATAAAAAACAATAAAATATAAAATGCGTTTTATGTGAAATGCAAACAAAAACACCCCTTTGATGATTATTTTGCATAAGGCGGCTCAGTTACAGTTGGTTTTTCTGGAACTGTGTTATGCTGCTACTTTTGAACGAAATTGTTCCTCTGCCATCGGACCCTCTGAACTGCTTGCAGTGTAATTATTCAAGAATTTAAAAGTCCTCTGCAAATAATAGCCGGTTTTTACTATGATGATTGAATGGGTATCCTTTCGAAAGGTATAAACTCTTCTTACCGTGTGTTATGCGCAGCTTCGCTAAACACCCTTAACATATAGTCTGCTTCTTCGTTAGGATCCCAAGTAGTGGGAATGATAACGTAGTCACCTGGGGTTTGTTCGAAGCGTTTTGTAATCGATCTGGAGTTAATGTACGCGTCAGTCGTGCCAGCCATTAGTTTCTCGTCGTAGAGATTACTTTTGGTCAGAGGTAGTTGGGTTCCAGTTGGCACACGATAAATGATAAATCCGATTGCGAAGTTATCGTAACCTAATCGGAAATTGGCTCTTCGGTCTTTCTGCATCAGTTCTACCACTAATGAAGCCAATTTATCGTCGTCATCGTCGTGGTCTTCCAGTTTAAGATGATATTGTGTATTCTTATAGAAATATCCTTCAAATAAAATCCTCGATTGAGGTCATTGTGGCTTGAAGTGGGGTTTCAAAAGTTAATGTAACCTGTGTTAGATGGTCGGCCTCCAGCATTGACACCCCTTTTCCAACTTCCGTGTTGAGTGCTCACTCTCCAGGTCTTTGGAGCGTCCAGCAGAGCGTCTGCAGTCAGATTGCAGATCTCGACACTGTCGTAATTGGCCACAAAGTCGAACAGCGACATCCTGACAAAGGAAACAGAATGTTATTTTGTCACGTCGTACTATTTAATTTTTGCGTTTCCTTACCAGAATTCCCCATCAGCTTTTTTCACTAGTCCTAGAGCTGTTCTCTCTTCGGAGGTCAAATTGTTCCATTCTGTAGAACTTTCAGAACAATTTACAAAATAGTCAGACATGTTTTCATTCATATAATAGTGAGTTCATTCATTACTTGTCGCTCCACGATCCGTTCCATTCCGCGTTTGATCCCCATGGATTTCGAATTCTTATTAACCGTAGTTGTTTTCCGTTCTTATCAGTCACCTTTTTGAGAGAAATGTTTTGAATTTTAAATGATTTTGGGAGGCACATTCGAATGTTAAAGTATTGAAACCTCGTTGTATGCTGTGACGCTGTAGGCATGTCCAGTCACTAATCCGTTCCTTCTGACAGGATTGTTCACGGAATCCCCCTTTTCAATAGAAATTATTTACAAAGGGTCGGATAATGGTAATAATTATCTTTACTAACATAAATCGAGGCCGCAATCACAGATTTTCTTCTAAATGCCTTGTTGAGTAGTCTTGGAAAGTTTCGTGGAACATCTTTCATGGAATACGATTCAACCAGACCTCCGGTAAAATCTGTTAAGGAGTCGGCATTGCTGCCTCCTTTTATGGCTTCGTACGTTCCGTGTAATCTTGAAGAGAATCAAAAGAAAAATCACAGACCATATTCGTTTCTAAAAGGCTTGATTATACATACTTTGCGTATGCCTTTTCCAGCAGCGACCCCCAGAACTCGTTTGGTTGATTCGAGTGTACGAATACCAGCTGTCCATCATATGTTGGCAAACGGTCATCTACATAAACTTCCACCCATGATCCGTATCGCCAGAATCTAAACTTAAATATTCCGGCATACCAGTCACTGTCAAAACTTTGTGATGTTGGAACCAACCAGTCTAGAATTTCTTTGTTGTTGCAGACGGATGCTGCAGCTGCTAAAACCCAGCAATCTCCTGTCGAATTGAATATGATTTTAGTTTTGCTGCTTTCCATCAGAAATGGATTTTAGGTAGCATTTATTACCTAGTTCACCCTGTTTGAGATCGAATCTGCTCGCTCCATCTACGAAGAACTTTGGTGGTAGCCCTTCTAGTCGAGCAAGTTCCTTTGTGTAATGAAAAACCAGAGTTGATTTTGAATAAGAGGATTTAGGTATATGGTATAGGGCCTACTTACGTAGGGTCTCATCCACTTGAGACGATACGGAGGGTTTCTGCTGAAATACACTGACGAGTCTTCGGCAGGAAAGTTCGGATCTTCGAACAGTTGTCTGTTTTTCAGATGTTGTTGGCGTAACTTCTCGAAATCCGATTCTGGTTGTGTTCTTGGTGATGCCATTTTTTCTCACTAATTTATTAATGTATATTCTGATATCTTCAACTGTTCTGACTGAAAACAAATAAATATGTAACTTAGATAAATTAGGAAAAGTTGGTTACGTTATCTGGGAAAACTTTAAGGATATCTCTTATCAGGGTGTGGGAAGTTTTAGAGATTCTGTATTTTTGTCAATAGTTTTGTAACAAAAACAGTAAATAATTATTATGTAATACTTAAGTTGTAATCTGAGTCGATTTTACTTTTATGACTTATTTGTAAGGATTTCCACTTAGTTTTCTAGGAACAATTTTAAAATAAAATTCAAAATTTATTTGAAACTAGAAGAGTAAATAAATCGAGTAGAAGTATTTTCATGTCGATATTTTTTAAAATCAACATTTTAGAAGAATTTTTAGTAAGATGAAAATAATTAACTGGGAAAAATGAAAAACGAATATCACCTTTTTTTTAAAAAATACTTGTTATAAAAAGCTTATTTTAAAAGATAACGTGATAAAAATGCTTCTGGTAAATTTAGTTTACAATGAAGTTTGAATTTCTTTTAAAACAGCTTGGGATCTTTACGCAAAAAAAACTTTCTAGTGAGCTGTGGGCCCATTAGGCCCACAAAATCTACCATCATAAAACTGCCATCACGGTTTGGCCTCATAAGTTTCATGTAGGTTTCTACTTAGAAAGTAACATTCAAAAGTAAAATTTTAAAGTTAACAAAACCTCACCTGTTGGTTACCTGATTTAAGTTGCTGATAAAAGAGTCCTCTTTCAGGATATTTCAAATACTGTTGAATTTTCAGGAATTTCTTAATTTTCTTTCTTGGTTTTAATGTTGACTACAAAGGATTGATTAGTTGTTGTTTTTTCCCTGTTGTTACACTAACAGCGTAGCCTTCCCCCCTAGTGATTGAGCACCTGAAACGTGGCAAAAATGCGTCAATAAGTAAACTACATCAGCATATTGTATGTGTAATTTCCTATCACAACAACCGAGACAAAAGTATGGAAGAATAATAATGTTATTCAACGGCAACAACTTCTGGAAGCTGCTGACCTTGGTGGTGGTTGTGGCTGGTTTTTTTTTTTAACTTCAAGCGAAGATTGAAAGTCATTTCAGCTTTGATAATAATTATTATGATTCACAGAAATCTCCCCCCATCCAAGCCCCCACTTTCCCTCCTCATTCATTCATAATCCCCTCAACTTATCTTTATTAATATTTATGTTTAATGTATCATTTTCTATTTTAATTTTTCTCACCACACCCCAACTTGGTGCTCCAATTTCAAACTGATCAAAACACATGTAAAAATATCATTTTATTGCAAAGTTAATAGCAGTTTTAGTACATACAATTATATGTCTATATTATCATATTAAGAAGGAAATAACAGCAACAGCTTTCGAGAAAGAAATTGAGTGTGTTTTAGAAACTAGAATAGTAAAATTGAAATATTTTCAAGTTGATATATTTTAAGAATTACTACCCTTTAAATTAAATCAATAGATTTTTAAGGGTAGTAATTCTTAAAATATATCTATCTATATTCTTTTTAAAACCTTAGTCAAAGCTTGTGCTAAACTCATGAACATTTTATAGGAAGTTTCATTTAACTTCATTTAGCAATTATTAAGAATATGACCCTAAAGTACTTTAAAATAATCTTTCAGATAGTAATTTTAAAAACGCTGAGCATATTTTTAAAAAGCCAAAAAGATATTTTCTTTTAATAATAAATTGCTGTCGTTTCGAAAACAAATTGTGATCATCTTCGAAGCCTAAACAGAATAAAAATTGTGAGGTGTTTGAAAATAACAAGCAAATTTTAGCACTGTTTTGGTTAAGAAAAAAAAACAACAAAAACATTATTTGAAAAATTGTCATACATTTTTTTTAGTGAAATTAACATGAAAAGTTTTTTACTCTTCTAGTTTCTAAAAACATAGATAAAACAAGAGTTCATTCTTTTTCTTTTTACATATTTGGCGGCCATTGTTGCTTATGTAGTTTTAATTCCTGGCGAGAGTGTAAATGGTTCTTCGTATACGTCTTTAATAGCTGCGAATGCTAGATAATACTCTTTATGCTTGATATGAATTACATTGAATAACTAGACAAAGCTGGCTTTGAATATAATAATATATATGTTAGCTATGTCAAGTACAGTCCGGTTTCCCCCACTAGATTTCACTATAGAAATGATAATAAAAAGTAATGATAGTTAATAAACAAAATGTCAGTTCACGATAGTTCGAATCTTACTTCGATTCGAAAGGAGCCTCGCTGAAGATACGCAGCATGTAATCTGACTCGATGCCCTCGTCTTTAGTAAAGGCTACGATGACGTACTCTCCAGGGTCCAAGTCGAAACGCTTGGTAACATCACGACCACTGTCGGCATGGAAACCGGCTATCTCTTCTTGATTGAGCTCTAAGGCATCTTCGAAAGTGATCGGAGGTTTGCTTCCTTCAGGTATTTTGCAAATGGCATATCCAATGTCTGTTGCTTCCTTGCCCAATTGGCGTCTACCCTTTTGCGTCAGTTGGACGATAACGGAGGCGACATCGTCATCGTCGTAGTCGTTCAATTTTATGTAGTACTGCTTACACTTTTCGAACGCCTCTGCAAGAAAATATCTATTTCGGGAGGGCTAATACAAATTTAAGGACATAATCGTTACCTTTTGTTTCTGGAGCACCAGTAGCAGTTTCCCCCGCAACCCATGATCCATGATGGATGGCAATCTCCCAGTTTTTAGTGCAACCGTCCGTTATATCCTCAAGTGCAAAATGGCAAAGGGTTATGCCATCAAACTCCCATTTGTAGTCCGTAATGGACATCCTTTGAAGAAAGTATTCGTTTGTTTTCTGCTCGCTAGTACTTATTTAGTAATTGTTACCAAAATTCTCCGTCATCTTTCTTTACGACTTCCAAGAGCTTTATCGATTCCTCTGTCAGTTTGTCCCATTCCAGAGAACTGTCACAAAAGGAAGAATGAAAAAAATGTAACAAAAGCTTCCAAAGGCTCGTTACCTATCACTCCATGTCCCGTTCCACTCGTCTTCGGTACCCCAAGGATTACGAATTCTTACGAGAAACTGCGATTTCTCCGTAATATGTTTTTTTATGGCTTCTCCAAAGCCAGTCACGCTGTAAGCGTGTCCAGAAACTAGTCCGTTCTTACTTGGGCCGTCGGAATCGTCACCCTAATTTCGTAAAATAGAAAGAATTTAATTATTATCGATCAATGATAATAATTAATCTTCATTAGATTTAAAGCTTATACAAAGATGGAAGAGGCCACGATGGTGGTCCTATTGAATGCTTTCTTTAAAAGTCTTCTCAGATTATTCACTTCATGAAGGTAGTAGAATTCTGCAATTCCACCTGTGAAATCAATCAAAGACTCGGCGTTCGTTCCAGATTCGATGGCTTCGTAGGATCCGTGCAATCTGAAATGAGGATTTGGTTACGATTAAGTTACGATAGGTTGGTTTAAATGGTGTTTTCTTGCTTAGCATAAGCCTTTTCCAGAAGACATCCCCAAAATATATTTTTATCTGTGGAAGATGCCATCATGTATCTCTTCTTGAAGACCGGCAACCGATCATCGACGTAGACTTCGACCCACGTGTCGTACTGCCAGATACGAAATCGAAATATGCCAGCGTACCAATCTGGTTCGAAGCTCTGGTCCTGTGGTACGAGCCATTCAAAAGCCTCTTTGATATCGCAGACAGCAGCTGCACCTGCTAGAACCCAACAGTCGCCGATAGTTCCTTGTTTGATATCCATTCTGCTTCCCCCATCCTTGACGAAAATCGGTCCTTTCTCCAATCCAAACTTCTTGAGGATCTCCTAATGTTTGATTTGCAAATTTTAGTTGGAAAGGTTAATGTGGTACAATTTACTTAAATACTAGAAGTATTTTTTGGAAATATACTTTGGGTCTTAGCCATTCAACATTGGATGGAACTTTCCTATTTTTAAAGATTGATTCATTTTTAGTCGGAAAATCCGGATCCTCGAAAAGTTCTCCCTTTTCGAGACATTTCTTTCGAATGACTTCGAAGTCCGATTTCTGGATCGGTTTACACTCGTTTTCTTCGGACATTGTCGTTTAGGAATTGTCACTTGTTTCTGAAAATGGTTTAAACGTTTAATGAACAAACTGATTTTCGAAGTCTTGTTTTTTCAGGAGCAAAACTAAGAAATTGAAAATGGGTTAGAAATTAGAAGGGTAACATGTTGATTTTTTAAATAAACTTTTTCTACACAAAAATTAAAATATCTGTCTGCTCAATTTGCCATAAAAAGCTTACTTTAAAAGATATCAACATGAAAAATACCCTCTTAAGTGATTGAGCTATACCCTTTCTAGTTTCTAAAACAATTTTCAAGTTTCTCTTTCATTTTGCTTCTGAAGGGCAGAATAACCAAGTGATGGAGTGAGGGGCGTTTTACACTTAAAAACTCTATTAATTATAACGATTTTTATTTTAATGTCAATTCATTTATGTTTAGAAATTCGAACAAAGGGCCTCTTTATAGTTTGTCGTATTTTTTTGGCTACTGTTAAAATTATAAACAAACTTTTTTTTTATTACTGGCCTCTCAAGTTAAAAGTTTTAAATTACAAACACATTTCAATTGGTGTTTTATTTCAGTTATTTTTTTCTTACTCCAATAACCATAAAAAGATAATTAAAAGAGTTTCTTAATTAATGGTTTAATTTATAAAGTTGTAACTTTGACGAAAAGCAGCCAAGACACATGTAAATTTTTGCATTTAGTTGTCAAATTTTTTTGTGTGGTTAAAAAAAAGTGTCTCTAGAGTGAAAATAAGGATGTAATTTGGGTATAAATTTATTTAGTGCATAAAACAGCTGTCATTAGTCAAGGCTAAGTAAAGTTAAATTCTAAATAATTTATAAAACAGCCACGTCCATTGAAAACAAATCGGCTTCAAGGGCTAACTAATTAGTAAGCTTGGAACTTAATTAATCGTGTTTATTTTTTGAAAATCATTTTTAGTCTTGTTTTTTTTTTGTTAAGAAATGTTTAGTTACTTTAGAAATGTAACAATAAACATTCAAGTTGTAAAATGTTACAAATTTGGTCATCTTTCTCAAGTGTTTATTCAAGCTTTTTGTACTTTTATTCACAACAATACCACGTTTAAACTAAAAAAAAAAGGCTGTGGTATTTTTGTGGCTTTAATTTTTAGACATGAGTTCAATTTAGTATTTCTTATTAAAAGTTCCAATTGTTTTGATGGAACTTTTTTTTAAGAAAAATGCATTGCTGAGCATTAAACTAAATGTTGTTGCATACATTGACGGGTTAAGTTGCTTTTTAAAAATGCTAGTTTCAGCTAATTTAAAAAGTGTAGTTTACAGTAGTTAAATTACTGTTTTAATGTAGTTTAACTACTAAAAATGTAAAAATTACTAAAATCAACCTAAATTCAGTAAATTGCAATACAAATTATCAAATTAATTAATAACTTATTAAAGTTAAAAAATTTTTTGCCCTCATACCTCTCCTGATAGTGATTTTAATATCTACATTTTGCCATCCTAAAAATGCCTCGTTTTATAGTAATAAAGGTAACGCCAGGGTACCATTAAGAATTGAAAGTGGTAATTGTTAGATTTTTTTGGCCCTCAACAATTTTCAGGTGTTTTATATGAAACTTACTTAGACATTTTCATGGAAAACCCCTTGGAAACCCGTTGTACCTCCTTTAAATAGGGATGAAATTACACTTAATTGCTAAAAAGCATTTTTAAATTTAGTTTAGACTATTTTCAAACATAACTAATTAACAAGTAGTTAAAATTACTTTTCTAAATGTTAGTATATAGTTGAACAACTAAAACGTAGAAAAGACATTTTGTTCTGAGAATATAATGAAAACGTTTGGCGAAAAGTTCGAGTAAAACTCGAAAGACTTTGCGTTCTTCAAATTGGTTGTTGCACCAACTGAAATTAATTTAATACAAAAACTTAGGTAACTATTATTTCAATAGAAACATTTTTTTTTTGTAAAAGTGTACAAAAGTGTTACATAGCAGAATGTTTTATATTTTTTTCTGCTGAGACAATTTAATTTAATTTACACTGATGATAACATACAGTAAGTTGGTGGAATACAGAGTTATAGTTGTGTTACGTCGTTAAATTAGAAGCAATAAACTAACTAGAAACCAAAACACATTTGTAAATTTTCACTTTAGCAACAGCAGGTTGTTTGTTGCTGGAAACCTTGCAACTTTATGTCAGTTAATTGTGATGCATTTTTCGTTTTTTCTAAAGCAAAAAAAAAAAAAAAAAAAAAACAGACAAATAGTTGTAAATTAAGTTTACAACTTAAATAATTAGTTTGCCATCAGTTAGGGAGCTGCTTGTTTTATTGCCCAAATTCAAGAAGAAAACCTTGTTCTTGGAAATTTCAATTTCAGCCTCTTGAGCAGGGTTCCAACGGGGGAAAAATTCTTGTTTTAATGTTGGAATCCTGGGGTGTCATTACAGAAACAAGACTGCCATATGACAGTAAATTCTCATATCTAGTTCATAACATTGTAGCAGTCACAAAAGCAGTTACAAAATATTATGGTACTATGACAAATAACAATATATGACTGCCATTAACTAACTTACAGAATAATAAGGCATTCATAAAATAATAGCGCACAAGCAGTGGCATCATTGGGTGTGCCTGTCATAATTTTATGACTTTTTCTGTAATAAGGCCCCCGTTGTAGTTCAAGTGCCAAATTTTCTTGAATTTAGACCTAGATTTTATTTAACTTAATCTTGACTAATTATGACAGTTATTAGGTGTGCATTGCATACGAAATTTTTTGTTTTTGTTTTGTAAGCACAAAAATATTTATAAACTAGAAAGATCCACCTGAAAGAACACAATGGTTTTATTCAATAACAACTTTTAAAAATTTATAAAAATTGAGAAATTTATCTTGCAATTACTTACTTTCCTAGTAAATATTTCAATTATTTTCCAATTACCAGTTTGAACATCATGAAATGCACAAACATCAAAAACAACAATTACAAAGTTTAAAAAAGTAATGGTAGTGAATTACTAATTACTTAACAAAGTAATTTAATTATAGTAATTTCTTACTTTTGTGGCAACTGAAGAATATACTCACCAAAAATAAAAAAGTTGAAATAAGACGAAATATGTCGAGCAACAGTCAAACGGGATTCTGAACCAAATCAAACCAAACCAAATATGTTTGTTTGTCCGAAGTGTCAGTGAGTTCTTGTGTTGAGTCCGTGGATGGAGTTTTAAATTTAAAACAATTTTAGAGCGAGGTCAATAAGAAATTGAATAAACAACCCCCCAAAAAAAAGGTCTCCTTCAGAAGACCATAAAATTGTAGCAAAAAAAGAGTTGTCTTGTTTTCGAACCAGAGTTAGGAGAATGTTCTCACCATTATTATTAGTACTGACGATATCATTTCCGAAACCCCTTTTTATACCAACTTACCCAATGACATAAAAAAAACTTTGAAGGGAATTAGGGATTTTTTTCTTCTTCTTCTTCTGTACATAGTTGGTTGTTGTCGTTGTTTTTCTAGACTTATTTTTTTGATTCTTAATTGGATGAGGAAAATTTGATATTAGAAATTACTTAGATCATTATAGTTAAGATAGAAACACAGCCACAAAATCCAAATGTGAAATATAAAAAATGGTCTTTCAAATTGATCGCCGGTCTTCGTTTTTAATTTCAACTTTCAGAAGAAAGAAGAGGAAAAAAATGGACAACATCCAAATTGAAGAAAATTTATTCTGTCCTTGTGTTGTCAACAACTTAACCCTTTTATCATATCCCTTTTCCGTTTCAAAATGAACAATTTAATCGTTTTTTTGTTGGAACATGTTTATATTGACAGTAAAACACCCTTTTCTTTTTAATTTTCACTATCTAATTATACAAAATTATATGTTTATACTTCACAAAATTATCAGTTTTTCGGGATTTTATCTAATATTTAAACAGGTGACAAAAAGGCACACTTTTGAACGATTTTTTTTTAAAAAAATGGTTCAACAGTCAAATTCTCGGGTGTATAAATTATAGATTTTTTACTTTCATTTTGCATCATGGTTTTAAATTCTACCATAAAATGTTTATTATTTAAGATACACTAATCAAAATGATTTTAAATATTATTTTCATTAGCATATTTTTTTTAAAAAAATAAACATTTTATGGCAGTGTTTTTGAAAACATGATGCAAAATAAAAGTAAAATGTGATTATATTTTTTTAAAAAAATTGCCATAGAAAGTTAACTTTTTAAAGATGTTGGTTGTATCATGAAAATACTGTTTGCTACCGTTCTAGTTTTCTAAAACACATTCAAGTTTCTTTTCATTTAGCACTTGAAAGACAGAACAATGAAGAGTTCGAGAGGCGCGCCGTTTATACTTTAAAAATCATCTTAAACACTTCAAAATGATCAATAAACTTGTTATGGCAGTTTTTTTAAAAAAATTATCTCATATTTTACTGTTTTTTTGGCATCAATGAGATTAAAAAATCGCCTTGAAATGATTTATTTTTAAAGATAAACTCGTGATAATATTTTTTGGCATATTTCTATTTATTCTTCTAGTTAGTTTTTTTTTAAACTCTTTTTAGTAAATTCACAGCTGAGTAATCAATACATTTTGACTACAATTTATTGTTCAAATTGAAATAGGAAAAGTTTAATTAAATATTCTTAAGAAGGTCCATAATTTCGGTGAAAATAATAATCATTTCTTACACAAAAAACACAGTGAATATTTAAAACAAAGCAGTTATACATTTATTTATTTCTAGCATCTTTCGAAGCTTTTTCTCCCCGCTGTAATATTTATAATTATTATTAGACTTTTGAGTCTGCGAGACAATTAAAACTTATATTAATTATTAAAATTAATCAAAGGTGATATCAATTAGCATTTCGTCCACTTTTTACTCTTCACTATAGAAATTGAAAATGATTAACAATTAATTTTTCAATATTCTAATTGTTAATTATTAGTGCCAGAATTTATATGCAATATTAAGCAAATGTTTCTCAACCTGTGGCCCAATTGTGAAGTAACAATTTCGTTTAGATCAACCAACAATTAATGTTTTTTCACTCAAAAAAACGGGTAGAGGCTAGAACTTTCTAGTTGATTAGAAAAAGCTATAATTGCAGTTGCTGCTAATGATGATGATTACTTCACAATTGGCACTTACTGGGCCACATATTGAGAAACATTTGCTTAATATTGCATAAAAATCCGAGCCCTGTTAATTGTTCTCTAATCTATACTTTGTTTTGAGAGAAGCCTCGCTGATGATACGTAGGATGTATTCACTTTGTAGTCCTTCTTCTTCGGCAAAGGGCAACACGACATATTCACCCGGTTCCAAGTAAAAACGTTTCGTGACGTCACGAAACTTTTGAAAATAGACTCCGACAAGGGCTCCATCATCACTGGCTTCTTCGAATGTAATCGGAAATTCGGAACCTTTCGGTTTCTTACAAATGGCAAAACCGATTCCTTTGATTCCTTCTGCTGTTTGTCGTCTTCCTTTTTGTGTCAATTGGATGATGACCGAGGCCACATCATCTTTGTCGTAGTCTTCCAATTTCATGTAGACCTGTTGGCACTTTTCAAACGCCTCTGAAACAAAATTCTTTTAAAGCTGATAATCGAGTAGCAAAATACATTATTTAATATTTAACCTTTGGTTTTCGGTGGTCCAGTTGCATCTATACCCTTTACCCAGGTGCCGTAATGAGTAACAACAGCCCAGTTTTTTGTAAAACTGGCTTGTACATCTTTACGCGTAAAATTGCAAAGCGTGATGCTGTGAAACTCCCATTTGAAGTCCGAAACGGACATCCTTTAGACGAGCCCAAAATCGTTAATTTAAAAAAAAATTAGCTCATGATGAAACGTCTTAAGAGTTACTTTGCTCGTCACAAGTGAATTTCAGAGAAAAAACGTCAAATTTTGTTAGAAAGTAGAATAGTAAAAGAAAACTCATGCGAAAAAGTAACTTTCATGAAAACACCTTTCAAATTAAACGTTTATAAACGTTTATTTTGAAAGATGTTGTCATGAAATTAGTTGTAAATGGTTGTTTTACTCTTCTAGTTTCAAACAAACTATGAAAATATCTTCTGACGATCGAAGCGATTAAGAACTATAAGTGTCGTAGAATTTTACCAAAATTCTCCATCATCGGCCTTGATGGCACCCAACATGGATTTCGATTCATCCGTCAGAGTTTCCCATTCGACGGAACTGTAACGAGCGAAACAATGGGGGAAAAATGGTCGTTTCATTTTATAATTTATGAAAAAGGTTCGTCACTTGTCACTCCATGTCCCTTTCCATTCTTCTTTGGTGCCCCAAGGATTACGAACTCTTACTAAAGGTTGACATTTGTCCAATAGTTTCTTTTTGGCCTCTCCAAAAGAAGTTACACTGTAAGCGTGTCCGGCAACTAGTCCATTATCCACAGGGGCGACGTTCTGAAAGTTCTTTATTACAAAATTGAAATTTCATATTAGGTTATTAAGGTGGATATAAAATGTAAACGGCGCCTCGAACTCTGCTTTTTCTGTTTTTAAAGGAACAAAAAAAGATAAGAAACTTGAAAGTGTTTTAGAGACTAGAAGGGTAGCTCTTAAGGGTCTTTTCATGTTTTCATATTTCAAAATAATCTTTTTATTTAATTTTGAAAAGAAATAAACTGCTTAAAGCAGACGATATTTTTTTTTTAATTTTCGCCAATAAAATCTTATTTTAAATTATATCAAAATGAAAATACATCATTAAGTGATTGAGCTACAAATTCTAGTTTCTAAATTCTAATTTCTGTTAAATTTTGCTCTTCTGAAAGGCAGAATAATCAAGAGTTTGAAAGTCAGCTGTTGTTAAAACATTTTAAATGAATGCCTACAAAAATGGAAGATGCGACGATGGTGGTTCTATCGAAAGCCTTTTTCAAAAGTGCCTTCAAATGATCCACTTCATGAAGATAGTAAAATTCTGATATACCACCGGTAAAATCAGTCAGAGACTCTGCGTTCGATCCGTATTCTATGGCTCCGTATGATCCATTCAATCTGTAACGACATACAGCCCTTTAAGAAAGAGAAGAAAGTAACCGAGGAAGTAACTTTAGTTACTTGGCATAAGCCTTTTCGAGAAGACATCCCCAAAAGATGTTCTTGTCTGTAGAGGATGCCATCATCAAGATCTGTCCTCCGTAGATGGTCGGCAACCTATCATCGACGTAGACTTCGACCCACTCGTCGTACTGAAAGATGCGGAATCGAAATATGCCAGCGTACCAGTCTGGTTCGAAGCTCTGGTCCTGTGGTACGAGCCATTCGAAAGCCTCTTTATAATTACAGACGGCAGCTGCAGCTGCGAGGACCCAACAGTCACTAAGTTGTCCTTGCTTAATATCCATTCTGCTTCCGCCGTCCTTAACGAATATTGGTTCCTTTTTCAGCCCTTGTCTCTTGAGAATTTCCTAAAAATGGGAGAAAATGATGTTAAAAATTCGTCACCAAGATTGAGAATTGCTTACTTTGGGTCTCAACCATTCTACGTTATCAGGAACCTCCTTGTGCAAGAAGATCGATTCGTTTTTAGCCGGAAAATCCTCATCTTCGAAAAGTTTCTTTTCTTCGAGACATTTCTTGCGAATCTTTTCAAAATCTGACGTATCAGGAGAAAATTCTTCTTCGGACATTGTCGTTTTTTGTTATCTCTGCAAGAGATAATTTTAACAATGTTTTATTTTATAAACTAAATTTGTGTTAGAAGTAACTTTTAACTTGGCAAATTTTAAGCAATTTTTTTTTAGCAAGTTTTAAGTTTGACCAAAATTTTTAAAGCAATTTTAAAGTATCTATTAAGTTAAGAACAAACTTTTAAGTTAGCAATGTTTAAGCAAATTTTATGTTAGAAGCAATGTTTTTAGTAGCAATTTTTAAGCAAATTTTAACAAATTTTTAGTTATTTTAACAAATTTTAAGTTATAAGCAATTTTAAGAAGTTTTTTTAATAATTTTTCTGCAATTTTTCTTAGCAAATAGCAGCTTTTAAGCATTTTAAAATAATTTTTAAGCAGACATTTTAAGTTATTTCTTATAAGCAATCGTTTGCGAAACAACAACAAACTTTTAAAACAAATCGTGTCTCAGTTTCGAAGTGAACAAAAGCGAACGAAACTTCTGAACGAGTTATACTTATTACTTTTAAAGTTAGTTATTTCAGCAAATACGACAGTCACATTTGTCGAATTTATAACAAATTAGTGGCTATTCTCACCAATGAAAAGGATCGACAAAAAGTGACTAAAGGATGAAACCTAGAAAGTAAAATTACCTTCTCTAAAATGAGCAAAATACAATTTCCAAGTAGTCTTTAACTAACCCTTTTATACTTTTTTTTTTGACACGACATAAAAAAATGTAACAGCTTTTCTGCTCATTACTGTGAAATTAATCTCATCTTAATTAACTTTTTTCTTAATTGGAGAAAGATCATATTTAATAGGAAAAAAAAATCTACAACATAAAATATAAACATCATCATTTATTTCGGTCGTCAAATGTTATTTATGGAAATACAAATGTCCTTGTGTTGTCGACAACTTCAGACCCTTTTTACGATCCGAATCCATCATCTCGACTTTTAAAGTGAAGGTCCGATAGCTCGGAAGTGCAGAGGAAGAGGAGGAGGAGGAGGAGGATCATTCGTCCGTAATCTGTCTTTGACCATGGAACTTCACCATTGAACATATGTATCCGTTTCTCAAAAACGAACCCTGAAAGAAACAAAAAAATTAGTATGTTCAGTGTTCACTGTCAGTTTCTGTCAATCTGCTTTTAGAAACTAGAAGGGTAAGGGTTAATCACTTAGTTGTATTTTAGATGTTGATATCTTTTAAAATAAGAATAACTCTTTAATGATTGCTAAGCCACAAACCTAATGTTAAATTCATTAACCTTTACATCAAATCTTATCAAAAGTTAATGAGTTTAGCAGCTGCTATACCTTTGATTTTGCAATATGCACAACCATTAAAATGTTCATAAAAATACCTAAAAATAATTTTAAAAAAAAACAGAAAAATATCTAAAGTAAACCACAGTGAAGCCAACACTTTGGCGCATGTGCTGATTTTTTTCTTCTGTTTTTTAAAAATTATTTTTAGGTATTTTTATATTAAAATAATGGTTGTTTTTCTTACTCAATGGAGTTTAACATAGAGTTAAAAATTCGCGATTTTGAAACATTTTTTAAAAATAGAACCGCACTTTCCAATTTTTTGTCATTTTATCACTAGATCAGCATATATTTAAAGTGTACATTGCACTTTGAACCATCAAAATTGGTCAACTTTAAATATGAAAAATAAACATATTGCCGCGACTGTGTATTTTAAAAAATAACGTATCTTCTTTAACACCAGGTCTATGGGTTCAATAAAAAAACGATACTAGCGCTCTTTGCGGAGATTTTTCGAGAAAATTTAGTGATGTAGCCTCACACGATATTTTGAAAATATTTGAAGTAAATAGATAAATAACGAAATGCTTTAAAATAAACTAATATGGCGACTTAACTTATAGATATTACATACGAAACACGATTTGTTATAACACCCCTTTGTTATCCATACTTTGCTTCAATTATATACCCAGGGTTTAACTTATTCGTTGTGTTATTCGCCAATAGATGGCGCACATAGCGTCGTGAAAATTGTTCACGTGTTGCGGTCCTCATATTTTATCATTTGGCGGCAAAGCACATGTGATTTTGGGGGGAAAAGTAATGGGTTGATTCGTGTTATTATTGATGTTTCTGTGTTTCTTGGAACAAGTTCGACTGGTTTTATTTTTTTTAATCACGAATTAACTTCATTTGTTGGTCAACAATCAATCTTTTTTAATAGATTATACAAGTCGGTTCTTTTATTTGGGGTTTTTTTAAGGGTTGTTATGTCGATAAGTGGGGGAGGTAGCCTGAAAATGCCCCTTATTTAAGGTTCGTCATGTGGAAAACACCTGAATGAGGATGAGTAAGTATGAATAGAATCGATTAATTGTTAGTTTTTTCCAGTGTTTGTCTTTGATGTCTCTTTAGTTCGCTTGTTTTATGCAAAAGTTCGAAATTTCCCCTTAAAATAAGGTGGGTTTTGTTTCCTCTTTCTGCCCCCTGGGCCCCTCCCCCTCCCTTGTCTGGAATTTATTGATGGATGATCGTTTTTGTGTGACGTCATTATACGTGCTTTCCGTCATCTGTAGACAGCTTCAGAATTTCTTTGGCTCCGCCCTTTTATGAACGTCATCAATTTCTAATTGGTTTGTTACTTGGTCTGACGCTCATAAAAGGGCGGAGCCAAAGAAATTCTGAAGCTGTCTACAGATGCCTTTTACGTTGCTTACCTTTGATGTATTGAGTAATAGTGGGCTTCATTACAAAATATAACTATCATATGATAGTAAAAATTGTCATATCTAGCTCATAACATCACAAAAAACAAATTAGAAATTATTACTGTATTATGACAATTATTATACTGATATTGACAGCATGATAAAATGAATTGTCATAAAATAATAACGCACAAGGAATGACATCATAAGATATGATTTTTTAATGCGACGAATAGAGGCTCTTGTTACGATCTTAAGACACTTAAGTCTCAACCTTCAACCCCCCCTCGTCGTCGTCGTCGTCGTGCGAAATGGTCATATAGAGCCATATAATCCTTTCCTACTCATAACTTCATAAGTAATTTTTAGAGACTAGAAGGGTAAAAGGAATATATATGCGTAAAATAGACAGTTCTAGAAATAGGAGAGAACTTCAGTTGGTTCCGCCCTTTTTATGACGAACGGCAACTTCTAATTGGTTCGTTGTGTGGTTCGAAGTTGAAAAGGGCGGAGCATGTGACGTCAGACTACATAACCAACCAATTAGAAGTTGCCAGTCGTCATAAAAACGGGCGGGGCCAACTTCTGTTCGTCCCGATTTCTAATTGCCTGTGTAAAATAAACGTTGTGATGATATTTTTCAAAATGAACGTTTTACTGATTTTTGAAAAAGATGAAAATGAATGCATTTAGGGGTCGTCTTAATGACATTTTTCAAAATGAACGTTTTAGTTCATTTTGAAAAATGTCATTAAGGTGGTTTTAAAATATAAACGAGAGATCTTCTCGAAGTCTTAATTATCCTGTCTTTTTCACTTAATTAAAAGAAAACTTTTAATTAGAAACTAAAAATGTAGTTAGCATAATTTTCATCTTTCAAAATAAATTTTTTATAATAATCAAAATTTAAAAAAATATTGTCTGCTTAAAAGTTATGTGATTTTTAAACTGACATAAAAAGTTTATTTTGAAAGATATCAACTTATTAAGTGATGGTGTTTGCTACCCTTCTAGTTTTTTAATTAGTTTCTCTTCATTTTGCACCTGAATGATAGAATAATGAAGAGATTCAAGATTTCGCATTTTACACTTTAAAAGTGTAAAATGCGAAATCTTATGAGAATTCCTTTTAACATACGCCCCCTGGTGTTGATTTCTACAAGCTTGAAAGTGCCACAGAAAGAGCCGTTTTAAAAGGGGGGGGGGGGGAAATGTAATCCATCATTTTTATGGGGGATTTTTTTCTCTCTCTGTCTTTCTGTTATAAATTGGGTTCAGTTTTTCTGCAAATGGCAAATTCCCCTAACCTTCTTCTTCTTCCAATCCCCTTTTTTTCCGCATATATTAAAGCAGGCGATGACGAGTTTAAGGGGTTATTTTTGTTTAAGGGGGTCTAAGTTGGGTGAGCCTGAGGAGGAGGAGGAGGAGGTGGGAAAATGGGCTTCTGTTTTCCCCTCTCCCGGTTTTTTTCCCGCTTTTTCTCGGTCATAAAAACAGCCTCTTTATTTCGTAATAAAACATTTTACGATCAAATACAAACACAATAAATATACAAAGAATGAAAAAAACACCACCAGGAGGAGGAGGAGGAGGAGGAAAGAAGGAGAGAGAGAATTCTTTAATATTTCTTCTGTATATATTTATTTGAAATATTATTATTTCATATTTTTCTCTCTTTTTTTTCACTCTTCTAGTTTTTTATTGAGAGATAGATGCAAATCGAATCTTCGTCTTCTTCTGTTACATAAATTTCCTTTTTTTTTTTTGAAAATTAGTGTCAGAAACAGTTTTTTACTTTCTGGATGATATGTATGGGGGGAGGGAGGGAGGGAGGGGAAAGAAATTCCTCTTTTCTTGAAAAGATGAGTGATTATATCAGGGTTCGGATTTATATGCCAATATCAAGCACGAATGGTTCTCAATCTGTGGCTCAAGTGCCAATTGTGACGTAATCGTCATCATAAAGGACAACCAGAAAAATACGATTTACATTCTAATACCTAGTACTCACCCCTGATAATTTTAATTTAAATGCATTTAAATAATAAACATGTTCTACAGAGCCCTGTGAAGGACAAACAAACAATATGTTGCCGAATTCAATTTATTCAGTTAATAATCTGAAATTATAGAGTTAATACTTAAATATAATATAATTCACATAAACACATTTAAATTGAATTCATTTAATTCACGTGTGAGTTAAATGAATTCAAATTAAATGTGTTTAGGTGAATTTATTTTCAGATTATTAACTGAATTAAATTGCATTCGACATATTGTTCGTTTGCCCTTCACGGGGCTCTGTAGAACACGTTTATTATTTAAATGCATTTAAATTATCAGCTGTGTGTACTAGGTATATGCGCCTTGTCTAAAGGTTAAAGGTCAAACTAGTACCTAAAACTATTTTTGCTCCGAATAAACTAATAGCCTCTAACCATGTTCTTTTGGCTGAAAAAAAAAATACATGCCTTACATGCTTAATCATCATCAGTAGAGTAACTGCAATTATGTGTTTTTTTCTAATAAAAAAAGGCTGATTAGAGGCTAAAGGTCTGGTTATTATCAGTTATTAATTAAGAGTTCTAGCCTCTAACCAGCCTTTTTGATTAGAAAAAAAGCCATAATTGCAGTTTTTCTAAGTATGATGGTGATTGATTTACAATTGGCCCACGGATTGAGAAACATTTGCTTGAAATTGCATATAAATCCGAGCCCTAATGGTTTGTTTTAGGTTTTGGTGACATAATGTCACTAACGAGGGTGGGTTGGGGTGTCCCCCTTAAATAAGAATCCCCTTTTTTATCCCCCTTTATATCTCTCAATGTGTTTGAGCCTTTTTTCCATCGATTAAGTTGAAAGATAACAACAGAAAATAAGATTTTCTTTTTTCTTCCCTTTTTTCATCATTTCGTCGGTTCTTCTGATTGACTTCAGTTAAAATGATGATGGGGGCTTCGGTATCCCCCCCCCTCCCGACACTCTTCATTGTGTTTCAGAAGCCCCAGTTTTTTTTTGTGTCCAGATTTCAGAAATATAAAAAGAACAATACAATTTTTTTTATATATAAAGGGCATCTTTATTTATTTAAAAAAAAGCCAAAGAAAATGACACAAAAAAATGTCATTTTCTGGTGACAACGAAAGGAAATTCCGGGGTTAAAAAAACAAGAAGCTGTTCCTGTTTGTCTGTAAAAAGTTCATTTTGAAAGATACCTAAACATGAAAATAGCTCATTAAGTGATTGAGCTACCCCTTCTAGTTTCTAAAACACCTTCTAGTTTTTGTCAATTTTGGTCTTCTGAAAGACAGAATAGTCCGATTTAAAATTTTTTTAAACATTTTAGAAACTGGAAGGGTAACTTAATCACTTTAAGAATATTTTCATGTTTAGATATATCTTTCAAATTAAACTTTTTATATATATGAATTATAGAAAATGATCCAACTTTTTAAGCAAACAACAATTTTTAATTTCAAGTCTATTATAAAAAAGTTTATTTTGAAAGATATCTAAACATGAAAAATACCTGGTTAAGTGATTGAGCTACCTATTCTAGTTTTCTAAAATACTTTCTAGTTTTTATTTTGATTTTGATTTCGAAAACAACAAAATAATCAGAATAATCAGAATTCAAAAAAGGGGGGAAATTTCCTTCTTGAATTTGGGCCTAAAAGAGAGATGTATTGAGGGATTGCCATCGAACAGGGGAAAAGTTCTTTTCGGAAAAAGTTTTTTCTCCGGAAAAAGAAGTTTTTGTTGTGTGTTTTTTTTTATGAATTTTCTTTTCATAAAAATGGAATCGCAAAACCTATAAATATTATTTTTTTTCCTTACCATTTTGTCCCTTGAAGCGTTTATTTTTTGTTTAAATTGTGCGTCCAATACACACAATAAGAAATATATATAAAAAGTCAATATTTTGGAAGAAAAAAGTGCTGTTTCGCCTAATCGATTGTAACGGTCATTGTTGTTGTGTGTTTATTCTTTTTTTTCTCCTTCAGAAAACTCTTAAGTTAAAAGGGTGGCCCTTAAGGGGATAAAGGGGGGGGGGCGGCCATTTTTATGACCCCCTCCTCTCTTTCAATATGAAGGGTGGCCGTATTTTATCATAACATTGATCCATTTTTATCCTCCATATTTTTTTTTACTGTTCTAGTCTTTTATTTGTGTTTGCCTCCATTTATTCGTCTTTTTTTATTCCCATAATATATAATACATTAAGTAAATAACGAATTTTTATTATGAGGTTTGCTTTTAAGATACATTAAAGATATTTCTTGCTTCTTTTCTAAGGTGGGTTATTATTCTTGGGGGTAAATGAGGCAAACAAAAAAGGGGTAAATGGCGTTAGGAGACATTTTTCTTTGTGTTTGAAGGGGGAGAACTTAAAATAAACCTTTTGTGTTTTTTTTTTATATTAGGGATCATTTATGAGACCAAAAAATCTGTTCTTTTGTTAAAATGAAATCATTTTTATGATTCATTTTGTTAAATTAAAAGATCAATGAACAAAAGTTTGTTTTATTATTATTATTACTAGTGGGGTAACCCGTCATAAATGACGGGAGCAAAATTCACAGGCAATTGTGCCCAGCATTAGAATTCCTTTTCCTCCGCCCTTTTATGACGTCAGACCAAGTAACAAACCAATTAGAAATTGATGACGTTCATAAAAGGGCGGAGCAAAAGAAATCCTAATGCTGGGCACAATTGCCTGTGATAAACTGTAGTTCAATTTTGCTACTATTATCCCCTCCCCTTTTTTATATTTGAAAGAGAAAATGAGTTTTTCATTTTCTCTGGTGTGCGCATGCGCGTCGTTTGTTCCTTTTTTACTCTTTTTCATTTCAATTTCAGTCACCCCTTCCCCTTTTTCCTCTCCACTTTTCTCTCTCCCCTCTACACTTTCCAACCTTTTCCCCCTCTTCAATTTAAGAGCCTAGGTACACCGCCATCTTGTTGTTTTGAGCAGACGACAACGAGACAAATGAGTGTTCTTATATAGTGTTACTAAAACTGAAAGAAATCGCCTCACAATCGCTCAATTAAAACACAGTAAAGCACAAAATGCAATAAAAAGTATTGTTCTTCACGTGCTCGATTTATATAATTTTTAAAAAGGTCCTTCTATTTTTAAACAACGTTCAAAGTCGTTCGTTTTTTCAACCCCATGTTAAATCCCATAGGATCAAAAACCATCCCACAAACATTTGAAAAACTCTCGTTAAAACTGATTTAGAACAATAACAAAATAATTAGCACATACATTCATGTATTGGCTTCACGATGTTTCCTTTTTATAAGATTAGCACGCGAAATTATTTTTCAATTAATTATTATGTGACTTCGAACCGAGAGAAAAATCGTTAAAAAACCGTTTTTCAATCAACAACGATCGCAGCGCCTACATTCGGAGAAATTTCGAATTAAACGATGTATCTAGCCTCTTAATATCATGGGGTTCTTGGATGGGGAGAGCGCAACATATAGTTGACCTTAAGAAAAAAAAGCCGTTCATTTATTCAAATTTATATAAATTTCGACATGCTTCAATAGTTGTACAGCGTTACTTCAGAGACAGATAGATACCCCCACAGACCTGGCATAATACAGTGTATATATATAATTATTATTATGTGAGCTCTTTTTCTTTTGTAAAAAATGCGGAAAATCAAGAACAGAGTTTTGCGAAACTTCTACCGAACTTTTTGTTTCTTAAATTTACAATTTTCAAAATGTTGAAAGAAAAAAGTTTTAATAAAAAGGTGAAAAGTTTGACTGCAATTATAAGAAATAATTAAGGCCGAGCTTATTATTAGCCTCCAAAAAAGGCTATTTATAGTGAGCCTGGCTACCAGGCTCACAAAGCCAATGAAAATTGAGTTTTTGAAAGATTTTGTGAGGCCCCCCACAAGCCAACAAGATGGTTGTGGCACGGAATAAGACAAGCGATTAGAAAACGGGATAAACAGACGTTGGCTCCGCCCTTTTTATAACGAACGGTAACTTCTAATTGGTTGGTTATGTAGTCTGACGTCACAACAAACCAATTAGATAGGTTGCGTTCGTCATAAAAAGGGCGGAGCAAACGACTGTTTATCCCGTTTTCTAATCGCCTGTCTGAATAAGACAGACAGTGCTGCCCAGCACTAAGATTTCGTTTGTCCCGCCCTTTTATGATCGTCATCAATTTCTAATCTTGGTCTGATGTCACATGCCCGTCCTTTTATAAGGGACGGCAATTTCTAATTGGCGCCAAATTTTCAGCCAAATTAAACAAAGTCCCAAACAGGCAATTGTGCCCAACATTAAAATTTTATTGGCTCCGCCCTTTCATGAGCGTCATCAATTTCTAATTGGTTTGTTATTTGGTCTGACGTCACATGCCCCGCGCTTTTCAATTTCTAATTAGTTGATATTTGGTCTGACGCTCATAAAAGGGCGGAGCCAATAAAATTTTAATGTTGGGCACAATTGCCTGTGTCTCAAACTCAGAACTCAGTCGTCCATGGGCTGAGTGAGAGCTAAGCTTTTGGAGAAGTTAACTGATTGACCCATGTGCTTTATTAAGTGTCCTCTACGTGTGAACTGAATACATAATTAAAGTTATGAACTTGAAGTTGTATTAAGCAGTGGACAATAATAAGTTAACCCAAAAAAAAAAGGTTAGAGTTCACTTTTAAATGTCTTAACAGCAGCAACCTGTTTTAATTTTTAATAAGGCACCTTAATTAATTAAATAATTGTTAGTTATTTCGGTGTGAATGAGGAGGCTGTTGAACTAGAAACACACATTTTCATCTTCTGTTTTTTTTTTTTGCATTCCAAAGTCAAACAATTGGTTTTGTCCAATGTTTGTTTATTTTGATGTGTGTCTACTCCATTGTTGTTGTTGTTGTGCGCTTTTTTGTTGACCACATGGAAACACAATTACTGCAAAAATTAACTCTTAAGAACGGCTTTTTTGTTGTTAAAATGGAGGAGGAGGAGGAGGCGGTTAGAGAGAGAGAGAGAAAATGGCCATTTCAAAAGGAAGGAGGGAAGTCACTACACGTTTTTACGTCAGAATTGAAGAAAAAAAAAGTTTCTTTAACAATTGAAACTTTTTTTTTTTTTTTCAAGGTTCGTGTTTTCAATTATGAATCCTGAAAGACATGTTTTTATTTATTTAATTAAGGGCTTTTAAATGAATGTTAAAGTTAGGAGGAGTTTTAACCCATATGGTGATGGAGGGGGGGGGGGGGTGGAAACAATGAGTGGCCAAAAAAAAGGGGGAGTTCGTTTACCCCACTTGTTTAATTAAAAAGGGGTTTAAGGGTTATTACAGGTGTATTTCAATGGGTCACTCAGTCAGTAATAACATTTGTAAGCTAGAAAACCACTGGACTACACAGGCAGTTAGAAATCGGGGAGAACTTCAGTTGGCTCCGCCCTTGTTATGACGACCGGCAACTTCTTATTGGTTTGTTGTGTGGTTCGACGTTGAAAAGGGCGGAGCATGTGACCTCAGACTACATAACCAGCCAATTAGAAGTTGTCGGTCGTCATAACAAGGGCGGAGCCAACTGAAGTTCTCCCCGATTTCTAACTGCGTGTCTTGACTACTTGCTGGTCAAGTTCTGCTTACATTTTGGTTTGGGTTTTTTTTGTGGTCAAAATGCAGAGAGAGAAGCAGTTAAAACGAAAGATGTGTTCTAAAGAGTCGCTTCACACGGAACATTTTTTGTGTCGCCATAAACACAGACCATTCATTACTCACAGTGGTGGTTCACACGAGAGCCACCGTCATCGTTTTTCTTACGTCACAGTGACGATGATCGTTCTCGTCATCTACTGTGTGGTCGACACGAAGGGGTCCGTGTGAAGTGCATCTAAAACGATGATAAGAAAAGTTCTTAAAGAGAGCCTTTGGCACACAGGCGACTTTAGAAAGACTTTTCGGGCGACAAAAGTGTTTGGTCTGTCGTCGCAAATATATTTTCTGTGGAAGGATGGGAATCTTTGACACACACGAAGGCGACTTTTAAACTGTCCACATTGAGACATGGAATAATTTGTGAAATTGCAGATAAAAGTTGCAAAAATGTTTTAGAATTGTCGCTAATTTGTCTTGAAAGACTTAAGTTTCTGTTTTGTCAGCTTGATGTGAAATGGACATTACTCCTTTTTTTGGGGGTGGGGGGGGGGGCAAAATGACACTCAGTCAACTCGTCTGACGTCACAAGTTTTAAGTTACAGTTTACAGTTTTCTAAAGAAGTTTGTTCTTAAAAAGTTCCTATTGTCGTTTCTTCATTTGAAGTTGCGTTTTTTATAATTTAAACAAAAAGATGGAAGATTTTTTGTGTTTGTTTTGTATTAAAATATTCTTATTATTGGATGCGACAGTTGACATGAAAAACATACAAAAAAATGACTTTGTTTTTGTTGTTGTCCCCGTGTCCCGTCTTCGTCGTATTTGTTTTTTTTTTCTTTGTAAACTCATGAAGGGGGGTTTTTCGGCAGCGGAGGTTTTCTTTACATGCAAATATGTGTGTATCACATTACTACTTTCTGTGTGTTTTTTAGTCCTTTTTTTTCTGTCTTATTATCGATTTTTTCTTATTTCTCTGCAGTTTTTTTTTGTTTGTAGTTTTTTATGTTCTTGAAATCTCAAATGGGATTCCATCTCTTCTTCTCTTAGAAAAAAAAAGAAGTCGTTTTCAAGAAATCATACAAATGGTATAATATTCTATATTTTAAAAAAAATGGACAGGAAGGAAGGAAGGAGACGAGAATAAGGGGTAGAAATAGGAGGGGAGGGGGAAATAAGAATAAAAAATTCATATTTCGAGAGAGATTCTAGTAAATAAGAGAGAGAGCCCTCCTCCCTCTTATTAAAATTTACATTTTCCCCATCCTCTCATTTTTGGTTTGGTTCTTTTTAAAAACAAATTAGGAATTCTTGAATTTCATCTTTAAAATATGTATGATTTTTAAAATGTAGAAATTCAAAAGACGACCCTCGATTCCATTTCTAATATTTAAAATATTACAGTATGGCTCAAAATTAACAATCGTGTCTCTCATCAAAGTCGTCTGTCTATACTGGGCTCCACTTGAGTCCTTGAAGGGTCTTGTTTTTTTAAGAGCCTAGGTCCACCGCCATCTTGTTGTTTTGAGCAGACGACAACGAGACAAATGAGTGTTCTTATATAGTGTTACTAAAACTGAAAGAAATCGCCTCACAATCGCTCAATTAAAATACAGTAAAGCACAAAATGCAATAAAAAGTATTGTTCTTCACGTGCTCGATTTTTATAATTTTTAAAAAGGTCCTTCTATTTTTAAACAAGGTTCAAAGTCGTTCGTTTTTTCAACCCCATGTTAAACCCCATTGGCCCCAAAACCGTCCCACAAACATTTGAAAAACTCTCGTTAAAACTGATTTAGAACAATAACAAAATAATTAGCACATACATTCATGTATTGGCTTCACGATGTTTCCTTTTTATAAATTTTGAAAAGGTTCTTCTATTTTTTAATAACGTTTAAAATCGTACGTTTTTTAACTCCATGTTAAGTCCCATAGGACTAAAACACCGTCCAACAAAAGTTAAGAGAACTCTTATTAAAAATGATTTAGAGCAATCAGAAAAATTAGCACGTACTTACACGTGTTTATTGCCTTCAGGATTATTCCTTTTTCTAAATTTTAAAAGGGCTTTCTATTTTTAAATAACATTTAAAATCTTTCGTTTTTTTAACTCCATGTTAAGTCCCATAGGGCCAAAAAACCGTCACCCAAAACATTTGAAGAACTCCCATTAAAACGACTTAGAACAATCACATGAAAATTAGCACGTACATTAATCTATTGGCTTCACCATGTTTTGTTTTTATAAGATTAGCACGCGAAATTATTTTTCTATTAATTATTATGTGACTTTGAACCGGGAGAAAAAACGTTAAAAAACCGTTTTTCAATCAACAACGATCGCAGCGCCTACATTCGGAGAAATTGTGAACTACACGATGTATCTAGGCTCTTAATGGAAAGATGCCTGCTCACAGCAACTGGATTGGTTTCAGTAGTTCTTTTATCTGAGCAGTTCCTTTGATGCGAATGTGACCGGCGACCAGAGTGTGCGACCGGCGTCTCTACTGTTCGTTTGCATCTATACTGGTTGGACGCAGACGCGGTGATAGATGGGTCTTTGTGCCGAATTTATTTATGCGTGTTGTTGTTGTTGTTGCTGTTTTGTTGCTATATTTCTACCTGAACAACATTCAAGTTGATACACGACTGACGATACTAGCATCAGGAGACGCTTGTTTTATTTCGGTCGCGAGTCGCACCAGAGGAATCACGGTGGGTCGTGAATGCGACTAAGCAAGTCACGCTGACAGTCGCCGTTCACGGATGCACCAAAAGAATCCAACCTTAAGTGTAAACGAACCTCGAACTCTGGTTATTATGTTGTCTTTGAGGAGCAAAACTTGGATGTGTTTTAGAAACTAGAAGTGCAGCTCAATAACTTACGGATCTTTTAAAATAAACTTTTCATAGATAAAAATTATAAATTACTAAATGCGTAAAATTTGATCTTTTTCGAAATGACACATAAAAAGTTTATTTTGAATTTTATCAACTTGAAAATTCCCTTTAAATGACTGAGATACTCTTCTAGTTTTTAAAAGACATTGACATTTTTCTTAAAAATTCATTCACTTTTTTTTCTTTTTATTATTTACAAGTTTAATTTTTCAACTGAAATTTTAAATGTGTTGTAATTTTCTCTAAAATATTTAATTTTAAACGATTTAGTCTGCTTATTGAATCTATTGATAATGGATTTGGGGGGCAATTTGTTATGAGACATACGGTATAGGGGAGGGTGGAATCGAATGCAAATTGTTGTCTTCCTTCAAGAAGAAAGTAAATCAATAGGAAGACGATTTGAATCTGAACTTTTTTTTCAGTTTCATTTTCAATATTAGAGAACAAATTGAGATCACAATTTTCAAATGGGGATATTGGGGATGTTGACATTTTTATTCTGTTGTTGGCTATTTTTCTGTTCCTTTTTTTTCTTCCAAAAAATTTCTCATTTAAAATGCTCTCTTTTTCATTCATTTTATTTTCAAATTTGGTTGGTTTTTCTACTTTCTAAAGAGTTTCCCTTTTCAATGAATAATGGATTTCTATTCTGAAAATTCGTATTTCCTTTTTGTTTTGCATCTTTGAACAGATGTATGAATTACATTCTTTTATTTACAAAATTCAAACTGAAATTTAAAGAGAGTTGAGATTAGAAAGTTGTCGGATTTGGTGGAAGTCTGGTTTAATTTATTGGTTAAGTCGAAATTTGAATCACATAACTTAAAAAATTGTAACAAAAATCAACATTTTTTTTTTAAAGTTTTTGTTACAATGTTAAAGTTTTAGTTTAAAAGTGAATTAATTATTAAAAGTTCATTAAGATACAATGAGAGTTAATTGTAAATGTGAAATTATGCATAATTAATATAAAATTAATTAACATTTTTATGTAGTTTTTTTTAGCTATTTTTTAAACTTGTAAAGTTTCAAAATTGTTAATTTATGAATTAATATACAGAGTGTGCCGAAAGTCACTCCCTATTTTTAACCTAATAATTATTGCACCGAAAATAAAGACAATGGGTTTATGAACAGCTGTTTTTCAAACTCTGTGTTTATTCTATTTTTCAGAAGAGTCAAAATTAAGCGAAACTAGAAAGTGTTTTAGAAACTAGAAGGGTAGCTCAATAACTTAAGGATATTTTGATATTGATATCTTTCAAAATAAACTTTTTATAGATAAAAATTAAAAAGCATCGTCTGCTTAAGGTTGGGGGTCATTTTCAAAACTGACACAAAATGTATATTTTGAAAGATAACAACATAAAAATATCCTTAAGTGATTGAGCTACCCTTCTAGTTTATTAAGCTCGTTGTACACCTACAAATAATTGTATTGTCTTAAATAAATGTATAAATTAATTTATAAATGTGACATTGCATTTGTATAACGACGTGATTGTTAACTTGTTTGTTCAAAGTTGCATTAAATTAGAAGATGTTCTATTTTTCTTAAATGATCCCTCATCTACTAGAGCGCTCTTTTCAGGATCAGCATCATTCTTATGTTATTTACAAAGCTATATACGATGCGCTCTGCAACCTATTTAGCACACCTCTCCCCCAATTCTCTTGCAGCTAGAAGGTCACAAGGTCACAATATATTATACTATAAACTGTCACACTACGCACAGTTCTGCGCACTTTATACAAGTAAAAATGTTCGAATACTTTTATTTGTGTATAACCGCCGATTGACACTTATAAATTAATTTATACATTTTATGTACCAAATCATCATGACACAAAAATGCAAGTAAAAATTGTTGGTGTAAAGGGGGGGGGGGGCTTTAAACACATTTAAGTTTCTCTTGAATTTTTTTTTCTTCTGAAAAGAGAATAATCAAGAGTTCGCGATATAGGCGCCATTTTTCAGGTTTAAAACCGCATTAATTTGAGTTTAGATCTCGTTTTGAGACCTGAGGTGAGGAATCTCACCCTCAGTTCTTGTGATGCGTGAAAATGGGGCATTCAGGAATGTCAGGGTTGTCACAAGTTAAGAAACATTTCTCCAGTTTTTCCACTTCTTTTTACTGGAAATAATAATAGATTTTGATGTATGGCGATAAAAATTGAAATTGAATTTTTTGTTGTTGGTGGTGGCCCAATGTGCCCTCCCCCCCTCAAAACTCTTTACTATATATTGTGACGGACCTTTTTCCGCTAGTAGAATCTGCTCTTTTTGGTTAATACGAGCGAGTTTACACTCGTATTGATAGTGGTTGGCTAGGCCACTAATTCTACTGGCCCGGGAGGACTAGACCAATATAACGTCTATTTTATGTCCTCACTAGTCTCTGGCAAAAGACTTCACAGTCTTGAGGATCTTTAATCTCTGTATCTCTCGGACTTTCGTCCGTAAATCTGCCCTAAGAATCGTGTAAAAATATACTCACTTATGCGTTGCAGGTTTGCACCTGTTTGGACCTTCTTGATGTATCCAAAATAGGTGAAGACCTGCAAAATGATGAATTCACAATCGCAGATTCAAATATTGAATAATTAACACCACAGATTGTGTTTAAATATAAGAATCTGTTTATTTCCAAGATAAACAAAGTCGGCGAACTGGTTTTGCACACACATAAAAATAGCACTTAGAAAAATATTAAAAAGAAAAGAACCGGGCCAAAATCGGCCATAGGTTCGGTATATAAATCAGAAGTTTAAAAAGCGTTTTTTTTGACATTACAAATGTAACTCTTTATATACCCTGAGAATCCACAAGTCGGATTCTCAGGGCACAATTTGATCATTGGTTAAAACAATATTTTGGACCAAATGGACCAATCAAAAGATTGATCCATTTGTCCAAAACCATGATTCATCTCCTGTTGTCACACATAGGTGACAACAGAAGAAATCAAAACAAAATCGAATTAAAAACGAATAACTCCACTCATGTGGAAGTAAAAATGAGGGGGAACGAAAAGGTCAGATTGTAATCTCTAACCATATGATATCTGGGTCACTCGGTACCAAAAGTACCGAGTGGCCCAGAAGCTAAATAAAGTACAGGGTGACGTTAAAAAAAACCCCAAAACGAAAAACGCTACATAGCGAAAATAAGCGGCGGGCCCAAACGTCTCACTCCCCCCGACTAAGCGGAAAGTACCCTACTTTCCAAGACAATTTCTAAAATCCCCCTCCCCCCGACTGGATCTAAATTGATAAGAACCCAGGGGTATCACAGGTAAAAACAAACGTTTCGAAAAATAATATAAATAATTATTTGATTATTTTATCACAGCAATACTCATTCTCTAGAAAAATAAATTGATTACATATTGACTAGGAAATTACAATCTAATCATCGCGCCAACTGGTCCGGCGATGACTGCTCCTTGTGGACATCCTCCTTTACGGCTCCGGCGATAGGTGGCCGCGGCGATCCCTCCTCCCGAACTCTCCTTCCGTGGTCGTCTCGTAGAGTCGCTCCAGTGTTTCCAGCGGGACGACAGTCGACCGCTCCAACGTCGCTAGTACGGTGGCTTCCACGAAGTCTAACATCCGGGTGGCGGAGTAGTCCCTCTCGATGGCCCTCGGCGAGTGGTGACGAAATCGTCGATCCTGGTTCCGATCAGGAATCAGGGTGGCCAACATCGTTTCGGCGATTAACTCCAGAGTCCTGGTGCGGGATTGCTCCCGGGTTCCAGGGTGGATCAGCTGAATCATGTTTGGTTCGTCGCTTGCATGAAGTGCGACGACGGCGGGATATCCTGGCGTCTCCAAAACTACGGCGGTCCAGAGGACATCTCTTCTGGGTCGTGGTCGTTCGTTGGAAATCTCCCTCCTACTGTTGAACACTCCCAAATATCGGAGTGCGTGTCGTCCTCCGCGTCTAGAAAAGGAAACTAGACCATTATTAAGGAGACGTAACTGACGCTCCTGTTCCTCTTCTGGTGTCGTCTTTGAAGGCGACGGTGACTTATGCTTTGCTGCTGGCTTAGGGATTGCTCCCTGAGATGGCACTGCTGTTGGAATGGCAGGGTGTCCTCGGCATCCTTGGAATTGTTCGTCCCGACGAGCTTTTCGGCGGGCAGCGGACCCCTGACCTTTCGGTCGTCTCATCTCTCGTTGTCGTTCCCTTGGCGGCGATTGACGATCAAAGTGAACCTCCCTCCTCTTGTTTCCTTCTCGGACGACAGTCACTGTCGATTGTGGTCTGAAAGGGACAATGGGCGGTAGAGATGTAGACGATACTTCTCTTGGTGGTGCTGGGACCGAAATGGGTCCTGGTAGCACCAACTTCCTCGTTAACTCCGGCCGGTATCCTCTCACGGTGGGCTCGTCCACTGTGGCCCAACTGTTGGCAGGAGATGCATCACGGACTGGTTTTCTGGTGGTCGGCAACACGGTGCCGACTTCCGGAACTTCGATGGGTTTTTGGCCCCTCTTGACGCATTCTTCATTTTGTTTAGCGATCCACTCCTTCATGGCTCGCTTATCGGCATTCCTCTCTCCTCGGGTGCGGCCCCGGCGATTTGAGGAGTACAATTCGGCTGGTACTCCCCCTTCGGCATCACTGCCGGGCGGCGTGTCCATTTCCTCTGGGGGTCGCGGGAACTGCTGTCTCGGGTCCCGGGCTGGTCCCATGTAGATGTCCGGTTCTGGATCACCTAACTGAGGAGGCGGAGATCTCATTAGAGGAACGAAACGATTTACCAAGTCATCTTCCGATTCGGGGCTCTTCCGTTTCTTCAAAGAGTTGCCCGAATCATTCTTATCCTGGCTGGAAGTCGAGGCATTGCTGCCTAAAGGCTTTTCAGCCATGATGGCTGCTCCGGGCTTTAGGGCGGCGTCCTCGATTTCCATCTCGTCATCGTCGTGTCCTTCTCCAAATAAAGCCGTGAAGTTGAACGATCCTTCGCTGCTAGATGATTTCCCTCCGAAAGAGCGCGGCATCTTCTTCTTGAAATTAAACTTTTCGCTGCGTGACACACTTGAAAATCGCGAAACTTTGGCTTCGCGTCCGTCCTCTATTGAAACAAATTCAAAAGTGGCGTCCAAAATGGCGGCGGCGTCCCCACGTGGTTCTACAGGGTTGCCAAGTCTAATTTCCGGGTTAGAAGAGGCGGAGCTATTAACTACTTCCGGTTTCTCTTCTTTTGCTCTTCTCTCGATTTCTCCCACCAGGCGGCGCTGCGCAAGGCGGCAAATTCGAATTTCTGCATCCCTTGATGCTTTTTCTTGACTCTCTGGGTCTAATTTGGTCGTTTTAACGCCAAATTTCGCCCATCTTGGCGGTAAATTAGCTTTTGCATAATTTTTCTTCTCTCCACCACGTGTTTGCACACGGGAATCCAATTGGACTGGTTCTTTTGGAGCAGTTTTCTTTGGTCTCCCGCGTTTTCTTTTTGGTGGTTCCAGAGGAATTTCTGGAACTTCCTCTTCTTCTTTTTCAGAAGTTTCCGGATGAGTTTCTTGGCTGGCATCGGGGATAACTTCTTCTTCTTCTTCACGATGAACTTCTGGAGTATTCTCAACAGGTAAGTTGTCGTCTGCTTCGTCAATAATTTCTTCATCAGCGTCGGATTCTTCCTTGGCGCTGGTAGTCTCTTCAATGTCATCAGGTAAGTTTGTTTGAGGAGCCCTCAGGTCATTGGCCTCGAAATAGGGTCTCATTTGCTGAACATTGACGGTGTCTCTCATAGTCAGACCAGATCGAGTGACGTACTCAATCTCGTAGACTAGATCGGTTATCTTCTTTGTGACAAGGCAGGGTTCCTTGTATGGCCAGATGAGTTTCTGAGCCATTCCTGGCTTTGGCACACGATCTCTTATCAGTACTTTCTGACCCGGCTTATAGTCCGGAATCGTACGATGCTTCTCGTCGTAATTTCTTTTCTGCACCTCTTGGGCAGCTTCGATATTCTTCTTAGCAGCATCCAAAGCTGGATCGGACTGCTCTGCTTCGTCTGTTACGGGCGGTGGCACGATAGGAGCGCGTGGCATCATGTTGTCCAACGTGGTCCTGGGCTCGCGCCCGAACATCAATCGATATGGTGAAAATTTCGTTGAGTTATGTTCTACCAGATTGTAGGCCATAACCGCGTCACCTAATTTCTTTTTCCAGTCAGCCTGCTGCTGAAGGACATCCAAGTGACGTTTCACCACTTCCATGACTGTATGGTTCGTTCTTTCTGCCAACCCATCAGCTTGTGGATGATAGGCGGTCGTGGCAGCATGCTGGATTGCGTAGGTCTTGAAAAACGCTTGAGTCTCATTACTCAAAAATTGGGGTCCTCGATCAGTGATGATCTTCTGAGGGACTCCAAACTCGTTTACAATTTTATCTTTGACGAAGGCAATTGCTGCCTGAGCGGTTGCTCTTGCCACTGCTTTGGCGATGCAATACTTCGTCGCGTAGTCCACTGCAATCAAAATATGTTGAACTCCTCCGGTTGATTTCGGAAGAGGACCAACATAATCCATCCCCCAACACTCTGTCGGCTTTCCCACAATGATTGGTTGTAACAATCCAGGTACTCTTTGGTGCGACAGTTTGGTTCTCTGACAGATGTGGCACGACCTGACATAGTCGGCGACGTCTGCTTTCATTGTTTTCCAATAGAATCTCTTCTGGATTCTCTTCATCGTTTTGGTGAATCCGAAATGTCCGGCCTCAGGCACATCATGGAGCATCTCGAGAATCCCAATCCTCAATTGTCGGGGCACAGTACACGTTAGTACTGGCACGGTGTCTTCATACTTCATGTGGTATAAAACGCCATCCACTATCGCAAATTTCTTGTGATAGGGATGCAGTCGATCTTGCTGGAGTGATTCTTTGATGAGGAGAAGTTCTTCATCAAGGGATTGCTCCCGTTCCCACTGGAAATCGTTGTAGACAGTAAAGATGTGAAGGTCTTCGAGAGCTTCCATCTCCCCATTCTTGTGCTTCCAATTAGCAGGAACGTTGCTCTCGTAACGTGAGACACAATCGGCGTCCACGTGCGTTTTACCTTTCTTGTAAACTACTTCATAATCATATGGCTGTAGTTTCATCTGCCATTTACCCAATCGGCCATCTAGATTCTGTGCTGTTTTTAAATAGCACAGGGCCTTATGATCGGTAAATACTCTGAATTTCCGGTTGAAAACATACGGCCTGGCTTTTTCTATGCCATAAACGATTGCAAGACATTCTTTTTCAGTCGTTCCGTAGTTTCGTTCTGCTCCCTGGAGTTTTCGGCTGTAGTAACCTAGAACTCCAGGTTTCTTTTCGTTTTTCGCATACTGATAAATTATGACACCAATCTGGTAATCACAAGCATCAGTGTGCAAGGCAATTTCTGCCTCCGGATCATACAAAGTTAGAATCGGAGCGGAGCAAAGAGCCTTCTTCAGACTATCAAAAGCGACCTCGCAGTCGTCATCCCATTTGAAGTCCAGGTCCTTCTTGACTAGGGCTTGCATTGGTTTGGCGATCTTGGAGTAATTCTCAATGAAACGGTTGTAGTAGCCGGTCATCCCAAGGAAGCTTCTGACGTCAGTCACGTTTTTCGGTGCAGGAAATCCTTGAATCGTCTGCACTTTCTCTTCATCAGGTCGAATACCAAGAGCACTAATCTTGTGTCCAAGGTAGTTGATCTCGTCTTCTCCGAAGAAACATTTGCTGGGTTGAAGACTTAAATTGGCGTTCCGGATGAGCACCAAGATATCTCTCAATCTTTTCATGAACTCTTCGAAGTTCTTCGCGAAGATGACAATGTCATCTAAATAAACCAGGCAGGTCTCCCATTTGTGACCTGCCAGCAACAAATCCAAAGCACGCTGCATCGTCGCAGGTGCGTTCATCAAACCAAACGGCATTCTGTTAAATTCGTAGAGGCCATTTGTGCATACGAAAGCCGTTTTTTCTCGATCTCTTTCTTCCACCGGAAATTGCCAATAACCTGATATTAAATCCAAGGTTGCAAAAATCGTGGCTCCTGAAAGTGAGTCGAAAGCGTCATCTATCCGGGGTAACGGATATTGGTCAGGTTTGGTTTGAGCATTTAATTTGCGATAATCGACGCAAAATCGATGCTGACCATTCTTCTTCTTGACAATCACCACCAGACTTGCGTACGGACTTTTGGATGGGCTTACAATGCCAGCGTCCAACATATCACGTAGTGTCGACTTGATGATCTCTCTCTGAGCAGGTGAAGTACGCCGGAGCGGTTCTCGAACCGGCGGGTTTGCACCCGTGTCAATCACGTGTTTCGTTAAGTTTGTCTCTTTCAAGTCGGAGGTCTTGAAGGCAAAAATATCTCTGAATTCTCCGAGAAGCTTCCGAATCACCATTTGTTCTTCTCTTGAACGATTCGGGTTGACATTCAGACTGTCTTGAAATTTGACATAGTCTTGCACTGTCACTTCGTCACTCTGTGCTTCAACTTTATAAATCGAGGGGCCCACAGGTACATCAAGAGCTGTAACGGCGTCCTCGATCTCTGCGATCGTTTCTCTGGCTCCGAGGTGAATAACCTCTCCAGACGGATTGAAGATTTGAATTTGAAGGATAGACTTTCCTCTTCCTTCAATGATCCCAGGAGAAACTTTGACTCCTCTCTGCTGGAACGTGCTTTCGCACGAGTCGATGAACTGGAGACTACCTTCTTGTAGATCATCAGGAGCATTGACCTCGACGATTGCAACTTTTTTCGGATCCAGCACGAGATTCTGGACCAGACGTAGCTTAGCTGGCCCCTTATTCAGGAGTTTCTCTTGCAGATCTTCCTCTTCTTTATTCTTAAGATTTTCAATAAAATCTTCTGCTTTTTGGTTCTTTTGGAGAGTGTCCGGCAACAGTTCCTCTCCAAAGTACACTTTCTTTTTGTTCATGTCAAGGCAAAGGTTGAGGTCTTTACCGAGATCGTTTCCCAGCAAAGCCTCACGTCGTCCTTTGATGACAATCAGCTTTCCTCTGACAAGTTTTTCGGCGACTCGAATCGGCACGATGACTTGTCCCATGATGTTTAATGGATTTCCTCCGGCGCCAGTCAAATTCGGCGGAAAAGGTAGCGGATCCATTACCAACTTCATCTCTTTGACTAGTGACTCACTTATGACAGAAGCTTCGGCACCACTGTCGGTAGTCATCACTAACTCACGACCTCCGAAGTTCACACGAACTTTGGGAGCCGTCTGCTCATCTTGTTGTTGGACTTGAAGTTCACGAGGCGTGACTGTCTCAGTCAACTTGGTCCAAACATCTTGTATTGTCTTCGAACAACACTGGTTTTTCAACCGACAGAGAAGACTAGACTCTGCAGCTGAATTAACAGGTGTGGCTACTTTCTTTTTCGCCACTCCATGTTCTGCTTTGGTTTTAACAGGAGTAGCTCCTTTTGAGACTACTACCTGTTCTGCTTGGTTTTTAGCAAGAGTAGCTCCTTTTGAGACAACTACTTGCTCTTCTTTAGTCTTAACAGGTGTGGTTACTTTCTTTTTCGCCACACTCTGTTCTGCTTGAGTTATAACAGGTGTGGTTACTTTCTTTTTCGCCACACACTGTTCTGCTTGATTGTTAACAGAAGTAGCTCCTTTTGAGACTACTATCTGTTCTGCTCGATTGGACATCTTAGCGTCGTTCGTCTTTACAAACGACGTAGAGGCCCCACTTTGCAGTGGGTTCCGCCGGCTCCCATTTTCGTGAATGGTACGGATGTGGATCCCATCTCCAAAGTCTGCTTCATGTCGTGGAGAATCCTCTAGCTGCACCGCAGCACAGCTCTGCTTAGGAGTCGTTGATTCCTCTTCTCTGTTGTCGTTTTGGCACAGGCTACCCAGACCTGGAGGCATCCCAGCATGGTTGACCGCAGCCAAACCAATAGATCCTCTCGTTATCTGGTCCTGTCGGACCGTGACGTCAACCTTTGCAGGTTTCGTTGACTCCTCTTCTTTCGGGCTCTCGTTGACTCCTCTTCTTTCGGGCGTCACTACTGTGGGTGCGAGTGGCGCCCTTGGTAGTTTAAAGCTGTCAGATGGTTGTCAAAATGGAAATAATGCGTTCGATTATTTATTAGGACAGGCACCATCTTCATTCCATTGGGTAGAACATGGATTTCGTCGGCGCGGATAACTTTCGGCGCCGTCGTTTCCGACGGTTCATCAACTCTACTGACTGGAGTTGGTGGAGTCGTCTTGTTCTCCTCCTTCTTCGGTTTCGGTTCGTTGGGGCACTGGAACGCTCGATGTCCAGGCTCCTGACATTGGTAACAGATGAGTGGCCCAGTAGTCTTCCTTCTCTGCTGGGGTCTCGATCCACCATCTCGATTTGGTTGTGAATCCTGCGTCTTTTCAGACGTGGCCGGATTCTTAGGAGTCCACGTCTGCTTCCTTTGTTGTTGCTGTTGTTGTTGCTTCTGCTGCTGAGGCTTCTGCTGCTGGGCCGGTTGGTTACCAGTAGACGTCCTGTACACTAGCATCTTCTCCTCTATTAGTTCTCCCTCTGTTTGGGTTGCAAATTTAACAAAGTCATATAAATTGTCTTTAGGTGCCCCAAATAGATACTGTTTGAGAGATGGTAGCAGGCTCTTCCTCAGGCTGGAGATCAACAAAGAGTCGTCATCATTGGGATGTATCCTTCGATACATCTCTGCATACTCCTCCGCATAGACTTTGAAGGTTTCGTTGTCCTTCTGAGTCCTTGCGGACAGCTCGTTCTTCATCCTTACTTTCTGGTCTGGCAATAGGAATTCATTAATTATTCCATTCCTCATCATGATCCAATTGATCTCGCCATATTCCAAGCGGAAACGAGCAAGCCATTTGATCGCTCGTTTTCGAAGGAGACCAGTAAAGTGGCTGCATCGCTGCAGGGAGTTCCACTGGTGCGCAATCGCAATATCTTCGAACTCTTCAATATATAGAAGGATGTTTTCAGATCCAGTATACTTCGGAAAACCCTGGAGTGGATGTAGCGAATTCTTTTCAGAATACGGCGTAGGTCCCAGGTTTGGAGTCCATTCAGGAGCTTCAGGCCTGAGCTTTCGCCCGGATTCTGTCGGTGATTTGCTTCTGTTTCTGAGATTTCTCTCATGTGTGTGTTCAAAGCGGCGTGGAGTCGATTCTCCACATAACCGTCTTACCAATTCTTCTCGACTTTCAGGAGTAGCGTCTTTCATCAGTTCGGCAAACCGGTCGACCATCTTCTGCTCGTTGCTTCGTCGAGAGGCCTCAGAGGATGCTTCAGTCTTGAGTCGGGTGTCGGCTTGTCGTTCTTCGTCTTCAGCACGCTGTTCTTCCTCCTGGAGTCGCTTCTCTGACGCAAGGGCCCTCAGCTTGTCTTCTTTCTCCTGCTTTCGTGTTTCGCGGGCAACACGGCGTGTTTCCCGAGCTTTCGCTCGTTCCTTTACGAGCTGTTCACGTCGGCGTCTGTATTGGAGTTGCTGGGAGAACCTTGCGGTTATTCCGTTGGTATTCATCATTATGTATCGTAATTTGTGTCAACAAAAACGTAAAAATGTTTCGAAAAAATTTTGTTTGGTTTCAAAATTGTTTGCACAATTGAATTACGATAACTCTCGTGTTTTTCAACACGTTTCTTAGGGCAAAACGAGGTAGCAAGTTTTATAAACTACCCCGCACCTCCACCATATATTGTGACGGACCTTTTTCCGCTAGTAGAATCTGCTCTTTTTGGTTAATACGAGCGAGTTTACACTCGTATTGATAGTGGTTGGCTAGGCCACTAATTCTACTGGCCCGGGAGGACTAGACCAATATAACGTCTATTTTATGTCCTCACTAGTCTCTGGCAAAAGACTTCACAGTCTTGAGGATCTTTAATCTCTGTATCTCTCGGACTTTCGTCCGTAAATCTGCCCTAAGAATCGTGTAAAAATATACTCACTTATGCGTTGCAGGTTTGCACCTGTTTGGACCTTCTTGATGTATCCAAAATAGGTGAAGACCTGCAAAATGATGAATTCACAATCGCAGATTCAAATATTGAATAATTAACACCACAGATTGTGTTTAAATATAAGAATCTGTTTATTTCCAAGATAAACAAAGTCGGCGAACTGGTTTTGCACACACATAAAAATAGCACTTAGAAAAATATTAAAAAGAAAAGAACCGGGCCAAAATCGGCCATAGGTTCGGTATATAAATCAGAAGTTTAAAAAGCGTTTTTTTTGACATTACAAATGTAACTCTTTATATACCCTGAGAATCCACAAGTCGGATTCTCAGGGCACAATTTGATCATTGGTTAAAACAATATTTTGGACCAAATGGACCAATCAAAAGATTGATCCATTTGTCCAAAACCATGATTCATCTCCTGTTGTCACACATAGGTGACAACAGAAGAAATCAAAACAAAATCGAATTAAAAACGAATAACTCCACTCATGTGGAAGTAAAAATGAGGGGGAACGAAAAGGTCAGATTGTAATCTCTAACCATATGATATCTGGGTCACTCGGTACCAAAAGTACCGAGTGGCCCAGAAGCTAAATAAAGTACAGGGTGACGTTAAAAAAAACCCCAAAACGAAAAACGCTACATAGCGAAAATAAGCGGCGGGCCCAAACGTCTCAATATAATATTATAATATATATAGGAAGTGGTTTCTTCTATTAAAATTCAGGGCACTCTTTTTTTTTTTTTTTCTCTCGGACCCATTCATTCAATATAAATTACATTTAGGATCAAGAATTCTTGACATTTTCAGCTATTTTGTTTGGAAAATGTGTGAAACACCAAGGGTTAAGAATATTACAAATTTTCAAAGTAGTCGACACTTTTTTCTGGTCCATTACGGGTTCAATTTGAAAGAGGGGGGCCATTGCCCCCTTTTCTCCGTCGCGAGCCACGTAGATGGCGCTGTTCTTCTCTAGAAAAGACTTTGATGTATTGGAACTTTGGAATTATTTTGTTTTTCAGAAGGAGCAACATTTAGAAAAACTAGGAAGTGTTTTATAAAAACTAGAAGAGTAGCTCAGTCACTTAAAGAGAGTACTTACATGTTGATATCTTTCAAAATAAACTTTTTAATTAGACAATAATTTTAAAAAAAAATATTGTCGGCTAAAAGTTGGATCATTTTCAAAATCGCATAAACAGCTTATTTTGAAGAATTTCAACATTATTTCAGCTACCCTTCTAGTTTGTAAAGCACTTTCTAATTTCTCCATGGTTGACATATTTCAAGAGATTATTTCCCTTGCGTATATTTTGATATACATTAATAAAATAAATATATAATGGAGAGAATGAAAATAATGATTATTATTATTATCTTTTTTTTATTTGAAGTCTTATCAAAATACAAAAAATCGAAGAACTAAAAAAAATCAGATGTAGATCTGTTTTTTTTTTTAATGAGTCTACTTTTGTTTTTGAATTAGTAATTACTAATTAGACATTTTCTTGTATAAATAGTGTGTTTAGAAAGTTCATTAATGTTTTTTTTCTTCAGAATATACTGTGATTATTGTTGTTAAGTCGACACTTAAAAATCTGCTGTTCTAAGCTATTCAATTGGACTGTTATTTAACCGTGTTATTGTGTTTATACTTAAAAAGAAGGGTATTTATTGACATGAAGAAATTTATCAGGTATGATGCAATATCTAGTATAACCGTTTAACATGGTGTGTTTTGGTTTCGTTTACATAAGTTCATTTCGTACACAGTTATGTTTGAAACGTAATTTAAAGTGTAATAAGCACTCAAATACACTGTGAATCCCACTGATAGATTTGAAAAACGTAGTTAGGATTCTTTCTATTTTGAAAATAGCCTACATGCTAATTTCCATAAGCGATTCGAAACGAACAAGTCGGGGTCTATGGAAATTATTAGCATGTAGGCTTGTTTTTCAGGATATCCGGATAATCGGTTATATTTTCTGAAAAGTCTTAATGTATTCTGACCAGCTTAGATTTGCTTTCTTTGGTAGAAATTAATAAGACAAGATTAGAGTAGATTGATTTTTGCAAAAACACCCTGCAATTTTGTATTCTTTTTCAGCTCTATAGCAATTTAATGATTGAATTTTTTAACTTCCGGATTAAAGTTTTTTTTATGAACTAAATATAATAATACTTTATAGTTTTATGTAAATCACGAATCCATAATTAATTTTCAAATAATAATACACATTATTATGCATATATTATGTATGGAACAATTTTAAGAAAGAAAAAAAAGTTGTTTCTAGTTTTGAACAGAAAGAAAAAGACCCATCAGTGAAGGAGAACAACCTGAACACCCATTGGAATAAATAAATATTAGATGAAGTGTGAGGCCAAAACACTGGAAAAGTGTGGAAATTAAGTTGTAAATTTCGATTTTGGTTCGTAATTTAGAGATCCTCCTCCTCCTCCTCAGAGGGGTTAATTATAAAATGTAGTTAGCCAACAACAAAAGGAAGGGAAGAAAGAAAAGCCATTTTGAACCAATTTATTTTAATTAGAGCATTGTGAACTTTGCAAATTGATAAATAGCTTCAAGTTTAGCATATTTTTTTAACTTTTACTTTTATTGAAGAAAATGGTCATTTACATTCAGGTAATTGTTCAATTTAGAAAGATCCAAAATACCTAAAAAAAAATAAAATATTGGTCTCAATTTGGAATGAAACCTCATCCCATCAGCCACACTCAACTAGGGGCGCGCCGCTCGCACGTACTTGCAACGAGGAGGCGCTTCAAATCCCCGTTTCACAATGATAAGTGTGAACCATTGGGTGCGTTCAAGCCTTAATACCTTGTACACACCATGAGTTAAATGAATTCAAATTAAATGTGTTTAGGTGAATTATACGGAATCCAGTTAAGGACATGAAAACCAAATAAAAACTGACTTTATTATTAATATTTTAAATTGAAATACTAAATCAATATTTTATATTTAAGTATTAATCTCAATATTTTCAGATTATTAACTGAATAAATTGAATTCGACATATTGTTTGTTTGTCCTTCACAGGGCTCTGTAGAACACGTTGATTATTTAAATGCATTTAAATTATCAGCTGTGTGTACTAGGCATTTGATCACTTTGATGTGCTTTAAGATCTTTATTGACACGTGGGCCACAGATTGAGAGACTAGTGTTTGAGCAGTCTAACTTGGTGTGAGCATGCGCGTTGTCGTCTATCGTTTTACATAGGAAATTGATTGCATATTAACGTTAGCAGCGCCATCTATTGTTTAATGTACGCAGTTTACTGTAAAGTCAATCAATAGATGGAGCTGCTAACGTTAATATGCAATCACTTTCCTATGTAAAACAATCGACGGTAATGCGCATGCTCACACCAAGTTAGACTGCTCAAACGCTAGTATTGAGAGTGAGTGCTTGATATGCATAAAAATCCGAAGCCCTAGTAATCAATAAAACAAGGTTTTTTCTATATTGCAACCCTGTGTTGAGAGGGTTCAAGTGAGAGTAGGTTTCAGAGGGGAGGGTTTGCACGTCCCTAAAAACACTCCTGCCTGCCTTTATAAAAAAAAAGAACGTTGTATTTGTTCCGGAATTATCCAAGAGTCAGTCAACAGGGACAATAATTTAAATTGAAATACAAATACAACCTGACCTGTGTACCTATATGACCTATGGTGCAACTAAAGGAGCCTGAGAGGGGGTTTTCCCTCCCCCCCCCCCTTGAATCCCAAGGGCTCCTCTTGTGTTTTATATTCTTGTATTTTGTTGCTGATCTTTGCAGATTTTTTTTGTTCTTCTTATTCTGTGCATTGATTTGATGAATAAAAAATACGCCGATCTAAGCATTATAATAAAGAGGTGGAGGATTAAAATAAAAGAGGGATTGGGGAGGGAATAGGGCTCGAGGGGGGGGGATTGTGTAATCGAGCCTCCACTTTTTAATGAAGAGAATTGAAAGGGAGGAGGGGGACTTTCTTAAGAAAGAGAAGGGGTTGTGTGTGTGTGTGTGTGGGGGGGGGGGGGGGGGGGGTTAATTTCATGCAAAGTCATGTCTTCACTTTTTTTTGTTACAATTTTCAAAAGTGAACTTTCTATTTTACTTATTATCCTTTTTTTTTTTAAAGATATTAATATGAAGTGTGTTATATTTAGTTATTGATGAATGGTTCTATGATTGATCGATGAAAAGAGGAGGGGGATTCTAGTATTTATCCTTTCCCTCTTCCTGTTTTATATTCTACAATATGGGCATATAATGCACACACAAGTTTCTTCTTTTTGAATTGGAACGAAAAATCGGTTTTTTCAGTGCTTCGAATTGGAAATAAAAATCGATTATTGGAATAAGAACAAATAAGACGATTTTTCTTCTTTTGTTTTCAAACATCTTTGAAGTTTTTTACTGAAAAAAACTCTTTTATTCAAAATTTCAATTTTAGTCGTTTTTCTCTTTTTCTCGTTAAATTGTTGTTTTTTTGGAATATTCGATCGATTTTTTTTTAATATTTCGAGGGTTTTTTCTTCTTTTGTATAAGATTTTTTTTTACGAAAAATCGGTTAATTTGGATGCAAATTGGCTTTTTTTTTTCGTTTAGTAAGGTTTTTTTTTTGTATCGCAGTCTTATTATGCTGGTTTTAAACGGAGTTCCTCGAACTACAATGGTTATTTCTGTCTTTCATATTTGTAAAATAAAGAAACATTTTAAAAGTGTTTTAGAAACTAGAAAGGTAGTTTAAAGTTTAAAGGCATTTTCAGGTTGATATCTTTCAAAATGACAAACTTTGAAGTAGGATGATCACTCTGTGAAAAGTTTATTTTGAAAGATATAAAAAAACATGAGAATATACCCTCTTTAAGTGGTTGAGTAACCCTTCTAGCTTCTAAAATACTTTCTAATTTCTTTTAATTTTGCTCTTCTGAAAGACGTTAGGAATAATCTGAAATTATCTGAACTCATAAATTATCCTAATTTTTAAATATTTATTTGTATTTTATTAAATGACGTACAAATTAGAACATTTTTAAAAATTAAACCTACTAAATTATACCTACCTCATCCTACGAAGAAGCTTGTGACGTCATATGGGTTGAAGAAAAATTGAGGATTGCGTCATTTTGTTTGATAAAAAGAGATATCAAACTTTTTTTTTTTTAACAATTTAAACAAAAGGATTTTTGCATTCTTTTATTATTATCCATTTTTTTATTAGACAAAATAACAAAATTTCAGTTAATATTTCAATCCGTATGACGTCACACGCTTCTTCTTAGGATGAGGCAGGTATATACTATCTGTCTAATTCTGAGGCGGACGACTGATTAAGCGCCAATTTTAACAAACACTAAAATTGATAAACACCAAATGTTTGGCTTTTATTCAGTTTGGCGCTTGTTCAGCGCCACCGTGTCTTTACATTTTTGGTAAAAGAGAACAACCAGACGACCAATAAGATTCAAATGATTAAAATGTCAAACGGTTGAAAATAAGATGAAGATAAATATATTTGTCACTTAAGGGTTAAGTGGAGCTAAAAAGGGAAGAATTTCTCTCTCTCCCCCTCTCTCTTTCTCTCCCTCTCTTTCTCTCTCTTTCTCTCTCTCTCTTTCTATCTCTTTCTCTCTCTCTTTCTATCTCTTTCTCTCTCTCTCTTTCTATCTCTTTCTCTCTCTCTCTTTCTATCTATCTCTCTTTCTCTCTCTCTCTTTCTATCTATCTCTCTTTCTCTCTCTCTTTCGCTCTCTCTCTCTCTCCCTCTGATAGTTAGAAAGTTTTAATTAAATCTCTCTTTGATCAACTTAGTTGTGTGTGGGTGGCTGTATTTTTTTCATTCTTTGCAATATTGAATTTCTAGTTTTTTTTCTTGTCATTCTTGTACTTCTTGTACATATAATATATGAATTAATAATGTGAGCTTTTCCATCACTTATTATCCGTTGTCATTTTTTTCTCTCTTTCTCTCATAAAAATTTCTCTTTAATTTCTCTTTTGAGTTCGAATAGATATCTGAAGTTCGATCTTAATTCTGTGATGAGAGTTGAGAGTAAAAGAGAGATATTTGAGAGAGGGTTTTTGGCGGCATTTTGACAGTGATTTTTGTTTGACATGGTTTGTGCATCAGTTATAATTACACCTATCTTTCAAATACAAAAAGTAACAACAACAACAACAACAATGACCACAACCAAAAAAAAAAAACAGATCAATACAAAAAGCAGATTTGGATCAAAACTGGGGAGAGTCAGAGAGTTTTGAGCAAGGGATTCTGGTCTTAGCACGATTTACATAATAATAATGGTGGTGATGACCTCCCATAACACTAAGATCATTAAGACCACCTATAGTTATATAACAAACAGTGGCTGGCACGGATTTAGCACCTCAAATTTTAAGAAGCTGCACAACTGAACAATTAAACTCAATTATAGCGACCTCGGTTATAACGTCACTCTACTTCAGCTACATTATAACAAGAACATTTCTTTGCTGTTTTTGTTGAAAACGGCCAAAAACATGTGAAGTTAGTCGTAAATTTCAGTTATTGGAGTTAACGAGTTCCATACAATTTGGAATGCAAGATTAAAACTTGCTTTACAGTTCTTTGAGAAGAATTTCCCCAAAATTAATCGTCTACGGAAATCGGACGCATATTAAAAAAAATAACGAACAAGAAAATAAAACAAAAAAACATGTTTTTTTTTTGTGAATAATCGTCGCTTTTATAAAAACGTAGGAAAACAAAAAAAATATATAATCCCGTCTTGTGTTGTTATAGTGTAGTGGTTAGCGTCTCGGGCTCTCGAGCCCATTGGCAAGTGTTGGTCATGGACTCATGGGTTCAATCCCCGTGCAAGAGTGGGGATTATATTTTCAAATATTTCAGAAGGTGGCACATTGGACAAACAAACAAACAAATTATCAAGTTAAATAAAAGCGAGTCAAAAATAGGTAACCTCGAATATGTGACTCGGTTAAAAGCACTCGGTTTCTTAAATGACGTTATAACTGAGTTTGTCTGTATTTACAAATTCCGAGTGAGGAATCGAGTTGTCCATCAAAAGTGGATTCAAACATTCCTCCTCCTCATCGATTTGCGTTAAACGTGAAAATTAATTTGGTTTTCACTCTATTCAATGAAGGCGAGGGGGGATTATGTGGGGGGTTGGAATGGACTTCATGGATTCTCTAATTAAGAACACATCAAAAGGGGGAAGAGATTCCATTTTGTCATGTCATCCATTTGAATTAAACACATCCCAGTGATGTTCATCATCATTTTTTTAATTTGCCTAAAATTTCGGCAAGCTTATTTTTCCAAGTCTACTGTTTACTTCATTTATTGGAGATCTGGCGTTGTTGCAATGCATTTTGCTGTCAAGATGTATCACGCTTACTGCCATCTAGTGGTAATGTGTTACTCAAGAGGGGGGAGGGAGGCCACATAATTCAGGTTTTCCCAGAATATTAATCAACTAGAAGCCCTCACTGCCTGAACACAACCCACATTTATAAAGAAAATGAACATCCCAGCCAGGAATTGAACGAAGCAGGGGTCGAAATTAGGACCTCTAACTTCTCATCCAGAGACAAAACCAACTTAGCTAAAATTTGATTATTTTTAAAATGAAAGGGAATCTTTTTAAATTTACAGTTTCAGTGATTTAATTTAATTTATTCATTGAATAAACATGCTGCAATGAGACATACTAAGAAGAAGACGTTGTCTGGTAAGTTTAACTATTCAGGGATTCAAGTGTAAATTGAGAATATTTTGCGGAAATGGAAGTTCTAACATAGAATACCAAAAGAAGCCCATCTAAAAATATGTATACTAATTAATTTTCAAAAAGATACGGAAGATAATGGACTGTAATACATTGTTTCCACTCAGACTCATGAGTCTTGAATGGAAACGAACCCTTAAAAAGGCGAAGTTTATATTTGGTTGATTGGCCCAAAAGTAAATAAAATTCAAACAAACAAATATGGAGAATTTTAAATTGCCATAAAAGTTTATTTTGCATAAAAGTATATTAACATGAAGATCCTCTTTAAGTGATTCATTTACTCCTCTAGTTTCTAAAATCATTTCAATTTCTTTTTTATTGTTGGCTTCGAAATTAATAAGTTGATGTCCACTTATTATAATAAGGAAAAAGAAAATATTATATTTTTGTTGTTTGTATCCATTGGAGTGAACATCAACAAATGTACAAAGTGACAACTTCCGGTTTTCTTCACAGGGTGTAATTATGAAATAATTTTTGTCTTTTCTTTCCTGCGGGGTGGTCCACTTATATATAAAAATAATAACTGGCAGTCACTTTATATAAAAAGCAAACAAAATTACTGAAAATGATGATCATTTCGCTTATTATTATTTTGGTTTTTTCTTCTTCTTCCTGTGGATTCCTTAAGAGTAATGTACTGGTAATGGGAGTCAATAGGAAATACTTTATGGTTGTATATGTAGGGAAAGCGAGACAATTTGGTGGGCGTCGTAAACAAGGACCTACTGTTGGGTCCATTTTGGTCAAAGTGTTATTTCCTTTTTCCTTCTTATCAAGTTCCCTGTGGTGAACAGGTCGTAATTTGCTTTTAAACATTTGGGACACAATTATTGGCCAAATGGTTTTCTCGCAGTAGGGGGAGGTTGAGAGTAAAAAAAAAGCTTTTTTAAAACTTTCAATTGACGTTTTTTATATTTGTGTCCATTCAAGTGTTCCTTCCCCTTTTATATTATTTGAGTTCTTTTTTTTTAAAAGGCTTTTTTTTTTGGGTTATATAAAGTAAATCCTTACTGAATACCTTGGATTTTGCGTTTTTTGTGTGACTGACTTGATTCTATTGGTGGTAAAACTGAAATTATGTGGTAATTGTTTCAGTGTTTTTGTGTCTTATGTCACTGTATATAGAGGGAGAGAGAGACAGTTGTTGGTTTCATGATTAATAGCTTGCAACTGGCATTTGAAAGTCTTGTTTCCACCCCTCAAAAAAAAGGGGGAACCCTTTGGAAGAAAGTGTGTTGGAAGGAATGGGAGGAGTGTAGTGGGGATAATTCTTGAATGTGTGTTCTTCTTGGAGTGACAACTGCATTTGCATTTTAGTTTTAAGGATCGTTTTCAAGTCTTTGGCACACATCGGCATAAAATAACATCAGAAGAGACAGAAACACAGATTTCTTTTCTTCTTCTTCTTCTTCTGGTTGCTATGTTACTTGGTTGTGTTCAGTTCGGTTCGTTGTACATACACATGCTGCTCCTCCTCCTCCTCCTCATCCCTTGTCTGCTGCTGCTGCCTGCGATAACAGCAGTTGGTATTTTTGAATTTCTTTCTACACTGTGTTCTAATAAAAGTGGCAGAACCACAGTTGGAAACGAAAATTATGATTTGTTAAAAATATTAAAAACTATTGATTAGAATTTAGAATTTTCGTCGAACTTTTCTTTCATGTATTACAGATGGTCCGCACCAGATGCCCAAGTTTTTCAAGTTGTATATATTTAAACATGTTTATGTCAATGAGTGCTTTAGGAAATTACATTAGAATATACACGGATTCGAGATACGCAGATCCTTAGGTAGGCTATGTGGTTGCAGTACAATAACAACGCCACCTATCAATTGACTCTATAAACTTAATAAAAATACACACCGTGGTACTTCTGCATGTTCGACTTATGCGAAACCCTTTGTAACAAACCTTATTACTGTTATAAGATTTGAAACAGTAGGTACGGCTTCTTTAAGCATAAATTAAATTGATGTTTGGAATATTTTACCTGACATATTAGACTAGGATTTTAAACAGATCACATCTGTCTAGGAATCTACTTGCAAATCCTATATAATAATTACTGAAGGGTTTTATGTTTGTAGTACTGCGATGTCACTAGCAAACGATTTTTCCTGAGGATATTGCTACCATCTTTGTTGTTAATCGTTGTAAGTGGAACTGCCATATACCCACTTGTTTCCACATGTGACGTGCTCAGAGCGGAGGTCTTTGACTCAGCCCGGTTAGGTGTCTTAGAGAACTTGGTCATTTCTTGTAGAACTTAGAAGGCCACCTGGAAGCTCGCCCGGATGCCTATTATGAAGAAAGCACCGAAAATACAAAACAGGAGATGGAAATAAGAATAAAATGAAGATAGAAATCTAGGATACTTTTTGTAAACTATCCGCAAGCCGAACTTTCTACTTTACTATAAAACACCTTGTATATTAAATTATTTGTAATATGGTAACAGCCTGACAAGATTATTATTCCTCGTTTCCTCGGAGCATCTTCACTTTTTATCTTTCTTCTTGTTGGATTTTAGCTTTGGTTCCCTTCCTTCTTCTCTTCACCATTCAACCAGCCACCAGCCAGCCACCACACTACCATCATCGTCATCCAAACACCACCACCACATGACACGTATAGAAGTTAACTTTATGGTTTGCCAGCATGTTAAAGGGACTACTCCTACATAAAAATACACTGTAATCTATGAATGCTCCTGTTGTATAATTTGAGTCTTCTTCTTCTTAGTCTGAATCCCTAAAATGGGGTTGTGAAGTAATCTTTGTGTCAAAATGGTTAACTTTGAATTACGAGTTTTCTTACCCTATTTTATCCAACATTGCTGCTGCTGCTTCTGCTGCTTTAGATACTATAAACTAGAAATCTCATTGAAACTCCCTTGTGTACGAGAGCTTGCCTGCATTGCTTCTCAGTATGCATAATATAGACCCACTTTGCAATTGCAAAAGGTACTGGTTTGGCCCCCCCCCCTCCCTCCCTCCCTCTCTTTTTCTCTTTCTCTCTTCCTAAATTCAAATAACATCCTTCCTATGTAATGTATAAGACACGGTGTTGACTATAGATCTATATAGTCCCTTCTTGTACATAAAGATAATGCCTGCAATATGCAAATGAAAGTTAAGAAAATGGAAAGTAATTGGATGCTTCTCATACATTATAGGAATTTTGTGCCTGAAAAAAGTCGCCTAAAAGATTCCGTTAATAAAGGTGAAACCGTGAAAGTCAGAATAAGGAGGAGGGGGAAAGTGGCACAATATACCCCATTTCATTTTATTATTATCTTTACATAATATAATATATATATTACAAAATATGAGCTCTACTGTACAGTAATTTGCAGCTTGTAAGTTTGTCAGAAGAGAGTTTAAGTAAAAAAAAAAAATTCGAAAGTTTGTTAGAAACTAGACTAGTACTCACACTGAAATTATCTTATTGAAGTTAGTGAATTTCATGGAATCTTTAAAATTATTAAACTTTTTTGATATAAAAATGTGGCTTTTTAGTTATATTGTCTTAAAAAGGTTTTTCAGCATGTGTTCACATATAAGGGGGCCAGGTCTCACATGCAGAAAAAAACAAAACAAAATAGAATTTGACTTATTTAAGGTGATTAGGTGCAAAATGAAGAGAAACTTGAATGTGTTTTAGAAACTAGAAGCGAAGTTGAATCACTTAAGAAGATATTTTCATGTTGATATCTTTCAAAATAAGCTTTTTATGTCACTTTGAAAATGAACTAATTTTAAACAAGAGTTTTAACTTTTTTGTAAATAAAGTTTATTTTGAAAAACATCAACATGAAAGTAAACGTTAAGTGATTATTTAGCAACAACTTCTAGTTTCTAAAACACGTCTTAAATAAATTCCATTCTACTTAATTTGTTAGAAATTATAGCAGAAAAAAACTGTGAAATTTTCTTTCTGCTATGCTGAGTGTTTTTCTGTTTTCTGCAGCAGTAGTGTTGTGGAAACATTTGTTGTTTCTGTCTTTTTCAAACGCGTTTGAAATTGACTTAATAAGCTTTTATTCTAGTCTGTAATAAAACTTTTGTATATTTTGCTGTAAATCTTTGTTTGAACTTTTAGTGAAGTTGAGAAGAACTCCATTTTATTACCGCCATTTTATTAATCATAAAAGTGGATCTATAGACCTTCTTATAATAAACCTATAAGAATAACACACTTAACTGAGTTTACAGACATTGTGGAGTTGGTGGAGGGGATTACAGGAATAATGTTAAGGCGTAAAATGAAATACATTATAAGTTAATAACAATGGCGGACTAACTAGAATGTTATTTATAAAAGAATGAATTTGTTTGAACTGACATCATATGATGATGTCAGCCATTGTTGGAGTTTTCAAATGCGGCTTCTTTTTTTTACAAAATGCAGATTTGTAAGATGTGTTTTGGTCATAAATTGACTAATTGCTCATCATTCATTGGTCATTATTGATAATAATACAATACGCCGAAATTGAAAACAAATTCCATTCAGGATTTCTTTTACGGAAAAACCGATCTGGGTTGTTGGGTTATTGAACTCTTTTTGTAAAAATTGGGGGGAGCTGGAAAGGATTAAAAAATGTTCAAATGTTGTACAAAAGATTTGTGCAAAATTTAAAATTTTTCATGAAATTTGTTAGAAAAAAATGTTTGACTCGCTTCGCTTGAAAACGGAAACATGAAAAATATATTCTCGATGTGGTAAATAGAATACTTTTAACACGAATTAATGTTTTTGTTTCTTATATTTCGTGTTAAGTGATTGAACTACCTTTCTAGTTTCTAAAACCCACTTCATTTTACTCTTGAAAAAAGTAGAATAATCATCAAGAGTTGGAAGGGCGGCGCCGTTTACACTTTTTAAAAAAAACACCTTAAAAGGATTCAATTATGTTTTTTCTCGAAATTCACACAGGTGTGTCGTGGTCAGGTGATAAGAGAACAATTGCGTGACATCTACATTATATTTATTGATTATATTTCTCATCCCATTTATATATTTTCTCTCTTTAAGATATCTAAAAATAATAGAAAGAGAGAGAGAGAGAGAAAATAATTTGATAAGTTTTGATTGAAAGCTTCCTTCAGCTTTTTTTTTCATATCGAATTTCTCTCTCTCACCCTCTCTCTCACACAGGTAGTTAGAAATAGGTGAAAACTTCAGTTGGCCCCGCCCTTGTTATGACGACTGGCAACTTCTAATTGGCTGGTTATGTAGTCTGACGTTGAAAAGGGAGGAGCATGTGACGGCAGACTTTATAACCAGCCAATTAGAAGTTGCCAGTCGTCATAACAAGGGCGGAGCTAACTGAAGTTTTCACCTATTTCTAACTGTCTCTCTCGCTACCTATATATGATAAAAGTTTTATTATCCAGGTTTTTTGGTTTGTCAATATAATGATAATAATAATAATAATAATAATACACATACAAAATATATTGCATATACATGTATATATATACCTACCTATATCTAATTGGCTCAGGTATTTTTGAAGGCTCATCATCATCATCATCACCTGCATCCATCCATCTTCTCTCACTCACTCCATCCACTAAAATAATAATAAGAATAAGAATAATGATTCTTCTTGTTGTGTTTTTATTGGTTCTTTTATTTTCTGGTCTGATAAGTTTTAGTCACTTTTTTTTGTTTTGTTGTTCAATTTTATCAGAAATTCTTTCTTCTTGTTTTACACAAAACGGTGGTTTGGATGGCGATATTTAACAAATGTAGACATTTTTGAGGGATTTTTTTTTATTATTATTATCTTTGTCTCTTCTAGTTTTTAAAGACATGCCAGAGTTCACTTTGTTGCTAGTTATAAAGTTAAACCTTAAGCGCCCCTGTACACCTACAATTATGTCTTAAATAAATGTATGAATTAATTTATAAATGTGACATTGCATTTGTATAACGACGTGATTGTTAACTTGTTTGTTCAAAGTTGCATTAAATTAGAAGATGTTCTATTTTTCTTAAATGATCCCTCATCTACTAGAGCGCTCTTTTCAGGATCAGGATCATTCTTATGTTATTTACAAAGCTATATACGATGCACTCTGCAACCTATTTAGCACACCTCTCCCCCCCCAGTTCTCTTCTCTAGAAGGTCACAAGGTCACAATATATTATACTATAAACTGTCACACTACGCACAGTTCTGCGCACTTTATACAAGTAAAAATGTTCGAATACTTTTATTTGTGTATAACCCCCGATTGACACTTATAAATTAATTTATACATTTTATGTACCAAATCTTTGACGAAAACATTCATCATTTAATTGACACAAATATGTAAGTAAAAATTGTTGGTGTAAAGGGGGGCTTTAGATCATGTTAAAAACTGGGATCAGTACTAAAGTGGAAAATGAAGAAACCAATTTGCCAGTTGGTTGTGTGACAGGCAGTTAGAAATAGGAGAGAACTTCAGTTGGCTCCGCCCTTGTTATGACGACCGTTAACTTCTAATTGGTTTGTTGTGTGGTTCGACGTTGAAAAGGGCGGAGCATGTGACGTCCGACTACATAACCAACCAATTAGAAGTTGCCGGTCGTCATAACAAAGGCGGAGCCAACTGAAGTTCTCTCCTATTTCTAACTGCCTGTCCCATGGATGCAATCAAGAATTGACAATCCAGAATTGATCGTGTGTACTCTACTTTTTATAAATGTAGTTTCTGTTTTGAAATTAATACAAATGTAAACTAGTTAAAATAGTTAGTGGTGGTTCTTTTTTTTATGAGTTCACTTTTTGACATTTTATATTTCTTGTTTAAAAAAAACTGTTGAGAGTGGCGGCCATCAGTCAAGTTGAAAAATTTAAAATATATTCAATGTTTTATTCAGTGTACTTCTTCTCCTCTTTAATTTAGATAGAGGCTACTGAATTTATAAAATATACATAGATGGCGCTGTTATTTTTAAGAAGAAGGAGGAGGCGGTAGGTGGAGATACTACTCACTAATTGGATGTCACCAATTAAAATCGATAGAAATAAAACAGTGAAGGTGGTGGCTGTTATTTTCGTCTGTATTTTATAGTACAATTGGAATGTATATTGTGTGTAGAGAGGGGGTGGGCCATAAGGTGTTTCTTGGCTAATAAATTGGGCACATTTGTCCACCTATATATAGCCATTAAACCCTACCCTCTGTGTAGTAGAGGTCCCTTTAGAACTTTTTTCATTGTTTTCAGTCGGTTTAATATATTAAGATGGTTTATGAACAGCTGATTTTATAACACTTTTGAGTAGCAAAATTAAGAGAAACTACAAATTATATTAAAAACTAGAATGGGTAGTTCAAACACTTAAATTTCATGTTCATATATTTCAAAATGAATTTTATTGGCATAAATTTAAAAAAATATCATCTGTTTCAGGTTATTTCATTTTAGAAAATGACACAAGTTTATTTTGAAAGATATCAACATGAAAATACCCTCTGAAGTGATTGAGCTACCCTTCTAGTTTCTAAAACATAAGTTTTTCTTCGTTTTGCACCTGAAACAGTTACAATGGCTGTAATATAACTAGAAGCTTGTGACGTCAGAAGGGTTGACCAAAAAGTTTACTATTTTGTCTTGATACAAAAATAAGGGTAATAACGAAAGTTCTCTAAGTTACCTTTTGTTAACAGTTGGGAACGGTTGCTTATCAGACAAAATGATACAAGGCTAACTTTTAAGGTCTCAAGCTACCCTTATGACGTCACATGTTTCAAGTTATAATGCAGTGACTGTAGTTGTAATATCACATAAAGCAGCCACAATGTCATAAACATCACTTAACGTTTTAATAATATTGAAATTTATGAGGAAATTTTCTACAACTGGTTTATTATTTGTTTAGTTGGGAGTTGAGAAAGCAAAAAAAAAAAGCAAGATGGCCGTTTGTGTTAAAGGAGGATTCCATTTTGTTGGTTCATTTTGGAGTCAAAGTAATGATGGGTTTGTACTTTCAATAGATCCATTTTTCTCTTTTTTTGTGTGTGTGTCTATTTTAGCGTATTTTAGCATTTTCGTAACTTTGAATTGAACAAAATTTGCCTTTCAAAAAAGTTACAAATTTCCAATTGAAAAAAAAAACATCCAAAAAGAGTGAAGTTGAACACAAAAGAAAGAGAGATTTCCAATGTTATTATTAAAAATGTCCACTCTCTCTACATTTATGAATGAACAACATTTCATAAAAACCTTATTCATGAAAGTCCACTTTCACTTTTCCATTGGTTTCAAGTGAAGGTCCGACTTTTTTTTTCCCACTTCATTTAACATTTTCAAGTTCTTTTTATTCATTCATTTTTATTCGATTTCACTTCTTTTTTTCCGAAATACGAAGACAAAATATTCATATTTGAAGTATATTCAACCGAAAACATAATATTTTTCCGTTTTTTCAACTCAACTTGAACTTAAAATACAGAAAAGTGAAGAACAAAATCGTGAAAATAAGTTCTCTGGAATCTGGATATTCTTCTGTATTGCAGAATCATATTGAAAGTGTTTTAAAAACTAGAATAGCAAGCAGTTCACGTAAGGTGGTTTTAAAGTGTAAAATGCCTCATGAGCTCTTGATTATTCCACTTTCGTAATGAAAGTGAAGAGAAAATTGAAAGCGTTTTTAGAAAATAATAAAAAAAAAATACTCTCTGCTTACATTTGGGTGATTTCCTAATTCAAAATAAAAGCGTATTTTGAAAGATCTATATTGATATCGAAATGCTATTTTGCGTTTCTCTTCTAGTTTCTAAAAAAAACATCCTCTTCATTTTGATCTTCAAAAAGACAGAATAGTCGGAGTTCGAGAGACATTTACACTTTAAAACAGCCTTTTTATGGCACTTTGAAAGGGAAAAAAATCTCTTTTAGGTGATTCATTTACTCTTCTAGTTTCTAAAACACTTAATTACTTTTTAAAATGTTGCTTTTCTGATAAAATCGAATTAACCTCGCGTTTCATTTGTAATATTTGGCAATTTTTTATTCAAATTGTAAATAGATCAGAAAGGGGATTGTAAGGTGATTGCGAAAATAGCACGACTATAAACGTGGCATTATTTCAGTTCTGTGTTTTTTGTTGTTGTCATCAGTCATTTTTAAAATTGGGTAATTTGTTTCTGACATTTTTATTATTATTATTTAAATTGAGTTTTTGTCTCAGTTTGTTTGATGTTATATCTTGTTGCTTAATTAAAAATTATGCAATATATTTTTTTAAAAAAAATGCGATGATTTATAATAATTAGTATTTTATTTTATGGTCAGTTATTTATATATTTTTTAAATTATTAATATGAATAGAAGAAGTAGGCGTGGATTTTGTGAGAAATACGAACCAAAGAACATAATTTTAAGTGAATTTCGATTGAGATGGATTGCATTTTGAGAGATAGATGGGGCTGTTGTTGCTTTTCTATCATCTAATCAATGATTTTCCACCTGTTTTGAAAAACTTCCCATCTCAAAATTCAAAATAAATAGGTAGGGTGCCGCGTTTGAAAATTGCTTGACGTAGTACGGCTGTTTTAACATCCGTTCTACGAGAGTCATTTGGGTGAAAAAGTCCCAGGCTGTGTTTGCAAATAACTTATGGTCCGCTTGCAGCTCGCCGTTCTTTATTATATTTTTAACAACTCAACGGTACACGGTTTTAACGATGCGAGCGCCATCTATTGGCCACATTATAACATGGGCTCTTAATGTATAGGGGGGGCTATCCTGAATAAAAATTTTAATGTGAAAAATTATATTTTGACATTTGAGGTATGGGGCAAATTTTGTGGTGTCATTGGTGGTGTTGTGGAATATTGTATTGTTGTGGGATATTGGGTGTTGGCGTGGATTACATACTGTTGTAAGCGTAATGTTTGTATATAGGGCTTGCACTTCTCGGTCACCATAGTCACCCTTAAAGTCAAGTCCTCGAGTTATGGGGTTTTTCGTAGATACGCAGTTGTGGTACTTCTAACACTGGCAATGCCACCTATCAGTCAGAACATAATAAAAATACATAGTACAGTTAGTACTTAAGCATATTCATTCGACTTCCACGGTTTTTCGACTTATGTGGAAACCTTCGTTCTGAAGGTTTTTTTTTAAGTCATTTTCGTATTTAACCTTCGGGGGTTCCCCAGGCTTTCAATGTGGCCATTGTACAGTTGTACTACATGTTAGCTGACTGCTTTTACAGCTAACAGACCCAAGTTATTGTACTACTTAGGTTGTACCACTACTTCCAATAGTGGGTCTTTGCAAAAATACACCCATGGTTTTGCCATCTGAAACGATGGCAGTCGCAATGACAAGGGTTTGGAGGTTACATATTAAGAGATTTTGGCATGCTGGCAATAGGGATGGGTATTAGAATTGGATCGGAATCAGAATTTAATAATTTATCGAAAACATTTTGGGGAAAAGTATTACAGTTGGAATCGATATTATGAAAAAGTATTGGAATTGGAATCGAAAATATTCAATTAATCCCTGTCTGGCACTGCACACTACAGAAACCAAATGCTAGCATTACTTAAACAGCATTGCTAGCCTCCACTGCCAATCCTCGTTGTTGTTTGAGATTGGAGGAACACAATGTTTTTGGTTGTAAAACTTGCAATCCAAGAATCATCATCATGAATCCATGATAGATTCATTATCATTATTCCAGATGATGATGTGTTTCTCTCTGTCTATTTATTTTATGTATTCAAAGCTCATTCCTGCGGCTTTTTTTTGTGTTATTCCACAAGAAGACAACAAAACATAGAAACCTGTTTTGTGTTGGTTGTATTTTTATTTTGTGGTCTACATCATAATGTGTATGATGTTACTGTCACTTTGCGGAATCAGTCAATCTGCAGATTGCCTAGGTAATCTGCAAAACCACCAAACTACTATAGTGAATGTGAAAATTTAATAAATTTTCGGTGTTGAATTTTGCAGATTCACTAGCAGGTTGGTTGTTTTGCAGATTAACTAGGCAATCTGCAGATTGACAGTAACATCAAGTCTATATTATAATTTATAAATAAACATGTAGATTGTGTTGATGTTTTATACGAAATGGACGAAATAGTCTCTTTCTTGCCTCCCCCCACCCCTCACTCTTTCCAATCAGATCACAACTAACAACAATCCTATTTTGTGTTTGTTGTATTAGTTGTATATTGCGACACAACAATCATAGAACAAGTTGATTATCATCAACTAAAATGATTTCGACTTTTGAAAAGAGAGAGACAGAGTGAGAGAGAAATGGCCAACAAAAAAAAGATGGTACAATAATAATGATAATACATGTAAATGTAATCGAAAAGGAAGATAGGGGGGAGATGGGGATAATAGGCCCACTGGACATTATTCATTTAGGACGTCATAATTGATCAGCTTTTATGTCCTTGTTTTCTATCTCTTCAGTTCTTCTTCTTCTTTAATGGATACACATTCCAGAGATTAGTTAATTGAAAATGCTACTTGTTTTCTTGCAAACTTATCTCTCTTCTCATTTATTCTCTCTCTCTTTTTTTCTCTCCCTTGCTATTCTTAGAATGAAACTCAATTTTTGTGCCTTAGTTTCAGATTTCTTTCTGTATATGTTTGCAATAGAATAAGGCATCCATTTGAACTTTCACCTTGAACCCTTCGAAGCAGTGAACAATGTGTTAACTTCCAACACAGATGGAGATCCGTGTTCAAGAATATTTAAATAAAACAGAGGAGGTTTGAAGTTTCTAGTTTTCGTCTCGAGTTGTTGCCTAATAATCTTTATTCAGAGGGTTGGATTTTCTTTGGGGCCTGTTTCAGTGAGGTACTAACTTTTTACGGTCCTCCGAAGTCTGTTGGGCTCTCCTGAGTTCATTTCAGTGCTTTTCAAGGCATCTAGAAGATTTTCAGTTTTTTTAACAATTTTTACTTTTTGGAATTTATGGGTTTTTAAATAACTGTGCCAATTAAGGACATTACAGTAAGCCAGGGCCAGATTAAGCCAGGAAGGGCCCCTAGGCTTTTTGGTGCTTTTACCCCCCTTTCACCTGACATGGAATAAATGCCAATAATTTTAATATTACAAACGTTTTGCACTTTTGACTTCATTTTGTCACCGATAAGTCTCCTGTGTGCCAATGCCCTAAGTGTGCTTTGAAGTTTTGAGTGGTGATTTGATCTCTATTGTTGTGTTAAGGTGGTTATTATTAGTTATTACTTATTACTTAGGATGGAAGGAAGTTGTTGGATGATGGGACATGGTGATAAGTTGATAACGAGGGGGTGTGTTTGAAGGGGGGGGGGGATCCCTTCCTCCTTCATCATTATTATTATTTGATATATTTTGGTTGAATATTACTTTCCAATCTTGACCACAATCGAAGTTCTCTTTGTTTTTGTGATCATAACTTAATGGTTAACAGCAGGAGGTTGGAATTGGAGTAAGGATTTTCAGCCTCAGCAACTTCATCCACTTTTGAAAGAAGATGATAACTTCATCTTCAAACGCTCTTCTTGTAACTTGTAACTGGGGTAACTTTTTTTCAGGAGTCACTAGTGTCGAATCTGTTCAATCAGATGATGATGAGATTGATGACTGTTGTTTTCGAGGGACCCATTATGGTATTAAAAGAAAAGGGGCGCGGACCCAAAATGGACAGAGGCGTGGTGAGGTCCATAATTGTTTGTTAGAGTCTAAATAGGGAGGCAGGCAAGGAAGGAAGTGACATCATTCTTCTGTTTGGGGGTGGAGGTTTTTTTTTTCTTTCTTAGTAAAAGTAATCCCGGGTTTTGTAGTTAGGATTCGAGCGAGTCTGAATCCGGTCTCTTTTTGGATTCACATGAGATACTAAATTGAATAGATGTATGATTATTGTATTTGAATGCAAGGTTTTATTATATTTCTTTCTTTTGACACCATTTTTGTTGTTCTATTGTATTTTTGTAGGAGGATTTTTTTCTTCTTCTAAATTTTTCCACATTGTAAAAAGTTCAGAATATGAAAAAGGATGCGAGTGTGATGCAAAAAAAAAAGTATAAAAAATTACGAAACAAAAGATTGTTTGTATTGATAGTCGTCTCCTTTGCTTATCCTCAGGGTGCCAGTATTTTTTCAAATATAGGCATTCAATTTCATGAATCCCATAAGGTCTTTTGCTGTTTTTTTATTATTACTTTATGGGTTCATGGGGGAGGAGGGTAGGCCTATATGGGTCTGAAATGTTGCTTCTATTAAAGGTTTGCTTTATGTAGGCAGACTCGGTTAAAGCGACCTCGGGTAGAACGACAACTCGGTTTGAACGTCAACATGGCGCCAATTAAAAGGAATTCCTTTATACCTTGGTTATGTCACTCGGTTTAACGTCACAAATCTCTCGGTCCCTTAAATCAGTGGTTTCCAAAGTGGGGTTTCTGAGACAAGTTTTATATTGATAGAAAAAATACGAAAATTAATTAAAGAATAAATAATGTATTTTAAAATGACGCTATTATGAATGAACATTAAATAGATGAGGAATTGTTAGCAGTGGCACTTTCGCGTAGACCTATAGAAAGGGGAAGAGACCAACGCTTACTATTATACGAGCAGCAGACTTTTGTGACATGTGTGGCATACAGGCTGTTAGAAATCGGGGAGAACTTCAGTTGGCTCCACCCTTGTTATGACGACCGGCAACTTCTAATCGGTTTGTTGTGTGGTTCGACGTTGAAAAGGGCGGAGCATGTGATGTTAGACTACTTAACCAAACAATTAGAAGTTGCCGGTCTTCATAACAAGGGCGGAGCTAACTGAAGTTCTCTTCGAATTATAATTGCCTGTGGCATTGTGTGTACAATATATATTTTCGGGGCCCGCCCAATTTATTTTTTCTGTCTTAGGTATACGCGATCAAAAACGTTTGGAGAGGCCGCTGCCTTAAAATGACGCTATAATCGAGTTCGACTATATAGCAGGTTACATAAAGCAGCCATGATTGTTTGTCACGTGACCATCAGCTGGCATGCGACACACGAATATGGCCACTTTACCTAACCTGTAGTTAGCGGACTTTGCCTCAATTGATTGAACAGCAGCGCCACACTGCGTTAAGTGTGTACCCACTGGATGTATTTGGATCACCTTTTATATCATAACAATTATAATAATGGATTAAAAAAGCAGGAGTTTTTTTATCCATTTGTGTGCATAATCATAATCATCATCAGCTGCAGCAGTAGCAGTAGCAGTGCATTATGGGATTGGGAAATGACAAATGGATCAAAGTTATTATTATTGCAGTTGTCACAACAGAAGAGAAATTAATCTTTTGTGGACATTGGATTGTGGGATATATATGACTAATATTTGATCCAAGATGATATTCTACTTGGTTACAAGTTGGAACAACATTTGGTTTGAAACTGCAATATGATTCCCACTTGTGATGATGTGTTTTGAAGATGTGGTATAATAAACCAATGAACATTAATTTTGTCATCAGTTTGTTCAAGTAATTATTTCTCCCTTGAGGAGGAGGAGGACATCCACCCACCCTTGTCATTGTGTCAGCAGTTACAAGCAATATGATAGCATAGCACTACTACTACTACGATACTAAGATTCTAAGTAACTAATCAGTATTGATTTTTAAGAAGAATATCAAATTGGCATCCTATAGGCTTAAAGACAGTGCAGTGGTAATTGTAATGTTGGACATCATTAGTAAAAAAAAAAAAAAAAAAAAAGAACATCGGTTCGTTTATTCTTAGATTGTAGCCATTTTTTGTTTGGATTGAGTATAAAAATAGGTGACCGGCCGAAATAATGTTCCCATGTGATGCGTGTTAATTGTTTGCAAACTGTTTTACCTTAAATGAAATTTTTAATTTATATTTTTGATAATATGGAAACATCCACAAATAAAATTACCAAAAATGATGATATTTTTAAACGTAAATGTTTTATGGCAGTCAGGGCCGTCTTAGGGCATGTCGGGGCCCTTGGGCACACAAGAATTGGGGGCCCCATTGGATAGTAAAAGAAAGTGAATGACAAGAAAAAACATTTTTCTGTTATGATTTTATATTTATTATCCACCTATTTATATATCTACCTAAAAATAGAAAAAAAATGTGAGCTCCTTTTTTTCGTGTAAGCGAATATATCGGCCTTTCGGGCCCCCGTGAGGTCGGGGGCCCTGGGCACGGGCCCCGTGTGCCCTTATGGTAAAGACGGTACTGATGGCAGTTTTTCTTTAAAAAAAAGAAGACGAAATTAAATATTATTCATCAATGTTGATGGAAGACTACGGACCTCTGGTGTTAAACTAATTTAATTTTAATTAGTTTTTATGTAAACTAAAATTCTGAAATTAAATAGTTAGCATCAGTTAGCTGTGTAGATGGTTTTACATTTGATGGCATTTTCTTGTCAGTGGTCTCGTTTTGTAAGTTATCTCGTCCAGAACGTTTGAGGAACCATCTTTACATCCATCCATCTACAGTAGGCCCTACATTAAAGAGCAACAAAGGTCAATGAAAGGTTTATTTTGAAAGATATCGTTTTTTGAAAACCACTTAAGTAATCTGAATAACAAACTATCTCTAATCCTGAATCCTGAGAATGATGAACCACTTTATAATTAATAAATTTCGATGTGGTTTGTCTTAGCATGTTTCTTTAGAGGTGAGGGGGTCTTAATTTATTATGGCAATGGTTGACTTATTTCTTTAATTATTTTCAACTCTTTCTTTTTAAGTGTTTTGAGAATTTCCTAATGTTAGTTTCTCGAGACTCCATTTTGTGTGACCATCAACCACACACAGTGCAATCAAATGAAAATGAAATGTTTGTTCATAAGTCAGAAAACAACAAATGTCTTGGAAAAAATAAGGCGTTGTTTTTTTCTTTAATGTTAGACATTGGAGTGAGAAAAAGAGTATATTATTTGTGTTTGTCTGGACCAGAATGTTGATGGGTACATAGCCCCTGGGCCTGGCTGCTGGGGGTCAACTTGATCCTTAAATATAATAAAATTTTGACGAGATGGGCGGAGGAGAGAGTGTTTCAAACTGTCCCACAAAGGTACCAATTGTGTCCCTATTTGATGTAAAAATTTCCCTTCTTCCCTCCCCAACCTTGTTGTTATTTTTTTTTCTTTCTGAATTGCACTCATATAATGTGAATATATGAGTGTCTAAGGGGAGGATGGACCCTCAATTGCATGTTTTTCTTAGAATTACATAGTTTTCTATGATGATGATGGTGGTGGTGGTTGATGATGGCCATCATCACGTCACGCAACTCGGCCATTCATATTTTTGGCTCCTCCCCTCCAATATCTTTTTAATATACTTTCATATTTAATGAAAGTGATTCTCCTCCTGCTGTTGTTGTTTGGTATGTTTTTTTCTGTTTCTTCTTCTTCTTCTTATAAGTTTTAATCAAACTTCTTCTAATAGTTGTAAACGTAGACAAGAACACACAAAAAAACTGGTTTTTCTAGTTTTTTATTATTATTTTAATAATTTCAGAGGTATAAACCTTTATAAAAAAAAAAGTGGTGTCTATACAGGGTGTGTTATAACACTTTTTTTTGCTTATTGATAGAAGTATTTGGGGCTTTTTTTTTCTTATGGTATTACTGGAAGGGCCTAGTAATGGTATTGCCTAAGTAATTACACATGTCTGGTACTTTGTTCACTTCCGTTGCACCTTTTGCAGATGGTGTCCACTTTTTTTATTACTATGGTTTGCACTAAGGTTGTATTTTTGTTTTTTTGAGTGTTTGGGTTTGTGCCTTTTGGTCAAATTCACAATAACAAGTTGATGAAGTCTAGTAATTGTTAGTAAAAAAAAAACAAGGGAATAATAGAGAGAGAGAGAAAAAACCTCCCCTATCCTATACTATGGTTCCATTATTTTCGATTTGCTAGGATAGTTGGATAATCCTTGCTAGTTTAACCACTAGTTTTCTTAAAATCGTCTATTACTATGGTTACATTATCTTGGAAGAGGAAAAAAGATAAAGGATATATGTTTGGTGTATAATATTACTGTGTTTCCGCCTGCTGTCTTGATAAGGATCCGGGAATCTTCTGGGCGATACCGACATCGTGAAACATGTGCATATTGTGCACTACCCCTATTTGTATGATGTATCCGGTATTCTTTTTTGGAGGCGGATAGTCGATTTTGTGAAAATTAGCTGCTAAATGTTGTTTCCATTAGCGACGATTTCAACGATTATCCTCGTAATCCTCGGAAATTAAAGATAATGGAACCATAGTACAAAGAATTCAGTTAGCTTGTTTTATTATACAATGGGAACTTTTTAGTGTTGAATATATAGAGTGTGTTGTATTATTTGGAGGTGTAAATTTAGGGGTGAGGGGGGTGAGGTGAAGTAGACTGAAAGAAAGAAGTAATTATGGGGGCAGAAGGAGGTGGAGGGGGAGAATCTAATTGGAGGGTGGGCGGAGTCATGTTCATTAACGCTTTATTGGGACCGGACGCAACATTTGTATATACTTGTACCCCCATTAGCCTAGCAGACTCTTCTAGTCTTTTATTCTATATACAAGTACACTTGATGAGTTGCCAAATTACGATGGAAGAGGGGATTTTTTTTCTTCCGTTCTCTTCTTTTGGTTGTTTTTTTTTTCTCCCCCACTTTAATTACTGCTGTTTTATCCAGTAAGAATTGCAATTTAGAGTCTTAAATTGCCCCTTGTTATTTTGGGTGCAACTAAATAAGACGGAGGGGGATTGTGAAATCTGGTCCAGGGTTAAAATAATTTGGTCACGATTTTTTGGTTTAATCATTTTTTTTTGTTTGGTTGAATCATCAAATTGTGTAATATATTCAGTTTAGACAAAATTAATGGACGCGCCGCGTAACCCTTTAATTAAAAACAACTTTTAAACACAATAAAATATTAATTTTATTAGAAACTTCAAACTAAGAGTAGATTAAATTAAAATTTATGACAATATGGCAAATATTAAAATCATGTTGTTTAAAAAAACTGCTAGAGAAAGTTCATTTTAAAAAATATCGCCATAAAATTGCTTTTAACATAGCTATCTACGAATTCTAGTTTTTAACAAAGTTTTTCTTTTTCTTTTAACTTATTTTCAACTATAAACGTCCTTCGCACTCTTCTTTAGTCGTTATCTTTCAAAAGGGCAGAATTAAAACAAACTAGAAAGTGTTTTAGAAACTAGAATGGTAACTCAATTACTTCAGAGGGTATTTTCATTTTCATTTTTCATATTTCAATATTTTTTAAAAAAATAAGTTGCTTAAAGTTGGATCCTTTTTAAACAATTGAGTTACTCTTCTAGTTTCTAAAAATGCTATCAAGTTTGTCTCATAATTTTGCATCTGAAAGGCAGAATAAAAGGCAGAATTCGAGAGGCCTCGTTTACACTTTAAAAAGTGATTCGGCTACCGTTCTAGTTCTAGTACACTTTTTAATTAGTGTTGCTATTCTAAAACTGCAGGAAATCTTTCCAAATGTGAAAGATGCTTCTGAATAAAGTTGACGTTCACCTTAAAAATAACAGTCGTAAGAAGAATTTTGGGCCATTTCTAGTGTGTAAATATAGAAGAAACGACGACGACAACGAAGACTTTGGAAAAACTGATTCAAACACACGAAAAAAAAAAAAGGAAACCTGTTTCTTTATTCATGAGGTTGTGAGATGAGAATTCATCGGATATTACGAAAAATCCATTAAATTATTCACGCTTCTCACACTTGGTTGGCTTGGTTCCTTCTTTTCTTAAAAAATGTACCACCTTCCACCCACCCACCCCTTTTATTGTACATTTTACAACACTGTGCAATGAGTAGAAAACTAGAAAAAGCAAGGAAGAACAACAACAATGTCTTACATATTTACAACATGAGCCAAAAACGAGCAGAAATTGCGTTTAAAGCCATGTTTCCACTTGATCAAAATTATTCATCTCTTTTAAAAAATTGCAGTTTATATTCTGAGCAAAGTAGCTAAACGTATTTCAATTTGTTGGACAATGTTAGGGAGAAAAACTAGTCGATATGACAGGGCAAATGTGGTCCCACCTATTCATTATAATGGATAAATCGATTATTTTAGGTCAGTTGAAGTGAAAAAACCCCTATCGCCCTACCACTTTAAACCATAAATTGCCGTTTCTCTTTAGTGTGTTTAAATCATGGAATTATCAATAGTCAAGGTGTTTTTTTTACTGTAAACGCCTCGCGAAAACTGATTTGATTATTCTGTCTTTCAGTTGTGCAAAATGATGAGAAATTTGAAAGTGTTTTAGAAACTAGAATGGTAGCTCAATTACTTAAGTGTATTTTGATGTTGATATCTTTAAAAATAAAGCGTTTTATAGAGAAAAATTGAAAAAAATATGGTCTGCTTAAAGTTGGGTCACTTTCAACTGTACTTAAAAAGCTTATTTTGAAAGATAACAACATGAAAATACCTCTTAAATGATTGAAATACCCTTCTAGTTTCTAAAACACTTTCAAGTTTCTTCTTAATTTTGCTGCTGAAATACCTGAAATGATGAATAATTAAAGGAAAAAAAAAAACTAAGCAAAAACAGAACATCCAAAAGGTTGAAAATAAATTTGAACCTAGGTGAAAAGATATATTCAATTTTGAACGTTAATTTTCGATCAATTATTTGGCCTTTTTCTTTTAAATTGATCAGGTTAAAATTGGATTTTCACCTAATGGAAACGCGGGTCATAAGGTGTTATTTTGTTCTCTAGTCCTGTTTTGTTATTGTTTGTAGTTTTTACTTTTAGAGAGAGAGAGAAAGAGTCAGTCACCACGGGTTTCCCGTGCAAAAGAAAAGTGTTTTTCTTCTCAATGGGGAGAATCCCTACTGAGACTCAATTGTACTTCTCATGTTACTTATGGCTAGTTTTTACCTGAAAAAAATATTCTCTTTTGTCAGAATCAGATTATTTTTTATTTTTCTTGTTGCATGTCTCAAGACAATTGTATAATTTGAACTTTCCCCCTCCTCCTCCTTTCTTAAATTGCAATATTCTTCTGTCTGTGTTGATTGTATCGCACAAAACTACAAAAAAAAAACGCAAAAGAAGAAGAAGAAAACCGCAATTGTTTAAATTATATTCATGATACAAACTTCATAGTGGTGAGACTGAAAATGGTGATTGCCCGCAGTGTCTTCTTTCTTACAAGTTACTTTCTAAGACAGGCAGTTAGAAATAGGTGAAAACTTCAGTTGGCTCCGCCCTTGTTATGACGACCGGCAACTTCTAATTGGCTGGTTATGTAGTCTGACGTCACATGATCCGCCCCTTTTCAACGTCAGACTACATAACCGGCCAATTAGAAGTTGCCAGTCGTCATAACAAGGGCGGAGCCAACTGAAGTTTTCACCTATTTCTAACTTACATGTCTTTTCTAAGTTACTTTTAGTTTTAAAAAAAGGAACCTCTGGAAGTTGTAAATTATTGGGCAAAAAAAAAAAGTGTTGTTTCATTTTTTGGAATCAAACCGTTTTATGGATTTTAAACTACATTTGGCTTTTCCCTTCTGCTTCTTTTGTTCTTTTGTCATTTACAATTGTTATTATCATTGTTGTTAAAACACAGTTGACCACAAAAATTACGATCTACATTCTTGGCAAATGATTATTACAACATGTAAACATTTTCAACGAAATTGCTTTCTTCTTGTCTCTCTCTCTGTTGGACATGAATTTGGTTACTGGTTAAAAAAAAACACGCATTTCTAGGTATTTTTTTTAGAAGTGAAATACAGTAGAATATCGATTATCCGATCGAAATCTAACCGGACCTTGTAAGAAAAATCCGGAAATTTCTCCTTAAAATCTCTCTTTCACAATTGAAAAGTTAAAAGTCAAAAATACTTATCATCATCATCATCATTTCCTGTACCTTATCCCGCGAGCAGCAGGGTCGGCCTTGCTGGTTCTAACTCTCCACTCGTTCCGATTTTGCACCAAGCCCCCAGTGACCCCACATGCCACCATATCCCGTTTTACTACCACATCCCAGGTTTGCTTGGGTCTTCCTCTACCCCGTTTTATTCCCAGGTCTAAGTTCATTGCCTGTCTCAGCAGCCCATCTTCTCCACTCCTGAGGACATGCCCAAACCACCGCAGCCTATTTTCCTGCATCTTTTCTACTATATTTGTTACCCCTACACTACCCCTAATAAAATCATTTCTGATCCTATCCCTTCTGGTCACCCCACTCATAAACCTTAGCATTCTCATCTCAGCTACCTGCATTCTATCCTCATGCACCTTCTTGATTGCCCAACATTCTGACCCATACAACATAGCTGGTCTGACTACTGTTCTATAAAACTTTCCCTTCAATTTTATAGGTAACTTCCTGTCACATAAAACCCCACTAGCCTGCCTCCACCTATGCCAACCTGCTTTTATCCGGTTTGTGATGTCTAAGTCTAAGCTCCCATCATCTTGCAGCACAGATCCTAAATATTTGAAGTCATGCACCTGCTGCATTAAACTGTCCCCAAGTCTAATCCCCTCATTCAACTGTTCTTTCCCATCCCACTGAAATTTCATGTACTCCGTTTTTGCCCTACTTATTTTCAACCCCTTCGATTCCAAGGCATTCCTAGTCTCCTCTAACCTTATCTCGAGTTCCAATTTGGATTCCCCAACTAAGACTATGTCATCTGCAAACAGCATACACCAGGGGACCTCCTGCCTCACCCCTGCCAGTAACTCATCCAGGACCAAAATAAATAGATATGGACTAAGTGCTGAGCCCTGGTGCACACCAATCCTAACACGAAAACTGTCAGAGAACCCCCAGGCAGTCTTAACGCTTGTCCGTGCATCCCTATACATGTCCCTCACCATATCTATATAACTCACCCACCCCCTTCTTCTGTAAGACCTCCCACAATAACGTCCGTGGTACTCTGTCATAGGCTTTCTCTAGATCTATAAATACCATGTGTAACTCTTTCTTGGCAGCCCGAAACTTCTCAATAACTTGCCTTACGGCAAAAATAGGGTGCATTGTGGATTTTCCTGGCATAAACCCAAACTGACTTCCCCCAATTGCAGTTTTACCCCGTAGTCGAGCTTCAATTACTCTCTCCCAAAGCTTCATCGTATGACTCATCAATTTAATACCTCTATAGTTCCCACATTCCTGAACATCACCCTTCCCTTTGAAAATAGGCACTAACCAGCTGTCCCGCCATGCACCTGGCATTCTATCCCCCATAGCCAATCTATTGAATAACTTTGTGAGCCAGGAAATGGCAACATTCCCCAAGACCTTCCACACCTCTACTGGTATCCCATCTGGCCCTAAAGCCTTCCCTAGCTTCATTTTTCGCAATGCCTGAACAATTTCCTCAGCCCTAACCTGCTCCACTTCTTCTCTATGATTATTTCTTCCAGTGAAAGGCTCCTGCTCTACCCCCTCATTCATAAGCTTACTAAAATATTCCCCCCACCTGTTCCGTACTGGCTCCCTACCCCACAATATTTTGCCCCTATTATCCTTAACACTCACCACCTTTTCAATATCTCTGCCTTTATTCTCCCGAGCCCTAGCTATTCTATATACTGCCATTTCTCCTGCTCTGGTACCTAACTTGGCATACATGTCCGCATATTTCTTATGCTTTGCTAAGGCTACCTGCTGTTTGGCCTCTATCTTGGCACGCTTGTATTCTATCTGGGCCTCCCTGCTTCCATCGTGCCACCAAGTCTTGAAAGCATCTTTCTTCCTTTTAACTGCCCTCTGTACCTCCTCATCCCACCACCAAGTTTCTCTGTCTAATCGAGACCCCCCTACTCGTACTGTCCCTAGTACCTCGTTTCCACAATCACGGATCTGTTGTGCTACCCTTGTCCACAGCTCTCCTGCAGTGCCATCTAAATCCCATGCTATCTTACCTGCCATTTTCTTAAACTCTTCCGCCTTGTCTGGTAATGCCCACCACCTAATTGCTGTCTCTCCTCTATGTCTGACCACCTGTTTTGCACCCCTAGGTTTTAGGTCTAACACTACTAGCCTATGTTGTCCCGCTAAGTTTTCACTCGGTATCACTTTACAATCCTTGCACTCGTTTCTATCCTCACTCCGAATCATGAAGAGATCAATCTGGGATTCTCCTGCCCTGCTCTTAAAAGTAATCAAATGTTCCTCTTGCTTCTGGAATAGTGTGTTTGCTAAAATTAACTTATGTGCCACTGCTGCCTCCAGGATACTCTCCCCAAGTCAAAAATACTTATAAATTTAAAAAAAAAAAACATTATCGATGGAAGCCAATCCGTAAATAAGTTCGAATTACTGAGATCCGGATAATTCGAGATTCTAGTATATTAAGATTGTTTCAGAGCAGGTGATTTTAAGACTCTTGATTAGTTTGCATTTCAGAAGCAACACTAAGGAGGAATTTGAAAATGTCTTAGAAACTTGAACGGTATCCGAGTGGCATGAATTGACAAAATTTTTAAAACACAGATATAAAAAGCTTATTTTAAAAACTATAAGGAAAATACCCCTTCTAGTTTCTAAAATACTTTCAATTCAACTTCGAATGTTTCATTGAAAATAATTTTCAACTGTTTACTATTCTAGTTTCTAACAAAATTTGAATTTATTTCTTGAACAAGATAATGAGAAAAAATTAGCAAAGAAAGATGAGTGATAATCAATAATTTTGTAACCACTTTTTAACAACAAAAAATGATTGAAAAAGTCGATCGTGGAAACGGTCCTTCTACCAAATAGCATAACATGTGGGCCCAATGTACGAATTAATGTTGGCAAAACGTTGGCAGCAGTCTTTTGGCCCATTTTACAGTGTGTTGGCCTAATGTCACAAAAATATTGTGGCCCACTTGATGTTGTTACAAAAATCATAATAACAGACTTAAGTCTCACTGATGTTGTAACGGCCAAACAAAACGTTGGCCAACATCTTTATATATAAATGGCAAAGGCAGTTGGCATTACGTTGGTTCCTTGTTGACGTGTTGCCTGATGGGAAATGTTTGTTTTGAGCTGATGAACTGCCGTTTTTATAGTTTTGTAAAAATGCATCATCATAAATATTTCTTCAATATTTGTTGAATATTATAGGATTTAATCATAACAGACTATCTTATGACATTTCCCCCATCATTGTTATTAACGCATTATGTCAATGTTATTTATATAGGCCTCTCTACTATACAGGGAGGGAGGGAGGGGCCCCCTTGAGGCCCTTGTATATTTACACATGGCAATCTATCTAATCTCTTGTTTTTAATCATTTAATGCAACAATTATATGGTGTTTGTTCAACGATAATATCATCAGTACCCATATACGTCACCATCATAATCCATGGACAGACAAGACAGCCAGTGAAGAACCACCCCACCCACCCATCTTCTTCTGCACTCAACTTGATGGAACTTTTCAATTAAGCGCGCGAGTCCGCAACAGAAACACATATTTTCGAATTGGTCAATTTATTAACAACAAGCACATTCCGTTTGTTTTTATTGTGTAATCAGTGAAATCAAGAATGTTGCCTGTATGGTACTGATCTTGGTCATAATGTCTAAATTGTAGATCCTATGTTAGTCAGTTAGTCCATTTGGTTGCTATCAAATTTGGGCAAAATCATTGTAACAAGAATAATACAAGATAGTCAGAAGACTTTTAAGCCCTTGGCACACAAAGACCACTTTTGGTGGTCTGTTTCCACAACAAAATGAAGTCGAAGGTGGCTGGATCGTGGTTGCAATGTATTTTCTATGGAAAGGCGCCAACCTTGGCACACATGAGCGGCTTTTGAAATAAAGTAAACATGACCTCACTTAACACAAAATTGACAACCGAATTTTGCTTAAAAAATATTTGAAGTAAAACATGAAATTGTATCGGAATCGAGACAAAAATCGCCAGAACTAGCTATGGTTGCAATGTATTGCTATGGAAAGAAGTTGCGACATTCCGACTTCATTTTGCTGTCGAAGTCGACCACCAAAAGTGGTCTCTTTGTGTATCAAGGGCCATAATGGCACAGTTTAAATTAAATAAACGCAGCCATTCTTTTACAAGTTTAGTGTTTATTTTTGGGTTATATATACATGTAAATCGCACTGAGTATGTGACAAGCTGACCATGTCAGTGACAAAAAGTGATAACCACTGAACACTAATGTGTGTAATGAGCCACTGCTGTAACTCAAGTAACGCAATCCAATAACACGCTTAATTATTTACGGAAAGGTTGGCACAAAGTAATTGTGGCGGAAAAAAACTTGTTGGCGTTTTGTTTGTTTGTTTTCATGTCCGGGTACAATTTTATTCCGCATGGCCACAAAACATCACAACATTGCCATTGGATCTCGGAATTTAGGACAGATGTTTTTTTTAATGTGGAGGGAGGGGGGTTTAGTTAGTTCAAACTGCAATTATATTTGACCATGGTTACTGAAAAAATGTTTTGATTGCTACATTTGCAAAATATGGCATCCATGAAGTTAAAACTCAAAAATAATGGAAGGTGGGGAGGAGAGACCCTCCCCTAATATAACCAAGACCCCCCCCCCCCCCTCCTCCCCTCTTTAATAATATAATATGGTCAGCCCCCTCTGTGGTTTCTCTAAGGGGTGATACAGGGGTGGGTTGGGGGGTAAATAAAAATATGATTTATTATGATGCCTACTTGAAGGGGGGAGGGGGAAGGGACCCAAGAAGGTTGTTTTGTTAGTTGTCATAAGCAGACGCATATTATAACTATTATTACTATTATTATTATTATTCCCTGTTGGAAAGAAAAAGCTAAAAATATTATTATCCAACATACTACTTGTAATATGTGGCATAATAATTTATCTATTTCAGTTTTGTTGAAAGGTGAAATTTCATACAGGGAAACAAATGTGGTTCTTCTTCTCTTTAGACAATTCTCGACGAGTTAGGCCTACTTTGAAATACATTTTTCATTCGAATTTGAAATCGTTTATCCGCTTTGAGGTCAACATATTTGACCCTCTTCTTATTATGATGATTTTTAAAAAAAGTTCACGCAAAACGATTTACTGAGCAACTTTACAGAAAGTTTACTAGAAATATTCGAATAGTATGTAAATTTGCTAAAAAATAGTATTGACATGCTAGTAATTTTCACTAAATGTTATTTTTTCAACAACTACAATAAGCAATAAAAAGTACTTGGAGATGTTGCGGATATACAACGGATATACGTAATTTCAGATATCCGACAATTTTTTTCAGGATATCTTATTCGATCGGATACAAAGCAGTTTTCGGACGAATATTTTCTAAAAGTTATTTTTTCTATTCTGACGCCTAATGTGTATTCAAAGTACAAAATTTATACAAAGACGAAATTGTTTCATTTAAATATATTAATTTCGTTAAATTTAATCTCGTACGAAATTTCGCTAATTAAGTCTTGACAAAAAAATCTACCTGGGGATTATTTTTAAGACCATCATGGATATTCTAGTTTCTAACAAGGCTATAGTATTGTGTGGAAAATATCCGTATTTGTTCTTAGAATTTTATAGAAACTATTTAAAATTCAACTGGTAGATGATGAATTTTATTGAGTTTCAATTTTGAAATCAGTATAAATAACGGAACGTAAGCAACAATATAATAAGAAGTGGTTGACATTCCGCCCAAAATGACGGGAGGGATTGCGTGTTTATAAAGGTCATGTACCTATTGGGTTTTTGTGTCCACTAATTGTTATTTATGGTGGCACAAAAGAGGTGACAGCAGCAGCGGCAGTAGGCATCGATCAGTTGCTGCGCTAAGAACCTATTTATATTATACTGTAGAACCTAGTAGTGTACAATAAATACATTACAGTCCACGCACACACACAACACACATTCTTTTCTTTGGTCGAAGAAATGTCCAAAATGGTAAGGTGTTTTTTTCTCTCTCTCTCCAGAAGGAGGAGGAGATATTATTGCATGTGTATTGGTATATACGAGGTTAGCCTTATAGCCCACCCAAGTGATTACATGGTCACATTTTGAGGGTATTATTGTCCCTCTTGTAGACCTCCGAGAATAATGTCTCAAGTGGATTTTTTTTTCTTGTTGTTGTCGTTACGGGATCAGAATTTTTTATTTGGTCACCAACACTTAAGTAAAAAAAAACAAAGAAATAGCCGAGTCCGTTTTTAGTTTATCCCTTGCAAGATTGTGATGTATCGGATCTTCTTTCCTTTTAACAAGTCTCTCAATGGGTGAATGTTGTGCGCGTCAGGCGCAGAAATAGGAAAAATGTCTTCGCACTTCGAAGCGCAACTCAGTTTTTGTAAAAGTGTGTAGTTTTTTTATAGAAAAAACAAACGCCCTTTCATACACATAAGCGACATTTTGTCGTGCGACAATTTGGTAGCCAGACATGGCTACTCGTAATAAGTTGCTCATTGATACACACGAAGCGTCTTTTTAATGCACTGTCGCTACTACTTATAAAAAGACGCTCATTAATAAAAAACATTGTTGTAGGTCCGTTGCTGATGAGTCATATACTGACGCAGTAGTGACGCTCAGAGAATGAACGACAATTTCTTGTCTGATACATAGGTCGCACTATGTTGCCAGTGTGCGCCACGGGCGTCTTTTTGACACTTTTTAGCAGCGATGCTACAAAAAATACACTCAAAATGAAACACGTTGATTTCAATGGTATTGGACAGATGAGCAATTATTTTGTAGCCGCATCACGACAGTTGCTGGCAACATTGTGCAACCTTAGGAAGTGTTTACATGGAAGTGATTCACAGATTGCCGAGAGATTGTCTAGCAAGTTATGTAAACTGGCTGAGTCAATCTCAGAAGTGTTTACATTGGTTTCGTCATCAGTTTGTGCAAAGTATGTCACAAGTTTATTGCTGGTGTAAACCGAGCTTTAGGCAATTTGCACAGTCTAACTGTAAACGGACAGTTTTGAGTATAAGTTTGAGCACTTTAAGACTTGAAAACAGACTCGGCTACTAGCTACAGTGTGTAGTAACAATGACAAATGCCAAGAAAGTAGGTTTTTCTCTCTCTTTCTAATGTGGTCACTGGTTAGATAGATGATGATGATGATGTTTTTTTTGTTGAGATTAGAAAGGACCAATTTTTTTTTGTTGGTTTTACTTCATGACAAGTTGTGTGTTGAATGTAAATACTGTATATAAAAACAGAAGATATTCTGTTATTTAGTTGGTTGTGGTGACGAAGTGGTTGTTGTTATTGTTGGCGGCGGCGGCGGCAGTGGTGGTGGTGGGCTCGCTCAGTTCATACACATAGGTGAGTGCCATCAACATAAAACTATTTAACTACCACAAATTCCTTTCAGTCCAGTTTATTACCGGGTAGGAATTTGTGCAGCATTCTATTACAGTTTGTTGTGTAATATGAATTCACCTTTTTTTTTTTTTTTAGTAAGTATACATTCCAAAGAACCAATCCCTTATTTTCTTGAATGCCTTTGAGAATGGCTACCTTTGTTAAGATGTAGGAGGCTATAAAAGTTGGGACCAACATGACAGGCGGTACTTGTCACGTGACTTTGGGTAAAACTCTCATTGTGAAACATGACATTCTTGGGATAAACTGCTGAGTCATCTTGGAAAAACTGTCTTTTAGAAGCTCGTATGGCTCATGCTCAGTCTACCCCTATAGGCGACTTTTGAAGGACTTTTTGGCGACAAAATGATGTCGAAGGTCTCGGGGTCAGTCGTCGCAATGTATTTTTATGGAAAACGGCAACACAGTTAAAAGTCGCCTGTGTGCCAATGTTGCCATCCTTCCATAAAATATAGATTGCGACGACAGTCTAACGACCTTCGACATCATTTTGTCGCCAAAAAGTTTTTTAAAAGTCGCCTGTGTGCATAGCGACTTAAGGGGTGGCTTCACTAGCAACGATTGCGACGTTATATCCTAAAAAATCGAAGATAATGGAACCATAGTAATAGGAAACGTATCTACGGACATTCTCAAACGCTTTCAACCTACCAAATGTCAGACACAATTGGTAGGTTTTTCTTGTCATTTTCAAATGCACCCTTTGTTGTTTGCATGATGGAATTGAACTGGAATCCAATTCACAAAGGTGGTGGTGGTTGGTTTGGTGTATTTGACTTTTTTGTGTGCCTACTTTTGGTGGAAGTTCGGAACATTCAATTTCAAGCACAACAACACACAGAGAGAAAAAAACCTACGCTTGAAGTTGACACAAATTGACAGTGTAAAATGTAAACGACATGAACTTGTTATGTGCTTTTCTTGTTGTTGTTGTTTTTTTTGCCTGAACTTTTGTTGTCGTTGTTGTTTTTGTTGTTGCTGTTGTTGTTGCTGATGACGATGATGAAACTAGCAACAATGATAATGAGTAAAACAAGAGGGACATGAACGACACTGGTTTTTGTTTGACCTTATGTGACACACACACATATAGACAATAGACAAGATAGGACTCGGAGACACACACGGACAGACATGAGACATATTCATGTTCTGAAAACAGGTAAAACTGGTCACTGGAAGAAAAAAATGAAAAAGAGAGAGAGAACATTTTATTATTTCATTTATTATTACAATAGTATATATATATACATGTATATATACAGCCGCAAAAGAAATTCTTTCACACTAAATTAAAGGGTCGTTTCTTGAATTATATCATAAAAAATGAGGACGAAAAGGAATGTCTCACGTTTTCGTCATTTTTTTTTATATAAAATATAAGAAGAAGAAAAAATAACGAGCAACAAAACTGAATTTATGATGTAAAATATTTTTAATATATAAATTTACAGAAATATTTCTTTTGAGATAACTCATTGCATCTCTCTAAACTTTTCGTCTTTTTTAGTAATTTTTTAAAGAGTTACGTGTCACACAATTCAAAATACAAGAGAAACATTTTGTATTTTTTGGCATTTTTTTTGGACACCGAATTCGTGATGAGAACTTTTTTTACTTTATAAATTATTAATAACGACATATAAATAAGTATAAAAATACATTAAGACCCACCAATAAGATTCTGGATATTCTGAATTTTTTAAAGAACAAGAAACATTGAGAATGTTTTAGAAACTAGAAGTGTAGTTTTAATAGTATTTTTAAGTTTTATGTTGTTAGTTTAAAAATGGATGTTATTTAATGGGCTTAGATGTTAAATCGTGTATTTGCATACAGGGAATGAAGACATGATTGTCTTGTAGACTTGCACACTTCACTGGGAATGTATTGTACCCAACATGCTATTCGAAGTTGCATCGCATCGTCTTGAGCATCTGTGGAAACACCCTCAACCACTGCCATTCTGATTTGACAGTAACTTTCTGATTCGTGCATTACGCAATTTAATAATTATGAAGACATTGTTGTCTTGCACACTTCATTGCAAATGTATTGCATTGAAATTATCTGTTCTCGCTCTTTCGGTTCACATGCAATGAATTTTTCGAAGTTGCATTGTCATGACTTCATTACTTTTGGCAATTTACTTCCTTCCCAATGATACAATGTATGAAATAAATCGATTTCTATTTTACCCATGAAATCGTTCAATTTGATTTAACTTGAAAAACTTCAATACTTGTGTTAAATTGTAATAAATGCCACACATTTACTAAATTCAGTAACGATTTGCGAGTATTCATTTGACTGTTCACCATATACGTTTTATATCCGAACGGATATCCGTTATTCGCGGATAGTAAAATTCACTAAAATGCAATTGAATTATTCAAAATTGTTATTATTATTTTAGACCACCAACAACACTATTCTTAAACTGTTTTCAAAGTCTGGAAATGTGTAAGAGTTAGATAAATTCCTATTTTCAGTTTTTTTTTCTGCAAGTGTCCCCGGGAAGAACCTTATCCTTTAAAATCGCATTTAAAACTTTCTCTAATAACAGAGGGTTTTATTTTATTCCATTGTTGTGTAATTTGCATATTTTTTTTTGCAAATGACTTGTGTTTTCTGAATTCTTAATGAAGTAATTAAGTGTTCATGACCACCCTGTATTACGCTTAATCGTTTTATATTTTTCAAAATGGATGGATGGATGGATGGACACAGGACATTAAGAGAGAGAGAGAAAAACAGCAACAAAATGTCTTTAATTGATTACAATTTACATGATAATGATGACATTGAAGAAGCTTTAAAAAAGACTGGTTTTCTCTATCTACATTGATGATGATTTGCATTTCAAATCCATTTAGTTTTTTCAAAATGGAGGACTGACTCCTTCCTGGTATTTGATTAATTAATGCAATTGAGAGAGAGAGAGAGAGAGAGAGATGGAGAGTGAACAAGGTGTTTGCCTGAAAGCATACATAGACATTACATAGGGCCCCTCTCTCTCCTAACATAAACATATCTCTCTCTTTCCCTTGAAAAACAATGCATATAATTTTAATGAAGACATCAAATATAATCCCAATATATACATGTAAACCATGTCTAAACTGAAAACATGAGAAAGAGAGAGAGAGAGAGAGAGAGAGAGATAGAAATGTGTAGACATTAATTTCATAATGCATTTCATTCCACTCTTTTTCTGTTTTTCATTTTCACTTTCATTCCGGTAACAAAAGTGATAAGTTTCTTGTTTGCACGCTATACAAGTATATACTGATATGTTACATAGAAATTTATGTTCTTTTTCTGTTTTGTGTTGTTCACGTTAGTTATGATTATGAATCTTATAATGGACGTTCTTTTTATCCCTCTCTCCCCCCTTCTTCCTCCTTTTTACCATTATTTTTTCATTCTATAGATATATTGCAGTATTTTTTTTTCTTTCTTCTAAATATCAGGACCGTAACCATGCAGGCCAACGAGAGAGAGAGGGGGGGGGGGGGCCGGGACAAATTCCCGGGGACCCATGCAGCCTGCAGGTTCCTGCACAGGCACTTAGAAAACGGGATGATCAGAAGTTGGCTCCGCCCTTTTTATGACGACAGGCAACTTCTAATATTGGTTGGTTATGTAGTCTGACGTCACATGCTCCGCTCTTTTCAACGTCGAACCACACAACAAACCAATTAGAAGTTGCCGTTCGTCATAAAAAAGGCGGAGCCAACTTCTGTCCATCCCGTTTTCTAAGTGCCTGTGTTCCTGCTGGTCTGGATATTTTTCTTTTTTTTTTACAAATCACAATCCAATTTTATTATTTGTGATTTCGTTGCATAATTTCTTTATTTTGTGTGTGTAGCGTTAGATGGCGCAACTAGCCCTCCTCTCATAGAAATGTACTGCAGACACTCTTCAACTCTTTGACTCATCGAGTCATCTTATTCCTTTTTTGTCACGTGCTCTCTTCTGTGTGAGGGGGGGGGGGTAAGTTTGTCACGTGCTAGGTTGTTTTTGTCGTTTTTAGAGCTAAAAGGAGGCTGCATTCGATTTCAACTAATTGGCGACGAGTGTAGTTTTCCCGCCTATGGAAGAGTTGCAGGCGCCATCTATCTTGCATTTACACAAGTATTTTTTTCTATGACAACCCCATCTTAAAGAAATAACATTTTGAGACGAAACCATGTTTTTTTTTCATTTTTGTTTTTCGTTATCAGTCATTATTATTACCATTGTCAAAATATGTTTTATGATGCTTTATATGTAAATTAAAAACGCAAAAATTGCACGTTTCTCTCTTTTTCTATCTCTCTCTCTTTCTCTCGAGAGACAAAATCACGAAACATTCTGTTAAATAAAATAATAAACTTCATTGTTTTATCTTTTAAGATAAAAATCATAAAATAATTGATATTTTTCTGCGGCTGTTTTTTTTCTTTCTGAAATTGTTTTTTTTTCTATTTTTCTTTTAATTTGCAGTTGTTTTAATTTGGTGGTTCGTTAATGATGTTAATGACTGTTGTGATCACCAATTGCAGGAGGAGGAGGAAGAGACTACTTTCAAATAAACAATTGGTGAGTTATCAATTTATTTATTATTTGGAATTAAACATTTGATTGAATATTAGAAAGAATTATTCACTACTTTCGAACTAGTTGTACTTGTGAAACCTACGAAAATGAGATTTCGGACAGTCCGGGGGGGGGGGGGGGGTTGGTCCGGACCATTGTAATTAATTTCACAGTCCAAAATTGTTGTGTTTATGGCACATATTTTTAGAAAGAGAGAGAGAGAGAGAGAGAGAGAGAGAGGTTTTATGGAGATGAAACTTGAAAATGGGGGTTATCTTATAAAGGGGTTCAGAAGAGGATTATTTAAAGTTGGGGTCAAAAGCAAGAAGAAAAGGGGTTATCTTAATTTTGATGTGTTTTTTCATGGGACGCCCAATTTTTGTGTTCTTCTGTCATATTATTATTAAGTTGGGTGTTGGACTCGTGTGCATGATGTCTGCCTTAATTGTAGGTTTTTAGGAATTTTTACAGTTCTAAATTTTAAAATTACGAAAGGAATGAAGAAAATGAAGTTTTTATGAGAAATAGAAAGAGAGAGTGAAAAAAAGAAAAGTTCAGTTTTGTGGGCCATATTTTTCATCATTTTTTTATAGTTTGAGCCAAAATATATTCATATGGAGGTAGCTCAACTCCACGTTAAGACAAAAAACGTCGTGAGTGAAGTGAGCTTTAATTATAAAGCCTCTCTTTTCAAGGTCTTTATGAAGAGAACCCTGAATATATTTTACAAGGTCGCGTATTGTTCTTCTAAGGGTCCCCTTGCACACATGACCGGGCCGAGAGTCGAGCCGAAAAGATGTTAAATTAAAACGCCGAAAAAAATTGAGTGAAGAATCAGCGTCTGCTTTTTGAAGCTAGAAGGAAGACATCTTGTTTATAATGTCATCCATTTTTTTTTATGTACATTGAATCGTTTTGTGACTGAAGTACTAAGTATAGTTTGCGCCATCTATTGGCCATACTCAGTTTTGGCACGAAATGCTTCATAAGCAAGAGTTCTTAGTTGAGTCACCTCTATGTTTATATATATTTATATATCTTGGGTTGAACCCTTAACTTTTTATTAAATTTCATTATATTTTTCATAAATGTGATAATATAGTGATGATAATAATTTACGACATTTAACACCCGGCAGTGTCTTATCTCACAACACAAAAACTAAATTACCCCCCCCCCCCCCCCCTAAAAACGGTGCTTACAGTAAATAAAAACAAAAAAATATGTAAAAATTGATATTTATGAATTATGACGAAGACACACAATATTCAGAAATTTCAGTTTTTACTGTTTTTTTTCTTCTTTCTTATTCACTTTTCGACTTTTTCCTTTATCATTTTAATATTTCATAAGGAGAGAGAGAGAGAGAGAAACATTAGGCCTATTATTATTATTATTATCAGCCATCTTTCGAATGGATTCTTTTTTTTTGTTTCATTTTCACTTAATATTTCCATTTCTTCTTATTTTCTATACAAGACTTTATAAAAGTGGTGATAAAAAATGTTACATTTTACACCACATAAATTTATTATTATTATTATTACCACTGACAACAGTTAGGCAGCCAAGGTTCCACATGCAGAAAAAAAAACACACTGAAAAGAGAATTTAACTAATTTGAATAATTCTGAGGCATATTTTGGCTGAAAAATAAACTCAAATTGTTTCATTTTTTTCTATTTTTTTTTCTGCATACTTTCTGTCAGATAAACAGAATAGAATAATTATTTAAATTAAATAAATTTCTTTTTCAGTTGAATTTTCTTCTGTATGTGTGATCCATTTCTAAACCTTGTTAGAAATAGATCACACATACAGAAGAAAATTCAACTGAAAAAGAAATTTATTTAATTTAAATAATTATTCTATTCTGTTAAAACTATGTGTAAAAACAGGCAGAAAGTATAAATAGAAAAAAAAAATCAGACAAAAAGTATCTGCTACATTTCGGCTTTCCGTCGCGTCAAGGTCATTTTTTAGTTTTTCAAAGGAGAAGGAGAAGGATGATGGAACTCAAAGAATCTTTTCTATTGGCTTTTATAAGGGAAGAATCACACATGCTGAATAAAATCTCACTGAATTGTAAGGCATTTAACAAAAGCGCCCTCTATCGTTTAGTGTAAAGCACCCTAGAGATAGTCTGATTTTTGATTTCTATTTCTGTTTTCTGGTGGGTTTTCAGTGTTTATGTGATTCTTCCTTAACAATGACTTCCACATTCCAAGCAGAAACAATTTTACCATTTTTTTTCTGCCTTCCTTCTGCCAAATAAATAAAACAGAATTATTCAAAATTAGATAAATTTCTTTTTCAGTCATCTTTTTCTTCTGCATGTATGATCTTAGCTTTATTTTTTTAATATAGTTGATTTATAGGTTTGGACATTTTTTTTCTGCTTTTTATTAAATACATTTTTTTTGTTTATTGCTTAAAAAAAAGTTAAGATGGTGTTTTTTGTGTCAATTTTCAGACGTAATTTCAGCTTCTTTTTATTTCCTTCTTCAGAAAAAAAGTTTTCTCTAAAAGGTTGAAAGTTAGATAAGAAAAGAACATTTTTGCTGACAATTCACTTTCTCTGAATATAATTTCCGTTCTAATTTGCATATTTCTATATCAGAGTTTTATCTCTCTCTCTCTCTCTCTCTCATACTCACATATATATATATATATATATATATATATATATATATATGTATGTATATATATATATATACATATATATATATATATATATATATATATATATATATATATATATATATATATATATATATATATATATATATGTATGTATATATATATATATACATATATATATATATATATATATATATATATATATATATATATATATATATATATATTTAATACATAGAAGATGTAATAAGTTGGCATTTTTACCCTTTAAATCTCTTTAATTCGATTTTCCCTTCTTAATATTTTCAATTTAACTCTTCTCTCTTTCCATCCATGATGGTTCTCTCTCGGATTAATTAATTGAAAAAGCGTCATTTTACGCTTTTGGGCATATATATTACTTATAATTCAATTATATTTGCCTCATGTTCTTCATTTTCGGATACATATTTGAACAAAATTAGATTATTATACACCATGTTTTCACATATATTATTATTACAAATGTGTTATTACACAAAAAAAACTCCTTTAATGTGAATTTTTATTATTCATCACAACTTTTTGAAGAATTATTTGAAATTCTTCAAAAAGTTACTTCAATTTAAAAAAATTGAATTTAAATCATTCTATGTTAACGTAAGTAATCTTAAATAACGGAGAAAAACTAGTTTAAAGGTAATTTTAAAGTCTAAACGCCTCTCGAACTCTTGATTATTCTGTCTTTCAGAAGAGAAACTTGAACGTATTTTAGAAACTAGAAGGGTCTACACACCTTGTACACACATCATGAATTCAAATTAAATGTGTTTAGGGTGAATTATACGGAATCCAGTTAAGGACATGAACCCAAATAAAAATTGACTTTTATTATTAATATTTTAAATTGAAAAATACTAAATCAATATTTTAATGTCAATAGTTTATCTGATTATATTTAAGTATTAACTCAATATTTTCAGATTATTAACTGAATTAAATTCGACATATTGTTTGTTTTGTTCTTCAAATTATTATTCAGATGCTGATATCTTTCAAAATAAACTTTTCAAAGACAAATATTTAAAAAATACCGTCTGCTTATAGTTGTGTCACTTTGTCAATTGTATTTTGAAAGATATCAACATGAAATGAAAGATGGAACTACCTTTCTAGTTTCTAAAAAACACTTTCAAGTTTGTTTTCTTAAAGGCAGATTAATCCGAGTTCGAGAGGGGGAGGGCCATTTACACTTGAGTTAGAAAGGATGAAGTGAATTACTGAATTTGTTTTTCAATTTCGCCATCTGACACAAACTGGGCATTTTTGCCTATTGGATTTCCCTGAACAATAAATAAATAATATTAAAGTCGGAAAATATGAAAGATTTTCTACAATTTTTCAGGTCAATTTTTATTCTTGAAAATAAAACCACCAAAGGGAGAGAAAGATATTGAATAATGTAAATAAAAAAAAGATGAAAAGTGGGGAAAATTCAACAATGTTTTTGGTTAGAAAATTGAAAATTATTCAAAATCCTCCTCCTCAGGGTGGTCGGTGGTCACCTTTTCTTCTTAATTTCACTTTTTGTTTCCTTGTTTTTCAGTGCTTATATTAAGTAATAACCTACAGTTGACCTACAGGCCATAGGCCAAATAGACCCCCCCCCCCCCCTCTCTCTCCTACACATTAGATCCCCCATATGAATTTATCTTAACTGTTTATTTATTCAAATGAAAACGGTGTTTGTCTTTAAGGGTTTTTCTATCCAACTTTAAAACAAACATTTGGAGAATATATTTTTTTTTTCTCCATATTTTTCTCGCTCCACTTCCAAATTGTAAAGAGTTTAGGACCCACCTTTTCAATTTACACAGTTTGCATTATTTGTGTTCCATCCTCCCCCTCACAAAAAACATACAATTGTACATAATGCATACATTTTTGGTACAATGATGGTAAGTATAAGGAGAATGAGTGTCTGTCTGGAGGGAGAGAGGGAGGTAACCCTGCCTCCTATGATATTCTACGAGGGCAATGGAAAAATTAGATGTAGAAATTGTTGGACTATGAATAATACATGCAAATTGGATTCCCATAGATAGAAAGAGAGAGAAAATGGAACTTTTGTGTTTCATTCCGCACATATTTGTTTTATGCGATAGAATGAATAATATTGATGTTAAAAGAAAGGATTTTTCTTCAGATGAGATGATATTTATTAGAAGAGGTGAAGAAGAGGGTGGAAATATTACGTCGTTGAATAATTTAGAATTTTATCGAAATTGTTTTTCTATGAAATTTTAGTATGATTATTATTATAATGATGAATTTTGAAAATAATTATTTAAAAAATAATGTTTGAACGGCCATGAAGAAAAGGCCATGCCACACTTAGGCCGGGAGCAGATTAAGAAACCAAATGACCGAGCAACCAAATGGCACACAATGCATTGTTGGTTGTTCCCTCTCTGCACAGGCAATTAGAAAACGGGATAAACAGACGTTTGCTCCGCCCTTTTTATGACGAACGGCAACTTCTAATTGGTTGGTTATGTAGTCTGACGTCACATTCTTCGCCCTTTTCAACGTCAGTCTACATAACCAACCAATTAGAAGTTGCAGTTCGTCATAAAAAGGGCGAAGCAAACGTCTGTTTATCCCGTTTTCTAATTAGCTGTCCTCTCTGCTCATCATACTGATCAGCGGTAACATCCACTTACTACTGTTACCACCAACCAATTTAGTGCCTGCAAATGCAGCAGTGGCGCTAGTGTGGTGTCACCAGGAACAGTTGCTGGTTACAAGCTCTTTTTGTTGCCTAATTTGCTACGGGCCTAAAGGTCTCTAGTACTCTCTACACATGGTCCGGTCATGGTTATGGTTACCATTCATTTTTCTGTTGAAAACCATGATCTTGAGTGTGGTCACCGACGTTTTAAATACATTGGATTTCAAATTGAAAATCTCTAGTATACGATATTTGGCCACGGTTATAGTACCACTGGGTCCGGTCGACCGTGGTCAAATATCGTACTAGAGATTTTCAATTTGAAATCCAGTGTATTTGTGTAACTCATTGAATTTATTTGTAAAAAAAACAAGTTACTTTTTTACTTTTAATAGTTACTTTTGGGTTTTTATAAAATAACTAGTGGGGTAACCCGTCATAAATGACGGGAGCAAAATTCACAGGCAATTATGCCTTTTTTTACTCCTTTCATTTCAATTTCAGTCACCCCTCCCACTTTTCTCTCTCTCTCCCCTTCTACACTTTCCAACCTTTTCTCTTCACCCCCTCCCACTTTTCTCTCGCTTCTCCCTTCTACACTTTCCAAAGGAAGAGTTCAACATATAGTTGACCTTGAGAAAAAAAAACGGTTCATTTATTCAAATTTATATAAATTCCGACGTGCTTCAATGGTTTTTGTTACTCCGCGCACATACACACACACAGACCTAGGATATTATATATATAATAATAAAAAATTACTAATGCTATCTGTTTTTGGTTCTAAAAAAATTAAATTATTTTTTATTAAAAAAAATTGTTATTTTTAAAAAGTGAAATGAAATTCTATTTGCATCACAAGAAAAACATGGCTGCCAGATATTTTTTTTTTGCTTTTAAATTTGATTAGAAAAAGAAAACTGGAAAGAAAAAATGACGAAATGACAAAATCAAACATTAAATTCTAATATATTAATGTTATTTGCTTCATTTTTCTTGTTTTTTTTTTCTTCCAATGATCCAAATTCAACAATTTAGTAGGGAGTTAGGGGGGGAGGGTTAAAAAAAGATTCTCTAATTTGATTATTATGTTTCTATGCATAATTAGTTAGCATTTCTCATTTTCTCTATTGTCTTTTTGTTGTTTCATCAGACTTTTCAACAAAAATCGAAATAGAGAAAAAAGGAATGATGCATTGTTTTCGTATAGTGCAAAATGTAATTGAAATTTAGACTTGTTTTTGCAATGACGACACACAATTATATATAATTGGACCATTTTGTAATATTGATTCCATTATAATGTATATATTATATGTTACTGTCATTCTGTGGAATCACCAGATTGCCTAGGCAATATGCAAAACCACCAACCTGCTATTGAATCTCCAAAATTGAATACATTTTAAGTGTTGAATTTTGCAGATTCACTCGCAAGTTGGTTGTTTTGCAGATTACCTAGGCAATGCGCAGATTGACAGTAACGTATAAATAGGGATGGCTCCATACAATTAAGAAGATTAAAGATCAGTTGTTTTAGAGAATACTAAATGGAGGAGGAGGAGGAGGGTTTTTGTTGCAATTGGCGTTGCAATTTGGATGAGAACATGTCCCATTAAATATCTACAGCTTCTATAGCCTCCCTCATACATATACCATATCTATATATATCTGGATATACATATATAGATATATAAAAAAATAATGGGGAAAAAAACTCTCAGCATGTTTTTTTATATATTTCTTTTGTGAGCTGAAATTACACAGATAATGTTGGTGATGAGTTTTCTAGTTTTTTTTTTTTTAAAGTTCTTTGCTGTTTAAATACATGGTCTCTCTATATATAAAAATGGCCTATAAAATCTATGATAGAAAATAAATGGGAGTTTTCTTTCTTCTTCGTGCTTTCATTTTAAAAAAATGTCTCGGATATATTATATTGTTGAGGACTAATTTCGAGTGCTTTTAAGCTTTAATGATATCATCAAGGTTCATTTGTTGTTCGAGCAAAAAGGCAAAAGTTTGAAAATAAAAACCAGATTAAGGGTTTTTTTTTGTCTTCATTTCCTTTTTTTGTGATGGTATAACAACATATTAACTGAAAAGAATGCTGATGGTTCTTCTGTTTTTGATTCTCATCTGGATGAGTTAGGTTCCTGTTTAAAGGCATGGTTCCACTTGATCACTAATCACTGCAAATTAGTCACGAGGGATCAGTTAGTGTACTATATACTCGAAATCAACCTAAGTCACAGTTGAACTTGGTTACTAGTCACTGCAAAATAATCGCATATGACTTGTCAGTTGAAAGACATATAGTCAACCAAAGCCATGATTCCAATTGGTTAATAGTCACTGCAAAATAGCCACGAGTGAGTGACCAGTCAGTGTAAAGGCAATCTAAGCCCTGGTAACTTATCAGCATGCACTGCAAAAATCAGGACTGATAAGTCACTGGAAAGACTCATATTCCACTCGGTTACAAGTCACTACTGAAAAATAGTCACGAATAACCGGTAAGAGTGAAGACTAGAATCCAACTTACAACTGACTTCATTCTTCAGACTTACATTCTACAGTATGTCTAACTAGCCTTCTGTGGTTCTTTAAAGATTAACCAATCATGAGCAAATTACACTTCATTCAGTAAAGCACCATGTAAGCTTTAATTATGTTGGTTCCTTGATCTATACAATTAGCTGACTCCTCATTGGTTAGTCACTAACAAGCCAACTAAATCAAAATAGGATGAAGATCTACTTCAAAAATTAACTTAACAAATTAGTCACATCCCAGTCATAGAATAGTCACAACAAATATCACTAAATATCACTACATTTTGCAGTGATTAGTAAACCATAGACTTGAAACCTATTTTGTTAGCACTTGACATTCTCTGGTCAGGGTTCCTTGTGTACGTTGGAACCTTGTTTAGAGGGTTCAAGTTTTTGAATTTGGAGGGAACCTATTTATTATTACTGAAGGGAGACAATTTTGAGGTTAACTTTCTAACTTCTAAGTTACTTTTATGAGTAACTTAGTGTGTTACTTATGATAACACAAATGTTTGATGTGTATCAATCATATTTATTTATTTGTCTTCCATATTGGATCAATTTTCGTTATACTCTAGGGGGATATATTGTGGTATTTGAAAGATTTTTAGGGCTTTCTATTACATGTAATATAATAGAACATTTTGTTTTTTCTTTATCATCATCTTCCATGTAGTTTTTTTTCTGTTAAATTTCCCAAAGGTAAATATTATTTGCTTGTTGACATCGTTCATTTTCCTTTCTTTCAAGGTTTGATATTTCATGTCATAGTTTTAAGATGTTAGGACCATCGTGCATGACCAATTAATTAATTGACTCTGGAGTTAGTTAATTACCTCGAAAATAGTTCAACGTCAGGTTGCTAGGTTTTTTTTGTTGTAAGTATGAGTGTCTTACAGACTAGAGGAGGCACGCTGTGACACAGGGCGGTTATTCTATAGTTTATAAATAATACGATTATTTGCTGGTTTTTATAAGACAAAATTTTAAAAAAGAAAAAATTGTCTGTTTAAAGTTGAGTCATTTTCACAACCACATAAAAAGTTTATTTTGAAAGATATCAACATTAAAAAAAAACTTTTAAGTGATTGATCTACCCTTCTAGTTTCTAAAACACTTCCAAGTTCGTCTTCATTTTGTATCTGAATGACAGAATAATCAGTTTGAGAGGCGTTTACACTTCAAAACCAACTTTAAGATGGTTTTATGAACAGCTGATTTTCAAACTTGATTATACTGTCTTTCAGTTAAGCACAATTACGAAAAAGCTAGAAGGGTAGTTCAGCCACTTAAGAGGGTATTTTTATGTTGATATCTTTCAAAATAAACTTTTTATAGACTAAAATTCAAAAATATTTTCTGCTTAAGTTGTGTCATTTTCACAAACTTACATTAAAAGTTTATTTTGAAAGACATCAACATTAAAATACCCTTTTTAAAGTGATCTACCCTTCTAGTTTCTAAAACACTTTCAAGTTTATTTTTAATTTTACACCAGAGAAGTATGTAATCGTAGTTTGAAGAGTTTACACTTTAAAATCATCTTAATTAACGTTAAAAAGGAAGAAGAAGAAAAAAATCCTAGAACTGTTGAGATTTTTCTTGAGTTGAAATTTTGTACGAATTTTTTTTTTTTGTCAAATTGAATTTAAAGGTTGTTTTTCTTTTAATATTTATTGATTTTTGTTTAGATTAATTCAGTTGAACAAGATTTGTCCTTTTGTGGCATAAAATACAAAATGTGTAATTTAAGTGACTCCCCCCCCCCTTTTTCCTCCTCCGGAATTAACAACGCCTTCTCCTATTTCTTTACATTTTAATAGGAGGAGGATTTTTAATTTGAATTAAGTAACTTAGTTTTTTCAAAGAGTAAACTTAAGTGTAATTTGAATTGACGATTATCGACTGAATTTTTTATCATCTTAAGAAATTTGAGTTTCTTTTTCCAAAGAGGTTTTAATGTTTTGGTTAGTTTTTTAATAACTGGTGACAATATTTAATAATTTAATATTGTTACCTTTGCTTATATTATTTAATATACAGGGTGCACTATAAATTATGTGTTTACATTTCCCATTAAACCAACTGTTGAGTCAACATTAAATATTGACATAATAGACTTCAAAGGTGGTTTAAGTGTTAAACGACATATCTTTCTCTCTCTCTCTCTCTCTCTCTCTCTCTCTCTCTCTCTCTCTCGAACTCTTGATTATTAGTTCTGTCTTTCAGGTACAAATAGAAACTAGAAAGTGTTTTAGAAACTAGAAGGGTAACTCAATAACTTAGTGTAAGTGGATATTATCATGTTGATATCTTTCAAAATAAACTTTTAATGTGAGTTTGAAAATGGCTCAACTTTAATTTAAATGTTGCCTATAAAAGGTTTCTTTTGAAAGATATCAACATGAAATTAGCCTTTACAAGTGATTGAGCTACTCTTCTAGTTTCTAAAAAAAACACTTTAGTTTTCTTAATTTTGCGCATCTGAAAGACAATAATGAAGAATTCAGCTTTTTATAATCTTAACTGTTGTTACAAAGAATAAAAAAATCAATTATTTGTTAAAAACTAGAATATATTATAAACGTGTTTTAGAAACTAGATGGGTAGTTCAATCATTTAAAGAGTATTTTCATGTTGATATCTAAAAGTTTATTTTGAAGAAAAAAAATATCAACATGAAAATACTATTAAGTGATTGAAATTACCCTTCCAGTTTCTTAAAACACTTTAAATTTCATCTTGGTGTTGCTCTTTTCTGAAATGCAGAAAATCAGATCTCACTTTAAAATTTAATTTTAATTTATTTTGTATTTAATTAAGAAAAAAATCAATCGGACACATTAAAAATACGTGAATATTTTTTATTATAAAATTTAAATGGATTTTTCAAAGTTTTTAGTTGTTGTTTAAATTAGAAACATGAAAATAAGGTTAGTGACCAGAACACACATTAAAGAATCTCAATTAAGTAATAATAACCAGACATCTTGAATATAAATACACATTTTTAAAGTTAACTTTCTAGTTTCTACGTGAAAGGTGGGGGAGATGAGTATAAATTAATAAATAGTCACGAACTTGGTTTTGTTTTATCAAGATACACACTGTTTTTATATTATAAATTATACTTTAAATTGAATTTATATTTTTTTCTCTTTTCAAATGTTTGTCATTTAATGTTCTTATTAATTTCATTTCCTCGTTAAATTATCATCCATTTTGAAAAGTGGCGCCACTCTTGACTGTTTTATGATGTGGATCGAATTGAAAGATCAGAAAAATGTGTTTAATCTACATTTTATATATAATTTAATGTGTGTTGCTTTTTAACATTTTCAATTCCATCATCATTTCTCTTTTAGATATTGTTGTTATTCTAGTATGGTGAATTTTATATTTTAAAAAATAAATTATCTTGTGACAATTGTATGACAACACCTTAAAATGAGTTTAAAGTGTGAACGGGGCCTCTCTCTCTCTCTCTCTCTCTCGCGAACTCTTTGATTAATTCTGTAATTCAGGTGCAAAATGAAGAGAAACTAGAAAGGTAATTGTCACGTGCTGATAATTACTGTAAGGTTGTTTTGGACGCTTTTAATATAAGTTAAAAGCCTTCATTCGATTTCAACTAATTGCATGCGCGTGTAGTTGGAGGTTGCAGGCGCCATCTACCTTGCATTTAAACAAGTATTTTTTCTATGGAAAGCCCTCTTAACTTTAGAAATGTGAGGTTTATTTTATGCTTTTTGAAGTTAATTGAGTTCATTGAACTCAATATTCTATTGTAATTTCATTCAATTGGCTGAGTAGATAGTTTAAAATAAAAGATGGGACAGGACAGACTAAACGTCTGTATGATGATACTGACTAGTCAGTATCATCGTAGAAAGTGCGGCAACTTACGAATTCATACCGATACAGAGTCAACTATATCGGTATGAATTTCTGTCTTCCCCTGAAAAAGGTCTAAACGTCTGTTTGATGATACTGACGTCGAGACCTTTTCCAGAGGAAGACAGAGAAATTCATACTGATACAGAGTGGACTCTGTATCGGCCTGAAAATTCGTAAGTTGCCGCACTGTCCCATAAAAGATTCGTATTCTTTTCTATATGTTTTACAGATTCTCTTGTTTTATTTATTATAATGGGGTTCAATTTCATTGGTAACAAATCACTAGGGCTCGGATTTTTATGCAATATCAAGCATAAATGTTTCTCAATCTGTGGCCCCCAAGAGCCATTTGTGAAGTAACACTCCCCCGTTTACATCAACCAACAGTTGTTTTTGTCTTTTTCAATCAAAACCACTGGTTAGAGGATACAACTCTAGTTGACAACTGATAGTACTTACTGATATTACTTAGCCTCTAATCAGCCTTTTTGATTAGTAATTTGAAAGCATAATAAAAAGTTTATCTAGTGAAGGGTATTACATCGCAGTTGGCTCTTTTGGGGGCCACAAATTGAGAAACATTTACATGCTTGATATTGCATAAAAATCCGAATCCTACAAATCACTATAACCTATAATAATATTAATAATAATATACTATTATTATTGTAAAATGTGATGTTTTAAAATAGGATTTGTTCTTCTACTTTTTTTTGCCGCTGACTTTTATTAAACTTTTTTTTATTATATCCTTTTTTTCTTCTTAAAGAAGAAACTTTCTCTCATGTTCAATTCATGAGTTTTTACTATGTTTTTTTTATTCTGACAACACAAAAATGATTATTATTATTGCAGTTGCTGGACAACGTCCGATCATAACTTTAAAAAGGGGTAAGTGGACAGTTGACACAAAAAAAGATGATTATTTTGAAAGTATAGGAAATGGAGACAAACACACACCTAACACTGAATGGAGAAAACACAGACAAGCAATTAGAAATCGGGACAAACAGAGGTTGGCTCCGCCCTTCTTATAACGACCAGCAACTTCTAATTGGTTTGTTGTGTGGTTCGACGTTGAAAAGGGCGGAGAGCATGTGACGTCAGACTACATAACCAACCAATTAGAAGTTGCCGGTCGTCATAAAAAGGGCGGAGCCAACTTCTGTTCGTCCCGATTTCTAATTGCCTGTTGGCAACTGTGACAATTGTTTATATATAGTGGTGACCATAGACTTAATATAATGGTGACGGCAGCGCCACTTTAGTGGCAAAAGGTTGTACTATAATTACTGGCGGGTTTTATTGCTCTCTGGTCGCCAGAAAGCAATAAATACTGTCCGGTGGGGGAGGGATGCAATGGTCACCGGAAGGTGCTGTTGTAGTTTCACCAGGTTATATTATTACGTGTTACCAGTCTCGGAGAGTAATGGTCTAAGGTGTATGTAAGACATAAGAAAACGCATACACTCACTGCCATCTCTGATTGGTTTGTTTGGTTGATTCGTCACCACAAGATGATACTGAGGTGCTTATTGCAAATTTAAGCAATGTGCTTTAGACTCACCTTGTAGAGATATATATATTTTCATATTATTAGAATAATGTGTACTAAGTTTGTGTTTGTTGATTTTTTTTTGTTGTTGGCACTTTTCGTTTTCAGCAGGGATATTAGGGCCATAAAAATGTAGCCATTTGCAAAAGTTGGTTGATATTAATTTCCATAAATTTCTGTAATTTGGTCGTTACTTTTCTCTTTTGAGACATGTGGCTGGGAGGGGGTGGGGGGGATGAAGGTTAGTTTTGTGGGGTAGAGGTTTTTCTTGTTGTTGTTGTTGTTGTTGTTAGAAGAGGAAGTTAGATACAAGGGTGTTTGTGGTTGTTGAGGATGAATCGGGGGGTTTTAGCTTTCTACAAATATTGGTGGTGGTGGTGGTGATGATGTTGGCATGTATCACTTTTTCTCTTTTCTTTCTCAAAATGACTTAACTAATTGAATTTTGCAAGAAACGAATCTTTGATGTAATGAATTTTATATTTAAAAAAAAAATGGCTTTAGAAATTATAAATACTGCAGTTCTACTGAAAAGCAATTTGTGTTAGTTGTAGTTACACATATTTGACTTATGGCTCACATTTTCTATTTTTCTTTGTTGTTGTTTTTTTCTTATTATTTTTTGAACATTTTGTTGAAAAAATAATCTGAACACCTTTTTTCTAGCGGTTTTTTTTTTAAATTCGGCCAAAACACTAAAAAACCAGCGAAATTCAAAAAGTTTTTAAATATACTTTGAAAATACCACATGAGTTAAATGAATTAAAATTAAATGTGTTTAGGTGAACTATCATAATTGTCAATAGTTTATATAATTATATTTAAGTTAATTAACTCAATATTTTCAGATTAATTAACTGAATAAATTGAATTCGACGACATATTGTTTGTTTGTCCTTCACAGGGGGCTCTGTAGAACACGTTTATTATTTAAAAGCATTTAAATTATCAGGTGTGTGTGTGTACTAGGTATTAGGTAGCTAAACTTGGTCCAGAAATCTGAAAAATTTCTCTAAAAAGAAGTACAAAAATAGTAGCCATATTTAAAATTTGAAAAAACAGCGAATGCCTTGAAAATGCCTCAAGAAGGTTCAACTGGCCAAAGAAATTTCATAAATTTCTAAAAAAAAAAAGCATTTTTAAAATTGGAAAAAACGGGCCAAGTTAAAAAAAAATGTTTTGAATTGGCCCTTTCGTGAAAATGAAAATGAATCATGAAAGTTCTTGTTTCACTTTCATTTATTCTTCTTTTAGTTTCAATTTACATCTTAAAATTTATTTCTTAAATTGCTTTCAATAATAAAACATGATAATTAAGATTAATTTTTTTTAAATAGAAAGTTTGCGTTTCGAAATGAGAGCATTCAGTTTTAAGCTTCCCAAAATTAAAGCAGATTAATTTTTCTGCTTCTAATGATTATTTACATAAAGCAAATATGGATTCGTAGGTTTAATTTATACATTTGGCACGAATATCGCTTATTGAAATTCGACTTGTATAAAAACATATATAACAAGAAGGACCCCCTCCCTATTACTCCCTATAACTCCACTATCTTATCTTAAACATTTGATTAGAAATTTAGATCGTTCAAACTTTAATATTACAGTTAGATCTCTCTCTCTATGTATATTTGGATAATGAATATGCCGCCGCCGCCGCCAACTAGTAAAGTCGCACTTTTCCATTTTAATCACGTCGTCCTTCCCACACACACCACATCCCTCTCATCTTCAAATGCAAAAAAATAAAATCCACTTGAGAACTTCTCTAAATTTCCGAACTGAGTTCTTCTTCACCAGAAATAAAAAAACTTGTGAGATAAGTATTAGAACATCTATATGATGATTCTCATTGATATTGATTTTTATTTATATCTCGTTGCCTCTCTTCCACTTATTTTTTTTTTCTTTCTAAATTCTGCATATTTTACTTAATTTAATTTGCTTTTTTTTTTTCTTGCTTGCTCTTCTTGATGCTCTAATTTATTTCATTTAATTTAAAAGTACTTAAGGGGCCACTTGGGTAAAGATATTTCTTGATTTAACAGGGTTTTTTTTTATATTTAAGCAATTTTTATCTTTGAATAAATTCAAACTTTATAGATTTTCAACAAAATTCACGAGAATGGGACCGGATCTGGTACAGATTATTGAAAGTCGGGATAATCAAGAAAATCGCCGTTTTTTTATAAAAAAAAATATGTTAAATCCAGAATTTAACATATTTTTTATAAAAACAACCGGCGATTTTTCGGCTTATCCGTTGAATCTCGATTATTCGGAATTTCGGTAATCCGGATTAGATCCGGATTACGGAAATTCCAGATAATCGAGATTCAACTGTAATTACAAAAGAAGATTAAAAATGGAACCTTTATTTTGACCACAGTAATTATAATAAGGGAATATTATAAATTATAATTAAGTAATTATTAAAAATAGTCGACATTTCAATTCAATTATAATTCGTCTTCAGGGCTAAGGAATTATGTAGAATTCAATACGGAATAATCCATAATATGCAGACAGCCAGCCACAAAGAAGAACAAAATTGGAAAATAATGTCGGAGTGTATTCTGCACAAGATCTCAGTTGCCAGAAAACGGACAACTGAAAATGTGATTGAAAACAGAATTATCTAATTTAAATATTTCTGTTTATTTGGCAGAAAGTAGGCGGACAAAAAAAGCTGATTTTTCTTAGTTTTTTAAAAATTAGATCAATTTCTGTTTTCAGTTGACATTTTCTGCTTTTGGGATTTTTTTCCGAAATATCTTTTTAAAATGTCTCCTGGATGTTTTAAAAGAACCGAATTTCGACGTTTTTCCGCTTTCAAATAGAAAAAAGATAATAGTTCAAAAGAAACTTATTATAGTTTGAATTATTATCTTTTTTTCCTAATAACACTTCTAGTTTCTAAACACATGTTGTTCTGACATGTTGCGTCTGGCATTGGTAAAAAGTTAAATGTAAAAAAAAGGAAAATTAAGTAAAAAAAAGTAAATAAATATGAGAAGATTTTCTGAAAAAACTTCCAAATTATCAACTTTTGAAATCTCTTTTCTGCTCGATTCTTTCAAATAGAAATCGATCGTCTTTTTTTTTTTGCCTTTCGTACAAAGGTATTGATGTTTGGGACTGAGATTTGAAGAGAAAAAAAACTTCATTAAATTTTTATTCTGTACGTTTTGTCTGTTATTTCTATGAATATTTTCTAGTTTAAAGTTGCATCTTTAAATGACATTTTCCTTGAGTTTAAAACTAAATATCTGAAATTGTGTTTTTTTTTTTGCTTCTGTTTGTGGATTTTTCACTTGTTCTGTGTTTCTTTCTGACTGACAGAATTCTTCATTTAAACAAGAAGAATATTGAAATTTGTGCACGTTTTCAATGTTGCATGCAGTTTGCAGAAACAATTCTAAATATTCGACTGCATATAAAAGGTATTAGGCCTGGATTTCACATGTGTGAGGAGGAAAAGAAAACAGAAAATCAAGAAAGAAAGTAATCTGCTGCATTTCTGCTTTCCTTCGCGTTCAACAGTTCTCACACATTTACAATAAAAAAACATTTCAAGGGCAGAATGGAGGAAATACGATTAGGAACCGTTAAGAATGATGTGCCTGAAGGACGGCTTCCTATTGGCTGATAAAATGTAATTCTTCCTAACAGAACGGAAACAATTTCTACTTTTTCAATTTTCTAGTTTTTCTTTTCTACATGTGAGACTTTTTTAATGGAAGAATCACGCATGCTGAAAAAAAATTCCACTTCGTAAGGCATTTAACAGAAAGTCCACATATTTTTTTTAGTCCAAAGGAACACACAAAACTTGACTTTTTATTTCTATTTTCTGGTGGTTTTTCAGCGTGTGTGATACATTCATAAGAGCTAGTTCACACATGCAGAGGAAAAAAACACACACTGAAAAACGCATTTCTGTAATTTGAATAATTCCGATTTATTTATTTGGTAGAAAAGTAGGCATGTTAAAAAAGGTTAAATTGTTTTTTTTTCTGTTCTAGCAGGCAGAATTATATGTTATCTCAGTCAGAAAGAAGGCATTTTTTAGATGCATTATTCTTAAGAGCCTAGGTACACCGCCATCTTGTTGTTTTGAGCAGAAGACAACGAGACAAATGAGTGTTCTTATATGGTGTTACTAAAACTGCAAGAAATCGCCTCACAATCGCTCAATTAAAATACAGTAAAGCGCAAAGTGCAGTAAAAAGTATTGTTCTTCACGTGCTCTATTTATATAATTTTGAAAAGGTCCTTCTATTTTTAAACAAGGTTCAAAGTCGTTCGTTTTTTCAACCCCATGTTAAATCCCATAGGATCCAAAACCGTCCCACAAACATTTGAAAAACTCTCGTTAAAACTGATTTAGAACAATAACAAAATAATTAGCACATACATTCATGTATTGGCTTCACGCTGTTTCCTTTTTATAAATTTTGAAAAGGTCCTTCTATTTTTTAATAACGTTTAAAATCGTACGTTTTTAAACTCCATGTTAAGTCCCATAGGACTAAAACACCGTCCAACAAAAGTTAAGAGAACTCTGATTAAAAATGATTTAGAGTAATCAGAAAAATTAGCACGTACTTACATGTGTTTATTGTCTTCAGGATTATTCCTTTTTCTAAATTTTAAAAGGGCTTTCTATTTTTAAATAACATTTAAAATCTTACGTTTTTTAACTCCATGTTAATTCCCATAGGACCAAAAACCCATCAATCAAACATTTGAAGAACTCCCATTAAAAACGACTTAGAACAATCACACAAAAATTAGCACGTGCATTAATCTACTGGCTTCACGATGTTTCCTTTTTATAAGATTAGCACGCGAAATTATTTTTCTATTAATTATTATGTGACTTCGAACCGGGAGAAAAAACGTTAAAAAACCGTTTTTCAATCAACAACGATCGCAGCGCCTACATTCGGAGAATTTTCGAATTAAACGATGTATCTAGCCTCTTAACGGTTTCCTCATTATATTCTTTCTAACTTCTTTTTTATATATTCTCAACAATGTCCTTGGTATGTTTTCTGTTGTAATGTGTGTGAACCATTGAATGCAAAGATGCTGATACTGTTTTTTTTCAGCATGTGTGATCCATTCCTTATTGTAACATATGGTCTGTGCATTTCTACACCACAGTTGTTTGTTTTAAACATCATTTTTTAAAAAAAAAACATTTTTGAGATTATTAAGGAAAAATAAGAACAATTTTGTTTATTTTTTGTAAATTGTCTTTTGAAATTGCACATTTTTGTTTGTTGTTTGATTGTCATTTTTCTTCTTCTAAAATTGCTTCGGTCTTTTCTCTCTTTTTCTAAAATAACAACTAAAAATTAAAGAAAGAAAGACGGGAGGATTATCTCTTTATTTGCAAGAAATTTCTCTTTTCATCGATTAGTTTTGCATAAGATTGCAATATATATTTACTAAAGGAGAAAAATCTGTGTGTGTCTTAAGAAAAGACGAAAATATTAACAAAAGAGAAGAAGATTCTCAACGGTTACTAAATAGGATTAAAGGGAGCGTGAAAATGAACGTCGTTAACAAGGATGAAAAAAAGGGAAGAAGATTATTTTCGAAGATGGTTTACTAATTATAATATGTAATAAATATATGTAGGATAAAAAAGTAGAAAAATCAACCCTTTTCTTTAAAAAAAAACCCTTTTCTTTTTTCTATTTTTGATGGATGAATATTTTTCAATAGAACATTCTTAAATTATAAAATGAAATATCTTTGTTGACAACGACTTTATTACTTAACTGCTTTTCAATTTGCTCATAATTTATTAACTTTTTTTCTTGGATGGATTAAAATACTCAATGGAATTTTACAGAGAATTAATAGAAAACTTCATTGAAAACACAAAAGACTTCAAAGGGAGGTTTATTGTGTGTGTCTTAAGAATGTCGATTGGTTCCTCCAATAAAATGCCTGAAAATATTTTTTTTAAAAATAATAATCGATATGAAAATGTTATCAACCAAAAAAAACTGATTTTCGAACTTTTGACTATTTCTGTGTAAGTACACAAATGGTAATTTAAATGCATTTAAATAATAAACGTGTTCTACAGAGCCCTGTGAAGGACAAACAAACAATATGTTGTCGAATTCAATTTATTCAGTTAATAATCTGAAAATATTGAGTTAATACTTAAATATATTTATAAAAACTACTGATTTAATATTTCAATTTAAAATATTAATAATAAAAGTCAATTTTTAATTGGTGTTCATGTCCTTAACTGGATTCCATATAATTCACCTAAACACATTTAATTGGAATTCATTTAACTCATGTGTTCACAAGATATAATGAAAAATTAAAAATGTGTTAAAAACTAGACTTAAGAATATTTTCATATTGCTGATATAGTTCAAAATAAACTTTTTAGAGACAAAAATTAAAAAAAAATATCTTGAGTCTGATTCAAACTCACATTAAAAAGCTTATTTTGAAAGATAGCAAATCATGAAAATACTAGTGGGGTAACCCATCATAAATGACGGGAGCAAAATTCACAGGCAATTGTGCCCAGCATTAGAATTCCTTTTCCTCCGCCCTTTTATGACGTCAGGCCAAGTAACAAACCAATTAGAAATTGATGACGTTCATAAAAGTGTGGAGCAAAAGAAATTCTAATGCTGGGCACAATTGCCTGTGATAAATTCTAGTTTAATTTTGCTACTATTATCCCCTCCCCTTTTTTATATTTGAAAGAGAAAATGAGTTTTTCATTTTCTCTGGTGTGCGCATGCGCGTCGTTTGTTCCTTTTTTACTCCTTTCATTTCAATTTCAGTCACCCGGTCCCTCCACGTTTCTCTCTCTCTCGCGCTCTCTCTCTCTCTCCCCCCTCTTCTACACTTTCCAACCTTTTCCCCTCTCCAATTTAATATCATGGGGTGTGCAACATATAGTTGATCTTGAGAAAAAAAAAGCGGTTCATTTATTCATTTAAATTTATATAAATTGTACAGCGTTAACCACACACACACAGACCTGGCTTAATATATACAGTATATAATTCCTAAAGTGATTCATCTATCCTTCTAGTTTCTAAAACACGTTTTAATTTCTACTTAATTATGTTTTATGAACAACTGATTTTGAAAGATCTATGGTTGTTGTTCTGCAGTTTCTAAAGAATAACAACATTCAAGATGAAAAATTGAAAATGTGTTAGAAACTAGAACGAGTAGTCTCAATCACACTTAAAGGTAATTTTTCCTGTTAATATCTTTCAAAAATTAAACGTTTTAAAGACAGAAATTAAAAAAAATATCATTTGTTTAAAGTTGGGTTATTTTCAAACTTACATTACATAAAAAAGCTAATTTTGAAATATATCAAACGTGAAAATATGAATACACTTTTTATGAAATATGTAACATGAAATTGTTATCGTGTTTATAGTGTGGTGAAAGAAGAGGAAAAATGTTGAGCTATTATTTTCGGTTGTCATTTTCAAACGCACAAAACACAATGTGCTGGACAAAGATAACGACGGTCAAGAAAGTTAACCAACCCAATAATTTGCTGTGATTACGGTAACAGTTGTGTGAACCCCCCTAAAAATCGGTTAACACGAAATATATTTTCGGTTCTGTCCCTCACTCAGTATGACGTTTTTCGTATATTTTAATTAATTTAAAAAAGAAAACGGATAACAAGAAATAATAATTTTACCTAAATTTATTTTGTGTTAACTAACAGTTGGTTGTGAAGTGTAAACGCTCTTTTGAACTCTGATTATTATTCTTTCAGGAGCAAAATTTAAAAAAAAAAACAACTAGAAAGTGTTTGAGAAACTAGAAGGGCTGCTTAATCATTTAAGTGTATTTGTAAAATCTTTCAAAATTAACGTTTTAAAGAGAAAAATTAAAAAATATCATTGGCTTTTTGGTCATTTTCAAACTGACATATAAAAAAAAGCTTATTTTGAAAAAATGGCAACGCGATTAAAGCTACCCTTCTAGTTTCTAATACACTTAGTTTCTCTTAATTTTGCCCTCCTTTTTCAGACAGAATAAAAAGCTGTAAATAAATCATCTTGAAAGTGTTTTAGAAACTAGAAGGGTAGCTCAATCACTTGAAGAAGGGTATTTTAATGTGTGATATCTTTTAAAATAAGCTTTTTATTTGAGTTTGAAAATCACCCAACTTTAAGCGGATAAATAAGCCTATAAAAAGGTTTATTTTGAAAAAAAAAAAAAAAAAAATATATGAACATGTCCGTAATTGATTGAGCTACCTTTCTAGTTTTTAAGTTTTTTTTTTTTAAATTCTCAAATCAGCTGTTCTTAAGGTGGTTTTGCTCACTCAATGTATTTAATATGTAATATGATGTCAGCCGTATTTCCCCCTATTTTGCTCGCACACAACATAGTGGAAGAGGCGAAATTGAGCAGCGCCTGTAGCGCCCTCTTTCGTCGTCCTTCTCCTCCTCCTTATTTTCTCATTGAAGTCTCATCACAGTTGCCACAAAATTCAACATTTCTCATAGTTGTATTCACCAACAGCATCAGCTTCTTCTGCTGCTTCTTCTTCTGATTTCTAGTCTAATACATAAGAGAGTAGGCTGACACTTTTGCCTCTAAGAAGAAACCGGTTCTAAAAGGCCTCAGGGGCTCACCAATTCCAACAACCTCCTCCTCCTCCTCCTCCTCTCTGTCTATCGTTGACACCAGTTGTTGTTGATGGTGGTTGCTGCGGTTACATTGCTCTGTCTCTCACTCATTCACCTCCCCTACTCTTGAGGTTCTTGGCTTCATTTTCTAGACTTTCTAGTCTCGTGAGAGAGTGAGTGAGAGTGCTTTTAAGTTGCTCAACTCCTTATTATAAGTGGACTGATTTGAGAGCAAAACTATCAGCTCAAAAGGAACTTTTCATAGTGCGGATAGAAAGAGAGAGAGATCATTCACTTCAAATCAAGGTGGAAAGAGATTGAGGGAGAGAAAGATAGAGAGAAGTTTGTGGGGTGGGAAGGGGAGGACTAAATATTTGACGACCACTCAAGAGAGGATAATTATAAGAAAATTTTCACCTGTAATTTCTCTATTTTTATTATACATTTTACACAATATGTGTAAATTATTGGTATTTAGATTGTTTATGGTGTGAATTGGTCTTCTTGCTGATTAAGAAACCAAAGTTTTGGGTTTTTTCTAGTTTCTTGAAACTTTTTTTTGTTAAAAAAAAAGAATTTTCGTTTTGATTTTTCACTTTTGTAGACAAAAATAAGAAGTGTGTTTGGGTTTTCGGATATGAGTTGCTCTTCTTCTCTTCATTTGTCCATCTTTTTTGGAATATTTTGCTTCCAATGTCCATTCCAGTTCACCTGGTGAGTACTTTCTCATTTATTTATTTACCTGTCTTATTTTTTGTCTTAAAATTTGTTTTACTTAAGTTGGTTTTAAAAGTGTAAATGGCATTTCTAAAACATCTTTAATTATTCTATCTTTCAGGTGCAAATTAAAGAAAAACTTTGAAAATCGTTTAGAAACTAGAAATGGGGTGTTGCTCCCAATCACTTCATACTTTTTTTAAATGTTATCATCTTTCAAAATAAACTTTTTATGTTCAGTTTGAAATTGACTCAACTTTAAGCAGACAGATATTTTTTTTAATTCTATAAAATTCTATGAAAAAAAAGTTTATTTTGAACTATTTCAACATGAAAAATACACTGAAAGACAGAATAATCAGCATTCGCGAAAATCATGAAATCAGAAGAATCAGAAATCTCCAACATACTTTAAATTAATTAATTAATTAATTAAAAATGAACTTTTAAGCGCGACGGAAAGCAGAAGAAATGAAAACGTTTAGTTATTTCTGTCTTATTTCAAACGGTGTGAAAAATGTGACCTAAGTTTGATTTCTAGTCTGTAATAAATGTTTGGCTCGTATTGTTTAATGATTGGCTATTGGGGAAGTCAAAGGTAGGGCTAAACTCATCATCTTTGGATTGGAAATTTCTCGTGAAAACTTCGTGTAAAACTTTGATGTAAACAATCATTAAGAGTATTATTACCCTAAGGACTTGGTAAGGAATCCCCTTCTATTCCCCAAATTCCACCCTATTTTTTAAAACGTGGAACCCAGACGTCTTTTAGGCTGATTTATTCAAAAGTGACTTTTAGAAGAATTTAAAAGTTTCTCAGAAACAACAAGAAAGTAAAAAGAAATCACTTTAAAAGTAATTTCATGATGATATCTTTCAAAATAAACAATTTAGAACTATTTTATTGTTTGTAAAAAGGAAAAATTTGGGTATTTTTTTAATAATTACATGTATTTCTTAAAAAATGTACTTCTTCTGAACAGGAAAACATCTTCTAGTCTAGAAAGGAATTAACTTCAAGTATTATATTAAAATATGTTGCTTAAAATAAAGTTTAGCTTAAACTATGATGCAATACAAACTCCCTATACTAAGTATGTGGAGATTTTTTAAGTTTAACTTTGTTTCATTTTGTAAAATTTGTAACATTTTAGAATACCGTAAGTTTAGTTCAATGCCGTGTTTATAGTCGGAATTTGGTAATCATGGCCTCCTATTTCTAATTCTGTGTGCATTATGAATGAGGAAATGGCTTAGAAAAATGCTAATTACAGGTGCTAAGACCACAGTGACGGACACCTGAGTTCATTTGAAGTTGGAATAAATTGGGTTCTGATATTTTCAATGCCGATTGCTGTTGATGGCTGCAACATGTTGTCATGGGCCACTGTGCTGTGGTTGACAATGTATTGCTGTGGAGGGACGCCGGACTTTTGCAAACGAGCCACGTACGCCGACTACATTTTGCAGTCGAAAGCGGCCACTAAAAAGTGGTTCGTGTGCCAAGGCCCCATATTGTCGGTATTTCACGAACACGTCGGTCTGTGTAGGCTTACAATTAAAGAGTAGAAATCTAGAGGGAAAAAAAGCCATTTTTTAAATTTAGAGAATGCCGACTATAAACGTGGCATAAGATTTCTATAAACTCTTCAAGAAAAGAGGTCAATAAAACAAGAAAAGATGATGATGCTGATGGGCGGGATGTAACCTAATTTGGTGTGTCCATCCATAATTTTCTAAATACTACTTTGTCACTTCCGTATCTGTAACTCTTGACAGTTGGTCTTCTTTGAACTTGTAAGTATTATTATGTATTGGAGAACTTCTCAACTCTCAACAAAGAATCCAAGAAGAAATAAAGAAACACGAATTCTTGTCACGTGTTTTACTTTAGATAAATACCGATGGGTGCAATCGGAAACCAAAAGAAATATCTATCTGTAAAGAAAATAGAAAAAGGAGTGTTCGGAAACATGCGGTGGGGAGGGAGGGGTAGGCTGTCAGGATATTATGATAGAGGACAATTGGAAATCATGACAAACAGAAGTTGGCTCCACCCTTTTTATGACGACTGGCAACTTCTAATTGGTTTGTTATGTGGTTCGACGTTGAAAAGGGCGGAGCATGTGACGTCAGATTACATAACCGACCAATTAGAAGCTGTCAGTCGTCATAAAAAGGGCGGATCCAACTTCTGTGTCTCGATTTCTAATTGCCTGTTATTCTGATAGCTCCACCTACTCTTCTCAAGAAAGCAATCATATAATCCGCCATACTTGCTGTTCAGTTAAATATGGTGACCTTCAGAAGTAAAGTTAGAATTTAAAGAATGTATAATAATTATGTAGACGTCATGATTACAAAATGACCTCCTTCATAGAAGGCTTTCAATAGCCTCAGATTTGGAAATGGAAATTTTGCCAAAATCAATCACATCCGGAAATTCTTTTCTTTTAAAGAATTTCTCTAGGAGGTGTGGCAAAATTACCCTTTCTAGATTTTTATATGCCATTAAGATGAACAGCTGATTATTCTTTTTTCAGGATGGCAAAATTAATTGGAACAACTAGTAGAAAAGTGAATTAGAAACTAGAAGGGTAGCTCTCTATCACTAGGGTATTTTCATGTTTAATATCTTTTAAAATAAGCTTTTTATAAACAAAAATATTTTTAAAAAAACATCATCTTCTTAAAGTTGGTTCATTTTCATAAACTCATTAATTACCTGTAACTGATTGAGCTACCATTCTAGTTTCCAAAACAGGTTGTTCATTTTGCACCTGAAAGACAGAATAATGTAATATCCGAGCTTTAGAGGCCCCTGTTCGCACCTTAAGAATTATTCTTATTTCGATTTCGCCCTGTAAGGTGTTTTATTTATTGATTTCTATAGATGATTTCAGGTAAAATAAAGCAAAAACGTTGATCGAGGCTCAAATACAAATGCCCTCAACTGTGTGTGACCCCATTGCCCTCCCAATTTCACTGAGATATTATTTTTCATCAGCATTTCTCTTCAATTGTAAATGTACCCACCACCACTCAGAAGAAGCAAAAAAAAGTAGGTTTTGTTTTTGGGTTTTGTTTCTTAAAAAGAAAGAGAAAATGGAAAAAAAAATTGTGTACAAAAAAAAAACGAACCACTTTTCTGTCAAATCGAGTAGAAAAAAAAAAGAGAAAACAGAAAATTGCACAAATGGAAAGAAAAATAGATTCCAAGTGGCTTTTTTTCTTGACCATTGTCCACTCAGTAAAACTTCAATAGAAGTATTTTTTTTTTCTCTTAATAGTTTTTTGTTTAAAATTTGAAGTATTTTCAAGTGGAAAGTTTTCTTTGTTGTTTTTGAGAACATTTTTCTATTCAGTTTTTTTTTTTTCAAAAAAAGTGTATTTATTATTCAAATATGTGGCCCACTTTAAAAATGGTAAATTACTAAATTATACAGTAAATTTTCCAAGATAAATTTCTTGGGTTTAAAATCATGTTGTTGGCCTTCATTTGGGTTTTTTTTTTTCTAAAAAATGTGGACACCTTTCTCGCTTTAATTTCAGTTTTGCTTATTTATAAGCAAGTTGGTTTTATAAATAGACGATATTCGAAATCTGATTATTCTAGTCTTTTTCGAAGAGTAGAAAGGAAGACAAACTAGTCTAGAAGGGTAACTCAATTACTTAAATAAAATTTTCATGTTTGATATCTTTCAAAATAAACTTTTTATAGACAAAAATTAAAAATTATCATTCGTTTTCAAAGCTTATTTCGAAAGATAATCAACATGAAAATATACCCTTAAGTGGTTGAGGTTGTATCTAGGTTACTGCTATTACTCTTCTAGTTTCTAAAAGACTAAAACATATTCAAGTTTCTCTTCCTTTTGCAATTCCTGAAAGATAGAATTTAATCAAGAGTTTGAGAGGCGTTTTCACTTTAAAAACACCTTTAAGTTGGACAGGTGTGTGTTATTCATAATTAGCATAATTTAGAATTAACATCAAGAAGTGAATGCACACCACAAACAAACTTATCATCCAATTGACTGTCCTTCTAGGTATACTTCTTGTATGAAAAGATTATCTTAGTAAATGTTATGTGTGGGGGAGGAGAATTTGTCCCTGGGGTTAAAATATCTAGCGCAAACTGGATCTATTGCAAAGTGACCAGCTGACCAACACCACCCACCTCATCATTTGCCTGTTCCCCTTAGAAACTGGTAGTGGAACCAAAAAAAGAAAGATTTGTAAGAAAAAAATGGGATTGGATTAACACTAAGCCTCTCCCCCTGTGAATGATTAATCTTGTTGATGGTCAAGTTGCAATGGTCAGTTTGATGTCCCTTTATTTCATACAGTATGATATATGGAGTCGAATAAAGTAGGCGTGTAAATGTCCGTTCAGAAAAGTAGAAATGTGGCCAAAAATGGTGAGGAGAATGTGGACGTCGGAAGTTCCATGTAAAGAAATGGGGAAAAGAGTTCCGAACCCTCTCAGTTCCATTGTCAAGGCCTTGTTGGTCACTTTGGCTTCTTTTTTTTTTTGCCTTTATATATTCACTGTTTCTCATTGTGGTCAACATTGAAATTGTTATGTGGTTGTGCAGAAAAAGCTGGGGTGAGGGGGTGATATTCTCCATGTATAACTGAACCACATCCCATGTTGTGCTTTTGTCCCACATTCCTCCCCATATTTTTCTCCATCTTTTTTTTTTCTCATCAAATGTAATGTCATTGGAGAGGAACTAAGTTGATGTCTTGAAAGTCAGTCACCATGATGATGATGATGGTGGGCTTAATATATGACAAGGTGTATTGAGTGGGGTAGTACTACTAGGGGGGGGTTGATACAACGATGTGTTTAAGGGTTTTTATTTTGTGCTTCATCTAATATATATATCTCTGTAGTCTCGAAATGATGTTTGAAATAGAATTTTCTTTTCTTTCAAACATCAGAGGGGTTTGAGGTGTATTATGGGACTTCTGGGAGGGGGATTGGTGGTGGTGGTGGTGGGGGGGGGAGGGGGTAGAATGTAAGTTTTCCCTCTTTTTTCTTCTTCTTTTTAGCTGGTTATTGCAATATACATGTGGGGTAGGCCTCTACCCTATTGTAACATAAAAACCTTAACAGAAACTGTTAACAGGATTTTGTAAGCCGTTTTCTAGTTTTTTTTTCTTTTGTTCTGTACAATTGAAAGTCTTACAAATGAAAGATTAAAAATGTTCTTCTCTTTTAAGAAATGGAGAAAAAGAGAGAAAAAAAGTTGCTATCTTAAGAAGGGGGAGACTTTCTTTTAAAGCTGCAGGTAATTTTATTCGGTAAAGTAACGATTTTGAGTCAAGTTTTTAAATAAAACAAGTACAAGATGAGAAGAAGAGAAAAAGCCGCGTTCACACTGAAGTCATATTTGAGGGTATATGACTTAAGCTGAGGTCCCACATGCGTAAACCATAAACAGAAAGCAAGACCAAAAAAAGTGACCAATGTAAAGCATTGTTTGGAACAAGTTGGAAAGAAAGTTGAAATTGTTTCAGCAGTAGATGAACTTAATTTTTACATTTTCGGATTTTCCGAAGCCGTTCGTTGAAGAATTCGTGCAACATAAAAAGTGGTTTCCCCGATCTCTCTCAGATCGAAAGCAAATGATTTCCTATATTCCATTAACCATTCCCGTACGACCACTGCATGCTTCATTGGAAGCAATATCTTGTCAACTAGGGAGATTACGCCAGAATCAGAATCGAATCTTCTAGAAGTTGGAGTTTGTCACTTACTAACATAATTCTCGGCAAAGACGCAGAAATGAAGAAACTGCGAGGTAGACTCTACATGGTTAGACTCTAGAATTTGCACTGAGATCATGGAACAACCTCCTAACTCACCACTGAATAAAAAGTTCGCCGTTTTGAGCGGGATGGTTGTTTGCTTAACATACATTATCTGGGAGCATATTTTCGGCTTTGGTTTTATGTTGTGCATGTGAAATCACTTGTACATGGCAGAAAGCAGAAGAGCCCTGCTAGTTTTTGACGCATGTGGGACCTTAGCTTTAGAATAATGTATAAAAATTTGAGTTAAATTTTCTAGGTGGGGAGGGGCATGGGTCCCTAGGACCATAAAGCTTACAGAGAGAGAGAGAGACAGTAAGTACATGGACATATCACACACACAGAATGTTCATTAATTCATTCTTGATACCAGTTAGGTTTTTATGATGTTTCTTCCCTTTTTGCCTCACTTTTATCATTTTTTTTCTGTTTTCTCCCCTTGAACTCCTCTCCACTTTTATGACAAATTCTATCTTTTGGTGCTTCACATAAAATTTCAGGGTGGGATTTTTCCTTCTTCCTTTTTAATGTTTGCGTTTTTACCCCTGTGTGTGTGTTTTTTTTCATGTCCGGTTTAACTATGATCTTTTTTCATGCAACATCGTTTGCAATTCTTTCTTTTACTGTTTATTGGGGCATGTGTTTTATTTCTTTCTCTTGTTTCCCCCTTTTGATATTGTTATATCAGAGAATATACTCATAGGGAGGAAAAGGGGAGTTGAAAGGGGAAGAAACACACACACAAGGTACTAAGGAAGGGTTTTAGTTTTCCTTAAAATGCCTCTTTGGCATCTTTCATCTTCCTGTTGCCAGTTGCCATAGTCTGGAAAAGTTCCATTTAGGTTTAGGAGCTGTGTCTTTGGATGTTGCTATGAGTTTCAGAGAGTTTTTCTCATTTCCTGTCTTTTCCTTGAAATAAGTTTTGGTTTTCTATATACTATGGTTCCATTACCTTCAATTTTTGAGGATAATTGTCGACATCGTTGCTAGTGGAAACACCATTTATTTAGCCACTGTAATTTTTCAGAAAATCGGCTTTATCCGCCTCCGAAAGAGGATACCGGATGCACATAGGTATACTGTGGATGTGCAGTACATGTTTCGCAATGTCGAAACCATGGCTTAATTTTACAGCAGAGCTACGGTCTTTTCCCGTTCGAGGTGGCGATCTCGATTAGAACTTCAAGAAATAGAGAAGCTAGGCCATCCGGATGCCCATCATAAAGAAAAAAACAAAACGGGAGGCGGAAATGAAGCTAGAAATCTTGGATATACTATATTCAATTTAGGCACTCAAGACCTATCTTCAGTCGTCTGTCTTCTATCCTCTTCGAAGATAATGGAACCATAGTAGGGCCCATAAGAAGTTCGCCTCCAAATGTGTGTTTGCCTTGTCTTATGGAACTGATATTGGGCTACTTTTAACTGAAAATGTTCAACAATGAACTTCATTGATAATGTGTGTTGACTCTTGTCCTTTTTCCATGTTTTTATAACTTAATACTTTTGGGTGTGTGTTTTTGGCATTTCTACTCTACACTTGAAACATCCGGTCCTTGACCACATGAGTGTGTGAGCGCTTATTTGTTTGTTTGTATTTTTTTTTGGGGGGGGGGGGGGTGAGCTTTTCTTGAAAAGTCAGTCAGAAAGGGGGGGGGGGACTTCAAAAACTCATCATCCAAAAGTGGAGAGAGATTTTCTTCTTTTGCTTAATTTTCTGTGACAGGTAAAAAAAGGACACAAGAGTTTGGGAAGAAAGTGGAAAAAGAAATATTCTTCTGAAAATGGTTCAAGTGCCGCAGACTTGAACTAACCAATCTTAATTCTGTTTGCATATTTTTTCTCCAAAAGTTTGCTTCGTTCAATAAGTGGGGGGGGGGGAGAACATAAGAAGCTTCACTAGGTTTTTTTCTATGTTCTGTCTCCCTCCCCCTCCCCTTAACTCCCACTTAAACGTTATCAACGTCAACGAACCTCGGAAACTACCTTTTCGTTTTATTTTTGTGGCCTTATTAGATGAAATCTCATATTTCTGGCTCAAATTTCACTTCTAAATCTGTTTTTTGGATATCATATTCTCCTTGCTCCATTATTATTGAGAGTTTGCCTTAACATTCTAAACAAGGTTAGCTACAAACAAGCTCAGGCTCATTAAAATCCTATTGTCCATGTTTTGGTAAGTTCACAGAGTGACTTTGCTCTGATTTCTATGTAATACGTTCTCAACGGTGTGTGCAAGTCAGTAATATTTTCATTTTTCCGGTGAGACATGCCTGGTTAGAAAGTTATGTTGTTTTCAGGTTTTTCTATTGGAGCTCATTATAATTATTGCAACCTCAAAACTTTGACCACATTCCTAAATTTTGATTTTTAATCAATGATTTACGTACAGCATTACCAAAGCTCTGGAAAAAAGTCATAACCTCGTTATGATATCTACTATAAAACAATACCTGAGTATTGCTAATCTTGTAGACTGTTAGATGACAGTGAGAATACAGAAATGTTCTTTACTTTCGTATAAACCGGAAGAGACACCAAAGGATATTTTGAATGCATTTCCTTCCATATGAAATTTGCATGACGGGAATGTCTTTCATTTCCGGTGTGTTACACCATTTGAAAATACATTATATTTGAGGTGTTTTTTTCTTCTTCTATGGACCATGGCACACACTCACACAGTCCACTTTTGGTGGTAGATTATGACTGCCAAAATGAAGTTGCAGGTGGTTGGTTGCAATATATTTTTTATGGAAAGATTCAAAGTGGTCAGTTTTGTTGGCGACAACGCGACTTCATTTTGCATTGAAAATCAAACAGTAAAAGTGGTGTCTTGTGTTCCAATCCGAAGAATATTAGTACTTCTGAGTATTCCACTTCATCAAAGATATATTTCACTTAAATTGGTAGAGATGCAACAGGTAACTTTGGGGGTGCATGGTTTTCATAGTAAGGGTTTGCAAGACAGTAATGTCTTCATTTCCTGTTGAAAAGTTATGCTAATTCAACATGGTTTGTATTTGAGGTTTTCATTGAAGTGGTAAGTTATGACAATACAACTATACTTGGACCACATCCCACACAGTGCGGGGTCAGTCAATGATGATGGCGAATGATAAGAGATGAGGACGATGATAATGAGCCATTCGGCCCAGAACTGGGTGTGACGTCAACTCCGTACTGCCGAAGAACATGCTCCAACTGAGATTCGAACCCGGGACCCCCAGTACAACAAGCAGTGTTACTGTTATTTTAGTTTCTAACTAAGTTAGGCGATTTTTCTTATTGGCTTCTTCCTCAAAAAGCAACTTTTTTTTATAAAATTCACTTTTCTACAACATGCTGATAGTCTTATTGAGCCAAGTTGAGAATTATTTTAATATTTAGCCCAAGTCAGAAGTTTGTTAATAATTTTAACATCATTTTGAATGTGAATTTTCCTTTTTCTACCTTTTTTACCCTTTTTTTTTGTTGCCTCGTTCGTTTGGTTGCCTGCAAGCAGAGTTGCGTGAAATTGAATTTGACAGTAATTTGATGTCATTGGTGATACTTTTGCAATCGGTGTTGGTGGTGTTTTTCTTCCTTCTTCTTCTTCTTCCCAAGTGGGGGTTCCTAGAGATCTATTCCCATCAACGGTGGATTTTTTTGAAACCTCCATAATTCCCCTTATGTATACACTATGATTAAGTTGAGACATTTTCAAAAAAAGTGAGGGGGGGGAAAGAGATTCCTTCCCTTCTCTTTTTTTACCCCACTCCACTTGTCCTATCTTTAAATAACATGAAGAATAATCCTCCTCCATCTTGGATGACTGATTTTTTTTTTCAGTCAGTCAGGAATAAATGAATGAATGAATGTAATGCAAAGTCATCTTATTTTCTCTCAATTCTCATCTCTTCTTGAAAAAATATTCAATTGTGAAACTTTATGCGATCTAAAAGGGATTTTAAATCCAATATTCCCTCTCCTCCTCCTCCATCTTTCTCTCTTTATAAAGAAGGGGAAACAAGATGAAATACTGTATATTATTTTGTTCATTTTGAGAAGGGGATTTTTCTGAAGGAAAAATAAAAAGCCCAAGAGGTTCAAGTTTTCCTTTCTGACATTTGTGTTTATCATGTGTATATTGGGATACATGGGAGAGGTAGGTGGAGGAGGGAATGAAGTCCCCTTTTCTTTCTGAAAAAAAAATCCCTTAATTGACAGTTGAGTCAGTCAGTAATGAAGACAAATCTTTTCTTCTTTCCAAATTTTATATGTTTATATGTTTATATATATATTATATATATCATGTTTTTTTGTATATATATAATATCATCATCCTATAAGAAGAGTATTGAACAGGGTGATGATGATGATGATGATGGTCTTCATGCAATATTAATAAGAGCGTCGTCCTCTTTATATTGAAAATCAGAGAGATTTTCAAACAAAAAAAGAGACAAAAACGAAAACATGACATGCATTCAGTTTGAGTTTATAAATTTATCTTGGTTTTATTTTATTTCTGGGTTGAATTGATATTTAGTTTGATTTTGTCCTTCCAGACGGCGCCACTATAGTGGCTAATGCTCCATAGACGTTTTTTTTTGTAAAATTTGGACGGGAAAACTTTCAAGCGAACGTATATTTAAAAACAGCATTATGCAAAAAATTCAAATTATTTTCAAAACTAGAATGGTAAAAAATTATGATAAAAGTTATTTCATGGCAATATCTTAAAAAATATAAACAATTTTATAGTTTAGTTTGAAAAAGTCGCTGGATTTTGTTTTTGTGTCCAAATTTTACAACAAAAAAAACGTTTATGGAACATAAGCATTAGCCACTGCAGTGGTGCCATCAGGTGGGGAAAAAGCAAAACAAATATCTATAGAACCACCTTAAGAGTAGAAATTAAGAGAAACTAGAAAAGTGTTTTAGAAACCAAAAGAGTAAATGAATTAAGGGGATTTTCATGTTTTTAACATCTTTCAAAATAAACTTTTTATGTTAAAATTTGAAAATAAGCCAACCTTTATGCAATTGTTAGGTGTAGCATAAACGTACACCTAACAAGAACATTAACTACTTACCTTATTATTAGATACTTAGATACTTACTGCCGATCACGATCGACGATCAAAGAGTAGAGTAGATTTAAAAATAAAATGTAACTGAAGAAAATTAATTTGATAACGGTCGTTGGAGCCTACAATCATATGATATTAAATTTCAATATCGTACGATTGCTTTAATGGTTCCAATGTCCATTTAGGGGGACAAAAAATTTATTTTTTCTCTCTGGTCTGTTTTTGAGGTGCAAAGTGCACCATTTTCAATATCATGTCAATTGTCAATGACATGAAATCACGGTCATTAACTAATGACGTATGATTTCAACAGAGTATTCAATGGGGTAAAAGTTCGCTAGCTAGCCATGCAGCTCTGGGCTAGAAAATAGCTCTGATTATCAACCACATGATATGTCCACATGATAATCATGTGAACAATCCAAAGGTTGGGTGACCACTACGCATTAAAATTACTTTTGCGAAAAACAAAAAATTGACGAGTTAGTTGAAACATAGTGTCTGGAGAAGAAGGGTCGAAGCTGGTGGAAGAGTGAGTGAGTGAGTGAAGAGTGGAAGAGTGAGTGAAGAGTGGAAGAGTGAGTGAAGAGGAATTGAGTGATTGTGTGTGTGTTGCAACAGAGTTCTACACGGAAGATGGACCCCGAAATATTGTGAGTTACAAAAAATTCATACAACTTATACGATATACACTTATACGTATATGTATATGTTATAAAGTAAATTTATAACTTATACACTAATGAGCAGAATGAATTCTAATTAAATGTGTTTGGGTGAATTAGAACTTGATTGCATTGGGCTGAGTTGAATTCAGAGGGATTCAATTTAGCCTGGGACAATCAGGTTCCTCCGTAAACAATTAGACCCTTAGTCCAGACCTAGTTGTAATTATACCAAAGTAACAGACCAGAGCAAAGTGTAAAACAGCCCCTACCACCCCTTTTTTTCTTATTGTACTCTTTTGTGAACAAATAAATTTAACCTTTTTAGCAAAACAACAAGTTTCCTTTTTTGATTGGAAGTACCAGAAGAGGGGGGTAATACGGCTGAACCTCAGAGCTTCATTGCTCTTACACCTGAGGTCATCATAAGACATCTTTGTAAGCGCTTTTCTTCAAGCCAACTTTAGTTGGTGAAAAGCGCCCAACACAATTATTATAAAAAAAGTTTATTTTAAAAGATGCCGCCAACATGAAAATACATTTTAAAGTGATTCATTTACTCTTCTAGTTTTTAAGTCTTTTTTAATTTTTCTCCTAAAAGACAGAATAACCAGGAAAATCAGCTTTTATTAAAACCATATTAATTTTTTTTATTCAAATAAATTTTGACATTTTTTTGTAAAAATTAATAAATTTTTTCCATTTTCTGGTATAATTTTTATTATTTTTTTTTTGCAAAGATGAAGGGGACATTTTAGCTGCGCCACCTGTTGGGTCTAATATTATTTATTGATAAAAACGCTTCCTGTTGTGTGGTTATAATGATGACATTGCTTCATTTTAAACATATTTCCGTTTTAGTTTTCTGCTTTTCTTTCTGCCCAATGACGAGCTACTTTTTGTTTCTCGCGCAATCTTTTTCCACTTCACGCTTTTCATAAATTTCTGTTCAATTAATGACTATCGGATTTTGGTATTGTTGATTCACATTATTTAACTGTAATTAACTCTCTTAATTGTTAAAAGTTACTACGAAGAAGATCACTCACTCTTCGCTTTTCACCTTCCTTCCTTCCCTTTTTTTTGTTAAAAAAAAATCCTTCTCCAAATAATTTCCTTCCGGTTCCTCAAAATCAATTTTCGAAAAGTGTTAAGAATTATGCTCCGTTTATAGTTGGCATTTCGCATTTCTCTGATCTTTGTCAAATTTGAATACAAATCTAGGATGAGGTCATCTTAAAATGTGGACTGTAAACGCAGCACCAGTTGAAAGGAACAAACGTCTGCTTAAAAAAAAACTTTTAAAATGAAAATCAATAGTTTATGAATTTTTTTCTAAAAGTCGTCTTGGAAAATAATCATAATTTTTATTAAAAATACATTAAAAAAAAATTGGAATTTTATGTTAAAATTAACAATTAAAATTTAAATTTTTACCATTTTGAAAAGTAAAACATGTTATCAGTGACCATGATAATTTTTTCAACCAAAGGATCCTGTTAAGAGGCTATAATTTTTACAATTCAAGGTTGGTAATGGAGAGAGAACAAGTGTGCAACTTTGCAAAATAGCCTCTAAACAGTCACTTTTTGGCTATGAGAATTATGCGGTTTTTTTCAATCAAGGAGGCTGTTTTGAGGCTAAAATTTTTACAATTAATTTAAGGTTGTTAGAGGATGAGGAAGTATTTAACCTCGCAATTAATTTGGAGTTAGAGGCTAGAAAATTCAAGGCAGAACTGAACAGTCTTTAAGTGACAGAAAAAAAACCGCATTAAAGGTGGATCTAGTGGCGCGCTGAAGATGATACATATAGTGCCCATAGCCACATAGGATGGCTACCCCATAACCCGCTAGCGATTCCTCTTCAGCGTGCTACGGAAACAACCCTTTAGACTGAAAATGAACAGGCATTTAGAAATCGAGAAGAACTTCAGTTGGCTCCGCCTTTGTTATGACGACCGGCAACTTCTAATTGGCTGGTTATGTAGTCTGACGTTGAAAAGAGGCGGAGCATGTAACGTCAGACTACATAACCAACCAATTAGAAGTTGCGTTCGTCATAACAAGGGCGGAGCCAACTGGAGTTCTCCCCGATTTCTAACTGTCTGTTGAAGATGAAGATGATGATTTTATTTGTAATAAATCGTTTTGTGCACAAGTGATTATTTGTGATTGGTTAACATTTCAGATTCCATAATTGAGGTGTGTTTTGACGGATTTTGTTATAAATTAAGTCTGATTCAAAGTGAGACTAATCACAGTTAAGGATTAAGTTGTCTGTTTTCACTTGATGGACGTTTTTTCTTCTTTCTCCTTTTGTAAATTATAAATATCACAGACACTTTTTTTCTTGAAGTCAAATCCTCTTTTATACTTTTTTTTTAAAAAAAAGTTCAACAATTCTTCAATCTACATTCTTAAGGGCCCTTAACTTGAAAAAAAGGCTGCTATTTCATAGTTTTGGGCAATTTGTGTCACTTCCAATAAATTGTCTTGTTTTTCAAACGTTTTAACTTTTTTCACTTTTACGGTAAAAGGTATTATAAATATTATATTATGAAGGTCAAAGTATACTACACATTGACTAGGCAGTGTTCTTAGTAAGTGTAGACAATTAATGCCATGTTAGGCAGTGTGCAGAATACCTAAAACAAACAAAAAAAGCCTTAGTACATAATTGAGGTTGTTAAAACGGCAATGTGGAAAATCGGTTATTTTTCAGAATTACTTGGTTTATTTGCGAAAACAACAAATTGGTTGTTAAATTTGCACGATTAGATGTAGAAAAATGAAAAGAATTAAAAAAAAGCCGGTCTACATGAAAAGATCTTAGTTTTGAACATTCTGTACATTGCCTAAAGATCTTCTTAAGGTGGTTTACAGCGTTGAAATCTGATTCTTGTTTTTCAGGTGTAAAATGAAGAGACATTTGAATCTGGTTTAGAAACTAGAAGAGTAACTCAATCACTTAAGGTGTATTTTCACGTGGATGTTTTTCAAAATAAGCTTTTTTTAAAGTCAGTTTGAAAATAATCCAGGGTTAAATTAAAAACAGACGATATTTTGTAATTTTTGTCTTGGTTTATTTTGAAAGAATTTGTTTTTCTTTCATAATAAACCTTTTAATAGACAAAAATTACAAAAACTACTACATGTAACTCTAAAAGTCTAAAACTCTACTCTATTTAAATGTCTCCACCAAATGATATTGGAATACCCCCCCCCCCCCAAAAAAAAAGTGAAACTAAATAAACATAATGTAATATTTGTGTTAATTAACAAAAAAACCCATCAAATTTCCACCTTTCATAGTTGAATTTCCAACCAAAGAAGAAGAAGAGGAGGAGGAGGAGTCATGAATAATTCAAGATCGACATTTATGTTTGCATTTCTAATTCATGTAAATATAATATGACGAATAACAATTATTCATAACACACTTAAATGTGTTTGTAGATGAAAAATGGTTGAGAGGTTTTTTTTGTTCTTCTTCTTGTTTTATACAATATTAACTTAAGAGTCTTATTTACTAACACCCCCTTATCGTTTTATATAAGAGGAGGGGGGATTTAGAAGGGAAAGGGGGGGGGGGGGATAAACCCCCTAAATAATCCCCTTGTTTCAAAATAAATACAAAATTTATGGTCAGTGTCATTCATTTCTTCTTCCAAGTGTCTACTTGAATTTGTACCGAGAAGGAAAAGGGATTATTTTCTAATCCTATACAGATGGATTAAAATACACGAGTCCCTGGCTGGCTGGCTGACTAGCTGGCCCTCCTGGACAACAACAACCATAATATTTACTAAGTTATTTGTCCAAATGTCCAGTTTAAGGAGGGGGGGGGGGGGAGGAATGCATGCAATGCCTACCGGTCATTGTGGCAAATCGGCTATTCTACAGAATCACTTAGACTCTGTGTGTTCACAAAAAACACTCTTGTTACAATGTAGTCGTGAAATTTGCACGATTATGACTCTTTATGAGATTGGTTTGTGCACAAACAGCTGATTTTCGAACATTTTGTTTGTCTTTCAAGAAGAACAGAATTAAGAGAAACTAGAAAGTGTTTTAGAAACTAGAAGGAAGGTATACCACAATCCACTTATAATAGCATTTGCATGTTGATATCGTTCTAAATAAACTTTTTAACAAAACAAAAATTAAAAAAATATGATCTATTTAAAATTGGGTCATTTTTTAAACTAAAAAGTTTATTCTGAAAAATATCAACATGAAAATATATTTAAATATAATTGATTGAGCTACCATTCTAGTTTCTAAAACACGTCTAATCTATTTCTCTTATGGACTAGCCTCCGCCTCCTAATCCTCGTAGTCGTTTGAGATGGGAATGTGGCCTAAAGAATTTCTGTTATTCAGTTTTGCATTTGTTCAATTTGACCCTTAATCATCAGTAGTTGGCCCTTAATGTGGAAATAAAATTCAGCTAAAATAACCACAAATAAGTTTGGTAATTGTGATTGGACTGAATTGTGGGCCCGTTGTTCTTGCAATCTTTGTTGCTTCAGAGTAAACCTGGCTTTTGAATAAAAAATAATGAAAAAGGAGGAGGACCTAATGTGATGTTGGAGCCTAGAAGAACAACAAGATAAAGAAGACACCGTTTTGGTGTCTTAATGTGATTAGTGTAAACATTTGTGTAAATGGTTGTTGTTTTTGGTGTCTGTAATTAAGTCTGGAAGTGAAATAGGATGGACCTTTAATTAAGGGATGATTGGGGGGAGGAGGAGGAGGACCCTTAATTGGATGTGGTCTTCTTATTTTTTTTCCCCTGACTTTTGTTTTAACATTCGATGACCATTTTGATTGTCCTCTCTCTCTCTCTGATGATCCGAGCTCCCCTTAAAAAGAGTGCCAATTGTGGTTGTGTTTGTCATCACTTTGGACGTTTTATGGATCAAGTTGATCACTCCTTAGACGATTTTCGTCTTAAATTGATTGAGTTCCAAATTTCTCCTCTTTTTTTAGTGCCCTAAATAAAGTCATTTGCATGTAGTAAGTATTAACCAATGTTAACTTTAAAAACGGTTAATCAAGTTCAATTGCCCGTTGATAACGGGTTCTCCTGTTCCGTTGACTTCACTTTTAGCTATTTTGGTGGCGAAAACACTCATTTCGAAAGGTTTAAACTCCAATGCAAACTTTTATTACATTTCTAGTTTGTTATTTCTAACTGGAATAGTTTTTTTTAAATATTTCCATTTAGGCTAATCTTTGAAAATAAACTTTTTATGGATGTTTCGTTATTTTGTGTTTCTGAAGAGCAAAGTTAAGAGAAACTTGAAAGTATTTTAGAAACTAGAAGGGTACCTCAATCACTCAAGAGTAATTTCACGTTGATATCTTTTAAATTAAGCTTTTTTTATAGTGAGTTTATAAATGACTCAACATTAAATGGACAATATTTTTAGATTTTTAACCATAAAAAGTTCATTTTGAAAGATATCACAACGTGAAAATAATATTGTGTGATTCAGCTACCCGTTCTAGTTTCTAACATACTTTCAATTTCTCCTTAGTGTGTTGCTCTTTTAAAATGTAAAATAAGTTAAATAACAAAGAAGACCATTATAGGAGCAGTGGTTAAGACAGGCCACTCGCTTAGGTCACTTTTGAGACTTTTCCTAAATTCCTAAGCCGTTTTTAAGTGTGTATAGTTCGGATTCAAAGCATTTACTAAGCCATTTTGGAGTGTAGTTCGGATTTAAAGTGTTGAGCACGTTGGAGGCTTGAAGCAATAAAGCAAATATGGAACCCAAATTGAGGCTGTTTTGAGGTTCTTGTGTTGTTTGCCTTTGAAAAAAAAAACCTCCTCCGTTGTTTTTAATATCCGTCCTCTCCATCTTAATGTGTTTTCCCTGAGTCTGAGGGGCTAAATGGTTGCAATTTCCGGTTAGACTCAATATAAAAACACACTGTGATGTCTATGGACACATATATGGTTAGGATTAGAAAAATATTTGTTGGACCAGCTTTTGATTTCCGGTGGTTTTGAATAGAAATGTTGGGAGTTTTGCCGCCTCCGTGCATCTCAATCACTCTTTTTTTTTTTTAGAGAGAGAAAGCGATTTTCCATTTCCGAACTTTCGGATTGGGGAAAATGGATGTTGTAATCTTCTTTCTATAGAGAGTAGAATTACGCTTGACCACTCGATGACCAAACTCACTCTTTTCAAATTCGATCAATTTGGGCTTTAAAAATGGAGGAGAACAAAATTGAGCTCATTTTTATGTGGGTGTCATTTATCTCTTCATTCATTGTCCTTAATTGATGTGATTTTTTTTTTGAAAGATATTTAAAGGTTGTTAGAAACTAGAAGAGTAACGTAGTCACATTAAAAAGAATTTCATGGCGATGTCTTTCAAAATTAACATTCTATTTTGAAAAACATGATTTTTTTTTTTGCTTCTTCTGTAATGTCAACGTTTATTTTACTCTAGTTTCTAATAATCTTTTTAAAAGAATTCAAAGTTTGTTAGAAACTAGAAGAGTTACGTTAAAATAGGCCAATATCATGAAGATATAGGAGTCTTATTTCAAAGCAAACGGTTGCAATTTGAAGAGAAAAATAGGACACTTGTTCGTCTTTCAAGTGCAAAATGAAGTGAAGATTGAAAGTGTTTTAGAAACTAGAAGGGTAAACTGAATCCTTTTAATTGTATTTTCATGTTGATATCTTTTAAAATAAGCTTCTCATAACCAAGTTTAAGCATGTCATATTTTTTAAAAATTTTGATTATTATAAAAAGTTTATTTTGAAAGATATCGAAATGAAAATACCATGAAGTGATATTTAGCTGCCATTCTTCTGAAAATGCAAAATAAGAGTTCAAAAATCTGCTGTGTAAAGTCCATAAAACATACTTTTCTAGTTTTTAATAAAATTGCTGAATTTTATTTAATAGAAATGGCTTTCTGATGATAATTATTTTATTCGTGAATAAATTTTAAGCCACTTGAGGCCATTTTTTTGTGTTCAGGTTGTTTTTTTATAGAAAAAGAAAGAGGAATTTCTACAACATGTTGTAAAATATTATTATTGTTTGGTGGTTTGGATGAGGTTTTGTTAACTTTTGATGATGGCATCATGGCAGTCACCACCTTTAAGGTTGTTAAGGGTCTAACTACCTTAGGATTGGGTCATTTTTACGATGTTGTTTGTGGAATGTCTTATTGATTATATATACAGCCGCTCATAAACGACTTTGGTTTCGTTTTTTGGCGCCTGAAAATGTTTGTTTAAATAACCCAACTTCAGGGTGTATTTTTTTTTCTTCTTCTTCGGAGATTGTAAATGAAAGAAAAAAAACAAGAACACCTTTAGTGTAATTAGACGTGTTTTTTTCTAGTATTTTACTACTACTACTGGTGTCTATTTATATAAAGTTAGGGTGGAAATTAAATTGACTTTTTAATGATGTTGCACCTTTTTTTTGTGTTGTGTGTGCTGAGTTCTTAAATTGTTTGTCAACGACTTGTTTTTCAAACACTTTTCAGGTCTTTTGACCATTTATTTTCGTGTGAAAAAAACACAAAAGCAAAAAAAGTCTTTTGTGTTTTTAGAAGGTATTTTATTATTATTATTATTATTAAAAGAAGGTAGTTAATTAGGAAATCTGGGTATAAAAAACCCTCATCTTTGTAAAGGTGACGACGGGGCGGTTGAATTGAAGAAGTGTCAAAATTTGAGGGTTCCTTCCTTCCGAGTAATTAAAAATAAACTTTGTTTTTTGTTTTAAGGTAAGAAAAATGCTTTTGTCTTTTAAACACACAGGTTGAAAAAGGGGGGGGGGGTCTCTAAATTATAGAAAAGAGAATTATTTGTCATTTACAAAAATACAATTGAATCTAATGTGTTTTGTCCAGTCTTTTATGTGGTCACTTTAGGGTTCAATGGCTACCTATTTATTATTATTATTATTATTATTATTATTATTATTATTATTATTAATAATTGGGATGTGGGTTTTTTGTTTGTTGGAAGTTTTTAATTATTAGTCAGCCATTTTGTAAAATGACATGCAAATTAAATAGAACAATGAGATAGAAATCTCTTATTGTCAGAAAAGTGACAATAAGATGGCTTTACAAATATTTAATTTTATTTTTGTCCTCTCAGATGGCGCCACTGCAGTGGCTATTGTGTCCTATAGGAGGAAGTCTCTTCTCCACATTTAGAAAATTTTATTTTTCAAGCGAACGTTTTTCAGGTTTCTCCTGAAAAACAAAATTCAAAACAGTTTTAGAAACTAGACTAATTTGTGATGATAATACTAAAAGTTATTATCTTTTAAAATAAACTTTTTTATGAGAGTTTGAAAAAAGGCCGAAAATAGTTTTTCATAAAATTTCAATGGAAAAACTTAATAACGTGTCATTTTTCTTGAAAACACTTTAAACACTTTAAAGAAAATCGTTTGCAATTCTATTTTTTAAAACAATAAACGTTCGCTTGACATTTTTGCGTTCAAATTTTACAGAAAGACGTCTCTGGAGCGTAGCGTTAGCCACTGCTGTGGCGCCATCTGTGAGGACAAAAACAAACGAAATATCTATAAAGCCACCTTAAATGATTGTGAGCAGCTACCTTTCTAGTTTATAAAAACTTAAAAAGTCCCTTGAAATTGCTTCTTAAAAAGTTGTTTCATTTCCGTTTTTTTCTCTGCATTTTTGCCAAATCGATAAAAAAGTTTTTTGACGTCCATTTTTTTTAAAAAAAAAATAAGAATGCTAAAAAAAAGACTATGAATGTGTGTCGCCATAAATTCGGATAAAAACTATTGAAATTTAGAGGCAGCAGCAATAGATAAAGAGACCATTGACTTTTAAAGAACATTCGATGCCATTTTTGTTTTGTTATGGCCTATTGGAGAGAAAAAAGAGTTTAAAAAACTAGATTTCAATGATATCATGAAAAAAATAAACAACAATTTTGATGATTTAAATCTTGAATCCTTAAAAATCTTCTCTAAAAGTTCAAAGAATGAAGAAAAGATTTTTATCAAAAACTTCCTTCAATTTGCTTTTTTTTCTTCTTAAAATGGAGTTCATTTAGAAATAAAAAAAGTTAAAATGGTTTATCTTTGGTTTGCAAAATTACATGCTTTCTATGGTACGAAACCAATTTAAACATGGTTGACGAACAGCTGATATTCAGAAGAGCAAAATTAAGGGTATTTTCATGTTTTTGATATATCTTTCAAAATAAACTTTTTTTTTATAGGTTACCAAAAATTTAAAAAAAATATCTTCAGCTTTAAGTTGGGTCATTTCTAAACTGGCATAAAAAAAGCTTATTTTGAAAGATGTCAAACATGAACATACCCTCTTAAATGATTGAGTTACAATTCTAGTTTCTAAAAAAACACTTTAAAATTTCTCTTAAGGTGGTTTTAAAGTGTAAATGCTTCTCTCGAACTCTTCATTATTCTTTATTTCAGGTGCAAAATGAAGAGAAACCAGAAAGTGTTTTATAGAAACTAGAAAGGTAGCTCAATCAGTTTAGATTATTTTTATGATTTTCGAACTTAAGTGATACATTTTTACTCTTCTACTTTCTAAAACTTTCAATTTTTTAATACCATGGATATTACCAACCTAGGATTTTGAAAGTTATTAGCATGAAAATGCGCCCTTAAGTGATTGAGAGCTAGCTACCCTTCTAGTTTCTAAAACATATTTTACACCTTTATAACCACCTTTAATTGGTGCATATAGTTCATTAATGACACTTAATTTGACATTTGTCTTTTTTTTTTTTCTATTTTCCAAATTCCAGGTTCTGACCCTGTTGGTGTGGGTGGCCTCACTAGCCTGGTGCACTACCGAACAAGGTTGGAATCAGCAAACTCTAAGTGAGAACGGTTCGTCGGTGGTTCCAAGTGCAATTGGACCACCACCGGCGCCTCCACCGCCACCGCTCTCATTTCTGTCATCGGTTGATTCATCGACGACCATCGAGAACGACGTTTTGGTTTCTTCGCTGAACATCACTGCTCAGGAGGCGGTGGTGGTGGCGGCGGCGGCCTCTTCTTCACCTTCTTCTCCTTCGGAACCTTTGGAATCATCGTCGATGGCGTTCAATTGTTTGTCTCAGTTGGAATGTGATGCTGCCTTATTGCAAGAGATGGGACCTCCAAGTGATCTTCTGGTGTTTTTACCACCACCTCCACTTCCGGCGTTTTTGCTCAATACGATAGACATTGCAGTTCTCTCTGAATCTTCGAGACTGACCGGTGAAAGTGATCTAGATAGTGGACATTGCATCTTTTGCGATTGGGCCAATCGAGAGAACGACACTCTTTTGGGTACTAGGATTTCGGCGGCGACTTCGACATCGACGACCACGGAACCAACTTCTGGTTCAGGTTTGTTTTTTCACTTTCTCTCGGTTCCTTTTAAGGTGGTTTTAAAAGTGGAAATGCCTCTCTCGAACTTTTTATTTATATTTTGTCTTTCAGGTCCAAAATGAAGAGAAACTGGAATAGGGTTTTCGAAACTAGAAGGGTGACTCAATCGTTTAAGAGGCTATTTTCACGACTGTATCTTTCAAAATAAGCTTTTTATGTTAGTTTTGAAAAAGACCCAACTTTAAACAGATGATGTTTGGCTTATTTTTGTCCATAAAATGTTTATTTTGAAAGATACTAACATGAAAAATATCCTTAAGTGGTTTTACTAAGTAACCCTTCTAGTTTCTAAAACGCTTTCAAGATTCTCTTAATTCTACTTCTGAAAAACAGACAATAACGAGAGAGTTCGTTAATAAACCATCTTAATTCTCATGACAACTTAATTTGTTTGCTTGTTGTGTTTTGGGGTTTTTTTCTTCTTCTTTTACTTCTTTCGTTTTACCCTTGACTTAATTTTCTGGGAGGAGTTTCTCGAAAACGAGTTTCTTCTTTTTTGCAGCAAGAAAACAACTGAAAAAAAAAATTGTCCATATGTATTATGTACATATTTGATGAGTATCGTAAAATTCCGTGATGGATTCGAAGAGAAAAGAGTGAGAGAGAGAGAGTGGAGAACATGTTGAGGACCTCCTCTGATTTTTACCTTCTTCTTTCCTCGTACATAAAGTACAATAATTGTGTTCACGAAGACGACGACGATGATGGTTTTGATGACTACAATGATGATGATGATGATGATGGTTGTTGTTGATCATTGTTTTGAGGGTAAGGAGGTAAGGGATAAAGAGGGAGTTTGGGTCGGTGGTAGGCCATGGGTTTCTAGCCTGAGGTTCCATGTGAAATTAAAGGTAAAAGAGGTATTTGGTGAGAAAGCACAAATTATACGTCTCTCTCTTCTTATTGCAGCAGAGGTTGGCGGCAACAACAACGTCTTTGTTGGCCATCATCATCATCATCGAGATATTCTCTCGATTTGCAACTTTCAAGAAGAAATAAGTTCTTTTTTTTTGGCTGATTCTTTTCTTCTTCGTAATCCTTAACTTTGTTTTTTAAGATCTAACGGCCCAAAAGACCACCACTTGAGTTGTTTCAATCTAGAGACCGAAATGGGCCCACATCAGTGAAGAAATCCCATCTCGTGCCGTCCCATGGAATTGCAATGGGACAGGATGAGACCTAAACTAGATTTGATGGTGCAAGTGGAACTGGTGGGACTCCCATATGACTGAATTTTGGAACTGGAAGGGTTGGGATGAATCCCAAATGGGAGTGGGCCCACATTCTTTTCTCTTTCGGTTGATTTTCTAACTCTTGATTATTCTTTTATTTCAGAAGTAAAATTAAGAGAAACTAGAAGGGGAAGTTCAATCCTTTAAAGGCAATTTTATGTCGATATATTTCAAAATAAGCTTTTTCTAGAAACAAAAATGAAAAACATATCGCCAAATTGACATATAAAGCTTACTTCGAAAGATATCAATATGAAAATACCTTTCTAAAGTGATTGAGTTGACCTTTCTAGTATCTAAAACGCTTTAAAAGTTTAATTTTGCTCTTCTGAAAAAACAGAAAAATCGGGATTTGAAAATCAGCCGTTCAAAAACCATCGTTAAGAAACCTTTTTTTTTTTGGGGGGGGGGGGGGAGTTTTTGTTTGTAAAAAGCGTTCTTGTTCTGTGTTGGTGGCCGTTTTTGTACTTCGTAATTAATTTTAGCTACAAAAAGAGGGGTGGAGGAAATTGGGGGAAGGGGGCCAAAAAAAATCCTGTAGAGTGAAGTTGGGCAAAAATACTACTACGGGGTGGTCATTTTCTGAATATACATTGTCAGGAACGAGTTTCATGGGATGTTTGACCCGCTAGTTCTAGAATAGAAATTGGAATATGACATGAGGAAGAAAATGATGATGATGATGATGGACCACCAGCAATCAACATTTTTTAAAGCGGATTTTTTTTTAAAAAAAAGTTTTAAAAAATCCGAACAGGAAAAAAAAAAATCACAAAATCGAAAATTTCTTCAGGTGATTTTTGTCTTTGTCTCATTTTTTGTTCTTTATATTGAAACAAAATAACACGCAAATGATAAAATATAATTCTCTTTTAGAAGAGAAACTAGAAAGTGTTTTTTTTTTAGAAAACTAGGAGGGTAGCTCAATCACTTTTAAAAAAGGGATATTTTTTCAAAATTAATAATAAACGAAAATTAAAAAATACAATCTTCTTAAAGATGCTTTATTATCAAATATATGAGAAAGCTTATTTTGAAAAATATCAAATATTAAAAAAAAATATTCTTAAATGATTGAGCTACCCTTCTAGTTTCTAAAAACACTTTCAAGAAACTAGGAGTTAGCTCTATTTTTTTCTTGTTAATATTTTTCAAAATAAACTTTTTCGAAACAAAAATGAAAATGTATCGTTTGCTTAAACTGTTAAAAGTGGCATAAAAAGCTTATTTTGCAAGATATCAAATATTTAAAAAAAATATCCTTAAGTGGTTGAGAGAGATAGAGCTAACTACCGTTCTAGTTTCTAAAAGATATTCAAGTTCCACCTGAAAAAGAGGTGGAGAGGCGCCAATTACACCTTTAAAACCACCTTAATTGTATGGTTGTCTCTCTCTCGCGATGAAAATGGCCACCACCGCCACCTGTCCACTACCATTGTACCTGTGTGTGTTGGTCATACAGGTATTTATCCTGTGTTTTTCTCTTTGGAATAAAGAGAAATGTTCACTGGTCAGCTGCTGGCGATTTTTCTTGACAATTGAATATACTTCTGCCCCAGGAAAAAAAAACCCTCCCTCTTTTTTGTGGCTCATTTTATCTTATTATTCTTAACTTTTGGACATCTTAATTTGGTCCAAATGTTGATGATGACCACCACTGGTGTCTGTGTGTCTCTCTTCTCAAAAGTGTTTTTCTTTCAAAGGTGGTCGTTTTTTTGGGGGGGGGGGGGTTGTTGTTGTTAGCCAACTGCCCTAAAGGTGGACATTAAGTCTGACTAAATTAACTTGTTCTTCTTCAATCTTAAATGTTTTTTTTCTTTCTCCACATTTCACTACTGACCACATAAACAACAAATAGACAGACTCAATATAAAAATGGTCATCATGACGTCATCAGTTGAAATGTGGCACCGAAAATATTTTCTAAAGGTTGGAATACACGGACCACTTTTAACGACTGCAAAAATGAAGTCGAAGCGGTTGGGTTGCAATGTAGTTTTTTTATTGAAAGACTCAAGGTGGTTGGTTTCGCCCACCACCCGACTTCATTTTGGCAGTTGAAAAGTGTGGTGGTCTCTGTGTGCCAGGGGCCTAATTGGTTCTTCCATATAGAAATTTAGCAAAAAAGAATAAGAAGCCCAAATATGTTGTTAAAATGTGTTTTCAGAGATCGTTGATTTCGTTATGATTATGAAGTTATGAGCTACAATTACACTCACATAAGTCCATATTTTTTTAAGCTTAAAAAGAGATTTTGAATTCTGCAATAGATAGAAGGATAGAGAGATAATGTGGTTTAATTTTACAAATAAACATAATTATTCAAAGAGAGAAACAAAATTCAATTTTTTTTATTAGATTTGAATCAAAAATAAAAGGTGAAGTTCAGTTTAAAGTGTAAACGACGCGCCTCTCGACCACTTTTGATTATTCTGTTCTTTTCAGAAGCAAAAATTAAGAGAAATTTGAAACTGTTTTAGAAACTAGAATAGTTGGTGATACACTGATAATGCTAAACGGTTTTTTTTTCATGATGATATTTTTCAAAATAAACTTTTTAATGACAGTTTGAAAAAGGCGAAAATCGTTTTTCATGAAATTTCAATGGAAAATCCACCCAAAAAAATGAGTCAATTTCAAACTGAACTATAAAATGTTTCATTTTTTAAGATAATGGTCATGAAAAAACTTTTAGCATAATCTTTTACTATTCTAGTTTTGAAAACAGTTTGAATTTTTTCATAATTTTGTTTCTAATAAAAGTTCACATGATGTTTTTGCGTCGAAATTTTTCAAAAAATGTCTATGGAGTTTTTAGCATTAGAAACTGCAGTGGCGCCTTACGGAGGGACAAAAGCAAAATAAATATCTATAAAGCCGCCATTATTTTTATTTCCCCCTCCAATGTCTTATTTTCTCCCTTCTTATATATAATAAAGGTGAAATTGACTTAAAATTGAAGTAAAGAAGGGGGGGGAGGGAGTGGAGTTGAAGTAAAAACCAACTTCAAGGAGGTAAATGGTTATAAGGTTTGGGGGCTCGATAGACTCGGTAGACATAATATGAGTGTGTGTGGGGCGTGCTTCTTTTTCCAAATTGACGTCTTCATTAAGACGTGCAAATATGCCCGTCTTCGTCGTGGTGGGTAAAGTCACGCCAAACAACTAACATTGAAAAAGGGGGTCGGGTGGAGGGAGAGAGGGAGAAAGGTATAAAGGGGGCCACCGGTTGGAAAAGGGGGGGATCTTTTGTTTTTTCTTCCTGTTGTTTATATACAGTATGTCTCAAAATAAACTATTCGAATAAAGTTGAAATATCTCAAGGTATCTTAATACCTAGTACACACATCTGATAATTTAAATGCATTTAAATAATAAACGTGTTCTACAGAGCCATGTGAAGGACAAACAAACAATATGTCGTCGAATTCAATTTATTCTTTTAATTAATCTGAAAATGTTGAGTTAATACTTAAATATATTTATAAAAGCTATTGATTTAGTATTTCAATTTAAAATATTAATAATTGAAGCCAATTTTTATTTTGGTTCATGTCCTTAACTAGATTCCGTATAATTCACCTATAAACACATTTAATTTGAATTCATTTAACTCATGCGTGTACACACATGAGTTAAATGAGTATGAGTATTAGGTGTTTCTTAAACTTGATTTTAAATTTTAAACGTTCCTCGAACTGTTCTTAAGTAAAAACTTGAACGTGTTTTAGAAACTAGAAAGGGTAGTTCAATCACTTAAAAGCTATTTTCAGGGTTTGATATTTGAAAATGGCTCAATTTTAAGTAATTTAACTAAATGTTTATTTTGAAGAAAAAAAATATGAACATTTAGAAACTAGAGCCTTATTAGTTATTACAGTAAAAAGTCTTAAAATTGTGACAGTCATACCTTAAAATGTGCTATTATTTTACAACTATCATTATAGGCTAATGTACTCCAGTTAAAGGCAATCATATGACAATATATGTCATAATAATAATTTGTTACTTGCTTTTATGTCTGTGACAAGGTTATCAGTTACATATGATAAAATTACTGTCATATGACAGTCTTTTTTTTTTTTTCTTTCTATAATATGACCCCGGCTTCCGAACACGTTCAATTTCTTATTACACGGAATAACCAATGAGTTCGAAATTCTACAAAAAAAAAATGAAATAAATTGAAACTTAATAGTTAAAATATTAATTTTTAAAACTATTTAAGACACCAATAAAATAATTTCAAATACAAAAAAAAAATACTTTAAAATTCAATAACTTTTTTTTTAATTTTATGCAAATTAAAAGTTTAAGATGTTATAATTTCAGATATGTTTAATTTTAAACAATGTGTTCACTCTTTAAAAAATACTTGTATGATAATTAATAGATTTAGAAGGTGGACTAAACATTTCTGAGACATACTGTATATTAATATTCACCTGAGAAAGATAGACTGAGAGAGACTCAATCAACTCACATTCTCTCTATCTACAAAATGCCTTTCATGTTGAACATAATATACAATTTTAAATAGCTTCCTTGCTTATTTAATTACTTTCACTTGTAATTTCACGAAATCTCAGGTTAAAGGCGAACATTCCTGAGTTCTTTTTTTGTTGTTGTCTATTGTTAATGCATCTTCTATCTCTCTTTCCATATATATATATATATATATATATATATATATATATATATATATATATATATATGATAATGAAACTAATCTTAAAGCAAGTCAACTAACTTTATTCTTCTTTCTTTAAAAAAAAAGTTAATTGTTCATCAACCAAACACTTTTTGGCAATTGGTGTTTTTTTTTTTGGTTGAACATTGTTAATTTTAACATTGTAATATAAGGTCACAACACGCACACAGTGTGGTAAAATAGGATGATGATAAGATCATAAGATAAGAGAAAGAAAAAGATGCAAATTGATTTTCAATTCAAAAAATCTGCTCATATCATCATCATCATCTTAATATATAAGATGGACGCAATTCATTCTTTTTACCATTTTCATTGTTATATATATATATACATTGAGCAATTTTTCTTTTCTAGTATTATTTATCAGTCAACAACAACAACACAAATTGTATTATCTCGAGACAAGAGAAAGACAATACAATTTGTAGGAATAATACTAGAAAGAGAGAGAGAAATTGCCATGTAATATTTCTAATGTTAATGTACATAACAACCAATGAAATATGAGTCTCCATCCATCTATTTTAGGATTTACAAAAGACCTGATTGAGGGAGGGGCGGGGGGAGACTATCCTATTGTCTTTTTGTTTTCTGGGAACCTTGTTAACATTGTTTGACACACTGAGGAGAAGGAAAATTATTGTTGGTCCCCATGTTCGATTGATTATTAAGGCTTTTTTTGGTGGGTTATGACTTGGCACATTTCTATCAATTTAGCCTCCATCACATCATTAGACTGGAGCAATAAGAAGACAAGAAGGTGGTGGTGAACTGCCCTTCTAAATTGTAGAATGTGCCCCAAAATAATGGATAAAGACGCAAGTTAATTGCATTGTAAATTGTTTAAAGTTGTGGCTGTTCGAATAAATCTTTCTATACTTCAATCCCTTGATTAATTAATTGATGATTGAAATGAATGAGCTCTTAATCAGCCAGTGAACAGGGGAAGGGTAAAGGGGAGGAGGTCGTCCAAGGGTTTAATTGGACCTCAGTGTGCTTTTTATACAGTTATTCTTGAGGTCCTCTTTTTAATTAATTGCCAATTTGCAACTTGCTTATCGACCCGTCTTTTTATTGGTTGCAAATTATTGCATCATACCTAGTCTGAACCATGTTGTAAAGTGGAAGACACAAAATGCTTTTATCATGAAATTTGTAAAAAATTTTAGAGATTTAAAATCACAATTTTTGTTAATAAAAATACTCTAAAAAAAAGTCAAGATTTTTGATAATGCAAAATATATGGTCGATTTTTTTGCAACTTTTGGCTTAAAAATCAACGATATTTTGCATCACGAGAGAAATATGCTCAAATTCTTGTCTGTTTTTGAATAGTTGATTTTCAAACTGTTTATTATTATTCGGTCTTTCAGGAACAAAATGAAGAGAAACTAGAAGGGTAGCTTAATTATTTTAAGAATATTTTCAGGTTGATATCTTTTAAAATAAACTTTTTTTTTTATAGACAAGAGTTGAAAAAATATTGTTCTGTTTTCAAGTGGGATCACTTTCTAGAAAGTAAATTTTGAAAAAGATATCAACAATGATAATACCGTCAAGTGATTGAGCTACCTTTCTAGTATCTAAATCTAAATCTATCTAAATCTTTCTAGTATCTTTTCGTTTTGCACCTGAAAGACAGAAATAATCAGTATTTGAGATGCTGCATTTACAGCTTTAAAACCAACTTTAAAATAGTCAAATATTTTTCTTTCATTTGTAAAAATTAGAGGTGGGGGAGGAATCCGAATCCTAAAATGTTCTCGAATCCGAATCCTAAGAGGTTCTCGAATCGTTCCTATACAAATAAATAAAATAATATTAAATATTAAATTCTTAATAAATGTGGCTTCACTTAGGGTCGCCACAAGGCGAATGGATGATATTGGCGATCCCCGGGTACAACACCAAAATTGCAACAATCATTTTGTTGTCAATTTTTGCATTTTAAAAATCAACGATATTTTTGCAACACTGTTAAGAAAATGTTGAAATTCTTGTCTTTTTTTTTGCCTTCAACCTTTTTTTTTTTTTGAAGATTATTAAAGTCAAGAAACCTGATTTTTTTGTGTCCATTAAAATCCACATATAATAAATATTCGAATGAACAATATCCGGATATATTTACTTTGAACATTTTTATTACGTTATTTTTCTAAAAATGAAAAATTTGGCAAAGTTCAAATAAAACGGGGTGATGGGTCATTGGCCCTCCCCCTCTTTTCTTTCCATCTCTCTTTCACTCTCTCTCTCTCTCCAAATACCATGTTGGTGGTCCACTCAACATCAATACTTAAGGAGGAGAGGTTGAGAGAGAGAGAGAGGGAAAGGTGGACGGACCTGGTGGGACGGTGGGTTGCACACCTGGTGAAACTCTTCTGCAGCTTGACCATCATCTAACCCCCCCCCCCCCCCTTTCTTGTATTCCAACCAATATTATGTCAAAATCAACCCTTTTTTTTACCTAGGTTGCTTTTGATGATGGTCAGCAATGAAATTATTATCCCTGTGTACCAAAAATGATTTGAGGGTGGTGGCCTCACTCACTGACTCCCACCCAACAAATTTCAACAACACAAAAAGTTGCACTTGATCCCTGAAAAATAGTCAGTGGATTTAAAATGTTGCAAAAGCAATTTGCAAAATGAAAATTGGGATAATTTTTTTTTGTTGGATTAAAAGTTGTTTGGTTCTTTGAACTTAATCATTTGTAACAGAAGGGGAAAGTTTAGTTATTTTTATAAAGTTTTGGAAGCTCATTTTTTATGCTTTTCATGATGAGTTTTTAGAACTTGACAGGTAAAAAAAGGGGGGTAAATATCAAACTGAGAGAGAGACCCCCTGCAATCTTTTACCTTTTTATTATGATCAGTAGGGCTCGGATTTTTATGCAATATCAAGCAAATGTTTCTCAATCTGTGGGCCCAAATGCAAATTATGAAGTAATAATCCCTCGTTTAGATCAACCAACACTGGTTAGAGGCAAGAATTTTCTAGTTAATGTATGATAGTAATCAGACATTAGCCTCTAACTAGTCCTTTTTTGATTTAGAAGAAAAGAGCAGAATAATGATGATAATTATGGTACTTCACAATTGGCACTTGGGGCAACAAATTGAGAAACATTTGCTTGATATTGCAAAAAAATGATGCGAGAGAGGGAGAGCCCAGAGTGGCACCCCGATTGCGCCTGTGGATATTATACTCTGGTCCTCCTTGCTCCTCTCTTTTCTCTCTGTGGGACAGTGATGATGGTGCACTTTCCATCCATCCAACTGGGACAAAAGATAAACAACAACAACAGACACACAAATTATTAAAAAAAAAAAACATCACCATTCATAAAAAAACAACAAAACAAAAAAGGGGGGACTTGTCTTAAAAAAACAAAAGTGTTGTTTGTTTTTATAATTTCATTTTTCTTTTCTAATTTGGTTAACGTTTTGTAAAAAAGAAACATTCTTAAGGTGGTTTGGAAGTGTAAACGACCTTCGAACTCTTGGATTATTCTGTCTTTCAGGCGTAAAATGAAGAAAAACTTGAATGTATTCTCGAAACTAGAAGAGTAACACTATCACTTAAGAGTTATTTCAGGTTGATATCTTTCATAATAAACTTTTGATGTCAGTTTGAAAATAATCCAACTTTAAACAAACGATATTTTTGTTTATATAAAAAGTTTATTTTGAAAGATAACAGCCTGAAGATAACGTATTAAGTGGTTCTTTCTAGTTTCTAAACACACTTTCAATTTCTTCGAAGTTTTCTGAATCTTCAGAATAATTTAATTATTTAATGTTAATTAAATTATGTTAAATTTTTCTCAGGTGTTGGAAGAGAAGGTAGATCAGGAGTTGGAACAAGTGGAAGCGGTTCTCCTCCTCCTCCTCCTGGTGGTGGTGGAATCTCTGACGAAACGGCCTGGATTTCAATCGTCGTTTTTGCATCTTTAGCTTCAGCTGCTATTGGAGCTCTTCTTATGATATTCTTCCTAAAGTGTAGAAAGTAAGCGAACCCGGGCTTTGATTTACCTTTTACATTTAAGCTTAAAAGCTTTTTCAAATAAATCTTAATTCGATATTTTATGCAGGAAAAAACAAACACGAAGAATGCTTGTATTTTTTTTAAAAAAAGTAACTTAAGAAGAGAATCTCCAATGATTTATTTGAGACTAGAAGAGTAAACGAAAGTAGATAATTTTCAAGATGATATCTTGAGATAAACATTTATTTATTTTTTAGACCCTTATTTAAAATGAAAATTGTTAAAAAAAAATGATATAAAAAGTTGTTTATTTTTCAAGCTATCGTTGTCAAAAATTGTTTTATCCAAATTTGTTTACTCTTCTAGTTTCGAATAAATCTTGAAAATTCTTTCATAAGTTGCAAATGGGTGCAATTGGATACAAACAAACAAAAAGCTACTATCTGTAAAGAAAAAAAGAGAAAAGTAGCGTTTGGAAACAAAATGTGAGCAGAGTAATGTTTAAAAAAAGTGTCTGGAAACCATGTTAGCTCCGCCTACTTTTCTCAAGAAAGAAAGTGTGCAATAATAAGCATGAATAGGATGGACTTCAGAAGGTTAAGGTCAGAGGGTAAAGAAATGTGTATATGTAGACTTCGTGTTTACAATTGAGAAGAAAATTCGAAAATCAAGTACATCCGGAAATTCTGTTCTTTTAAAGAATTATCTAGAAGGTGCAGGAACAAAATCACACTTCTAGATTTATTTACAGCACAAAGAAATAGCGTTCAGTATTAGATTGCTGCACCTATTCTCTCGAAAAGAAGTCCCGAAACCGATCAATAAAATGTTGTCATTTCGATCTGAAACACAAACTGCCATCTAGACGAATAATCGAGAAACAACTTATAAATCAATAATTAATTGTTTTCATATTTTTTTTTTAATTTTTCAGGTTCAGGATTCTTCCTGTAACAGGTAAAAACCAAATCTGTAACGAGATTTAAAAACATAATCTCAAAAGTTAACATTTCTAATTTAATTTCTTTTGTTAGATTCGTGTCCCATTCTTTCAGACAGTTACTTCGGAAGTAAAAGTAACGCACGAGAGAGTGCCGAGTGTCGTAATTGTGCCTCCGAAGAGTCGACCGTCGGTCACGGAGACAACATTCGTTGTAGTCCGCCACCGAAACCGGAAGTGGCGGTGACACAACCGAAACCGCGACCTACGAGTGGAGGTGGCGGTTGGAGTTTTTGGCGGCGGAACAGTGCCTCGACGGAACGTCCTTTACGTTCACCCGGATCGATGGGTTCTGAAGAGAACAGTTACTCCGAAGAACCTTACGTCGTTTCCGAACACAGTTCTGCCCTTTATGCCGAACTGAACAGCGTCTGTCAAGATGGCACGGCTCCGTACAGAACTTATACGATGAACACTTACTCCGAAGTGACCGATCCGAACGCCAAGAAGTGTTCTCATCACCACTTACATTTGCATCATCACCACCATCCGAATACCAACAGCCAACAGCACCATTTTCACGGCGGAAGGCGTCTGATCGGAGACGGGACTTACGAAAACGCGGCTTACGTCGTTTCTGAAAGTATCGGAGGCGAGGTTTTTCAGGGTCCTACCGACCTGGCTTTGACTCCATCTCAATTGGAAACGGACAGCCTGGACACACCTTCTTCTTCCGCTTATTATTCGGACTGTTCGAATCAGACGAACGGACGGAAGCGGAAGAAGAAGCAACATCGTCCTCTAGTAGACGGTGGTGGTGGTGGTGGTGCTCCACCCGAGAGCGTGGCTTTGGACAATCTTCCGGTTGCTGCTCCGGAGACGGTGTCGGCGCACGTTCCGGTCGTTTATTTTCCAGCCGATTACGGAGGACGTTTGGTACGATACGGGCACGATAGGTGTTCTGGAACACAGACTACCGCTGGACAGCAGCAGCAAAGTATTACGTTGCAGCCTCTTTCCGAAAGTGTTTGTTGTTCTGGAAAACGGCCTTTACCGCCTCCACCGGCTTCTCCTCTTAGTCACAGTTCTCCTTGTCCGTCTTCTACAACAGTTCGTCCTTTGCCACCCGTTCCGTCTCAGTATGTCTAAAGAACTAGTTCTGGTTTTATTTCTTTTTTAGTCTGGACGATAATAACAGGAAGTAACGAAAGCAAGAAAAAACAAAACAAAAGAAAAACTCGATTCTTTTCGAGAGTTTTCATCCTAGTCAGTACTCAATGCTTTCGATTTGAGCTTTCTTTTCTATATATATATATATATATATTTATTATTTGGAGCAAATTGACTTCAAAGATAAACGTTCAAATTGTGTTCGGACCTCTTTGGACCAATTGTCACGTCAGAAAAAGAAGAACAAGGAAAGAGTCTCATTCAAACAGGCAAGTGTTAAGTGTTGTAATACGTGTTTGAATGAAAGGAACGATGGATGGATGGATGTCAGAGGATTGATCCCATTGGTCGGTCTTACGAACCGTGCTGTCGTGTGTGTGTGTGTGTGTCTCTTGTGGAACTGGGCTCCATTCAGTTTTATGGAACCGATAACAGGAGAATAGAGATAGAGAGAAAGATAGGAGGGTTCCAAGTCAGTTTGTGTGTCGGAGCCGAACATTTCGTTTGTTGGTTGGTTGGTTTGGTTTTTTCGTGTTCGAAAGCTCCCTCTGGGAGTTTTTTTTAATTGTTTTGTATAATTTTTGTTGTACAGCTAATGGTTTATTTTTTATAGTTTACTTTTGGTTTGAAAAATTAAAAGGACAATTTTAATTTATTTATATTTTTTTTTTGCGTTTTTGGAGAATCACTAAGAAGAAATTATAAACTAGAAGGGTAGTTGAATCACTCACTATATAGTATATTTTGAAACTTACATAAAAGGCGCGCCTATTTTAAAAGATATCAAACAACAAACTGCTCTTACTCTACTCTGATTTAGCTACCCTTCTAGTTTCTGAAACACTTTCAAGTTGCTCTTCATTTTTTGCACCTGAAAGACAGACTTACCTGAGTTCAAGAGGCGTTTTATTTACTTTTTAAAACCCATCTGGATCAAAAGAAAATCAGATGTGTTTTATGTTTGTTTATTGATTTATTTGATTAAATAAAAAAAAATTAAACATTTAGGAATAATTAAAAATGGAGAAAATAAATAAAAAATAATAAAATTAATTAAATAAATAAATAATAAAATTAATTAATTAAATAAATAAATAATAAAATTAATTAATTAAATAAATAAATAATAAAATTAATTAAATAATAATAAATAATTAAATTAATAAATAATATAAATATGATTTTAGTAAAATAAATTATTTCAAACTATAAATTTTATAAATTTTACAGTAAACGTTTTCAAAGTAATACAGTGAGAAACCGTTTAACGAAAACGAATAACACGAAATGTATTTACTGTTTGATACTTTAAAATAACATAAAAATATTTCTATTAACACAAAATTCGTTTAACATAAAAAATATTTCTCTCATATCTTTTAAGTGTTAAATGATTTAAAACTATATTTTATCGGAATTATGAATTTTTTCTAAAAACAAATGCTGCAACTGAAATTTGTAGAATTTTTGTTTGTGATAATGCAATTTGCTTACAATGCAACCCCTCTGAAAAAATAACACATGTTGTTTGCTATTTCAGAAGAAGAAGAATAATCGATATTTTCCTGGAGAAGAAAATCCCCATTTTTTGTGTTTTATTTGATTCTTCTCCATTCAATGTAATATTATAATAATAAATATATAAAACTGAATTTGTTGCATTTTTCAAAAACTGAAAAATGCAACTTCCTAAACCTCCATTCTTGAAAACACAAATAAATTCACTTGGGTTCCATCATTTTTATTATAATCTGAATAAAACAGCAAACGAAAAATTGCAGCAATGGATCATTTTTTATTTTGAAAGATTTTTTTCTCAAAGAAAAATCTTTTCAGATGAGAAAAAGGAGGGAGGAGGAGGAGGAGGAGGTTATTTTTATTCATGAGCAAACTTTTTATACAAAGTTTCAATCATAACTTTACATTATAAACGATTCTGATCACGTTTTTTAAAAGTTTGCAATATGAGCACTATATCAACACAGACCTCACTTTTTTTTGGCCCCCCCCCCCCCTCCTTTTCTATTTCTATCCAACCCCCAAAATTTAAGATATATAAATTGCTTTATTGCCTGTTATTTTATTCAAGTTTTATGTTTTAGCTTGAAGGCGCGTTTGGATTGGATAAAACTTGAAAATGAATCTCTTATTTCACCTCAATGTATGTAAGAAGGTAAAAAAAAAGAATAAGGGGAGGAGGGCCGTGCCCCCTCCATTTCCACCTGAAAATGACCCTCCTCCTCCATCTTGTTTGATATAAATCCTTCTCTTTAGTCCAACTGGAATTTCTGTAAAGGGGGATCAGGGTGGTGATGGTAAGGGGGAAGGAGGAGGAGGAGGAGGGGATTGATTTGTTTAGCCACCTTGACCACCCAAGAATTTATCTTTATCATTTTAATAAACCTCTTAATCTTTGGAAGAAAACTAGAAAGTAAAAAAGAAAAATCATTCATAGAATTTTAATAATGAGTTTAAGAAGAAGAAGAAAATCAAGATTTATTTATTTCTATTACTTCTTCAGGACGCAATTTAGTTAAGGAGGGAATTTTCATTTTTGTCTCTTCGTTAATCTTGACATTTAAAGGGGGGGAAGATTTAAGGGGGGGGGGGGGGGGACTTACGGTAGACCCATGAATTAATGACCATTGTTAAAATGGTTACAATACACATAGAAGTGAACAACCATAAATTTTCACTTTCATTTGAGACAAGTTTTTTGTTTTGTTTTCAAGACTAGACTGGACTCTTTATTTAAAAAGTCTGGTTGGAATTTGGTTTTGGTGAAAGCAACTATTAATTAAATTTATTATTACTGCTTATCAGAAGTGATTTGCAGAAGAAAATCATTGTTCGTTAGAAACTAGAAGAGTAAAGTCATAGCATAAATAGTAGTATTCTTAATGTTTGCTAAGTTAAAGTTAGTGCTAAACTCATGAACTTTTGATAGGAAGTTTCATGTAAAAGTGGATGAGTATTAGTACTAGTTTTGACTTAGCAATTATTAAGAATTCCACTCAACAAAGTATTTTACAAAATTAACCTTTTAATGGCCGGTCAATTAGGGTAATATTCTTCTTAATGATTGCTAAATCTAAATTAATCTAAGCTAATGCTAAACTAATCAACTTTTACGTGAAATTTCCTATCAAAAGTTAATGAGTTTAGCATTAGCTCACAATTAGCAAATATTAGGAAAATACGACTCGTAATTCAAACTGCTACAAAAATGTTTCATTTGAAACAAACACTTCTGACTTTTAAGTGATTTCTTTTGGTTTTTTCTAGTTTCTTAAAAATATATTTATCATTATTATCAAATATGAATATGTTAAGATGATGATGGTAATGATGACAGATATAATTAATTTCGTACATAATTTCTATGCAATGGATGAATTGTGGGATTGGACAAACTCATGTAGAATTTACCTTTTTTTGTGTAGTTTTTTCTATTGGGGGGGTTACCCTTAGGACCACCCCTTAAAGCCACCCAATTTGTGTACCCTCCTGTGTGTGTTTGTGTGTGGTTCTTATAAAATATCGTTGGTCAATTGGTCAGTGGGTGGTCCAGCAATGTATAATAATAATAGTAATAATAGTGCTGATGATGGCTACTATGGTCATGATCAGAGAAATATCAGGTTTCTCTATCCTTAGCCCATTATTTGTTTGACTGGAACATCCCAGAATTAGCCTCTTCCCATGTCCCCTAGCCTAAAGGAAAGGGGTTACTCCTCATTACTCATTGAACATCATCATCATCATCATCATCTCCTGTGGCCCTTTTCAAACGCCGACAATTTTATGGACGTTTTGATTGAAACTCTCCTCAAGTTATTTTTATACTTAATAGAGAAAATTATGATTGTTAATTAACTTAATGAAAATATTGAACACAAAATTAATTTTAATTTATTTAAAAAATAATTAGTAATTAATTTTTCTTTTAATTATAGACACCAGAAGTTTTAAGATTTACAGAAACTAGAATCAACTAGAATTTTCATGTTGATATATTTCAAAATAAGCTTTTTGTGTCACTTTGAAAATAACCCAACTTTTTAAGCAGACGATATTTTTTTGAATTCTTGTCTATAAAAATTTTATTTTGAAAAATAATGAAAATTTGTATGAAAATATAATCAAGTGATAACAGCTACCCTTCTAGTTTATAAAACACTTTCTAGTTTCTGTTAATTTTGCTCCTGAAAAAGAAAAAATCACTATTAATCAGAGTTCGAAAATTAGCTGTTCATAAACAAGCTTAATTATTATTAATGAGGAAAATATTTAGATTTATTAAAAAAAAGTATTTAGGATGAGATCAATTACTTAATTTATGCAAGAAAAAAAATATTTTATTAGAAAATTAAAATTCTGAGAGAGAGAGAGAGAGAGAGAGAGAGAGAGAGAGAGAGAGAGAGAGAGAGAGAGAGAGAAAAACAAGGAGAGTTTAGCATTATTATTATTGGAACGAAAATTTTAATTAGAAACTGATGCCTCAGGTAAAAACAAATTAGGTATTCATCTTAAGAACAGCAAATTTATTATCTCTTTTTTAAAAATTTTCCTCAAACTCCATTTTAAAAGTGAAGAATCTGTTTTTCAGTAATTTTCAGACAGTTTTGAGTTTACGGAAATGTTTTTTTTTTCTTCAGTAAATTTGAGAATGTTTACGTTTTTTAGGGTGGTCCTCAGAGATGGGGGTGGGTGGAGTGAAATATTTGCTGACAGCATGCAAAATTGAATATTTTAAGCCCATAAAACAGGAACCAAAAATATTGCCCTTGTATATATATATATATATATATATATATATATATATATATATATATATATATATATATATATATATATATACGTGTATTTGTACACTTTTGAAATATAAACTATGAATTTTGACGTAATTATATAGGAGGGCAAAAAAGGGCGGTCGCAACAGAAAAAGTTAACCCTTTCTAAGAAAACTTTGAAGAAAAAAAACTTTTTAAAAGACGAGAGACATTATTGCAAGAAAAAAGGGGTTAAGTGGAGACGACCCTTCAATTCATTCTAAGGAAATAATAATCAAAAGTTTGACCTTTTTCAATTTATTTGCCAATTAAAAGGAAAAATTGTTATTGAAAAAAAACTGACGCCTTTTTAAATCATGCTTTTAAAATTATTTATGCTCATTAGCTGAGTGTTTTTTTTTTATTGAAGAGATTCAAAGTTTGTTAGAAACTAGAAGAATAAAGGAATTGGCTAAAAGTAATTTCAAATAAATAATTTTAAAATAAACGTTTTATAACATTTTCAAAATGACCTGCTCTGAAGTTTAAAAAACGAAATTGTTCTTGGATATTTTAAAATTGCCATAAAACGTTTATTTTGAAAGATATCGTTTTTTGAAATTTATCTTCAGTGATTTTGTACTCCTCTAGTTTCTTGCCAACTTTGAATTTACCAAGAGGGGGGAACACTCAATGGTCACATCGAACTTGGATACAGACGATCAATTCTGACTTGCCAATCCAAAAATTGATTGTGTTTGATGGATTTATTTGATTCAATTCAACTTTTATTGCTATTCATGAAGTCTTTCTTGGCTTTGACTTTTCTGTTCAGACAGAAATCCGCGACATTCTTTGGATTGAGCTAAAGGAAACGTGATGGTGTGTGTGGTATGGATTGACAAGCATTTCATAATTCATCATTGCAATATTTTCTAATTTTCAGGTGGAAAATTAAGAGAAAAAAGAACTTCAAAATGAACTTTTATAGACAAAAATTAAGAAAAAAAATATCGTCTGCTTAAAAATATCATAAAAAGCTTATTTTGAAAGATAACAACATGAACATACCATCTTTAGTGATTGAGTTACCCTTCTAGTTTTCTAAAACACATTAATGTTTCTCCTCATTTTGTACGTGAAAGGCAGAAACATTTACATTTTAAAACCATCATAATAATTTTATTTAAAAAAAAATTGCTGATATTATCTGGCAAATACATGTTATTAATATGATATTTGGATAATTTGGTATTCATATTTTCATTTTCTGGTATTGCCATGGTAACGGTGATAAACCTAGGGTAATGTTGTGTAAACACTCCAAAGGGGGACTTCTTGTTATGGTAGAGACTTGTTCATTTCAATGGAATAGGAACCACGGTATTTTGAATGCAATGTATTTTTCTATTGATTTTTTGGAGCAAAAGTCTCTTTTTTGTTCTTTTCTTCTTTTGAGCTCCATTATTGCAAATACTGTCAAATATAGGCCTACTAGGGCTAAATGCAATTTGTAATGGTGGTTTTGCTTCCTTTTTCTCTTTGCCTTCAATTGTCTAATTTTGCAGCTCTGGTGAAAAAAAAAATACAAACATTATCTCTGTTGAAAAGCTTAAAACATTTTTCAAATAATCCGTTAATTCCATTGTTTTAAATTGCCCTACTTTTTCTTTTTTTAAAGGCTTTTTTTTTTTAAAAAAAAAGTGACCTCAATTAAAATCATTGACAGTGGGATGGGTGCTGCAGAAAATCCCGGCAACTTTTCTATAGTTTTGGGTGCTGCAAATTTTGGTGTTGGCCTCTTTCCGCGCCCACCCTACCTGAATCATCATATCTTTTATTATTCAAAATGTTCGAAAATATGTAAATCTATTAGAAGTGACCCTCCACCCTCACTTCCACAGGTAGGGTCTAATGTCGCATTTTTAGTCGCATTTTTCACGTTGTTGCAGATTTAAATCTGCATTGAAAGAACGTGATCGTGAAATGCAAATTATAAATGCGGCATAAATTTTGGTTTTTGAAACACCTTGTAATAGTGTCATATGTTCTGTATGCCACCCCTGTTGCCGGTTGTGTTTTGCAGTACGTTTTTAAACTCCCTAGGTTACTTTAACCTCAGATTCATCGGTGAATAACACGTGCATGTGTACTTATGTACGTGACGTCACCGATTATTCATCAGCGAGTTTAAAAATGTTGTCGGGCAAATTTAAGCATGGAACTTTGTGGGAACTATTCTCGTTGTATCTGGGTTCCTTTCGGCCATTGTAATTTTATGGGCCCCTGGGGGTCGATGGGCTATTTTGTACAATATTTTAGGCCGTAAACGTTTTTAATAAAATTTTTCTGATGGATTTAATTTTTTTTTAGATAATGTTTATTAAATTTTTATGGTTTAATTGATTTCTTATTGAAGTGAACTAATAATAATGAACTAATAAATTATTTGACTAATTATATTTTAAAAAATTGAAGATTATATAAGATTTTGATGTTATTGATTTTTATTTTATTTTCTTGTTTGAAAATGGTGGTGTATTTTTGTGTAAGCGTAGGACCTAAAAGGGATTTTCAAGGGGCGATTCTCGCCTTATTTATTTATCCCGTGGACGCTGTAATCCCATTGTAATATAAATCATTAGTAGCGAAGAGGAAACTTCCCTTTCCCCCTTATCTCCTAAATACACCTGCGTTATGGACTCTTCCTTAGACCTGTATATAACCCTCCCCCAATACTATGTAAATACAGGGTGCCCATATAGCCTTTGAAACAATTTCAATTTTTAATAACTTCACTTTTATTTAAGATAAAAACAATCTGTAAAAGGCAACTGAAAATAGAACACGAAATAACCTCACTGAATCTAAACGATCTTTGTGATAGGATAACAAATGTGATCAAGTGTTATAAATAAAAACTTAAACACAACTGCAGAACGTGTTCGAAGGGGAATTTCAGAAACGTGTTATCTTTTGTATCTATTAAGATGGTAGATATGTTCGAAAATTAACATTTCTATATTTAAATATAGTAGGAATCTTGAATAAATTTTCATTCAGTTGCATTTTACGGATTGTTTATAATTAAGTTATTAAATGTTGAAACTGCACTACGGCTTTATGGACACTCTGTATAAGCTGAATTAGAAGGACAATAACCTTGCGAGGAGAAAAATAGTGCGGGGTTTTATTTGCGGTCTCTTCACTGTGTTCTCTGTATTTTGCGTGGTATTCATGTGTTCGTCCGCCGTTTCATTTTTACGCACGAATTCATCTTGTGGTCATCTGGGCTTTTTTTTTTGGTCATTTTTATGATTTTTTCGTAAAAACGAACCAAGAAATTGTTATATATTTATACCTTGCGATGTGTATTTAATTGCTGTGTGTGTATTTTATTGTTTAAATGATGCATTGAACGTGTAAAAGTGTAAATTTGTATGATCTAAGAGGGAATGATGTAAAATTGAAAGTGCGGGGTGATTGTTTTTTATGCCGCGTTTCAGTATGGTTTTGACGGCAATGTCATCCACCAATGGGCATCCACTTTCAGTTCCAGGTATGTACATTGCACATAAGGTTCAATGTGGGTTTTATGGCCCAAATTCAAGAATGGATAAACTTGAATCTTTGTATTTCAATTTGAGCTATCTCTAAACACAGGCTTTTTAACTTTGAGTAATACTTTATTAGCTCATTAAAACAGGGATTTTCTATTTTGAAACCTTTTTTTTTATTAAAGGTTTCAAGTTGAAATTTAGGGTTCAGTTTCGCTTCTTGAATTTGGGCCATTTTGTCTCGAAATGAATTGATTTTTTTTTATCGATTTTTCAATCGAAATCTTTCACATTTGCACGTTTTTTTTGAATAACAATGATTAAGAAAAAAGGAAAATTAACATAATTGATGTAGGAATATTATGAAAATGGAATTTTAAAGATTTATTCGAGACTAGAGGAGTAAAATATCATAAACAGTTTTTCATTCTTGAATTTGAGCCTTTTTTTTTTATCTCAAATTAATTGATTTTTTATCGATTTTCCAATCGAAATCTTTCACGTTTTTAAATAACAATTGATTAAGAACGAAAATAACAATTGATGTGGTGAAAAAAAAAGATAAAAATGTCTTTTAAAATGAATCTTAATGAAAGAATTTCAAGTTTTATTCGAAACTAGAAGGAGTAACTGAATGTATTTTCATGACTTAATTAATATCGCTAAAAATTATGACATTCAAATCTTGTCAGATTTCGTTCTTTAAATGAACGAAATTTGATATTTTTTACCAATAAAAACCGGGTTTTCTAAAAAGGTTAGGGTTTATTTTGAAAGATATCGTGAAAAATTAAATCCGAAAACATTCATTTACAATTCTAGTTTCGAAAATCCTTTCCAATTTCTTTGAATAACCAGGTTTTTGTTTCCGAATTTTCTGCAGTAAGTAAGATTTATATTTCGGAAACTGCTTCTTGTTCTTCCATTTAAAAGGGGCCTAAAAAGGCCCTCTTTTTTCCCCAAAATGTTGGGTTCTTCAGAAGTTGCCTTAAGAGTGACGTTTCTAGTTTCTAGTTTCATATTACATTTTCATATTTTTGTGTTTTGGAATCTTATAGTCTCAGGTTTTTTTTTTGTGTCCGAAATTTTCGAGAAAGGGGGGGGAGGGGGCGGAATTTCATTCATACAAAAGGGGAGGGGTGGATTGAAGGGGGCGCTGGGGTCGTCTCCTGCTGGGTCAATTACTAGAGACATTTGTTGTCTCTTATGGTTGTCTCCTCTATACAAAATATATTGAGACCCAAAGTTTAGTATTGAAGGTTTTGAGACCCATTATATAAAATGTATGAAGCGCCCTCTTGCGGACATTGCAAATCTATTGAAATATTTAAAGCAGAAAAAACTAATAAAAATGAGTCAACTGTATGTAAATCTTAATTAAAGTGGAATTTTCAAAAAAAAAAGGCGAGGAGGGGGTGGGGGTTAGATAAATGACCTCCTCTTTTCATCTCTTGTCACATTAAACACCCCTCCCTCCCCCTTTATTAAGGGGGGGGGGCTCATTGGATGGGGGAGATTCCTGGATTCAGTTACAAATGGCGTTTCATCGGGTTTTCTATTATGCAAATTTAATTCCAATGACTCAATTGAAGGGGATGATTCCATATTTTTACTGTAAAAACAAGGGAGGATTTGACGCAATCGACTAAAATAACGATTTTTTTTTTCATCTCATCTCCGAAAGAATTTCTCTTTAAAGTGCGGAAGAAATTATGCAGATATTTTTTTCTATGGTTTTCCGTATTATTTTTGCAGGTTGTCTGGATATTTAGTTTACGAGAATTGGTTTTTGTTTTTGTAATTTTCTGCGGATTTGTACAGTTTTTTTCTTCTTCTGTGTATTTCTTGTAGTTTCTCGCCAGATTTGTTAAATTTTCTGTAGTTTGTTGCGCACAAAAGCAGATTTTTCTAGGTTTTCATTCATTTTCTTGTAGTTTTCTGCAAGTTTGTTGAGGTTTCGAGCAGATTTTCTTCTGCAGTTTCAAGATTTTTTGTTCATTTTATGTGTTGAAAAGGAAACTACAGAAAATTGCGAAAATTTGCAGCGAAAAACCAGAAAAAAACTTCATTCAAAATTAGACTTATTGCAAATTTTCGCAATTTTCTTCTGTTTTTCTTTTTCTGTAGTTTCCTTTTTTCTATTTTAAAGATGTTTGACAGATTTGTGCAATATTCTGTTTAACATATTTGTGGAATTTTCTGCATTTTTATAATGCGTTTTTTTACATTCAGGTTTATGCAAAATTCTGCGTTTTTTTTTTGTTTTCTTAGTAAAATTTTGCTGTTTCTTCCACAGATTTGTTCAGTATTTTAACAATTTTGCGATATATTTGTGGAATTTCCTCCGTTTTTTTTTACAGTTACAATTACAAAAAAGTACTCTGCTAGCAGCCAAATAGACCTATGGCAGAGGGACATAAAAAAGTCCACATCGTCATAAAATGGCGTTAATTTACAAATGCTTCTAATAAAATGGATCAAACCTGAATTGTGTGTCCATTATTAGATTAGATTTATGACGTCATTGGCTCGTGTTGGTAGGCAAAGTGAGCATGTTGTGACGTCATTTCCAACATCTGGCCTATGTTCCTAACCTCCTCCTCCTCTTTTCTTTCTAGTTTCTAATATTCTATTATCTTTTTTTTTTTCTCTCGTTGTTTTTGTTTTGTGTTTTTTTTAAGGTGTGAAGATTTTTTCTCTTTTTCAAGTCTGTAATTTTCACACCCAAAACACCACCTTTGATGATAGATTTCGAGTCCTTCTTTTAATGGGTGGGTGGATGAGAGAGTAGTGAGGAGGGTGTTGTCTGGATTACATTTTTTTTAAAGGGGGGATTAAGTAAAGGGGGGAATCACACCCCTCCTCCGCCCCTTTTGGTCCCGCTTTTAGGTCTCCATTTCCTGTCAGTAAAAACTAAGCATTATTAGGGTCTCACGAAAACAAAATTGCATATTTTGCTACGAAATTGTGCATTTTAAGCAATAATAATGGAAAAATGTACGGATCCTCTTTGTAGATTTCTGATCAGAAATAAATTTTAAAGAACATTAAATAAATATTTATGAATAGTTGTTCTTCTAGTTTCTTAAACACGAAGTTGTTTATGAAAAAAAAAGTAGAAAAGACAAAAAAAAATATTAATTTTCTCCATTAAAGAGACTGTTTAGAGGCTAGTGTTCAGTTAGAACTTAGGGTCGTATTTTTAATGATTGCTAAGTCAAAGCTAGTGCTAAACTCACCTACTTTTGATTTTTCATGTAAACGTTTGCTGAGTTTAGCATTAGCTTTAACTTAGCAAATATATTAAGAATACTACCCTTAGCCTCTAACCAGTCACTCTGGATTCAAAAAGTATATTTTATTACACCTTTTTCTTACCTATTTGTGGGCTGTTTTTTTAGTTTTTGGTGTGTGAAGGGGGCCCCTCGCCCCCCCTTAACTACCACCTCCCTTTACCCTTTTGTTTCTAATAGTTCAGTCAAAAGTTGAGATATTTCTCTCATGACCAATTATAAGGTGTATTTGTGTAGGTGTGAACTCTTCTCTTTTTTTTACCTTTTGGAACCAATTTGTTTCAATTTTTCAAAAAGAGAGACGTCAATCCGAGTGTGACATCATAAGAATCAAAATATAAGGGGTGAGATGTGGGGGGTCCAACAAAAACCCTCTTATTTCGGGTTTTTTTAACCCCCCTTACCCTCTCTTTCTCTCTATCCTTTTCTATTATATCAATCAAACTCCTCGTAATTTCACCTATTGTTTCTAATCTCAATCATGAATATAATTAAAAAGATGTGACCGGTAAGTGTCACCCCCCCCCCCAAAAAAAAAATCCCCCTTTCAACAACCTTTTTCTCGGTGTAAAAACGACCCAATTCTACAAAATGTGTGACCCACAATCTTAAGAAAAGAACGAAAAACGTATTTGAAGATCGTGAAATTTGAAGAAGAAGAAGAAAAAAAAAACGTCTGAAGAAAATAAGAATGAAATTTCATATAAAAAAATGGATTTCAGGGTAATTTTCGTTCTCTTTACAATAAGGGGGGGGGGTGGGTTAAGGGGGGTGTTTGTTGGTTCCCATGGTATCAGTGGGTGGGTGAGAATCAAACATTATGCAACATAAACACCTCTTCACGTGTGAATTTTGTAACATTCTTCTTTAAGGGGGGGGGTTACCCCTTTATCACCCCCACCCCTTATCCTCCTCCTTATAATAAACATAAGGAAACGATGAGATCCCAAATAACAAGAAAAAAAGAAACCGTTGCAAGTTGTGTATAAAATCGGGATTTAATCGATTTTCTTACGGATTTCACCGGAACTACCTCCCCTCCCCCTCCTCCTCCTCAAATAACTAAATGGGTTAATTTAAACCCACTTTTGAGTTGAAAAACGACTTCATTGAAACACATTCCCTTTCTAATAGAAAAGGGGTTTATGCTCTGGTTAAGTCTACGTGGCTTACGGCTTATGGTAGATAGAATTCGTGACGTCATAGGACTTTGAATTTCCTGCTACAACAATGCACCTTCTTTTAAGTTATGACGTCATTTCGTCTCCGTAACTATTTTTTTTCATAACTTATGACTGGATGAACTAACGGTGGCGCTGATCAAGCGCCAAATTGAACAAGCGCCAATCGGAATAAAAGCCAAATGGAATAAAAGCCAAATGGAACAAACGCCAAATGGAACAAACGCCAAATGGAACAAACGCCAAATGGAACAAACGCCAAATGGAACAAACGCCAAATGGAACAAACGCCAAATGGAACAAACGCCAAATGGAACAAACGCCAAATGGAACAAACGCCAAATGGAACAAACGCCAAACGGAAGAAACGCCAAACTGAATAAAAGCAAAAAATTTGGCGGTTATTCAGTTTGGCGTTTGTTCCATTTGGCGCTTATTCAGTTTGACGTTTGTTCAATTTGGCGCTTATTCAGTCGCCCCGAACTAACTGCTCAGAGCAATTTATTGCCTAATTTTTAAAGGGCCAAAAAAAATTGTGACGTTTTTCAATGAAAAGTATCGTTTAGAGGCTAGAATTCTTGCATTTAATCGAAGGTGGTTGTAAATGTGCAACTTTTTACTATTATTATAGAGTTGTCATTGAATTATAGCCTCATTTCCTGTTTTATTTATTATCAGTAATAATTATTACTAGGGCTCGGATTTTTATGCAAAATCAAGCAAATGTTTCCCAATCTGTGGCTCAAGGGGCCAATTGTGAAGTAACAATATTCCCCATTTAGATCAACCAACAATTATGAGTTTTTCAATCAAAAACATTCGTTAGAGGCTAGACATTTCTAGTTAACAACTGACAGTAACCGTACATATAGCCTCTAACCAGCCTTTTTGATTAGAAAAAAAAAAGCATAGATTCTAATTGCAGTTGTACTAGTGATGATGCGATTGGTACTTTGGGCCACAGATTGAGAAACGTTTGTTTGATATTGCATAAAAATCCGAGCCCTATTTATTACACTGTGAGGCCGCCTCACTCGACTGTTGTGTTTACAGTTGGAATCTTTTTTTTTTCTCAAACCAAATCGAAATGCCGGCAAATCTTAAACTTCGTCATCATGAAAATATCTCTTTTTACTCTTCTAGTTTTCTAAAACATATTCAGGTTTTTTTTTTTGTAAAATGCTACAATTCGATATGTCCACTAACAACTCTCTCTCTCTCTCTCTCTCTCTCTCTCTTGTGAATTTGGTTATATAATGAGGGTGAGAGGGAGGGGGGCAGTTAGAGACTAGAATGAGGGATGGATTTCTTTCCTTTTGACATTTCTATTCTCACCTATTGAATGTTGGGTAGAATGAATGCGCGCGCGCGCACACACACACACAAACACGCACAAACACGCACCTGCGGAGTCGGTCTATTGGTGGTTATGTCTGTGGTTACCCTCAACACGAGAGGAAAGGAGGGGGGGGGGGGGAGAGGGGTACCTCTTTCTCCATTGAAAATAATCCCCCCTTTCTTTAAAAAAAAGTCCCCTCTGGATAATCTTTTCATTTGGACAACTTCTTATAATTTATAAGTTTGTAACTTATTCTGTTTTCCGCTTTGTCAAAATCACCAATTTTCGCATTTTTCTTTCTGTTCTATATTTAAATATAAAAGAGAGAGAGAGGGGGGGGGGGAAGGGAGAAGTGACCATTTTTGTTGGTCCCTCCGACCCCTAAAGGTTCTACTAAGGGGTGTGCCAATTAGATACGCATCTCACAACTGTGTTATGGAACCGAAATGGGGTGAAAACTGGTTTCGAATCATTTTCTTAAAAAGAAAATCAAGGGTCTTTTTCGGTTTCTGGACAGAAGAAACGAAGATGAAAATCTTTTAAATTTCGAATCCATTTTTGAAGAATTTCATTTTTTCGATGTTTGGATTACGAGGATATTTATGCGCGAGCTTCAATGGTTAATTGTTAAAAACTAGAAGAGTAAAGCAATCAACTGAAAAGTAACTTCGACGAAAAAAGGGTATGACAACATATATATGAAATTCTGCGCTGAAAATATAAATTTAAACATTTTTTTTCTCAACAAACATAAACGCATTTTCAGTTTTGCTTTTCTGCGCAGAATTTCTTATATTGTGTTTACCACGCTTTAAACCTGTAACACATGTAGAATTCTGCTTAGAAAATATTATTACAGAATTTAAAAATTAGAAGAAAGTTTTCTGTGAAATGTGAATGGAAATTTGTTGAAAAATGAATCATTTTTTTTCCGGTGGAAGTTTTCCTTTTCCTGAGCGGAATTCAGCGTGTGTGTTTCGGGAATCACTTTTGACGATGACGGAAAACGAACTCGACTTGAGGAGGAACTTAATTGTTGTTTTTGTTTTGTTTTTAAATCAGGAACTTCATTTTGACTAGAAAGTAGAAAGCGCCATTTTTAGAGTTTTCATTCAAACTTGAGGAATTATAATTTGAAGAAAGATGACAACCCTTAAAACGATGGATCTGACCCTTAACCTTAGCCTCTCGTCGTCCTCTTCTTCTGGATCGGTTCCTCCTCCTTGTATTTGGGACTGTGACTTATTATTCGGTCTCGGTCCTCCTCCCGATCTCATTTCCGAAATGCCGCCTCCACCGATTCCTTCGTTTTTACGCGATCCGGTCGATATTCTCGTTGCGGCCAACGGAAGTTGCGATTTATGTCGATGGGCCGGTGGTGACGACGTTCAACTTGTCGAAGTCACCAGGAAGTGTGAGTTATTATTAGGGAACTTGTTTCTAATCCTCCTCCTCGCTCGCTCGCTCGCAGTCTTATTGCAGTTTTTTCTTTGTTTTTTTTTCAGATCCGGTTGTGGATGACATGTGGTATTTCGTGGTCGTTTCGGCGGTCGTCGGAGCGATTCTCTTCGGAATCTTAGTCGTCGTTGCGACTCTAAGGTGTAAAGAGTGAGTTCGAACAAAAGTCTCCCGAGGTTTTCGTTCTCTGTCTTGTTTTATTTTGAGATTCTATGGTGCTTTACAAATTACTGGTCTAAAATGATTCAAAGTTTGTTAGAAACTAGAATAATAGGCGAATATGCTTTGAAAAAGACGTATTTTAATGATGAAATTTCATAAAATTTTGACCCTTTATTCAAAAACTACCATAAAAAAGGGTAAACTGGATGTTTGTGTTTGCATTTTCGTGCTCCTAGGTGGCGTTTTGTGTCAGTGCGTGGCTACTATTCTAGTTTTTAACAAATTTCTTTAAATTTCTGAAATTTTCAAAATTATTGTTTAAAATGAATTTTCTTTAATAACTTTGGTTTAAAAGAAGAAATAGAAAACGACGAAGAACTGTTTCTTTGAATTGAAGCAATTTTATTTTAGGAATTTTAATATTTGTTTCAAAACTAGAAGAGTAAACGAATTTTCAAAGATCATTTTCATGATAAAATCTTTTAAAATGAACTTTTTATAGCAGTCTGAACGAAAGTTGTAATTTTTTCTTTTACAAAATTGCCAGTAGAATGTTTTATTTTTCAAGATATCGTGAATAATAAATTATTTTTCTAGTTTTGATTTATAAATTTTAGAAATTCTTCAATAAGATTTTTCAAAATAAACAAGTTTTTTGTTTTTGTTTTCTGAAAAGAGTTAAAAAGTGTTTTTGTGTTTTCAAATTAGAGCCAAAGTGAAACCGGTTCACGACAATTGTTCTAAAGTGGAAAAGGTTCATCCGCAGCAGACGGTTGAACCCGTGGTGGTCCCTTCGTCACTGGGTGGTCCTATCATGGGAATGTCTCATCATCATCATCATCCGTGTGCGATGCAGACTCCGAAGGCCCTTTGGTCGGCTTTAAAAGGCGGTGAGACGAGCGCCTATGCCCTTCATCATCATCCGATAAACCCAGAACTCCTTTCCAACTACGAACGTATCGATTACGGCGCAGTTGGACACACCACTCCTCCTCATCCTAATTCCTTGTCTTCTTCTTGTTTGGCCGGTGGAACATTCAGAGCTCCTCCTCCGGCCCGTTCTCCACCTCCTCCACCACCACCCTTAATCCCACCTCCTCCTCTTCCTTCTTCCTTTCGTCAAGCGACTTACGCCGCTTGTTGTCCGACATCCAACAACAACTCCTCTGCTGCTGCTGTGGCCGACAACATCGAAGGTGGCGTTCGCATCATGGGTAATGGCAATGCTTCTTATTACGCTAATCCGGAATCTCTGGATGGATCCTTTGAAAATGGTGGATATGTTGACTCAGAATGTAGCCTGGAAGTACTCAAAGTGGCACCAGATGGCGCTGTGGTCGGACGGAGAGGACGTCCCTGTTTTACACCCGTACGTGGAGGTTGCGGCGGCAATGGTGGATGGGAAGAAGCCATCTTGAGGCAAAGGATCGAATCCATTCCGTCGTCTGGACCGGACAGGACGCCGCCTCCTCATCCTCCTCCTCTCGGTGGGCGTTACGTGCTGCCTCCAGTGTCGAGGCTCGTAACCGGTCCCATTGCGAGGGTTTCCACTTCTCCTCTGGTCTGAGACTTAAAAAGTCCTTGAACCCTCTCCCAACCCGCCAATTATGATTAAAAATCCTCCTTTAAGTAGCATTTTTCAAACACAGATGACCAGTGGTCAAGAAGTGGTCAAAAGAAGAATGGTTTTTTTTTTTTGTTGGTAAGTGGTGTTCCAGAGGTAATTGAAGTTGGGTTTCGAAATGTGAATTTTCTCAATTCCTCTCGTTTGAGACTGAGATGAGGGAGTATTTCTTTTTGCGATTAGAAGCCGCTAGCCTCAAAGCGAAGTGGCTGCGATGTTGTCGCAAATAAAGAGGCTAAAAGCGGCTTCTTATCGAAAGAATTTTCCGAATTGGATTCAAGTTTTAAGTAAATTAAATTAAAAAGGAGAGGGATTTAAACGGTTTTTTTTTTTAAACTCCCCTCGATTTTATTTGTATTATAAATTTGTATAGAATTTTTTTTTGTTCTTCGTCATTTTTGTTGTCGTTTTTTTAATTTAATTGTCAAATACGAAATTAAGAAACATTTTTAAATCTTAATTGTAAAAAATGTGATTTTTATTGTCTTTCAAAAATGTTTTTTTGTTTGTTTTTCTAGCTTCCTTCTATGTATGAATGTTGTGACGTGTGTTTGTGTGACATGTGTGTGTTTCTTATCCGAGATTCAAAAATATTTGTTAATATTCCGTATTAAAAATGGCCGTTCACTTAACCTGGTTTTGAAAGTGTAAACGTCCCCTTCGAACTTTTTAATTTTATAAACAAAATTAAGGGAAACGTCAACGTGTTTTAGAAACTAGAATGTTAACTTAATCACTTAATGTGGTTTTTAAACACATGATTATTCTGTCTTTCAGGTGGAAAGCGAAAAAGAAACTTGATTGTGTTTTAGAAACTAGAAAGGTTGCACAATCACTTAAGAATATTTAAATATTGTGATATCTTTCAAAATAAGCTTTTTATCTCAGTTTGGAAATGACCCAATTTGCTGACAAATGTTTTTAATGTTTGTCTTTAAGAAATTTTATTTTGAAATATTTTAACATGAAGTACCCTCAGAAGTGATTGACCAACCATTCTAAAACACTTTCTAGTTTTTATTTTAGTTTTGTTTGCCTGAAAGACATAAGAAGATTAAATTAATTATGGTGACCTTCAGTGTGAAGGTCAGAGTGTAAAAAATGTTTATAATGTGAATGTAGACGTCATGTTTACAAAATGGCCGCCTTCTTTCTATGGCCCCTCATATTTGTGAATTAAATGGAAAAATGAAAAACACATCAGGAATTTCTTTTCTTTTAAAGAAAGTGGTTAGTTTTTCGAATGCGCGTGCCCTCTTTAAGTGACCATTCTAGTTTTTAAAACGAAAGTTTTTCTTAATGTTTGTTCAACAAGTTTTAATTTGTCAGCTGTTTATGGAAAAATTCCACCTTCCTCTCTGTCCTCTTCAGGTTTGTCGTATATTTTTATTGGACGTTCTTCATCAAGTTTTCAAGGATGTTTGAGGCTAACTGAACCCATATTTTGAAAAGTAGGAGCCTTTTTTTAATATTTCATGTTTTAATTTGAAAAATCCAAACGAATTTATAACAATTAGAATAACAATGCTGATATTTTTTATTATTCCATCTTCCAAGTTTAAAAACTGTACATTTTGGTTAAAATGGAGAGAAGTTTGTTTCGAGAACAATCCTCCTCCTCCTCCTCCTCCTTCGAGTCCTCTTAATCCGACGTTTCGGGACGGACCTTTAATCGGGCACACTTCCGGTACGTATGTTGTGTGCGTTTCTTTCTTTTTACACGTATTGCACTAAGTTTTTTTTAAAAAAAAAACAAATTCACGAGGGGAGAATTTACAATGAAATTCAGTTGCATAGGGATCACTTTATAATATAATTTATAATCTCTTATTAAAGGCACCTAATTGAGATTTAAATTGATTAAAAATCAAAATTGAACAGTTTTTCGCGTTTAGAAACCCCCCCCCCCCCCCCCCCACGATTGGACGGAAACGGAAACCGATATCCGGTCGAATTGAGTCCAAACCTCGACCCTCTTTTTTAGAGTCCAAAGTAAAAATTTTAATTTCTTGAGCCAACAATTTCACGTAAATTTCTACGTAGAAAAATATATTTAACGACGTAACGAACAAGAAAACCGGTTGAATTAATTCCTCCTCTAGTTGTTTCCGGATTCGTTAACTCGAGGATATAACTGTAAAAGACGGAAAAGATTTCAAATTAAGGCGGTTTTATAGGTGTAGACGGGGCCTCACGAATTCTGATTATATTCTGTCTTTCAGGTGCAAACGGAAGAAAAAGTAGAAAATGTTTTAGAAACTAAAAGAGTAGTTCAAACATTTTAAAGTGTATTTTAATAGTTGATGTGATTGAAATTAATAATTAAAATAGAAAGATATAAAGATAAAAATACTATTAAGTGATATTCAGCTACCCTTCTAGTATCTAACACAGTTTAAATTTCTTCTTAGTTGTTGCTCTACTGAAGCACAGAATAATTGGCTGTCGAGGTTCACTATACAACGAGAAAGGGGGAGGAGGACTCACTCCGAGAAGGTTCCTCGGGATGTATCCTTCCCGGTCCTTCACTTTGGACCACCACCATTCTCGTTCAAATTCGTCCCCTTTACGTAAGACGACGATGACGTCTCTGTCCTTGAAGCAGAGTTCGTCCGTGCTCTGTGCATCGTAATCGTAAAGAGCGTAGACGACGCCATTGTTCAGAATTCCCAATTTCTCCTGAATGCCTGTTTTGACATGGTTTAAAAAGCATGGGTTTAAGATCTCTTTCTCGAGAGTGAGATGTGAACGAGGCGCTCGATTACTGTATAAGTATTCGGTGCATCCATCGAATCCTTCCTCGTCCTCTTCACATTTCTCTGCGGCCGTTTCGTGGTCGCTCAATGTTGTAGCAAATATACAAGCACCGTGTTCAACGAGAAACTTCACCATCGGAAGGTTATTACACGAAGCCGCACAATGAAGTGGAGTCCTGTGTGGGGAAAAAAGCAAACATCTTAACGTTATTTAAGCCCATTTTCAAACTGGTTATAACCATCTTTCAGGTGCAAAATTAAGAAGAAACTTAGAAAATGGTTTGGAAACTAGAAGTATTTCATTTTTATATATTTCAAAATAAACTTTTTGTCAGATTGAAAATGACTCAACTTTAAACAAACGACGTTTAGCGGACGATTTTTAATTTTGGCTATAAAACGTTCATTTTGAAAGAAAGTTTTCCAGTTTCTCTCAATTTTGCTCTTTTGAAGTGCAACTTCGAAAATGAGCCGTATCTTAAAATTTACCATCCGTCACTGTCTTGTGCGTTGACGTCGCAACCAAACTCAACGAGAAACTTGACAATCTCGTAGTGTCCGGCACAGATGGCGTTGTGGAGGGCTGTTATCCCTTCGTCGTTAGCTGCACTCGGATTAGGCACCTGTGAATGAAACATTTCGATTGCGGGTTAGGTTAGGTTTAGGTTGAGGTTACAGAGAGACGTTTTATTTCTACCTCTTGGGCTGTCTTTCGAACCAATTCCAGTTCACCCTCAAGTGCAGCGTCTAAAAGAAGGGCAAGTGGGTCGAAACTGACCCTTCGTGTTTGCTTTGTAGAGTTTTTCGACTTTAAATTGGTTTTCTTGACCCTTCGAGAAACACTTTCTCCTGCGATGGTCAGTTGTTGTTGTACTAAGTTCGATTCCGGTGACAATATTCCGTTGTCGTTGTTTGCGAGTTGATCGATGAAAACTGAAAGAAAAACTCGCATCAATCAGCATTTTTCTAGTCCATTTCCAAATCCAAAAGAGAAAAAAAGCACAAGGTTCTGACCGTTGTTCGTGGAATTGTCGTCTCTGACCGTAACTTCAATCAAGTTGTTATTCTCCTCGAGTGTTCCACCAACCGGACCATGTCTTTCGCACCCATCCTCCAGTTTGGAATGGGTTTGATTTGTGTTCTGTTCGTCACTCCCGTGTGTTATTGCCTGACCATCGTCTCCTCGTTCGTTGCTGCTGTTGCTGTTCGCATTGTTGTCCAGAAGAGACTGATGAAGATGATCATCTGACCCAATGCAGTCCATCAATGGACGCCTTTTGTCCCGTTCGACCGCACGATTCGTGTTCATGTTACCATTGGTAGTCGTGATTAAATCCTCTTGGGCAAGTGTGTTGTTTGGCACAACGGAAACAATTCTATCGTTTGGTCCGTTATACTTGGAGGAGGCTTGGTCCAGAACATCGTTACAAGGAAGAAGAGGACCATTGGTCATTGGCATTTGAGTACTCGGACTGTTGCCGAGATCGGAAGGTGGAGATTCACCCTCTGGAAAGAGAAATGCCGGAGGGATTTCGATTCGACGATTAAGGCTAACGTGGTAACTCTGAGCCGCGTTTGATTGGGTCATGGTCGGTCTCGTATTCTGTGGTACGTCTCCTGCACCTTTCCTCGTACCGGCGGCCATCGAGGACAATGAGGAAGACGCGAGACCACCTCTCAGTTTAGGTGGTTCAAGGCCCGTTTGCTTCTTGATCGTTAAGGGTTTGGCTTTTATAGGTAATTCATTAGGATTCGTTTTCTTTTGTGGTGATGACGATATCGAAGAATCCTGATGTCGATTTTGAGCATCTAGTTCCGAATGCCCCTCTGTATCGTCTCCTCCTCCTCCTACGCCACCGTCCACATCACCCTTTCCATAGAACTGGTTCACGTTTTTCAGGTACTGGTCGAACACACCGTTGGTCACTTTTCGTGTGTAAGTGTTCGCAATCACGGACTTACTGGCATATCTTATAGAACGAAATCACAAAACGATTATAATAATAATCAATTGCCACAATTAAATAAATTTCAAAGTGTTTCAGAAACTAGAAGGGTAATTCAATCACTTAAGATGGTTTTTGAACAATTGATTAATCTGTCTTTCGGAAGAGCAAAATGAAAACAAACTAGAAATAGAATATCAATCTCGTGGGTATTTTTATGTTGATATCTTTCAAAATGAGCCAACTTTAAGTAGACAACATTTTTTAAAAGTTTAGCTGTACAAAGTTTATTTCAAAAGATATCAACATGAAAACATTTTTAAGTGATTGAATTACCCTTCTAGTTTCTAAAACAATTTCTAGTTTATCTTAATTTTGCTCCTGAAATACTTCGTCCTCAAGAGTTTGTCAATCTGCTGTTCATTTACACACGTGTTTCGAGCACATCAAATGAAGTGAATTCCATTTGTTACCTGTGTCCACTGCCAGCTTGTTGTGCCGAACTGTGAAGGACACTGAGAGCAGAGTCGATGGCCTCGGGAGAAGTGTCTAATCTGGCTGCAGCTCTCGACTTCTCGATCATATTGTGAATTTGTCTCGGTGGCGGAGTCGGTTTCTGTGGAATGCAAGGCTTTGGAGGCAATGCCGGTTTAGGGATGTTACTGGACGACGTATCTGAGGAGGAACCAATTCCACCATCCGAAGAAGACGAAACTTCGAAGGTGTCGCCATTTCCTCCTCTGACGGTAGGTTGCTGACCATTACGATTCGACTCTCCCGCCGTAGAAGAACTGTTCCCCTGTTGGTTAGAAGTGAAATTGACCACAACTTGCGGTGGTGATTCCGATTCCGTAACCTCTCCCTGTGTCATTTGAGGAGCTAGAGGTACAAATCGTGTGGCAGCAGTCTGATACGTCGTGGCCGGCCGATTCGGTAACGAATGGCTTACGGAAATAGACTGAACCGGAGCCTTTACGTGATGAACTGTAGATGGTTGAATGGCAGATATAGGTTTCTGAATCATGTCCATTGATGAATGGGGATGATGATGGTGACCACTATTGGCTTTATGCATTGTACTAGCCGGTGGTGGAATATAAGGAGGTGCGGCCATCTTTGTTCCATTTCCTCCTGTCGTCTCCATTAATTGCGCCCTCGTTGATGGTCCATTCGAATATGCTGAGCCGTAGTGTCTCGTAACGGCATAACTACTGATCGGTTGAGACGTAGCCTTCGATATTGTTGGCTGCGGAGGAGGAGGAAGAATCTCGGTTGCACCTTGAGGCACTGGTGTTGCGTGAGCCTTAGCTGGAGCATAAGTTGGAATACTATGAACAGTTTGTGACGGAACGCCAAGAGGTAGACCCTTGAGTTGTTGCTGCTGCTGTTGCGTTAATTGTTGCAAAGATCGTCCATTTTGACCCGTATTAGAAGGTCCTCCAACAGATGGAGAAACTTGAGACATAACCGGAAGTTTCTCTTCTTGTCTCTTGTTACCATTTGTAGCATCTGAACCACTAGAATGTCCGTTTTTCGATTCATCAGAGTCACCTCCGCTCACTTCTCCACCGGAAGAACCACTTCCTCCACTTTTGGCCCCATATTTTGTCGAAAATTTTGTATTATAAGGGAGTGTCTGATATTTAGGATCGTTTTTATTCGGATGAAATATCGAAAGTTCTTCACCGATGGTACCACTCGTACCACTGTTAAGTTTTGTGTGAAGGTCGTCTTGAACCCGATCTTGTTGCACAATACCGTTCCCTTCGTTTGGTAAGTGTTGGTACGGTTCGACAGCAGCAATGTTCGAACCAAACACTCCAGCCGTTCTCACTCCACCGACACCACCTCCTCCGCCACTTCCATGTTCACTTACTCTACACTTCTTTTGGTTGGCTCTCAATTGCGCCTGTTTGGCCGAAGTGGCTGCGTTAATCTGACTCGCAAGTTGTTGGTTCAGTAACCGTTTCCGTTGAAGCCTCTGTTGGAGTTCTGCAATCCGTCTGTCGATCCGTCCCATCTCTTCAGTACGTTGATTGAGAACCTCTCGCTGTTGAACCAACTTGTTGTTTTGTTGTTCGTTAAGTTTGTTGCGATACTGAAATCATAAAATAATTTCAAGGTTACTTTTTTAGTTGTTCTCGAAGACACTTTTTATAATTTTACCAGGAGTTCTTGTCGTAGTTTCTCGAGTTCGATGGCTGCCGGAAAGTTCTGTCTTCCTCCACCGACTCCATTGATCCTTCCTCGCCTCAGTTCCTCTAACTGCATCGTCAGTTGCTCCACTTTGGCCACTGCAACCGACAATTCCTTTTCTTTGGCATTGAAGAGAGATCGGATCGATTCTAACTCGGATGCTGTAATCAAGACAATTGGAAGCCCCGAGTTATTATCACATATTTGAGACCATTCTTAATTAAAGTGGTATCACATGAGATGCTTTGGTTCCAAACTATCGTTTCTCATCACCGCTGACCAGTCTGACGACCCACCCCTCCCCCAATGAAGTTCGTAACAAATTAGAACAGAAGAAGAAGAAAGTGTCCAAAATAATAAGAATCTGAAGATTAATGAAGTGTTTCGGCCATTTCTGTTTTTCGATCAATAGAATGAAAAGAAATGGTCGATTTTTTTCTCTCTTCTAATTTGAGAATTGGCCAAAAAAAAACATTTATTTCAGTTGGTCAGTGTAGTGGTCATTTAGCTTTAAGAGACCTACATAAAGCCCTGTCCAGATTGTAGGCTACGGGACTGGGCTGACAATTTTATGCAGAATGTCCATAAACACAAATTAACGTCAGTGGAGCTGGTTAGCTTCATAGGACTGGTGTTCTTTGTGGGCCTCAAGGGTCCGGCTGACTTTGTGATCTCCATGGGAGCTTGGTAAGCTTTGTGGGTCTCGTGGGCCTTTATGAGTTTAGGGGACCTCATGAGGTTGGTGGACTGGAAGCCTGAGCTCATTTTAAATTTATGAGGGCCGGGCCAGAGCTCAATGTTGTTCATCCTTTTCCTTTCTCTCTCTTTCCTTCTATCACTCATCTCTTCATCTCTCTTTTCCATCTCTTTCTTTCTATTCATCGTTCCATTTTCTATCTTTCTCATCATTCTGTCCATCTTAGTTTTATCAATTTTTCTCTCTTCCATCTCTCTCTCTCTCTCTCTCTCAACTCCACTTTCTTTGCATCTTATCTCTCCTTTAATAGACGATGATGTCAGAATCATCGATGGACCTACAAACAAAATCAGCCCCCCTTCTTCTGGGTGAAATAACTCGAGATGACATCTGAGAAAATGGCTTTTTAATAGAAAAAGAACGCAAACAAAAAAGCCTCCTCCTCTTCCTTCTATTCTCTAACAAGGATATTAATTGTTGTTCTCTATAATTAATTGTCTTATTACTTAGACTTGAGTTGTTGATCTTCTGTTGGTCCACTTGACCCCTGAGTGCCCTCAGCTTTTGCAGCTTCATTTCTTGAGCTTGAACTCGGTCTCTTAACCACCGAAGACGTTCGTTTTCGGCCGCAATCTCTTGGTGTCGGTATTCCTGTTGCTTCAAGAACTTAACCCTCTGTTCTTTGGCAATCAACAACTGAAAAACATGAATAATTAATTAGTTGAATGAAATGAAAAAAAGTAGAAAGTTCAAAAACAAAAACAAAAAACCTGTTGATGGGATTCGATTTGTTGCTGTTGTCTCGACGCCATGTCCTGAAGTTCGCTGAGTGTTAGCTCCACTCCGTCCGGTAACTAAAATAACGTCCAAAAACATACATACAGAATTAATTAAAAATTCATTTAAGACAAAATTATGCTAACATTTAAGTAACGTGTTTTGGTTGCGGAATTTCAACTTCTCAAAACAATCTCATTTAATCTTAAGTAGTTTTAAAGTGGAAACGGAGTTTCTCGAACTCTTGTTTATTCTGTTTTTCAGGTGAAGAGAAACTTTGAAAGTGTTTTAGAAACTAGAAGAGGTTAACTCAACCGCTTAAAGGGGTACTTTCATGTTGATTCAGGAGCAGCCCTTCTAGTTTCTAAAACACTTTCAAGAGAGTTCAAAAATCTGCTTTTTAAGTTCATAAAACAAGCTTAAATCAATGAATCATTCATATTTTAGGCCATTGTCCACTTTTAGTTTGTATTCATTGTGTGTATGATGACACACAAGTGATATGGACATTGTCCAAAGGAAAGCATGTCCGAATTAAGATTCAAAGAATGAAAGAAGGAAGGAAGACGAAAAATTCATCTTTCATCCTTTTTTTTTTTACTTGATAAAGAAATCCATACAATAATAATAATAAACTTAATCTTAGTCAAAAGTCATAAAAGATGTAGGAAATTGTCTGTCTTAATACTGATAATCAGATGTAAAATTATAGTAACAAAATAACAGCGAACATAAGGAAGTATAGAAAAAGGTAAAAATGTTCAAAATTAAATAGGGTGCTCAAATGGAACCATCTCTCTCTCTCTCTCTCAAAACCATCATCAAAAATTAAGAAACATAACAAATTCAAGAGAGCGAAAAATGCCCCCCCCCCCCCTCCTTTCAAAATTAGAAAGATGATTCAAAATAAAAAAAAATGGTTGCAAATCTATTTTGTTTTTATTTTACCTGAATTTCATATTAAAAAAGAGAAATAAATGAAAAAAATATGGTTCAGTGAAGAAAAAAAGTGTAAAGTGTAAACGCCTCTCGAACTTTGAAACTTAATGTGTTTTAGAAACTAGAAAAAGGTAGCTCAATCACTTGAAGGCATGTCTGATATCTTTCAAAATAAGCTTTATTTCCGTCAGTTTGAAAATAATTCAACTTATAGAAAGATATTTTTTAAAAATTTGTCTATTATAGTCTTGGAATATTTTCATTCTTTGACAATTTATGGTTTTTTATGGTCCTCGGAAGTCTGTTGGGCCCTTCTGAGTTCATTTCAGTGCTTTTTAGGGCATCTAGAAGACTCATTTTCTAGTTTCTAAAATGTTCTTGTGACGTTTCTCTTAATTTTGCACTTCTGAAAGACAAAATAATCTTAGATTATGGTGTTTCTATCCATTAATATTAATTTAACTCATTCATAACTTTTCAAAAGTTTCTCAATCACCAAGTAAGAGGGTTTCTTTCTTGTGTGGAGGACGGTTAACCCCCTTTAGTTAATTTCAGTTACTTCAGTAATAATCTTTAGCTAATTATAATATTGATGATTGTTGTTCGTAATTAATTTCCTTGTTTATTAGTGAAGAACAATTGGTATACCGACAACAATTGTAATCTATCTCATCAAAGATGAATGGTTTTTGTATCTTACAGTTGGTTGGATTTCCAAAACCGAAGAAAGAAATGAGACCCAGGGTTAATCTAACTTAGGGTTAGGTTAATTTCTCCAATACCTTCCCTTCCTCTCGCTCCTTCAGGAGCTCTTCTTCAATCCCCATTACTTCTTCATCTTATTATTATTTCCAGTCTCTATTGATTTTATTCCATATTTCGTTTCATTTCATAAAAAAATCATTATTTGTTTTTTTTTTTCTTCTAAAAACATCGATTGATTTCCGATCAAAATCATGGAAATCAATAATTACAATAAAAATTATATCAGAATGTTTGAAAACAGATGACGTCAACACATCTTAATGGAAATATTTTCTTTAAGACACAATTTATTAAGAGATTTGTTACAAACTAGAAGGGTAAAAGGGAATCTCAATGAAATTATTTATTTGCATGCAAACATGAAAATCGTGTTTTATAAAAATTGTATGAAAAAGTTTATTTTCAAAGATTCAGGTCACGAAAATGCATTTATTTCAGTTGGTCTCTTCCAAAGAAATTCAAATAAAGTTTGAATTTCTTTTGAAATTTTTCACGATTGTAAAAATATTTCTTTTTGACGTTTTCAGTTTTCCTACAACTTTAAGCCAAAGGTGAGTTCACACCTGTGTAAAGAGAACTTCATGTTTCAAGTGTGAACTCCATTATATGTTAGCAAAGTACATTGTATGTCTCACAAGTCAGCGCCGCCCTCAATCTTATTCGCCCACAATGTATAAAAAGAGTGGCGCAATTACTTAATCGTTTAAAATGAAATATCTCAGAAATTATAAATGCTACACACTTTAAAACTTCAGTTGACTTTTATACCTTATCTACAGTATACTTGAGCTAAGTGCATTCAAGACTTTAGTTGAATAATATGGAGTCCACTTAAATTTTAAACATTTGACTAATGGCATTGAGATCCATAGTAAATACATTTAAATTTTAACTCACTTTATTGAAATATTAACTAAATGTTTTGAATTTGATGATTATTTTCTGTCTTTTAATAGAGATTTGTAGAACATGTTTAATATTTAAATGCATTTGACTTATTAGGTATTATACCTAGTACACACACCTGATAATTTAAATGCATTTAAATAATAAACGTGCTCTACAGAGCCCTGTGAAGGACAAACAAACAATATGTCGAATTCAATTTATTCAGTTAATTAGTCGGAAATATTGAGTTAATACTTAAATACAAATACATAAACTATTGACATTAAAATATGGATTTAGTATTTCAGTTTAAAATATTAATAATTAAAGTCAATTTTTATTTGGTTTATGTCCTTAACTGGCTTCTGTATAATTCACCTAAACACATTTAATTTGAATTCATTTAACTCATGGTGTGTACAAGACAAACAATTAGAAATTGGGACAAACAGAAGTTGGCTCCGCTCTTTTTATGACGACTGGTAACTTCTAATTTGTTGGTTATGTAGTCTGATGTCACATGCTCCGCCCTTTTTAACATAGAACCACACAACAAACCAATTAGAAGTTGCCAGTTATCACAAAAAGGGCGGAGCCAACTTCTGTTTGTCCCGATTTCTAATTGCCTGTGTGTACAAGGTATTAGGAACATATATCAAACTGAAGTTGTGCAGAACATATTGATCAAATTTGCTAAAAAATTAAAAGTTACTGAGTTTTAAAATTCAATAAAATTTAAAATAATAATATAAATAATTATTTTAAAATTGTTTTAAAATAATTGTAATTTTTTTTAAATTGTACATATGTACATATTTTTAATTTCTATTTTGTATTGAAAATGCTAACATTGAACATATTTAAGATACTTTGAAGTTTTTCTTAATTTTGCATCTAAAAAACAGAATTCGAGATACGTTTTTAAAACTACCTTTAATAATATCTTTCAAAATAAAACAAATTTGATTAACTTATATAGAAATGAAACGATTAATTTTAAATTGCCATAAAAACTTAAAAAGTTTATTTTGATAAATGTTTTTCCGAAGTTACGGTTGTAATTTACAGTTACCGCACTTTTAAGTTGAAGCTTGTAACGTCAGAAAGGATTGACCAAAAAGTTTGGCTTGTGTCATTTTGTCTGATAGAAAATTGAATGATGGAAAAAGGGTCTTTTTCTATCAAACAAGCCGAACTTTTTGATCCAACCCTCTGACGTCATAAGCATCAAGTTACAAGTTTGTCGACTGTAATTACTCTATTCTACAGTAGTTCCTATTAGGTACCGGTAACATAAACACTAGATAGATAGATGAGGGGGGGGGGGGCGATCTGTCTTACAATATCCTGACATTCTCCTCACTCTGTATGACACATCAATTTAAACCACATTAAATAAAGATCTTTATATCGATCATTATCAAGTTAAGATGGTTTTTTTTGGTGTTGAAACCAATTTGTACATTTTTTTCGTGATTCTTTTTTTATTTCCTAATGAACGGAACAGAAATTCATTTAAAATTCTATTATTTTTTTCGCTTTTATTTCTTCCAAAAATTTATTTATTGTCATCATCAATCAACTGATTGATTGATTTTGAATTGCAGTAAATCGACATTTTTTTAATCGAAACTCATCTACATAATTATTAATTTAATGTTTTGATTAAATTTATCACTTAATTAAACTCCAGTTAAAGAAATCGCAACTGAAATTGATGATGGTTTAATTCAGTTGCAAAAAAAAATCATCTCAAGTTTTTATCAAACTTTTAAATGAAATTCATAGATATAGATATATATTATGTAGGTTTATTCGAGGTTGACAGCCTCCTCAATTTGTATTCAAACTGTTTAAAATGCAAACTATAAATGCGGCATTAGCAATAAAAAAAGCAAAGTATAAATGGAATTCTGTTGGGTGCAATCGGAAACGAAAAACATTTTTCCAGATGAATTTGGCCATTTTATTCTCATATTTGATGCCATGGAAAGCTTCTTAGAGTGAGGCTATTTTGCATATAAACATTTTGACCTTCACTCTGAAGGTCACCTTGTTTAGTTTAATTTTCTTTAGAAAGCAATTATGTAAATAAGATGCTTTTTTCTTGAGAAATGTAGGTGGAGCTAGCATAATTTTCGGACACATTTTCGGGTTTTTTTTGAAGACGCCTTGCTTTCATGTTATTTCCGGACATACAACTTTTGTTTCCTTTACCTTAGTGTTTTCGAATGCGCCCAATTTCATTAACTGAAAAATTTGAAAACTTTTCACGAATTCTTAAAACGCTGGAATTGCAGAAATATTATAGTTTATGCTGAAATACGAATAAATTTACAAATATCCTGTAGTTTTTTATTATTTTTCTTCAATTCCTGCTGATTTTTTTACAGTTTAATTTGGGGGTATTTTTACTACATTTTTATTGATTTTGTGCAATTTCCTGTTCTTCTCGGGGAAATTCAAAAGTTTTCTTCCTTAAAAAGTTTGCATCCTTAAAAATATTTAATTTTCATTCAATCATTATTTTTGGTAGTTTTTTTTTTGTGTTTTAAATTTCAGCTCTTGGGTTTTGAGGGCATTATGGGGCCCTGGTATGCTGGGCTCACTATATGAAATTTTACAAAATGTAATGTTGCGTAGGTCTTCATAATTTGAAATGATTTCATCCCAAATGTCAAATCTAAATAAACCAGGTAAAAAACAAAGATGTTATCAATATTTGTATTGTTCTATTCCTCCTCCTGAGAATGTCAAGTGAAATGTTATTGCTCCACATTTTGATTATCGATTAATCTAATGAGAACAAAAGATCGATAACTTTTAACATCATTTCGTGTATTATAAATGAACAGCTGTAGTTTAGTTTTAAATAGGGAAAAGATAACGATATTTACTGTAGGGGAATATATGTGGAAAAAGGATGCCAAAAACACAGAAAAATAGCTCAAATTGAATATTCTGTGCGGCACACAACACATATCGTGTGGATGAATTTGTGTGTCACCATAACACACAAACCTATTGTTTTATTATTTACTGAGAGGCGCCCACCCCCTCCTCCTCTCTTTCAAATCAAAAGTTTTATTGACGCCAAATTGACGCCTTCTTATCATCATCATCGTCATGATGCTCCACTTTTTTTTGGCAAATAAAAAGTTCAAATATGAATAAATTATTAATAATTTTTTTTAATAATGCCAAACTTCCTCTCATGATTTTCTCTAGTTCTCATCAAGTGCATTTTTTGAATTCATATTTTCCGCTTTTGTTTTCTTCTTAATTTAATGTTTTATCCATAAAAAGAAAAATGTAAAAATATATTTTCAAACTTTACCATAAAAAGTATATTTTAAAAGATATCATTGTGAAAATTATTTATGCATTTTTGTTTTACCTATTCTAGTTTCAAACAAATTTTTTTTAAGATGGTTTAAGAACAGCTGATTTTTTCCTTTCAGGAGTAAAATGAAAAAGAAACCTGAAAGTATTTTAGAAACTAGAAAGGTAGCTCAATCACTTAAGGGTGCATTTTCATACTGATATCTTTCAAAATAAACTTTTTATTTAGACCCAAATTTAAGAAATATCGTCTGCTTAAAGTTGTATCATTTTTAAAATCACATGAAAATCTTATTTTGAAATGATATCAACATTGAATTGCATTAAGATACATTTTAGAAATTGTTTCTATCTTATATAGAAGCAAATGGGCTTTAAGAACACTCTGTATATCATTTAGGCCCAAATTCAAGAAGGAAATTTAGAAATTAAATTTCAACTTTATACCCTCTAAACAGAGGTTCCAGTAGAGGAAAAAACACATGTTTTTTTATTCATATTCAGTATAATGGTAACAGCGTTTTTCTACGTTAGATGGAACCCTGGTCCATGAACATTTTCAAAAAATGAAAGTCTTCTAGATGCCCTGAAAAGCACTGAAATGAACTCAGGAGGACCAACAGACTTCCGAGGACCATGAAAACCCATAAATTCAAAAAAGTAAAAATTGTCGAAAAATGAAATGATGAAGTTCAAAGAGCCAAAGTTTTCTTTTTGCTTTTCTGCCTTAGGGTTGCAACACACAGACCAATTTCAGTGGTTGATTTTGACTTCAAAACGAAGTTGCATGTGGTTAGGCTGTGGTTGCAATTACTTTTTTTTATGCAAACATTTGACAACCCGACTTCATTTTGTAGTTGAAATCGACCACCAAAAGTAGTCTTATGTGTAAATTCCAACCCTAAGAAGAGAGGATGAAAGGTGGACATAACTTATGACCAATAGAAAAGTAGAAAAACATTCACGTGCTCTTTTTTTTTTGTTGCCTAGCAACGAGCAACAAATTCCAGCGTTACACATTATTATTACAATAATATACAAAAACATCGATGATGCAACTCTGGTTTCACCTGCGTCACTCTCTCATATTGTTACTTGTTCCATTCAAAAAAAAAACACCTAGTAGGAGAATGGCTTGAGGGAGAGGCTATAATAACGCTATATGAATTATTTACACACACACATGTATGCAAATTTAATTACAATGGATGGTGGGGAGGGGTGTTTATTGTCTACTCACACACATATAGTACATATGTGATTATTTCATTTTTGTTACCCTGAAACGCGTCCACACCCTTTTTTAGTTAATGAAATATAGAAATGTAATTTTATGTAATAATTGAGGACAACAGTGAATTGTTTAGAATGTTTTTTTTTTTTTTTGGGTGGTCCCTGAAACACACTGTTTCTAGTTCAAAAATGTAGAATGTGTGATGGAGGGGTGGGCCATGTGTTTTTTTAGAGGGTTTATTTTTTCATTCTCTCTTTTTGGATATCTTTCTGACTTCTCTTCTGTCTTTTTGGGTGGTCCTTTCATTCATTCTCGTTAATCATAATTTCAATATACAAATAAACAAAAATTTCAAACTTGATAAGAAGAAAGGTATTTTTGTTTAGATTTTGTGTAAAGTTTTGGTGTAAGTTATAGTTTCTTTGCCTTTCCTTTCATGATTTTATGAACAGCTGATTTTAGAACTCATGCTTATTCTGTCTTCCAGAAAAATTAAGGAAAAAAACTAGAAAGTGTTTTAGAAACTAGATGGGTGTAGCTCAATTCCTTAGGTGTATTTTCAGGTTGTTATCTTTCAAAATAAACTTTTTATTAACAATAATTAAAAATGTCTACTTAAATTTGGGTTCTTTTCAAACTGACATTAAAAAAGTTTATTCTGAAAGATATCAACATGATAATACTCTTTATGTGATTGAGGTACCCGTCTATTTTTTAAAACACTTTCTAGATTTTATTCATAGTTTAAGAAGCCTTGTTTACACTTTTAAAACATCTTGAACTTTCTAGTTTCTTTAGTAACTTTTTTAAACATTCTATTGTTGTTTTTTTTTGGACAGAATAAAAAGAAAAATGATCCAGAAATGGACACAAAGAGAGATATTTCGAAAATTGAAGGGGATAAATCACCTTCAATAGAGATAGCAGTACGTTTACATTGCTTGCAAGCCAATAACCGTGCATACCCTTATTCATCAATTTATTCTGTAGTGTGACGTCAAATTCATATAAAATATGGACGTGACGTTTACATTGCTGAACAAATCGATGAAGTACGGAATTTGCTGTAAGAGAAAAAAATGTACTCTCGTTTTGACTTCATTTTTCTGTATTGCTGTATGCAGTGTATTTAGCTGCATGAATGTAAAGAGAGCAATCAAACACGCTGAAAAAATTCCCACTGAATTTCGCTTTGTATTGCATTTAGAACCACTTCTAATTCTATTTTCTGATGTTTTTTCAGCGTGTGTGAATCTTCCCTTCGTGTAGCATTTAAACCGCACCTCCATGCCTTTTTTTATTTTTCCGTTTTTCACGATAAAATGACAAGAATTTTGACTGTGACATAAACAAATTAGCATAATTACTGTGGTCATTTTTGTTTGTATTTTTCTTTTCTCTCTCAGGGTTTTATTTCTCTCCTAAGAGAACTGTAAAAATACCCATACATTGACAGGGAGAGGAGGGTAGGACGTATTTTTGTATTCTTCTATGCAAACTGTATTTGTAAATTCAGCTATTAATGCAAATTATGCAATATGAACAACTTTTTAACTGTTGCAATGGTTCAATTCAATTCAATTAAATACACCTGCAATCAGCTCGAAAGCCATGTGGCAGGGAGGAATTGCTCCCAATCACGACTGATTGTCATTATTTAAAAATAAGACATCATCACGAAATTGAAATCTTCCTAACAGAGAACTATTCACAGGAAGAGAATTCCATAGTCTAATAACATTAGGAAGAAAAGACCAAAAATATGCATCAGTCCTAGCCATTAATTCTTTGAAAGTCTTTGAATGCCCAAATCTACCTTTACGAGGATTTCTAGTTAGTAAACCATTAAGCATGGTAATGTTATCACAAGACAGCAAACGTCCATAATGTTATTTAAGTATTATTAAGGTGGTTTTAAAGTGTAAATGCGTCATGAAGAAAACTTTCAAAAGTATTTCTTGTAAACTAGTAGTTTAGCTCAATTCGGGTAATGTATTTTAATACTGAATATCTTTCAATATTTATGTTTCTAGTTTTTCTTAATTTTTTCTCTTCTGAAAGACAAGAAAGAATAATCAGAATTTGACAATCAGCTGTTTGTAAACGATTTTAAAAGCTGTGTTTCTCTCTAATGACACTCCTACCAATACATGTGAGGCATTTTCAAACGTAGCCCCTCTATGCATGTTGGTTGCTTTAACGAATTTATGTGTTGTAATGAATTATTTATACAATATATATATATATGATGGAAACAAGGAGAGAAAAAGGGGTCGAAATTGTCATCTTTCAGTGCTATTATTATTATTAATTGTTTCACATATATACAATATATATATGGATCATATAATATATTTTGTGATGGATCCACCCAATTAATATTGCTTCAACTTTCTTTTTCTTCATACATCAAGATGAGAAGAACTTTTATAGAATAATGATTAAAGCAAGCAGAAAAATACGTTTCAAAGAATCTAGTTAGAGGCTATAATTCAGAGTCTAGAGGTCAAAGTAGCATAAAAATTAGTCTTATCCAAACTTGAACCCTATAGTCTCTAAACCAGGTTCTTTGGTTGCATGAAGGTGGTTTTAAAGTGTAAAATGAATAGAAACTTGAATGTGGTTTAGAAACTAGAAGAGTTGTTCAATCGCCTTAGATATCTTTCAAAATAAACTTTTTCTGTGATTTTGAAAATAATCCAAATTTAAAGCAGACGATATTTTTTAATTTGTATCACTAAAAAGTTTATTTTGAAAGATATCAACATGAAAATATCCGTAAGTGACCTAAGCTACCCTTCTAGTTTCTAAAACAATTCCTAGTTTCTCATGATTGAAATGGGGGGGGGGACGAGAAAATGTGTTAAAAGATTTTGTTTAATCGATATTGTTCTTATCGATATTATCGTCTGTGACGTCATTCACAGCGTTTATTAATAATAACTGAGCTATAAAGCAGCCATATTGATTTGCAAGCTGTGACGTCAAGAAAGAGTTTTTTTATTATTGGTTCCTTTTGCTTTGACGTCAGTAGCTCTTTATGAGATTCCTTTTATAAAAGGAAAATCACAATTGGTTGTGTAAAAGGGGCGTGTCATAGCAATTATAGCGGCAAGATTAAAAACGCTTACTGTTCAATGATCATCTGCGCTCTTAATAAACTGTTGTGATTTGTGACTTTTATAAGATTTCCGCTTCCTCTCTCGAAGTTACGGAAGAAAGCGGCTATTTTGGCGGGACAATTTGGACAACGTGCGAGTACGTATAAAAATCGGTATTTTCGTTATTTCAGTTCGTTTTTTCAACAAATTTTAATGATTGTTTTCAATATTTTAGGCGAAAGAAGATATTAATGAAGCGAGTGAGCGGAATGGACAAGAAGCGGACCGGAAAAGAATGTGGTAAGGAGCGTAAGAGTGTTCGCAAAGGTGAAAGTGCAATCAATGTCTTATTTTGTGTCCGCCATTATTGATTGTGTGATGTGTCCTCAGTTTAGCTTATTATCTGAAGACAAATGCGCAATTATTTCACGAAAATGACACTAGAATAGAGCGTTATTAACACAAAAGTGAATTTTAAATGATCATGATATTTAAAAACTTGAAAAATACAAGTTGATTTCCCGTCTTTTGTGTAAAAAATGAAGAAAAAGTGTGAGTTTATCGGCAGAGGTCGCTGCAAGTCCATTATAGTGAATGGAATTTTGCACAATGTATCGAAACGACACATATTCGATACTGTTGATAAGAATTTCAGGTACATCTGCCCCCCAAAAAAATGGTAAAACAAGGTAAGTTATGGTAAAACTTGGAAATTTGTGTGTGATTTTGAAATACTTGTTTCATATTTCTGAATGAAAATGGTTTTTAGATGTTGAATGTTATTTTTGTCGCCAGTCAATCGATTCTTCGTTTAATTTCTATGCTCCATAACACACACATCCCTGTGACATACACACAAATGTAATCCTCTGGTCAAGTATACACATTATTATTACTCTGTTGCTCCCCTTCACACTACCCCTTCAATTAAGGGGTGGAGGTGGATTGGATGACATTTTTTTTCTTCTTACAAGTGTACACGTATTGGTATTGTTCATAACACAATAATGTCAAAAACACAGAAAAACGTGATACTTGTGTTTGTGTTTTACCCATAAACATGGGGGGGGGGGGGGGGGGGGTTAGCATTATTATTATTAAGAAAGTAGTAAATGACAACAATAGCAACAACAAAGTGAACACGCGATTACGAAATCGATTCTGAAGGTGATTATTAAAGCAATAAGAATTATCCTTCTTGCGGTCACAAAGAGGCTTGGTTAGAGGCTTAAATTCTTCTAGAATTAAAATACAGTTGAATTTGAGTTGTAGGTTTAACTCTAGCCTCTTACCCTAGCCTCATTGATTTCAAAAGTATAATTCTTTTTTTTGCCTTAGTGATTATTTTTAAAGCAACCAGAAAAATGCGTTTTTCAGTCAAAGGACCTGGTTAGAGGCTAGAGATCTAGTGATACAAAAAAAGTAGTTATACATAGTTGTACAGTTTGACTTCTAGCCTCTAACCAGCTTCTTTGCCTGAAAAATGGAATTTTTCTGGTTGCTTTTAATGATTATAAAACTTGTAAAAAGTTAGGTTTCCACTTCCTGACTAGAAACACACTTGTTTTGTTACAACTTACACGGTAAGTGTGACACAGTGACACTGTTTGTGTGTTGATAAGGAATATCTGAAGAAATTAAAGAGTTCTACAGAGAAGCTCTTGGTTTTATTATTATCAAGTGTTGATTTTATTAAGTATGAATGAGAGACAAAAGGGAATCATGAATTGACATAGAGATTTCCGACAAATAGGAACCATTTCATGTATTAATGATGTTTTGTCTCGTTGTTTGTTGTAACATCACTCAGAGTAGTCACATATTTCAGTTCACTGTTAAAGAAGGGCTCAAAGGAATTGAACTCTTACTATTGTTCGGAAAGAACAGTTGGGAATAAAGACACCTACTAGGTCTACTAGTGGGCTTTGGTGGTCTTACCCGGGTCCACATGAGTTTGGATATAAAAAAGAACACTTTTGATTGTTGCATTTAGGTGTGTCTGGTGTTGCAAAACTTAGGAAACTCAGTTAAGTTAACTAAGTTCTCTTAAAGTTCCAAAACACCATACCTAATGTAACACAATAAAAGTGTGTTAACTTTCTCTCATGTGTTTTCGTTGAGATAGAGATGGATGGATAGAAATTTAAGAAAGTAAATTAGACTATTCACATGGTGTGAACAGACAGACAGACATAGAGATAGATGGAGAGAGAGAGAGAAGAATGGTGTGTTGTTTGTGGGTTCTTAATGACTAAATTGGAATCTAGTGAGTGCTTATGTGTGTTTGTTGCCTGACAAGTCAGTCACAAGTCAGTGTGTGGATGGTTGAGGTTGAAAATGACAATTGATGTCTTCAGGGAATTTTAGTTCATTTTACGTTTTTCTTTCTCTACAAATCATAAATTATATGATATGATATGAGCCACTGAGTGCTCAAAATGGATCACTTTCATTCTCTTTCTCTCTCTCTCTGTCTCTCTCCATGAGGCCAGTGAAATCTAGAAAGAACCACGACTTAAAGGCATTCAAGAAGGAAACTAGATTCTTTAACCTTCCATCCAAATCCAAACAAAGGTTCCAACTGAGAAAACGGTTGGCACTCTGGATCAGAGAGAGGGCTTTCAATTCAAATTTTGACTTTGGGTGATGTAACAGTGGATGATACCTAAGTTGCAACCCAATTTTTGGTGCAAGAAATTCATGGCTAAAACGTTATTTTATTGGTTTGAGGGGTTAACTTCCTGAAAAGAAGTCTAACGTTTGTTAGAAACTAGAATAGTAAAAAAGACGCACTTTAAAGAGACGATAACTTTTAACGTAAATATTTTATGGCAGTTTAAAGTGGCCTATACGTGGTTTATCTTTACAATCAAAAGTCAAAATTTGGGCAAAATAAAGGCCCATTTTCAAAATGCCATAAAATATCTATTTTGAAAGATATTGTCGTCGTGAAGATTATTGCCGCGTTACAGTGTTCATTTTACGGCAGCGTCCTTCAAATTTCTAGTCAAATTTGTTCATAGATTGAAGGGGAATGATTCCTTGACCCTTCCCGTTTCTAATAAACTTTGAATTTCTAATCCAAGTTGCATGTAATTACGAGGACCCAGGATAACTATTATAATCAAGATCTCGGATTTTTATGCGAAATATTAAAGTAAATGTTTCTCAATTTGTGGCCCAAGTGCCAATTGTGAAGTAATCATTAGAACAACTGCAATAATGCTTTTTTTCTAATAAAAAAAAGACTCGTTAGAGGCTAGATGTCTGGTTATTATCAGTTGTCAACTAGAATTCTAGCCTCTAACTAGTGTTTTCGATTGAAAAAAAAAATCCTAATTGTTGGCTGATCTAAACCAGGGGATTGTTACTTCACAATTGCCCCTTTGGCCCACATATTGAGAAACATTAGCTTGATATTGTTGTATACAAATCCTACTCCTTTTTTTCATTGGAGAGAGGCCTCAGGACAGGTTCCCTTAGGACACAAGTGGGAAAGATTTTTCGACATGTTGTTTTTTTCTCATCATTAACAATAATTTATGAACTCATTGTTGTTAATAATTATGATAAATACAAAGAGAAAAGAAAACTTTCTAGCCTCTCATACAGGGTGGTTTCAACTTACAACACCACCACTAGTTATAAAAAAAAAAGTTAATAATGCAAAATTGTACAAATTGTGAAAGGGGTCTTGAAATAAGACTCCTCTTCACATTTCAGTATTTCGGGTCTTTCTCGGAATTGATGTTTTTCATTGGAAGTTTTCTAATTATATTCGTAAAATTCTAGGATTCAAGAAATAGTAGATCGGACTCTCGTATTTCACAGTTCAAAGTAAAATAAATCAATAAGAGATAGAGAGAGAGAGAGAATGAATATTAAAACCCTCCAATGTCTGTGTCAGTGGGTTTTACAATATATATACAGTATAATATATTGGACTTACCGGTTTTCTCTTGGGTTTTGTGGTCACTATGGTCGTAGTGGTTGATGATGATGATGATGGTGAACTCCATAAAGGTGTTTTTAAAGGTGCTGGTGGTGTTACTACATGAGTCCGTTGTGGTCCATAAAGACAGGCGATCATTGTAGATTTTTTTTTGGTTGCTTTTATTTGAAACTTGTAGACTTTTATATTTTTTTTTAAAAAAAAGTGAGTCTACACTTCAGAAAGGAAGAAAGATAGAAAGGAAGGGGGACCCTTCTAGTTCTTTAGAGAGAAAAACCAGACCGGAGGAGATCTTCTAAAATGTTGCCCATTATACTTGAAAAGAAAAAAACAGACCAGTCAGTCACTTGGACCTGACTCACTGTCCCGTCACCAGCCAACCAACCAACCAACAACACAAACACTAAAACCAAAATAATTTCAAATATTGACTGGTTTTTTTAGGGTGTGTTTTTATCTGTGGAAGTAACAAACAAAACAAAAAAAGGAACCAGAAAAGTGAGGGTGGTGGATAGAGATTGTAATTGTACACTTGAGAAAGTTAAGGTTGAAGTTGAATATTGTCAAGTGTTAATTACAGTGTGACACTGAAGTCCAAGTCAGTTTGGACAAATGGAAAAGACGAATTTTTGCCTTTTAATAACATGGAAATAAATTATCTTTCATTTTTTTGTTGTCATTTTTGATAAAAATACAAAGTAAAGAAAGATAAAATAATAAACGTATAAATAAATAAAATATAGTTGTGGTGGAACACCTTTTGTTCACTTTTTTTAGAAAGGAAAAAGCAAACAGGGAAAAGTCTAAAAAAGACAAAGATAAATTTGTCGGTGGTTCTCAACCCCCCTGCAGGTCGCGACCCAAAATAAAAATGTCCAAATTTTGTCGAGGAAACAATTCAATTCTCTCAGTACACCTAAAATTAAATCGAGAGCCCATTAATCCGAAGGGAGCCGGATAATTCCCATTCATAAACGAGGAGGACCTTTTTCTTTTTTGTAAAAAAGTTTTCAGAACTTGACTCAATATCTAAATTTGTTTCCAAACTCAAATTCATGTTTTCTATCTCTTTACTTGTAAAAGGATTCAGTTTTTTTTTCGTTTCTTGAGAAATTTGAGTAACTGGACTTCTTGAGTTTTGAAAAAAAAAAAGCTCCTCAAATGGTTGTCATTTAGACAAATTTTAGAGACATCCCTTGTCAAATTGAAACTGTCCGAACACAGAACAATCTTCAAGAAGAAGATTTATTACATAGTGAAATTTACATACAGGGTTGGGAACCCAATTACTGAATCTAAAAAAAAATGGTTATATACGGTGGCCCAGAAGCCCCTGGAAGGATCTAATGTGTTATACTAGTGTATCTACCAGGGACTTCTGGCAGATATACTTACTGTAGTCCTTAGGTCCTATGCCAAATAGATAATACGGGCCTGAATCACACTGATGATGTAAGTGATGAAAACGCTTTTCTCATTTGTCAACTGACTTATGAAGTTATGACCAGGGCTAGGAGGTTTATGGAGGTGAAAATTAGTAACCTTTTTTCTCAATTTTTGGGCTTTTTAAATAGTTATTTGAGGATTGTCTTTGAATTCTCTCATTGGAGTCGACAAAACTGAGAAAAAGTTACCCTTTTTGAATGAATTAAGGGACCGGACTCATTAAAGAAAAGTCACAAAAACAATTTACAAAATATTATTTTGACAAATAATGTCATGGAACTCCACTGACTGGTGTTCATAAAATAATAAGCGCACAAGGAGTGACATCATAAGGTATGACTGTCACAATGTTATGACATTTTCCGTAATGAAGGCCCAGGTTCTTAACCCCTCCGTACCTCACTTAAGGCGTGAACAGCACCTCTCGAAATTGCTGATTATTCTGTCTTTCATGTTTAAAAATGAATTTTAAAAACTAGAAGGGTAGCTCTCTATTTTGTGTTGATCATCTTTCAAAATAAGCTTTTTTTAAATTGAGTTTTTGTCTAAAAAAAGTTTTATTTGAAAAATAAATTATCAACATGAAACAACTACCTGTGTAAGTGATTGAGCTTACCTATTCTAGTTTCTAAAACACTTTCAACTTTTTTCTTAATTTTTCTTTTGAAAGTTAGGATAATCAACAGTTTGAAAATCAGCTTGTTTGATCAAGTGTCACACTGTATAAATTAAGAAACAAAAGATGTGACATTTTCAGAAATTTCAAAGATTTTTTAAAAAAATATGCACCTCATTTTTACAGATGGTTTCCAAAAAATCACAAGTTAAAAAACAAAGAGATATTTCTATCCTTAGAAGTTAGAAGAGTAACTTTGATATGGTGCTAAGGTAATCAATCTCGAGGAGAAGGAGGAGGAAGTGGAATGTTTCTTTCCGAAGTTTCTTTCCTGAGAGTTTTTCCAAATCCACATGCTGAGAATTTCTTGGCTTATTCATCAAGAAAATACAGTTGTCACAGGTCCTTCTACCAATTCATTTTTGTATACTAGAAAGTTACACATATATACTGTCTAGGAAGTAGACACACAGACAAAATTCATTCCGGCATTTTTTTTTTCCTGTTTTGGATCGAAAGAAAAAAAAATTCTTCGATAAGAATTGCATTTATGAGTGATGGAATTTCTTGAAATACATAACCAGAATGTCACAGAAAATTGTTCAACATCAGGATGAAACTTCTGTTCTCTCTCTCTCTATTTCAACGGAATGTGGGAACCCACCCTTTTTTATATATAAAAAAGAGAGAAATCCTCTTAGATACTAGAATAGAAAAATATTTGTTGGAGAAATTCCTTGACTTTCTCTTTTGAATATCATATATATATATAATCTTGACGGTTGTTGTCTGGTCGATTTCAATGGGTAAAAAAAAGTTCCTTCGAAACACACTGAGACACACACTGAGTGAGAGAGAGAGAGAGTTCTGAAAAACCGTTCCGTTCGATCCACCAGCTGGTGACAAAATGAGAAAAAGAAGTGAACTTTTAACGCGCTCTTTTCTTCCCTTTATGATCAAACAACATACAAGTCACTCCATCTACTTACAATTCGCAGTTAGTACGGTGGTAATGTACCTTATGCCTCCCTTCCTTATGTGTTTTTCTGACCTACTACTACTACTACTACTACTACTACTACTACTACAACTACTACTACTTATTTCTTTTAAATACTGAGAAAAACCTGAAGTTTATCTTATTTCCTCCTACATTGATCTTCAAACAAAAACAAGAAATCCTCTCCAAGTTTATCCGAGAACTCTTTAAGATTTTCAGCCTTTTTTCTTCTCTCCCTTCTCGGCTTTTTAAGTTTTTTTTCTTCTTTCCGTTCATTCATATTCTAAACCATGCTTTAGTTTGAAATTTTCATGCATTCAAAAAAAAAAGATGTTGGAAAAAGAAAAATATGCGCTAAAAAGTCCAGAAAAAATGCAGAATATGAATTTTGACAATTCATACATTCTTCACAAATTATTCTGAAGATAAACACAATGACATCTGTGCTTTTCTTAAGGTGGCTGAATAGATATTTATTTTGCTTTTGTCTCCTCAAACGGCATCACTGCAGTGGCGCTAATGTATAGACTTTTTTTTTGTTGTAAAATTTGGATGCAAAATCGTCAAACATTTTTTTAGAAACAATATTATGGAAAAAAAATTTCTATTTCTATTTAAAACTAGAATGGTAGAAGATTATGTTAAGTTTTTTCATGGCGATAATCTTAAAAAATAACTGAAATTGAGACCCGTTTTTAAGTTTTTCCCATTGAAATTTCATGAGAAAACGATTTTTGCCTTCTTTTTCAAACTTGTTATAAAAATTTATTACATGTATTTGAAAAAAAAAGCATAAAATGTTGGTTGTTCTGGTATAATAATGCAAATTCAAATTAGGTATAAAATACATATCAGGGGTTAGAGTTTTTTTGTCAGAGGTTATAGGAATTAGGGGTTTTTTTTTCGAAAAAATATTTATATTTAGAAATGAGATCCAAAAATGAATGCAAAACATAGAAATTTCTATCATTGAAGACCAGACTCAAAATCATTGAAAAATAAAATAGCCTACGGAGCTTAATATGACGAAAATGAACAAAAAAAAAAGAAGAAATTTGGTGGTTTGTCGATGATTTTTGTAAATTTGCTTTTATTGACAAAAAATACCAAATGAGACAGACATTTTTTTCCAGTTTTGTATTTAACTTTAGGCAATTTTTATTTAACTTTTATTTTAAAGTTATTTTTTTTGTCATCTTTAATCTCTTGATTATTCTGTCTTTTCAAAAGAGCAAAATTGAGAGAAACTTGAAGTAGTTTTAGAAACTAGAAAAGGTAACTCAATGACTTCAAGACTCTAAAAGCTATAAAAATGCCTCAGGGGAGCGCTTAATTGGCCCCAGAAGTCACAAAAAAGCTTGGAAAAAAAGCACAAGGATTCGAAAAAATGGGTCAAAAATCAAGTCTATTATGAACTTGGCTTTTTTAAAAAAAAAACCGGCCAAAAGTCGAAAAATATTTAAATGCTCTAAAAGAGTATTTTTATGTCCGGATATCTTTCAAAATAAACATTTTATACAACAGAAAAATTAGAATATGTCGTCCAGTTTTCAAGCTCAAATAAAAAAGCTTATTTTAAAAGATATTAATAAGAAAATACATTCTCTTAAGTGATTGAGTTAGACACACATTTGAGTTAAATGAATTCAAATTAAATGTGTTTAGGTGAATTATACGGAATCCAGTTAAGGACACATGAACCCAAATTAAAAATTGACTTTAATTATTAATATTTTAAAATTGAAATACTAAATCAGTAGTTTCTATATTATATTTAAGTATGAACTCAATATTTCCGACTAATTAACTGAATAAATTGAATTCGGCAACATATTGTTTGTTTGTCCTTCACAGGGCTCTGTAGAACACATTTATTATTTAAATGCATTTAAATTATCAGCTGTGTGTACTAGGTATAACCCTTCTAGTTTCTTAAAACACATTTAATTTTTGTTCTTCTTTTGTGATTTCTATCCTCTTTAAACATTATGATGATGATGATAGTTTTTTATTTTATTTTTTGTGTTTAAAATGAGACACATTTCATTTTTGTTGTTGTTGTTGTTGGTAGTTAGTTAACTTCATAATAATTACAGTGAGGCTAAATGGACGTTCTAGTTACCATTATTTAAGTTGTGCGACGAAATTAAATGTTTTATATTCCCATTGTAACATTCATTTAAGAAATAGGCGACATTATGCAAATTAGAGAAGAAAGAAAAAAGGGTTGGAGTATTTTAATTGAATGGATGAATTCATTTTTGTGAAAAATGCAAATTACAACGTTCGGCGTTTTTCACTTCAATTCAGTTAATTTTTTGAGGTCTGTGAAGATGTGTGTGTGTAAAACAATAGAATGTTTTTTGTGGAACATAATTTAGGCGAAAATCTCTGCAATAGATTCGTATTTGAAAGCAATCTTAAAAACTGGAAAGTTAAAAGGAATTTTCATGACGATGATATGTTTCAAAATAAACTTTACAAATCGCAATTTGTAATAAAGTGACCCGATGAGACATGAGATAAAAAGTTTTATTTTGTGATATTATTAATATTGTATTATTTTAATTTACTCAATTTAGCTTTCACCTTTTTAAATTTATTTTTATATAGAAAGTTTATTTTGAAAGATATCAACATAAAAATACTAGAGGTGGGACGAATCCTAAATTTTATCGAATCCGAATTCTAAAAGATCCTCGAATCCTTCATATAATAATCCCATATTATTTTCATTAAAAAGATACAAATAAATGAAATAATATCAAATATTAAATTATTAATAATAAAAAAAGTGTGGCACTCAGGATCGCCACAAGGGGATATATTGGTGATCCGGATACCATCGAAATTGCAACAATCGCCGGTTTTTTTTGTTAGTGAACGCTTGTATTGGACGTCGATGGAGTTAAAACTAATTTTACCAATGTTTTTAACAGTTTTTTTAGGTTAGGATTCGAAATATTCGAAAGACGAAAAAAATCGCAAAGATTCGAGTATTCGAAACTCGAATATTTTTCAAGATTCGCGGGATTCGAGGATTGGCCCATCCCTAAAAAAAATACTATTAATTAGGTAATCATCTAGTTTCTAAATTAATTGTGTTGCTCTTTTCTGAGACGAAGAATAAAAACAAGAGTTTGAAAATCACCTATCTGTTCATAAGTTTTTAAATTATAGTTTAAAATACACGTTTTTAAAGTTGGATATTATATAAAAAGTGATGACTATACTACACTTGAGTCTTATAAAAAAAAATCTCTCAATTTCGTGTGGATAATAAACTGAAATCACACACACTGTAATCACTTGAAATAACATTTGGATTTTATTTCCATTAAGAATGGGATTAATAATATAAATTGAAAGAAAAAAAGAGAGGATCTTAAGTTAAGATCTGAAAAAAGGGATCTTTTATTTTTTAAAAGGTTTTTTCTCTTTTTTTACAAATACAACAACAAGTATATATTTTGAATGATTGGAAAAGTAAAAATGCAACAAGAAATTGCATTGAAAAATGGTAGATAAGAAGACTTAAGAGATAAAAGATGGCCGCCGCCGCCTTTTTCGTTGTATTTATAGTTAAGTTTGTTGTTGTTGTTCGGCGGTTGTAACAGATTTTTCTACCTTAATATATAGAGGAAAGAGATATAACGATCAATAAAGGTGTAGATGAGATGCAAAAATAAAAGAGATGAAGAAGTGAGAAGCAAAACAAAATTCTACTTCTTAATACATTTATTATTTATGTTTGATAAAGCGGAAAAAAAACCCCTCGCTATTTACTACAAACAAAATTATTTACCTTTTTCTATTTTTTTTCTTATTATTTTTAAAAATAATGTTAACAACAATTTTTAAATGGTTTCTTCTTTTTCTTGATAACCGATTTTGAGAAATTTGTAAAATTTCAGTTAGAAGGTTTTAGTTTTTTTTGCAATAAAAGAGTTTAATTAGAAAAAAAAAATAATCAAGGAAATAATAAACCATGTGTTTTAGAAGATCTTGAAAATCAGAGAATCAAACAAAAATGGGATTGATTATAAAGATATGCCACGGATATCCGTAATTTCGGATATCCGATCGGATACAAGTCACTATGCACGTGTGAACATAAATAGAAAGAACTAAACCACGCCCACTCTGTTATGGCCTAACTTTTGAGGCGCACAATTATATTCAGGAAATGAAGACAATCTTGTCATGCAGACTTTCCTGGGAATGTATTCCGTTCCCGCTCTTCCGGTTAATGTGCATTAATTAATCTTGTTTTCAAGTTGCATTCTAATGATTATTTGATTTTAAATTTGAATGTTATATGGTTGTAATTGATTTTAGAAAAAATTAATAATTTAAATCAATTTTTTAAAAAAATAATTCGCTTTAAAAATCTTGATTGTGACACACAAAGACAAAGACATTGTCATCTTGACAGCCATTTATTGATATAAAAGTATCATAATACGATCATAATTATGTAAATTTCACATTTTCAAAGTAGTTTCTTTTTCCTTTTTCTTTTAGCATCAAAATTAATGGAAATCAAAGACAAAGAAAAAGTTTTGAAAAAAAAAAAACACTGTTGGAGGAGAGTAATGACTTCTAAGAAAATTAGAAACGGAACCAACAAACACCAAATGACCAAGTTGACCATCAGGAACCACCCTTGTTTGAATCATGTGTTTTCGAATTCGAATATGAAGAAAATTGCAGCTGATGGTTGCTCGAAATATGGAGATCAGAAAGAGAGAGAGAGAGAGAGAGAGAGAGGTATGTTTACACTTACACAGGAATGTGTATGGCGATGTGTAAGTACTGTTGAGTGTGTATGTGACATTTGACCGCAAATCGGTTTTCGCAGTTAGTGTGTTGCAGTTTTGAAGCGCCATTTTTAGATTTATGATTGTAGCTTTAAAAAAAAAACGGTTAGATTACAACTCACCTCCCCCAACACTCTAACCTCCCTCTTATAATTTAACTAATGTAAACTATATGTTAGCCCTTTGTGGTAATCTGAGATTGTATTGTGACAACCTCGGTATGTAAGTACAGTTCATATGAAATCCTGGCTGTGTTATAACTCAAAAATAGACTAAAAGGGGTGGTGGTGGTGGTGGTGGTGAAGAGGAGGAGGAGAAGGAGGTTTTTCAGGGTCTGCCTTGCTGCTTAAGGGTCAGTTTTGCATTGGATGCTGTGGACGTCGCCTCCTCACTCACTCAGGAAGGACCATCGTCATCATCATCATGGTAAATATGTATTTTACAAGGTTTGTTATCAACTTCAAGTGATATATCGCAGTGGTTGTTTGTAAATATTCACATAGAATGGAAGGGGAGGAAGGGGGAGGGTCATCTGGAACTTATCCAGAGTGATGATGATTGGCCTTGATTGTGTATTTTACATGGTGTTTGTTGGGATATAGTGTGGGTCACTCTGAGGGGTCAACATTCGAACACTAAACTAATTTACGGCTGGTTGGCTGGGTGTCCCTTTACTAAGTTTTACACTCCACATCCTCCTCCTCCTCCTTTTCCTCCCGAATCCCTGCTGATATTTTACTGACAGTGAGTGAGTGAGTTTCACTTTCTCTCTGGTTTTCAAATTTCAAAAGCCATAACCATCATCAGAAATTCAAAAGTAATGCTCTGGTCAAGTATGCGCGGCTAACAGTTAACGGTGTGCCGCTTATTGTCGTTAAAATGACGTAAAATGGTGTTGAGTGTTTTTATATGGAGGTAGCTCAACTCGAATGATAGATAAATATTGTCGTGAGTGAGTGAGCTTTAAATGCGTAGCCTCTCTTCAAGGTTCTCGTTATATCTCGTTTTATTAAAGATAATGTACTGTTTTGTATGTGTGTGGTGTAACTTGAGCATTGGCATAATGAGGGGGTAACAAAATGACAGCCAAAAGTAACATTTGCTAATTCTCAAAAAAAATATTGAACAATTTGAGGGCCAAGTGGCGCCTTTTTGTAAGGACGTTTCACCTCCTTTTTCTAAGAATGCCCCATTCTTAGGACACTATTCCCCCAGGCTGCAAAACTCGAGCTAGGCTACTGAAAGGGCCTTGGCCCACAACCACTTTTGGTGGTTGATTTCCATTGCAAAATGAAGTTACAACGTTTCTGGCTGTGGTTGAAAGAATTCAAAGTGGTCGGTTTTGGTGCCAGCCGACTTCATTTTGCAGTTGAAATCGACCACTAAAAGTGGTTTGTTTGTTCCAACCTTTACTGAAAATGGATTTAGTTCAAAGTTGAGGTGGCGCCATTCCTATTACATGTAATGGCTTCGCAGACAAAACTCTCAGTTACGCAATAAACTGTGAGTGGGATGTCTGCGTATATTTAACCAGAGTAATCATTACACCTTAAAAAAATGGATGGCGAATAAATAAGTGTGCACTTTTTAAATGAATAATGGACCCATTTGGCCACTAATCCGATGACAATTAAAAGAGATTTGCTATCGTCCAAGTGTTGTGTCACTTGTGTGGTTGCGTTTTATCAAGTGAGTGAGTTTGCAATTCTGCCAATGGATAATTTTGCATTTTTTTTATATATATATTATATAAAAGAGTTTAGAGAATTGTGGTTGATGTATTTAAAAATACAAACAAGAAGAAGAATTTGTAATCGATACACGAGAATCAACAGAGTCAGACAGACAGAAAGACAAAATGATTAATCATTGATATTAAATGTTTACTGATGTCTGGAATGTGTTTGGAATACATTATGATGTATTTGTGTTGAGAAAATACGGTCAAAACAAGGAAAGAAATTCTTCTACATGTATGTCTACATTATGTCCCCGAATCAACGGGCCCAAATCTGCTACCGTAACATGTTACGGAAATGTTAAAAGTGCAGGAGTGACTTGAAAAAGAAGTGCGAGGTCATTCATTCGTTTAGGCCGGGCGCAATCTTAATGATTGTTTAGTCAAAGCTGGTGCTAAACTTATCAAAGTTTACATGAGACTTGCTTTAATTCAGCATTCAAGCTTTGACTTAGCGATCAAACTTTGATTTTGCAATCATTAAGAATATATTTCTTAAATCGTGAGCTGTAACCCGCTTAGACTTGGCCAAAGCATGAAGAACGGAACAGATATAAATCGTTTAAAATGATATTATCTGAGAAATTCTAAGAGCTACATTTCAGTTTTAAACAATGGACTGTGTACCATTCAACATAGACTAATAATTATATATTGTGATAATGCCGGACTGAGGAGGAGTTGGTTCTGAGACATTCTGTACAGTGATTTGTTGGTTCTAGATTTCGACTTTTTTTTTTTTTAGAAACATTTCAACTAACAAATTAGAAGCTTGTTTTGTTGTTGTTTCACAGTTGGAAGTAAATTACTTAACACTCATTTTGTGGTCAAATTCTTAACACTCTGTTAAGACACGAAAATCATCAACTTAACAAGAATTTACAACTTTACATTTTCTAACGTCCAAATGAAACTGCAATAAAAAAGTAACTCACTTTTGATTTGAATGGAATTAACTTTTTTTGCTGCAGTGCAATTCATTGGAAATGACTTAAGAGTTGAATGCACACTGACTAGTTGAATGTGTTTAGTCATTGTGGAAAGGTGGACTGGCCTATCGGGCAATCAGGCATTTTCCCTGATGGGCAGCTTAGTTTGAGGACTGATTTTATAATGAAACTTGATAGAAGTTTAAAAATTGCAAAAGAAAAATAACAGAAAGATGATTTTTATCAATAAAAAATTCTCCCAAAAAAAGTAAAATTCCACATTTTGGAAGAAAAAAAAAGAAAAATTGGAAAATATTTTAGAAACTGATGAAAGTCAAGTGCGAAATAGCAAAAGAAATTAACACATTTAAACATTATTAAACCAGAATCAAGTGTAATTTTCACAAAAAATCACATTTAAAAAAGGTGGAATTCTAAATATATATTTTTTAAGCGTTCCTTTAGTGCCAGGCAAATAATTATTTTCTCCGGGCCATACGTTTCTCTCAGTAAGCCTGTGAAATAGTTCCTGTTGCATTGTGAAGTAATTATTCAAATTTAAGTCATATCAGTAATTTTGTTAGTTTATTCGGATTCGGATTGACCTGACAAATGGATGGATCTGGTTGATTTACACACAATGTGTGTAATTTGCAATTCTGTATGCAAAAATGAATGAAAACAATTAACGAATCTGCTCAAGATAGCGGAATAATTAATAAGAGAGAGAGAGAGAGAGAGAGAGAGAGAGAGAGAGAGAGAGAGAGAGAGAGAGAGAGAGAGAGAGAGAGAGAGAGAGAGAGAGAGAGAGAGGGCGAGCAATATTATGTACTCTTGATAATATTATGATATGAAACAGTATTTCCTGTGTAAATGTGTTGTTTTATATTAACACATTTTATACCGTTATTTACAAGTATAGTTTATGATAGTGGGTGGTAAGGGGTTAAAAGAGGAGGAGAAGGATATCTAAATCGAGGGCCCATTTCATTGCTAATGGGCACAAGTGAGTACGAAAAATACTAGAAGGAAAAAAGAAGAAAGTGAATTCGTATTTTATAATAAAAGTTACATAAACTCAGTCTACGAATTACTTCATTTCCATATTTGCACCCTTTTAGCTGTTTATATGTAATACAAGTTGTAGTTTTGCATACAAACTATATATTTGACTATATATATATAGGAAACTAGAAAAGGAAAAAAAAACTAATATAATAGAATATACTTTTCTCTCTTTCTTTTACACCCAATAACCACTTGAGGGAAAACTCGTTCATCTTTCAAAACTAAGGGGGCTAATTTGTTAAATTATATGATCCTTCTCATAAGAGAGTTTTTTTCTTCTTCTGGTTATTATCTGAGTGCTCAGTTTTTTTTATTATTACGATAAAAAGCAATGTTAACCGTAGGAAATAAAATGGGTGAAGAAAAGTATGGGGGGTGGGGGTTATTTTATGTAAACAATAAGTTGAAAATTGCTTATTTTTAAACAAAAAAAACTTGCAAAAATTGAAGCAAAATGTAATATTGTGATATTCGCCAGACTTCTTTTCTGTTTTGCATAGATAAACACACATTTTTCAATTTTAATGAGATTTTTTTAATGATAAAAAACACTGATGTTAATATAATTTTCAATATGTGCTCACACTTCATGATGGAGTAAGGTTTAAATAAAATTGGGTGCAGATCGAGATTAAAGGCTCTATAAGTCTAAGGCATGGATCACACATGCAAAAATAACAAACAGAAATTAGAAATCGGAATGGAAAAAAGAACAAGCAGAAATTAGAAATGGAAATACAAAAACAAGCAGAAATTAGGAAACCAAAAATTCACAATGAAGTTTCTACTACATTTATGCTGTCTGTTGTATTATGGGGTTTCTGCCTTCCTGGCTTCTCTTGCAGTGTGTTGCATCCAACATTTCCATTCCCGCTTGGCTAGTTCACTTGCAATGAATTTTCGAAGTTATGTAAATATTTCAAGACCATGTCCATTCCAAGTCCATGGATATTTTCAAGAAATGAGTCTTCCAGATGCCCTAAAAACATTGAAATGAACTCAGGAGGGCCCAACAGACTTCTGAGGACCGTAAAAACCCATAAATCACTTGCAATGATTTCTCGAAGTTTCAAATCCATGAGCAAACATAGACACTTCAATGACACCCGTTTTGAACTGGTGTAACTTTTGAAGCGTGCATTGCACACTCTAAATAAAAACATCCTTGCATTTCAGACTTTTCTGGGAATGCATCGATTCCAACATTTCCATTCCCGCTCTTCTGGTTCTCATGCAATGAATTTTTGAAGTTACAAATCCATGAGGAATCATAGAAAAACTTCAATGATACCCACTTTGAACTGGTGTAACTTTTGAAGCGTGCATTGCACATTCTAAATGAAAACATTCCGCCTTCCAGAATTTCCTTGCAATGTATTGCACCCAACCATGGGTGTCTGCAGAATTTTTTTCAGGTGAGAGCAAAACTTATTCATGTTTCAATAAACTTAAGTTACTTATTATGTAGTTTGTGATGATCTAGTATAAGGTACAGGTAATTGTGAATAAGTAAAACGTGCGAACAAAATTCATAAATAAATAAAAAAAAATAGGTAAATAATATCAAATCCAGGGAGGGACAAATGCCACCCCCCCTTTGTGGGCGCACCCATGACGTCCGGTTTATTTAATTTACAATTTTTAATTGAAATTGACCAGTGACCATCAGTATGTTCCACTGAGTAACCCAACTTCAGAGCGATCTTTTCTCTCATTTCCGTAATGATGGAAGATAATATTATGGCTAACTGAAAGTGACTTTTTTTTTGTTAGTAATTAATTTTTCTCCATGTAATTGGATTGTCAATTTAATGTAAATGATGGGAGTTTTAGTTTTGCACTTGAGCAAGCAATTTACTAAAAACTTCATCCGCAATTACTTTTAATGGTATAAATTGGTCGAATGTACGTTCACATTACATCATGACGAGACTATAAGCCTATATTTTACATACACACTTATGAAACTCAATGAACAATTATCGATTTGTGTTTTTTTTTCTCTCAGTGATGATGATGATGATTTAAATATCAAAAGAGCAAAACTATCAGATCTTTTTTCTCTGGTTTTGTATAAATAACACTAGGTTTTTATATTTAATAGTAACTAGTTACTTTGCAACTTGTATTTCAAGTTTTAATGAACTTCCTTTTTCGCTCTTTTTTTCACTTCACTGAATTTGAATCTACTATATACATTACCTCCTAAGGGGTGATAGGGTCGAGGGTGAAGGGGCCAGTATGGGGCAGGGGGGTTGCAGACTTTCAAATTATCTTCAAAGCCGAATTTACACATTAAGTGGAACATCGTTCTGCTCATACTTTTACGAGTACAGACAGACATAATAAGTGGTTGTATAATAATAAATAATGTGGATTGGTTGTGTATATTGTAGTGTACTTGATTGGCCACCAACCCCTTTTTAAGTACAAAATGAACCAGAAGCCCAGTTTCACATGGACCACTTTGTGGCGCCGCATAAAATGGTCGTTTTTAGCTTCCTTGTTCACACCAGCCACAGGCACTGTTTTCTTTGCACCACAGTGGCAATAAATGATTTGAGTTTGCCCACAAGTGGCGACTAAGGCCTTATTTGTCAGTAATTTGAATTTGAAAAATTACTCTAGAAGCAGCCAAGAAAGCATCTGACAGAGGGACAAAAGTCGAATTGCAGCATGTGAACTGCATTGTTAAAAACTCGATAATAATTACAATGTATTCTGGTGCAGCTCAATTAATGCATTGTCAGAAAAATAAAGGCGCATTCACACTAGGCTGGTTTACAAGCTGCTGGTTGCTGCTGGCAATTAGCAGCAACAGCAAGCAGCGGCTGCTTTGGGTTCACACTTGTCCAGTCACTGCTCGTATTAGCAGTGCAAGTCATCCAATCATTGTCTTGCAAAAACGCAAAGTCTAACAACCAACCAACCAAAGCAGTGGAGTTTCAACTACCCACTAGTGCCACTACTAGCGACAAAGGGTTCACACTACCTGGTAGCACACTGGTAGCAGCAGGAAGGGAGTCCAGGGCCGTCATTTCAGTTTTTTCCAGGGGGGGGCAAAACTTGACCGACTTGCTAATTTTTGTATATGTGCAGGCCAGTGCTGCAAGATGTGTGCGTATTGCCACTTAATATAAATTAGGTTTTGATGGATTGATTTATATTTGCAAGAAATTTGAAAAAAATATGCACAAACTCTAGTTATAACATATGTGTATACTGATTGTAATAACACAATTGTTTTTCAGGGGGGGGCAAATGCCCCCCCCTTGCACCCCCCAAATGACGTCCCTGAGGGAGTCACATGACCAGCTGGTAGCTGCTAAAGTTGGACATGTTTAATTTCACAAGCTGCTATTAAAATCACTAGCCTGCTGGAGAAAAAGCAGCTGCTGGTAGCAGTTCAGACTATGCTGCTAGCAGGCTACAACCAGCAGCTAGTAAGCCAGCCTAGTGTGAATATGACTGTTGTATTAACAGTTGCCAGCACTGGTTGACACAGTTCTTTTGCGCATGTGTGCAAGTAAGGTAAAGCAACTCCATGTTAGAAAAAAAAATGCCAAAAGTGAGTGAATAATAGTCTGCATTCTGAAGCTAGAAGGAAGACATCTTGCTTAAAATATCCATTTTTTGTATGTTCATTGAATCCTATTATAACTGAAGTACTAAGTACAGTTTGCGCCATCTATTGGCCACACTCAGTTTTGGCACAAAATGCTTCACAAGAAAAGCTCTTAGTTGAGTAAACTGTGTATATTTCATTTTTGCTTGAGTAACTGGTTAAAATGAATTCCTATTTTGTGCCCAATATTGTCGGTTCCCCTTTTGGCACATGTTGCAATAAAATTGGCCACCTCTCTCTTTCTGTTTCTCTCTGATTTTTGTTCTAATAAAATTAAAAGAGTGAAAACTCTTAAAAGAGCGTGCAAATTGGTTCGACGCTCTAATTATCACGTTCAGAAATGTTTGCCACGTACCATTTATAGGCCTACTAATACTACTACTACTACTACTGCAGTATAATTAGAATGCAGTTTCTCGAATCTTAGCCTCATTCCTGGTAGTTAGTTGTTATTCTGCTTTGCATTTTAATTTAAATTAACTTGTTGTTTATTTTTGTTCTGACCACACACACACTCTGATTGGAATATTTGATTATAATTAACAGAAACTGAAAATGTAAGATGCATTTTTTGACAAATTAGCCCCCCCCCCTCCTCCTCCTCTTAGTTCATTTAAATTCATTTTACTTAATTGTTTTGTGCAAACTCATTAAACGATTTTTTTTGAAAGGCATGATGGTTAATGTTGAATATATTAAATAATTGACGTTTTCAATTAAGCCTAAATGGGGAGAGGCTTTTTTCTTCTTCTTGTTGTCTCTTTGTATCTTCTCTGTTGACCAGTGGTCAGTGGAAATGTCAAATGCATGTAGTAGCGATATATCAGTCGGTCTGTTGACCAAATGACCTCCCTCTCTCTCTCCCTCTCTCCATTGATTTTTATGAACTTTTCTTTTCCTTTTTTCTATTTTTCTGTTATATTATGCCACCAAGTGATGGGGGGAGGGGGCGGCTAAGAATTTTCTGTGGTTGATTTTATTGCTTCTTCATTGTCCATCATCATCTATTTTTGTTGAGGGGGGGTCTGTTAGAGGGTTTTTTCTTTTGATTTCTTGCAACAACATCTTATATTATGGTTCCTACTTTTCATCCTTCTTTTCTAAAGATCAAAAGGCTTAATTCTATTCTGTTTAATGGTCACTCATTGTTGAAAAAACGAAGGGGTTTTTAAGGCTTATTGTACCCATCTGAAACGATTCCTTCTTAAACAACAACGAGGGTAGGAGGTAGAGGCTAGATATTAGAATATACCCCGAGATAGTGTCCCAAAATAAAGTGTAAATGAGGCTCCTTCGAGCTCTGAATAATAAAAGAGAAACTTCAATATGGTTTAGAAACTAGAAGGGAAGTAACTCAATCACTCAGGATATTTTTTCATGAACATTGATATTTTTCAAAATTAGCGTTTCATTTGAGGTTGAAAATTGTCTTTAACGATGCAAGCGCCCATTATAACATCAGCGGCGATAAGATGCATTACCATGGCCTCTTTTAAGAGTGACTGAGGTACCCTTCTAGTTTCTAAAAACACTTTGAAGTTTCTCTTATGAAAGGTAAAATAGCTGTTCACAGACCAACTTATATAAGAAACTTGAAACCTTTTTTAGAAACTAGAAGGGTAGCTTCCGTTTATTTTCTTAAACAACCTCCATTTCCAACATACTCTTAAGTCTTAATCACATTACATAAAAGTACTGCTAGCCTCCACCTCCAGTTTTGAGATGGAATCGTTTAAGATGGAACATCTTTTTTTTTACGATGGTGAATTCGGAATCTTAGGCTGATGATGATGATGAACAGGAAATAGTTTTGCTCAAAGTTCTTTGGGAGTTTGATGTTGTTGTTTGTTGTCTATCAGACGGAAAAATAGTCCGGCAGGTCTCAGAAGTTGAGACTTGAGACCAATGTTCAATGTAATAGAAAAGCTGCGTGTATTTAACAGATAGAGTTGACCTTGTTTTCTGCCCCAACAAACTTAACTTGATGGATTTCCCCTCCCTCCTCTCAAATACACAAACGGACCCAATTATTTACCACACTTTTAAGCCGGTACTTTACTATTTATTCCTTTGTTTCTTTCTATTTTTCTCCAATTTCACAATGGAGTTTTTCTAAGTAGGTGCCAATCTACACAAACAGAAAGCTTTTCTTTCAATTGTTTTTTGTGTGTGTTGTTTGTTGATTTTAGTAGACAGGTTAATTAGTTCGGTTCTGGTTTTTTTCTTTCTATCTGCATTTGTGTCCCTTGAATGAAAACAGCATTTCGTTAGATTATCATCGTCGTCATCCTTCATTCATTTTCATGGTTTTCGGTTTTTCTTTTTCGAAAAGATTTAAAAGGTGTTTTTATTATTATTGAAATTAGAACAAAATCAAATCATGTCTGAAGATCTGAAAAAACAACAAACAAAATCTGTGTTGTTAGGATTTTTTATGCATTATTTTACATAATAAGTTTTCTTTTGGAATAAAAAAATGGATCATATCATCATGTATTATACAGTAAACAATAAATTTCTTTTGTTTAAAAGTTTTCTGTATGTTTATGGTGGGTGCATTCAGAAACTTAACGAAAAAAGCTGTTGTATCACAGTATCTGTGAAGAAAACAGAAAAAGTAGCATCCCATAAACCATACCTAGGTAGGGACAGTTTGTAAAGACAGTGTTGCTAGTGCCATCTACCCTACTTCAGAAAGCAATCATCTAATTTACATAATTAGTTTAGAAAGTAAAGCAAATCTGTAAATGTAGACGTCTAGGTTTTCATCATAGCCTCCTCTTCTGAGGCTTTTTATGGCCTCATATTTGAGAAGAAAATGGCAGAAAATCAAGCACATTCGGAAATTTCTTTTTTTTTAAATAATTGCCAAGAAGAAGGTGAGTGGAATAATCAACCTGGGAGATTCTTTATTGGAACTAAAGATAATTTTTTTAAGCTAGCCCTATACTAAATGAGACTCTTATAGACAAGGTCTGTCGTTAAAGCGAACTGTGGTCTTTGAGACCTGTCTCGAAGACTTCATAAACTATAAATCAGTTGAAATGGTTCAGCGTAAGGTTTCTTTGTGGCAGGCACAAATTTACAGATAGTGTCACTGAGATGCTGTCAGTGCTACAGTGGCATAGTTTGGCACATCGCAGGGCTGAGTTAAGTTTGAAATTGTTTGGAAAAATTACACGTGGTGATTGTCCTAAACCGCTGTCCAGTGATATTCATAAAGCACTCTACATGGGCAGTGCTGACTACTCTTAAGAAAATTAGGGAGATTTTTTCTAGGACAGATTCATATTATTGGTCTTTTTCTCCCTAGAGTTATAAAGACAATGGGGAACTCTCTTCCTGAGGAAGAAGTGGTGAATGCCAGGGATAATTTTGTTTTATGGGATGGACATTCGTATATTCATTTTGTTTTTATATATGTGCATATGTATGTGTGCTTGACAATGCTTAATGCTGCATGTGGACTTTTATGTCCCTCTGTCATAGGCCTATTTGGCTGCTAGCAGATGGCTAATTGTAATTGTAATAAAAAATACGTTAGATTTTGTCTCTTGGATGAACTTGTTTGCAGACCACGTCTTCTTGACTGAATGGTTTATCTTTAGTTTCCGGTTGCGCCCATTATCTCTTAGGATTTTTTTTTTTAGATCTTAATTTTTTCTTCCTCAATTCTATTCAATTTTTTTTTGTTGCAATTTTTTCCTCTCCATTTAAATGAGAGAGAAAAAAAAGCAAAGAAGCAATTTTGTTCTATTCTTATTTTTATTTAATATCTCTGTGGAGTAATTCGAAAAGAATTCATTTTATGAAAATAGTTTCTTCTTTTATCTTGTGTTTTTTTTTTACTTGAACCTGAAATGTAGAAGAAAGAAATACTAAGGTTTGTTTGAAGGTTACAACTTAAGGTAGGCCCTTACTTACTAACAAAATAATAATAAGGCTCCTTCTATAGTGAAAACAACAATAGAAAAATACCATCTGAGAAAACCCAATTTAACTTTATTAAATGAAATAGCCTCGATTTTTGCGTTTCTCTCTGTCTCTCTCTCTCTCTCTCTCTCTCTCTTTCTTTTGAGAGATTTTTGCATTTTTCTTTTGTTGTAAATCCTCTTATTTCTTGTGTTCTTTGTTTGGACTATATGGAAGGAGGAGGAGGCGGAAGGCCCACTTGTTGTTCTGGTTGGCAGTACTAACCATCATCATATTTAACAATGAGATTTCCATATTTTTTAACAAACATAAAAGAAAAAAAATATGTTTGAACAAAATGATTGTTCAAAGTTTTTTTCTTCTTTCTGTCTTCTTCTTCTTGAAAGCAGGTTACAAACGATCAAATTCTGGCTTGTCAATTCTGACTGTTTTTATATTTCTGTCTTATTTTTTTTTGAGGTATTTTTTTATGGAAATTGTATGTGGACAAAAGCCTTGTTTTAACCTAATTTGCTCATTTTTCCTATCATTACAAAGCTTTACAATTTGAACAAATGAGATGGGTTCACACGTTTAGACTCTAAAGCTTGTCAATCCACACCACACGCCATTCAGGGTCGCCTCATATAATTGTTTCATAAGTGATAAGACAATTGACGAAAATGACTACATTAGACAGAAAATAGCCTAAAAAAACCCAATGTTAGTCATCCACCCATCGACGTTATCGTTAGATGCCTCGTCTTTAATAGGGTTTCCCCACGAAATATAAATTTTCTTTTTCTATAAGTAGTTTATCCAGGGTGAAAATACACTGAAATTTAGAAGTTGTGTACAATAGGATCATATTGAAATATGCGATTATTTTGTGCAATTTTGCGAGCACAACGAGTAAGAAATTGTTTTAAAAAATCTATAAATTTCAGCGAGCAAAGCGAGTCATCAAAATAACAGCATTTTTATAAATATAACGTTTAACAATGGTTCAAAGACAATTTATTTTCTTTTAAAATATTAAAATGACACATTAAAATAAGAAATTTGGCTTTAGGAAGATGGGCGGTCATGACACCAACCAGTTTCCTTCAGAGTTCAATACGACGAAGATTTGAAGCGGATTTCTGGCCGACCCCAGTCTACTTTCTAAATACACTTTCTCAGTTTCTCTCTTCTGAAATGTAGTTATGAGTTACACTGATTGTTTAATTTAAACAATAGTTTAAAGCTGATTTTTGTTTCTTCTCTGTAAGTTGTTCTTTTTTTAAAGCAAGCTTTTTTTTCAAAGTTAGCAGTTTTTTTTTTTGAAAAAAATCTCTAGAGATTTTTTTTTATCCAAAATAAAAATACTTTGAACTATATATATGACATATGACTTTTGTTTTGTATGTGACAAGCCCATTATTTTTGAATTTGGTGTGTTTTTTTGTGTATAGAGGGTATTAGAGGGTGAGGGGGAGGGACCTACTTTAGTCAAAAAAATAAGAGAAAAAAGGGTTGGTTTGTAATGGTGGAGGTGGTCGTATTTTAGCATAAAAATCTGATTTGGAATTTTGAAATGCGCATGATGGATTGTGGTTTCGGATGTTTAATGTTAAGTTCAGTTTTGCATCGAAGAAATTCCCAATTCGTTGTGAAATACATCTCTCTTTCTATTAGAAAAAAAGAGATTTCTAGTTTGGTTGCCTTGGTAACGACTAGAAATTCCATTTAGCAATTTAGTAATATAGTAGAAAGAACCTTCAAACCTAAATAGATAGGCAGCTAGCACTATACTAGCATCCAACCAAAAGTATCATTTTCCTTGATTGAGGCAATAAAATGGGAAACACGTTTTGTGCTCTCGGTTTTTTTCTTCTTCTTCTGTCTTATTTCTTCCTATATTTATTGGAAATAACATAACAAATATACAATTTCAAGAGACAAAGAGAGAGAGAGAGAGAGAGAGAGAGAGAGAGAGAGAGAAAATATCTCTTATTTACAATTTTGCATGTGAGACACATTTATTACAACAATTTGCAATCATTTGAGTCTCAAAAGACACAAATTTATGTATTCATTTATATCTTAAAAAAATCTAATTACATTATTATTAATTATATAGTATGGTGTTGCTAATTTTAGTTTTGAAATGAGAGATACTTAGAGGTAGCTCAACTCCATGTTAGAGAAGAAGAAGAAGACGCTGTGCTTTAGTTTAACTTTAATTGTATAGCCGCTTCTCTCGTTACAGAAAGAAAATAAGACTGTCATATCTGGCTAATAACCTTGTAACAGTCACAGAAACAACAAAATATTATAATTAATGTCATTATACTGTCATTGACTATTGTACAACATAATATAATAGGAGCGACATAAGTAGTAACATCATAAGGTATGTCTATCATAATTTTATGACTTTTTTTCGGAATGAGGCCCAAGGTTCACTTAAAACTTAATCTTTACTAAAGTTTATAGAGAGAGAACATTAAATCTTTTTTTTTTTACTAGAAGGCCCATTGCACTATTTGTGTAATTATTGGATGCATTTGAGAATGACAACAAAGCGAGTGTTTTAGAAACTAGAAGGGTAGCTCAATCACTTAAAAAGGGTATTTTCAACGTTCAAAATAAGCTTTTTATGCGAGTTTGAAAATGATGTAAGTTTAAAAGTTTACTTTGAAAGATGAACATACGTTCTTAAGTGATTGAGCTACCATTCTAGTTTCTAAAACACTTTCTAGTTTCTATTAATTTTGCTTGTTCTGAGAGAAAGAATAATAATCAGGGTTCGAAAATCAGTTCTGTTCGTAAATCTTAAAAGGGAGTTAAGTTTAATGTGTTATCCCCGAAGGTGGGCAATCACTGCTATCTTTCCTTTCCTCACTATTTAAATATTCTTAGCACGAATTTCTTCGATTTTATTTAACGCGAATCCCCTCGGTTTCAAGGGGTTATTATTATTATTAGTAGTATTAGTATTATCATGTCAACGATCCGTTAACAATCCCCTAAGGGTTTGGAGGTGTAGTAGGGATTTATCGTTATTATTTGAATGCCGTGTTTTGTAAGCCTAATGGGGAATGTTTTGCTTTGTTTTTTTTTTAAAAAACCTGACAATTAAAACAAAAGACAATTTATTTTGTTGATAAAAAAATTAATAATGATAAGTTTAACTAACAGACGGAAAAAAGAAGTTCTGTTGTCATTTATCAAATTATCACTTTTAACATTTTACATTTATTAATAAATAATAATTAGGCTATATATCAGCTTGAATAATAATGAGCTTTTTTAAGTTTAGAAACTAGAAGGGTAAATCAATCATGACCTTATCACTTAAGAGGATATTTTCATGTTGATATTTTTTAAAATAAGCTTTTTTATGTCAAAATTTGAAAATCAGCCAACTTTTAAGCAAGATATGTTTTTTTTTAATTTTTATGTCTAGTTAAAAAAGTTTATTTTGAACGATATCAACATGAAAAATACAATTAGTGATTTAGCTACCGTTCTAGCTTCTAACACACTTTCAATTTCTTCTTAATACGATTTTAAAGTGTAAACGCAAAGAGAAACTTGAAGGTTTTTTTTTATAAACTAGAAGGGTAGTTCAATCACTTCATGTTGATATCTTTTAAAATAAGCTTTTTTAAAGGGAGTTTGAAAATGAGCGATTTATGTAAAAGTGATTCAACTACACTTTCTAGTTTCTAACACATTTTTAATTGGTTTCTTCTGAAATTGCCGACTTAATTCGAGTTCGAAAAATCACCTGTTTCTAAAATATGTCTTTAAATACATACATTGATATAAATGAAATGAAATATTTATTTCAATAAAAAAAAGATGCCATATTTTTTTTTTTGCATCTCATTTTTTCTCGATTTCGTTCAGGAAAAAAAGGCGTTTCATTTTTTTCTATGGAAGGTTTTTCCTGATAATAATATTAATAACATTTGAGTAACATAATAAAATGGGTTTAGTTTTCATGTTATTCTTATCATTTTATGTTAGAGAAGATTCCTTTTTTTCCTGTTTTGTCGGAAGTTTCCAGACTGAACAAAAAAAAGAGTTGCCATTACGGAGTGTCTCGGAAGCCTCTATTTTTAACACATATTTCGGGTATTTATTTGCCGGGAAATTTTACCCTGAATAAAACAACAATAAGGGAAAAATCACACACGCTGAATCACACAAAGAGTTAGTGGTTAATTTTGTCCATGTAAACGTAGTAATATACTACGTTTACATGAAAGAAATTAACTACTTATACCTAGTACACACACAGCTGATAATTTCAATGAATTTAAATAATAAACGTGTTCTACAGAGCCCTGTGAAGGACAAACAAACAATATGTCGTCGAATTCAATTTATTCAGTTAATTAATCTGAAAATATTGAGATTAATACTTAAATATAAAATATTGATTTAGTATTTCAATTTAAAATATTAATAATAAAAGTCAATTTTTATTTGGTTTATGTCTTTAACTGGATTCCGTATTAATTTATTTAACTTATGTGTGTACAAGTGACATAAAATTAAACTACTAAGTAGTCTTGTTGCAGCGTTTACTAATTTATTTTGACCTTCAAACACATAACAAAGTTCGATAACGGAAATTAACGATTTTTAATCGCTTTTTTTAAAAAAAAGAAGCCCAACTTTGGATTTAGTGGTTAATTTTTTATTGCACTTAATTAATTAACCTACTTATTTCAACGTGTTTACATTAAGAAGATAATCCAACTTATTATTTTAGCTACTAATTATTTGTCTCATGTCAACATAGTATATAATATATGATAGTAAGACTTACTAGACACTGTGTACATTTCTAGTATCTAGACTTGAGAGAAGATAAAAGGGGCGGATGTGTAACCTACTAAAAATTGTGCGCGTGTGCGTAAAGTGCGTGCGCCGCGTTCACATAGAGATTAAAAGGGATGGGAATGTTGAGCTAGTATTTCGGGCGGGTTTTTTTCTTTCTCGATCTTCTATGACTGAAATGAGGGGGGGGGAGAAAAAAAGTTTTGTGCTTTAAATAGAAGGAGAAGTTTGTTCCATTTTCGTCTTGTTTTAGTTGCTTCAATAAATATAAACCCGATAAATAGACTTTTTTTTAAAAAAAACTTCGCAAAACGTCATCGCAATTTCTCAAAATGAACATTCAGTTTTTTCTAGTCTCTTCACTCCTTTTTCTTTCTAGTATATTGAGTGAGAGACAGACACACACAGTTACCATGGGAACTAAAAAAAAATGTTAGCCTATTTTTTTTTTTCTCTCAAACTTTTAAGACAAATTTTCTAATTAAAAAAAAGCATGTCATTAATTTGATATAAAATTAACAATAATGACGCATTTTTTTCTTCTTAACATTTATGGAGAGCTGATTTTTTTTTTTGAACGCTTGATTAGTGTGTATTTTCAGAAAAAAGCAAAATTGAGAGAAACATGAATGTCTTTTAAAAACTAGAAAGATAACTCATTGACTTATGAGAGAATTTTCATGTTGAGATCTTTCAAAATAAACTTTTTATAGACAAAAATTTAAAAAAATATCATCTGCTCAAAAGTTGGGTCGTTTTCAAGCTGATACAAAAAGCTTATTTTGAAAGATATCAGCATGAAAATATTCTCATAAGTCAATGAGCTACCCTTCTAGTTTCTAAAACACATTCAAGTTCCTCTTAATTTTTAACACCTGAAAGACAGAATAATCAAGAGTTCGAAAGGCATTTCCACTTTAAAACCACCTTAATTAATTACGTTTATATGAAAAGCAATTTTAAGTTTAAATTCATTAATGAAACTTCAACTTGAACTCTCTATGAACATTTTTTTTTTCAAATTTTACAAATTAAAAACACAAGATTTTGTTTTTTTCTGTTTAAGATTGAATTCGGGTTTCAAAAGAGTTCAAGTTGAAGTAACAAATTAAATTCATGAATTTGTGTCATATGAATTCCTGATTGACAAGGTAACCTATACAAGCAGCCACGAAGGCTTATGACAGAGGGACCAACAGTCGAAAAGATTCAAAAATGGATTGTTCAAATCAGCATTTATAGTCACCATTTCGCTGATCGCATCCTCTCGACCTCTGTATCTCATCTGATCTGATGTGTGTACAATCTGTGAATACACAGAAAATCTAAGCGAGAGGAAGTGATCAGGTAAAATGTTCGACTATAAACGTGGTGGTCTCGAGTGGCATTTGGTGTTTATCGAAGCTGCTGACCTTTTTCCATCCACCCCATCGAGCACTTCGAATAAGAACCGCTGCTCTTGAAGTATCCAATGTAAACTCTGGATCTGAAGTTGCCATTTTTATTTTGAAGAAGTTTTGTAGAAAGAAAAAAAAAGCTCAAGGACCCACTTCAATGTTCATTCAAGTCAGGCGTTTGTGAAGCAAAATAACCGACTTTCAGTTGTAGAAGTTATTAGAAAAAGTTTCTTCACTACTTCAGTAAATGTTTTTTTTTTCCATGAAAACTTTTAAGTTGGACTTAAAAGATGAGAGAATGAATTCTTCTAGTTTCTTCTCTCATTGGTAGAATATAGAAATTACAATAAGAAGGTTATACCAGTTGTGTAATTTGGTTTAGTTTTAGTTAAATTCATACTTGAACAGCTAAAACAGAAAACTAGAGTACAAGTAACTCCTTTATGTTTTTTTTTTTACTTCGACACACTAAATAGTTATTTAAAAAAAGCTAGTTATTATGGGGTTTCTGTCTCGTAATGGGCTTTATGCCAATTTCATACGATAACAAAACAGGATGAATGTTTCAACATTTCAACTTTTTAGTCCTGTCTACCATTTGAAGTTAGAAGGCGCATTCCGAAACGAAAGCTTATTTATCTGGTGCTGTAAAGAATTTACAACTTTACTACTTTTTCTACAAATTCTTTAAAAGAAAAGAATTTCCGAATGTTCTTGATTTTGCCATTTTCTTTTCAAATATGAGGCCATAGAAAGCCTTACAAGAGGAGGCCATTTTGAAAACATGACGTCTGCATAGAAACACATTTTTTTAGATTCAGACCTTTCGCAACTCGAGCCTCACTCGAGGTCGCCATATTTAATTTAAATCTTCTCAAGAAAGCAAGTACAGTAAATCCTTGAGTTATATGGAATCGAAGCAGATTCGTAGATATGGCAGTTGCGCTACTGTCTGCTTACAATCGCAACGCCACCTACTGATTATCTCAGTAAACGCAATGAGAATACATAATGAAATTCGATTTACCCGGAAACCTCCGGAATGAATGAACCGCGCAGGTTTAGGACTTAATGTACGTGGATCAGAACAGGCAATTAGAAATCGGGACATACAGAAGTTGGCTCCGCCCTTTTTATGACGACTGGCAACTTTTAATTTCGTTTGTTGTGTGGTTTGACGTTGAAAAGGGCGGAGCCTGTGACGTCAGACTACATAACCAACCAATTAGAAGTTGCCAGTCGTCATAAAAAGGGCGGAGCCAACTTCTGTATGCCCCGATTTAAAATTGCCTGTGTGTTTTAGATGATTGCTTTCTTGAGAAGTTTAGGCGGAGCTAGTATCATTCCCGGACACTTATTTCTTTAACTCGCGTGTCAACATGTTGTTTCCAGGTGCTACTTTTCTATTTTCTGTTACAAATTAGTAGCTTTTTTAGTTTCCGAATGTACCCATAGTTATAGCCCTATTTCTCAATGTCTTAAGATTACAAATTTCTCTTCATTTTCTGCAAACTGGAACCAGCTTCTTTTATTAGAAGAATCCATATACACATATAATATTATGTTTATATATTTACAGAACAAAGCAAGAAATTGTCTCAGAAGAATCTCATTATGTTTTTTCTTCTCTTCTTTTCAATGTTCATTGTTTGGTTCCTATTTATTCTTGAGGGTAAAACCCAAATGAGTGCAATTTTGATTCATTATTTTATGGACGTCGTTGTTTTGGATGTTTTTTTTTTCTTCTTCTTTGCAGAAGTCGAAAGAATTTCATGATAATTAATTTATAAAACCGACTCAAGCAGTGGTTGTGTTTTTAGGCTTTGATTAGGTCATTTTGAGGGTGGTGATTTGGTAGGCTGCTAAAATCTGTCGTTGTGCTAGTTTAGCTATTACTTTTTACTGCTAACATCTGTGCAAAAGTAAAGTAACATCAAAGCTTAACTAGTCCCTGAAGTCTCAAAATGCTGAAAAAAACTACTACGAAAATTTAAGAATTTGGAAAGTTCGAAAAAATAATGAAGGGAGAGAAAAAAAATCAAGCTTTTGCTTCTCTTTTTTTTCCAAAAAACCTACCAAAATCTAAAAAAAGTCATAAAAATGGCTCTTAAATAATAGCCCCAGAAATTAAAAAAGAAACACTTTTGTAAAAAAGTAGAGAGATTCAAGAATTTATAAAATTCGAAAAAAATGGGACATTTGCTTTTTCTCCCATAAAAGACTGCCAAAAACCAAAAATTTGTTGGATACCCGGAAAAAAACACTGAAAATGCCTCAAAGGGGTTCAATGAGCTCTAGAAGTCCCAAACAATTTTAAAATGCATCAAATTTTTAAAACACAAAAAGATGAATGAAGTCGTTGCTTTTTTTCTCTCTCAAAAATCATCTAATAACCAAAATAGTTTTAAATGAACGGTTGAGAGCTTTAAAACTCATAAACTTTTACATGAAACTTCCTATCAACCTTTGACTTAGCCATTGATTTTGGCATTAAAATGCTTTTACGAGTCTCTAAAATGGCTCCGGAGGACTCAACTTGGCCCCAAAAGATCCAAAGTTTCAAAAAACTATAACTGTCTCAGTCTAAAATGAAGCTTGTGACGTTAAAAGGGTTGACAAATAATTCAGGATTATGTTATTTAGAAACTCTTTGACTATTTTTCGACTGCAAAATAAAAGTCGAAAGTGGTTGCACTGTGTGGTTGCAATATATTTTCTATGGAAAGACTCTGAAGGTGGTTAGGCATGGCAATAACCAGACATCATTTTCTGTTGTTGAAAAATGGTCCATGTGGCAATAGGGTGGTCCCTTGATATATATGGTAATTTTTAAATGCAAATATTTCATGTTCTGACCCCCCAGAATTGTTCTCCCAACCAAAAAAATAGTCTACATAAAAGTTTATAAATTTTAATTGATATTTAGAGGTAGCTCAATGAATTCAAAGTTTTCGTAATAGCGTAATCATTATGTATTCTCCTAAAATGTATATACCATTGTTTATCTAGTGTCACTAATATTGAAATAATTAGAATGAACTATTTTGTATACATAAGTTACAATTAAAACACAACAATGTAATTTATGCACATTTTATTAACATTGGACCAAACATGTAATGACTACAAAGTAGCTAATGTAGTCTTTTTGCAATCTGGATAACGACTAGAATGTTCTTTCACAACTTGAAGCAAATACTGTTTCTGATCTTCATTTTTTGTTAATATTGGATTGTACTCTTTCATCAATGCCACACCTCTTTCAGCATTGTCATTCACAACTTGTAAATGTGTTATGATATCCTTAGCTTGCTTGTAGTCTTCTCGCAGATGCCATATCTTTGGATCATGTTCTAAGAACCTTTTGGAAATGCCAAGATGGTCAAATAAGTGCATTGAGTTCTTCGATACAAAGTCTTCTATTCTCATATTAACGGAGCCACTGGCATTTTTGGATTCTCTTCAGAGGCTGATCTGCACCTTCCTTTTCATAAAGATATTTTAGCATTGCCTGTTTTGATTTGATTGGCACACTGTCATCAAAAAATGCCAATCCAACTAGTTCCTCACTTAAGTACCAAAAATGTCCCTCAAATTTCTTGCAAGTAACATTGGATATTGAAGGATTGATTTTTTTATAATCTCTAAGCTTTTGCAGAAGCTGTTGATCATTGAAAGCTGCAGTAATGGGAAGTGGGGCAGTGAACCAAGCCTTGATGTAGACATAAACAAGAAAGACACATATGTTGCATAGTCCATTTTTTTCTCTTGCAGTGAGAGTAAACTGGTTACAAAACAGCCACATTTTTAGTGAGTATATTGCTTTGGACATTCATCTTGCATGATGTACAGCCCCAGGGGCTAAAAATTGCACACCTCGTGGTGGTGTACCTCCCAGAAAGATAATAGCTAATTCTAAACATTCTCTGTAATTATCTCTGATTTTAGTGTCAGTTTGTTGAAGCTGGTTAGTACAGAATTCAATGACATTGTCTTTTTCATCTTTCATCACAAGCTGTACAGTTTCACTGCTGTCTAAAAGACATGTAAGATGACTGATCTATTTTAACCCAGAATTGCATGAATCGCTTGAATATGGTTACATCAGGGCCAGAAAAGGTACAACCCATGGCTTCATTAAATGCACTAGCAAGAACAAGTTCTAAGATATGGTGACGACATGAAAAGTACAGAAGATCCTTCTGCAATTTCTGCTCTAACAGAATACAAGTTCCATTTCTGTGACCTGTGTTGCTAAATGTCGTATCGAAGCACATAGCTTTCACTTGATCGACAACATCCCATTCTTTAAGGAAATCTGCAACAGCAGTTGCCTGACACCCCCAGTGCCTGCCTGCAACTTAGGCACACCTAGAAGCTGGTTAACACCTAAAACCTGAAACAATCACAGGAAGCCGACCTTTTTCTCTCTGTGCAAGTAGAAAATACTTGTCTTCTAGAATAGTAATCATTGTGAGGGCATCCTTATGAGCAATGTCAAATAAATTATCGAGGTCATCTTTAAACTGACTCTCATGACTTTGCTGAACAGCACTTTTCCTATTACAATTTTTTTTCAGTTTGACCCACTTCTCATGAAGCTGTTCTGTCTTCTTAACACAATCCTGTTCATGTCTTATGGGAATCCAGGCTTTTTCCAAAAATACTGCAGCTTCTTTTACAGCACTACGGGAACTTTCACGGATTGTCTTTTTTAAGGTTCGGTGGTGATAAAAAATACACTGAGCACTTGTTTATTAGAGGGTAACTTTGATCCCTTGATAGAGGTCTCTTCTGGCCCAATAAGCCATAAAGTATTGGTATTTCTGGTTGCAGTAGCCATAACTATTAATTTTTCACTTTACCTGCAATAATAGAGAAAAATCATAAAAAATAAAGAATTTCATATTCATTGAGCTACCCCTAAATATTGCTTGACTGTAATATAACTTTGCACAACATAATTTTATACATAATAGAACAACATGGGAGGGTCAGACAAAGACTTTTAAAAACTTAAAAAATAAGGACCACCCTAATGTGGCAAGGGCCTCTTATACCTTGTACACACATGAGTTAAATGAGTTCAAATTAAATGTGTTTATAGGTGAATTATACGGAATCTAGTTAAGGACACATGAACCCAAATAAAAATTGACTTTTATTATTATTTTAAATTGAAATAACTAAATCAATATTTTAATGTCAATAGTTTATCTGATTATATTTAAGTATTAACTCAATATTTTGAGATTATTAACTGAATAAATTGAATTTGACGGCATATTGTCCATTTGCTCTTCACGGGGCTCTGTAGAACGTGTTTAATATTTAAATTCATTTAACTGTGTCATATGTGTACAAGGTATAATAAGTCTTATAGAGTAGGGATGATATTAACAGTTTAAATAAAAGACGTTCGATTGTTATTATTACCCACCTTTTTAAGGGGCGACTGAATAAGCGCCAAATTGAACAAACGCCAAACTGAATAAGCGCCAAATTGAACAAACGCCAAACTGAATAACCGCCAAATTTTTGGCTTTTATTCAGTTTGGCGTTTCTTCCATTTGGCGTTTATTCAGTTTGGCGTTTGTTGCATTTGGCGTTTATTCAGTTTGGCGGTTATTCAGTTTTTTTGTAAATTCTGATGGTCCAAATATTGTGAGCTTTTATAGACGTCAGACTGTGCAGATTTACAGCTAACCTAACCTAATCTAACCTAACCTAACCTAACCTAACCTAACAATGTGTTTATCACATTTTTGGCGGTTATTCAGTTTGGCGCTTGTTCAGTTTGGCGTTTGTTCCATTTGGCGCTTATTCAGTTTGGCGTTTGTTCAATTTGGCGCTTGATCAGCGCCACCCTTTTTAATGAGACAAAAATGACACAATCGTGATTTCTACGTGAACTTCTTGTGACGTCACACAAGCCCCTTTATCTTACAGTGAGGAAACTATATAATGATTCAATGATTTTTTTCTTCTTCGAAATCCAAATGTGTTTATGTCATGAATGTGTGATATATGTGTTTTATGTATCTACATTTAGTCTTGATTTAGATTATGTAAAGAAGGGCGTTATTTAAATGTTAAGTAAAAATGTAAACACTCAAAATAATCTCAATATAGAGAATTTGCTTGAAGCTACGTAAACCTTAAAGTTGCGAATAATAATAATAATAATAAATAAAAGAGGCTTCTAATAAGAAAAAATGTTGTCAATGTTTACATTCTTACTTAAAACATTACTCGTTGTTAAAAAAAATTTTAAAATTAGCATATATTATGCACTGGCAATTAGAAAACGGGATAAACAGAAGTTGGTTTCGCCCCTTTTTATGACGAACGGCAATTTCTAATGGGTTTGTTGTGTGGTTCGACGTTGAAAAAGGGCGGAGCATGTGACGTCAGACTACATAACCAACCAATTAGAAGTTGCGTTCGTCATAAAAAGGGTGGAGCTAACTTCTGTTCTTCCCGATTTCTAATTGCCTGTATATTATGCACCCACAAAGAGAGAAAGAGAAGAGAAATCCTTTTCTTATATATTATGTACAATGTATTTTTACATAAGAAAAGTGGAAACTAATTAAAAATCATTGTGTGTATTTTGTGATGTTTAACCGTGTGTTAAACATCTTTAATAAAAAAAAAGGAATTGTGGGATGTTTTTTTTAGGTCTATGGAATTTCAGTCATATATATTGTAAGTGTTGCTCATTGAATGTGGTTTTTTTGATTTTTAGATGGGGAAAAAGGAAGGAGGAGGAGGTGGAATGAAAATCTTTTATTTTGTTTGGGGGGAAACTTTAATAGAAAATCCAATTAACTGAAGAATTGAGTAGAAAGACATTTTGAGGTACTATTAAGTCGTTCAGATGAAAACTTAAGATTCTTTTTTCTGTCTCAATGTGCTTTTTTTTCTTCTTCTTCTCTTTCTCTATATATAATCAGTGGTTACCAAACTTTTTTTCTGTTCATGGCACAGTATTTTTTTTGTGGCACACTTAGCAGATTTCATGGCACACTAATGAGCCACATCACACTCTTTGAAAAACCATTGGTTTAGTGTTTGTGTATAATAGGGAGCGTGCATAAGACAAGTGTCTCTGCCTGGTTGTGTAAAACTTATGAACTATTATAATAATCAGGGCAAGGAGGTTCATGCACTTAAAAGCAACAAAATATGCATGTATTCATGCAACAAAAAACAACTAAATATGCAATTATAAACAAATCTTATTCAAAATTTCACCCATGAAAATTGAAGAAAAATGTTTTATTAGAACTTACAAATTGCAATGGTAAACAAGCAACATTTTTTAATTTTCAAATTCAAAACTTCATCAATTTTTTGTGAAAAATTTTTAGCTAGAGTGAAACCGGTTACAGATTCAGGAAGCTCGCATCTACTTCTACCAAAACACCCAAATTTACTTTTGGAAGTCCATTACATTTTTTTATGAGAGGACATTTTGGATCGATTACTTTCATGTCAGTTTTGCTGATTGTCGACACCAGGTGCGCTGAACAGTGTTATTGTATGGCAGTTTAATTTTTCAAACTAACAGCGCCATCTATATAAAAACACATCTGCGTGCAGATTTTTTTTAGGAAAGTTTTGTTTATTTTGCTTTTTTTTTCCCCCAATACTTATTTGAAAATATTAAATTCTATTAACACATTCAAATGTAAAATCCAAACTTGTGCGGTACACCTAGCACAAAATTCACGGCACACTCATTTACTGCTTTGGCACACCGTATGGGAACCACACCGGTCTATATAAATCGGTTCTTATAATATCGATTTCTCTTTTTTCATTGGTGATGATGATGATGATGATGATAGTAAGTTGTTAAGTACTTTTTAGTAAGTACATATCTTATTCTATCTTCTTATTTTCTGAGTACGTCAACAACTTTTCTATCTTAACTGCCAAAATGTGTGAAGGAGAGGATATTTTTAAAAGAAAAATATGTTTCAACGTTGTGTAAAAAAAAAGAAGAACGTCTTAATATGGTGACAAATGGTGATAGAAAAACCTATTTTCGGGCAGTGAAAATAATATTACTTTTGACTTCCCCCAATTCTATTCACTTTTCATTAGAGTTGAGGGGGGAGGGGGACTTCATCCCCAGTACTTTTTTCATCAATGATGTTTATGATTATGAAAGTAATTACTATTTATTGCTTTTATATATTTTTTCTTATAAAAATCAGTAAAAACTGACATAGAGATAGCTCAACTAAGAGAGCTGTTGAATGTGGAGCACTAGATGAGGTGCACAGGCAAGTAAAGACAGTAAGGTACAGTCGTTTGCTCCGCCCCTTTTATGAGGACAGGCAACTTCTGATTGGTTTGTCATGTTGTCTGACTTTCAAATTGGTTGATATTTGGTGTGACGCTCATAAAAGGGCGGGGCAAACGACTGTATATTTCTGCCTTACATACCTGTATATGGTGCCACCTCTACTTAGAGATATATTTCATTTAACACCTTTAAGCGGGGGATCACATTGGCAATATTTAAAGCAAGATTCACTGCATTGTATCCCTTGAATTAATTGCAATATTGCTAATGTGATAATAATTTTGCAAGACTTTAAAAGTGGTTTCTTGCAAGACCATCTTACAGAAAACGTTCATCTTCGCATTTAAGCAAAAAAAACTCTGTAAAATTAGCAGTAGTATTTGACTTATTTCTTGCACAAGGAATCTTGCGAGAAAAAAAACTAGTGTGATCGCTGCTTTAGAGCGGTGTTTTCGAATTTAATTTTGCCATTGAACCTTTTTTTATAATTTTAATACAAATATTGCGGGAACCCCAATAGGATTTTTACGTAATATCCTGCAGTGAACGGTTTTCATAATACTGTTTACGGAGCTAGAAAAATAACCGAAAAAGTATATATGGATAAAAATAATAGGTACCCACCACTCTTAATAAAATGATAATTAAAATATAATATTCACTGTTTATATTTTATGTCGTGAAATTTATTAATTTTCTGACGGAACTCTTTTACTTTTCTCTTCACGGAACCCCAGTGTTCCTGTTAACACCTAAGGTTACACCAAGATTCAATAATTAAAAATCTAAGATGTTTGGCCTTGTAAATAAGATTTAATTTTCTATTTATAAAGCAAAATAGAAAGGTAAAGGAGAGGTTAATTAAGAGAAATAAAAAAAGAACCTGGAAGAGAGGTTATACAATTAAAGTTCACTCACCTACGACAATTTTCTATAACATGGAGTTGAGCTACCTCTATGTACATATGTTACTGGCACAGAAGTCTTCTATTAATTATTACACTTTTTTAAGATAAAACAAGAAAATTAAAAAAACGTAGTAAAACACAAAATCTAATCCCCTCTTGTGTTGCTAGTGTAGTGGTTAGCGTCTCAGGCTCTCGAGCCCTTTGGTAATGTTGGGTCATGGGTTCAATCATCGTGCAAGAGTGGGAATTATATTTTCAAATATATTTCAGAAGGTTCATGGTGGACAAACAAACAAATTATGAAGTTAAAGTAAAAAGCGAGTAAAAAAGGTAAATTGGAAAATGGATATAATAAGTTTCACCTGTAGGTGGCGCTTCGACTTTAATTTAAATTGAGTTTATGAAGAAGTAAGTATTTAAATGCTTTTATAAGTTTAAAGTTTAGTTGGAAAAAGAGAGAAAGAGACATTTGAGCATATTATAATTAGCATATTGTCCTGGGATTTATGTCTTGTGTTATTTTACAACAATTTCAATGACAAGACAATTTTCTGCCTTTGTCACATCATTTTATTTTCTTACATAATTATAACAACTAACTGAGATAAGTGAGACATGATTATGAGTGATAAATGGGTCTTAAGGGAGTATTAATTGTGATTAATTAAGGTGTTGTGTCCTTAAGGGGGAAAATAATACTGAAACACCTCCTCCAGTTACAAAATTCTTATCTTATCCTACGTGTGACAGCATCTGTGACATCTCAAAAGTGTCATAATATTGCCGGACTTGAGGTCAATTTCATACGTAAAAACGACTTGTTTTATATATTCATTTTGTCTCTCTTTTTTTGCAACAAGATTGACAGCTTTTCATTTAAATGACATCATGTTTACTGTTACGACGTGGTAAACGTATGTCCCTCTCTCTGTCTATAAAAATCAATGTTAACCTTGTTAGTTAAGTGGGTTTTATTCAGGTAATGAACAAAGGAAAGAGAAATTGCTTTTATTTTCTGGTAAACGATTACACTGATTAAATTTGTGTCGAACCTCAATCAATAAATAAAGCCATTAAAGGCGGTGGCGGGTATTTTGTCGTAAAAAAACACAGATATTAACAGAAGGTGTCGTAATTTATTTTGTATTAAGAAAATGGTTTCTTGAAACCAAAAAATAAAATTAAATCGAACTTGTAATGAGATAAACGCAACTTTTATTTCGAAGCAATTTTTGGAAGCAATTTTGAGTTTATTTCAAATTAGAAGAGTAAATAATTATAATTAAAATGCAGTAATTTGGCTTTGCACTCCATCTTAAACGACGAGAAGGAATTGAGGAGGAGGCTAATTCAAATCACATAAGGATTAGAAATTATTGTTTGGGTCAATTTCAAACTGAACATAAAAAGCTTATTTTGAAAGATATCAACATGAAAATGTGATTGGAACTACCCTTCTAGTTTCTAAAACACTATCAATTTCTTCTTTCTACGTTTTAGGAGCAACACTAAGAAGAAATTGAAAGTGTGTTAGAAACTAGAACAGTAACTTAATCCCTCGGAAGATATAAACATGAAAATACTCTTTAAGTGATTGAGTTACCTTTCTAGTTTTTAAAACATATTCAAGTTTCTCTTAATTTTGCATTTGTAATACAAATTATCAAGAGTTCAAAGGGCCCCGTTTACACCTTTAAACCAAAAACCCCTTGAAAAATGAAATAAAAAGGGGTTTTAATTCATCCTCGGTGGTGTATGCAGTGATTGCCTCTCTTTTATGAATAAGGGGCTGTCTTCGCCACAATTTCAACACTTTTACGAGCGGTACTACAGTCAATTGTTATTATTTGTAATAAATATTTGAACAGACGTTTTTCTCTGCCCTTTAACTGTGTAAAAATTGGACAAAACACTAATTTTGTAGTCAATTTGCTAATGGACTTCGTGTTGAATTGTGACAAATCTCATTTCTTTTTTATTTTCACTAAAATCTCCAACACAATTTTCTGTTTTTTTTCCATCTTCTTTTTTTGACAGAAGGAATAATTTATCGCGAATAAATGTAATCTCATTTAAGTAATTTTTAAAAGCCCTTAAGTTACTTACTTGAAAACAAAATCTACATAAGATTGGATTTTTTTTTTAGTAAAAAAAGAGAAAAATCAATAAAAAAGATGGCTTAGAAAATGCAACACACTTTTTATGTCTCACTGATTTCAATCCTTTTTTAAAAGAATTGTTTCATTCTTTTATTCAATGGAATTTTGCGGTCACATTTATTTTCTACAATCTTCTTCTTCTTGTTTTGGGCTTATTTTTAACATAAGAAAGAAATAAGATGACGTTGTTTTCTATTGTCATTTGTAATTAGCATACAAATCGTTTCATATTCTAACAATCAAGGTGGCTGCAGTCTAATTAAAATCTTAATTACTTTTAAATGTAGTCAACATAAGTCAGAAACTTACAATTAAGAACCAAAACCTGCTTTCGAACAAGTTCAGAATAAAATTTACATAAATTCACGTAAACTTTTCTTTTTTAAAAGTAACTTAAAGTTACTTAAAGTAACTTAAAGTTACTTTTAACAAAGACAAGTTTACGTTAATTTATCTAAATTAAGTTAATTAAATTAAAGAAGAGAAAGAAAAATTTAAAAATTGTTTAAAAGTATTTTCACGGTGAATTTACGAAAAAGGAAATTTTAACATATTCAGAGTGTTTTTACCCTTCTAGTATTTATTGCTTCTAAAATTACTGTTCAGATTCCTTTATGATTTATAAACAACTTTGGAATTCTGATTATTCTGCATTACATTAAACGAGAAATTGAAAGTATGTTAGAAACTAGAAAACGTAGCTGAATCACTTTATAGTATTTTCATATTTTTTTGATATCTTTCAAAATAAACTTTTTATGTTCAGTTTGAAAATGATCCAAAAAAATTTCAATTTTTGTCTATAAAACGTTTATTTTAAAAGATATCAACATGAAAACGCATTTAAGTGATTGAGCTACCATTCTAGTTTCTAGTTTTTTCTAGAGATAGAAAATAATGAAGAGTTCATTCCCCTTTCTTAAAGACAGGCAATTAGAAATCGGGACAAACATAAGTTGGCTCCGCCCTTCTAATTGGTTTGTTGTGTGGTTCGACATTGAAAAGAGCGGAGCATGTGACGTCAGACTACATAACCAACCAATTAGAAGTTGCGTTCGTCATAAAATGGGCGGGGGCAACTTATGTTTGTCCCGTTTTCTAATTGCCTGTATTTTAAAGTGGGTGTTTATTATATTTTTGCGACATTTTCATCACATTATGCTTAAATAAATGACCAGTTTGACCGCTTGAGCTCTATTCTTCATGACATTAAAAATATTATTTTCTAAGCCTTGAGGGCCTTCGACCTTTTAGAAAAGTGAAAAAGCCCTTTGCGTAGGTGCAAAACACATTCGAGTCTCTCCCTCTCTCTCTCTCGAATTGGATATTTTGTGACTTTTGTGACTTGGACGTGTTTTGTCATATGACATTTTTCATTTTCTCCTTTTTTATTGAGCTTCAAGACAAAATAATTTCTCGGACTTGTTGATTTTCTGTTTGTTTGTTTCATTTCGAGGGATGAAAACAGAAAATCCCCAATTTCAGTTGCCCTTTTTTTTTTGCTTTCTATCACGGTTCTTATTTTATTCTCCAAACTCCCACTTTTTTCTCTCCCTTTTTTCCCCTATTTTTCTGTTGTGTTTCCATCTAACACAATGGCTTCACAACAAGACTATTTCATTTGAATTTTTTCTTTTTATCCGGCAAAATGTCAAGAGAAGGAGGAGGAGGACATTTATTTTACATCTAATAACACCAACAACAACAACAGAAAAAAGTAGGGGGTTGTTGGTTGCGTTTGCATTTTTTGCCTTGAAAAAAAAAAAACTTGTGATAAAAGCCATTTTCGTGATGATGGAATTGTATTTTATGGAAAATGTCACATCCTTTGCATCATTGTTTTCCTTTTTTTTCTTGGAGAATTTTATTTTGATGGGAGTTTTATCGGTGTATTGAAACCTTTAGTTTTTTAAAAGTCACATTAAAGGTGAATTCACATTACTCGACAATTTGTTGCCAAAAGTGTAGTGCAATGTCGTACAACATCACGTGCAACATATTTATGTGTTGTTTAGAGAATATGAAATGCATATTTTTTCATGTAACCAATTGAAAGACTTTTTTAAGGTTGATGGAGAAGTTCTTCTTAAGGTACGTTTCCACTCAGATTTATGAGTGTACAACGTGACCTTGACAACAAAATCTTCCTTTAAAGCTCAAAAAATGAAAGTTTTTGTTGTTAAGGCCATGTTGCAAACTCATGTATAGAATCTATAGATTCGTGAATCTGAGTGGAAACAATGCTTTAAAATGATGCTTTTGGTTTGTCATTAATAAAGGTGGCTAATTTAAGAGTGAGTCTTGTCAGTAGTAACTAACAAGATAAATAGTACTACAAAAATTATCTGCAGTTAAAAAAGTTAACCACAGTTAATTTTCCAGTATAACAGTGGAGTTAACTGAACTGCGTTGACACACTGTGGTTAACCACATTTATCGAATGGTTAAATACATCACTTCCTTTTTTTTCAAACGAATTTAGCCTACAAACAAGATGGCGGATAGTGAGAGCACTCAATTTTTGACTGAATGAGGAATGAAAATTTTCACAAAATACAGAACTGTTTAAACTGTTTAAACAGGAAGTGACACAAAATCTTAAAAGTCTTATAAATGGAAACACAAAAATACCCACTTCTAGTTTGTCTACAGTTTCCTATATAACCTTGTTTATTTAACTGCAGTTAATATTTGTAGTGGTGGAAACGAGGCTTTAGTGGATGTTGACTAGGAAGTAGATTGGATTTTCAATTAAATGAAAGTTAATTCTTCTGTTTGTCCACTTTGTATTTGGATATTCATTTCCAATTCTGGTCCACTTCCTTAGTTATTCTGTCTCTCTCTCTCTCTCTCTGCATTGCAGTCAGTCAGTCCAATCAGTCAACAAAAACACTAATTGATGGACCCGCCCCCCTACTGGGTGGGCATGTGGATCTACATAGATATCTAGGCCTACAGTATGTTATGTGGGATGTAATTTCAACATTATTGTCTTCAAATTCATGTTGACTTTTCTCTCTCTCTCTCTCTCTCTCTCTTTCTCTTTCTTTCCCTTAGATATTAGAAAATGGTTTTGTAATTTAGCTTCATTCTTTGGGTGTCTGTTTCATAATAATAATGATAATAATAATGTTAATGAGGATAAACAACTCTCTTATTTGTCATTGCTTTTTAGTCTTTAATTAGGATAAATGCATCTAAACCGCAATGATATTAAGACAAGACATATTTAATGTAATGTATAAATGCCAGCACATTTCTCTTATTTAATGGAATATTACAAATTTGCATCTTTTAAAAGAGGCTTAAAAATGGTGGTGTTTTTTTTTGTTGTGGATTTTGAAATGTGAATTAGTAAATGGTGGTCTTCTTTTTCATGGTTTTTTTTTTTGAGAAACCAGAATAAAAAGTGTGAAAAAGAAAGTAAATGGAACCATTTTTAGGAACCTTTTTCTTTAGTGGTTTTTTTTTCTGTTAGAAAATTCTATTAGGACAAATGGGATCTGATGAGATCATCTCTTCTCCCTTCTTTTTTATCCCATTTTCAATAAAAACATGGAAGTTTTATGTGAAGTAGAGATGATGATGATGATGGTTCAGGGAAGAAGAGTGTGGTCCCAAAGAAAGAAACGTTGCTACCAATACAATTAAAGTCGGTTCTTATTAGGATCACAGCGTTTGTAAACCCTTATTTTTATTATTGTTACAGTCTGAACATTTTCTTCCCTGCATTTAATTGCTTTTTCTGTAAAACAATTGCAAGTTTCTTTTACTTTTGGTTCTGCTGTAACTCTAGAGTATGAAATATTTTGAAACATCTTTCAAAATGTTTCCATACCATTGAGTGACAGAACCAAAAGTAAGAGAGAAACTTGCATTTGTATTACATACTGGGGAATACATACTAGGGTACTAGGAATGCCATGGATAGATATCCTTAAATTCGGATGTCCGATAGGTTTTTTTTGGATATCCGACTAGATCGGCATTCATCCAAACGAATATTTTATGAATTTTTTATTCTATTCTGACTATAAATGAGAAACTCGTGTAATTGAATTTAAAAAAAATAACTTGATTTTCAACGTGAATTTGTAATTTAATTATATTAATTCTTTAGTCTTGGAAGCATATATAGATAAAATATCAAACACGCCCATTCTGATTTGGTCTCGCTGTTCAGTCGTGTATTGTACACAGGAAGTGAAGACATTCTTGTCTTGTAGACTTTCTGTTTCCGCTCTTCCGGTTCATGCGCAATGAAGTTCCGAAGTTGCATTCTCATAACTTCATAAGCATCTATAGAAACACCTCAATTACGCCCACATTCAATTGGCCTAAATGTTCAATTGTGTATATTGCCATATATTTCAAAATAACGTTTTATAGAAAACAATTTTAAGAAAATATGAAAATGGTTTATTTGCAGAAGTTTATTTTAAAATTTCTGAATGTGAAATTATTCTCTAGTGATTCTAGTTTATAAAAACACATTCAAGTTTTTTTCCTGAAACGCAGTACAAAGATGCAGAGTTGGAGGAACGTTTCCACTGAACAGTAGTTTGACACTTAACTAATGGCCAGAACAAAGGGCTCCTTTTGTCAGTGACACAAGTGTTTTAGAATTTAAAATCTTGACCTGATAAAAATGGAATTTTTTTTTTCATCTTTTCAAAATCGATAGGAAAAAAAAAAGATATGCTAACTTTTTATCTTGTGACCTTTATTGTGTGACTATATTTTATCTGGGATTGTTTTGTCTTCTTCAATATTTTTGTATTGTATTTTCTACAGTCATTCATTCATTCATATACAGTATGAGAAAATGGAAATCCTTATTTTGACTTTGAAAAATACGTTTTTTTTTTGACAATCGATTTCTTCTGTTTGAAAATCCGGTTGTCTAAGAAAAAAAAAAGCTCATTTCCAACAGACAAAAAATCCTATTTGTTTTTATCTGAAGTTTGAATTTAAAAACATATAGGCCCTTTGCACACACATAAGATGTTAGGGTCATTCTTAACTTTTTTTTCAACTTAAAGGGTCCTTTTTTACTTAAAAGATAAAAATCTTGTTGAGTGTGTGTAATCCAACCATTTGATTATTTTCTTCATTTTTATGACCTTTAATGCCTCTATTTTGTGTTTGTCTGTGTCGTTTTAAGTTTTGTTTCTTGTGTAATTGTTGTGAACATATGCCATAAATGGTGTTGCCATTATTATTACTAAAGATAGAACGAAAGAGAGAGAGAGAGAGAGCCAGAGAAAAATCAATTTATAAAAGGAAGGATGAAAGAACAGTTAAAAGACACACACTTATACAAGTAAAAAGAGCGATTGGTCTACATGGCCCAATGATTTTTTATGGCTGTGTATACAGTACATTGTGGTTTATGGATGATATCATTTGATGTTTTTGTGTGGACCTTCCCCCCCCCCAAAAAAAAGCTCTTTATTGGTAAATGAAGTCGAAACGACGGTTTAAAATGTCTTTCTATGGTCCGAAATATGATTCTGACGCTTGACCAATTATATACTAGTTCATTATCTAAATGGTTGTACCCATCTCGTATGACTGCATCTCGCAGGATGATGAGGGTTGGAATTGGAGGCTAGCTGGCCTCAGGCCACACTAGTCACTATAAACTAGTCATGCATTCATTGCAGTTTTTCTTAGTAAAAAAAAGCCTTCCAGGCCTGGACTGACTGACCCTCATAAGAGAAAACTCGAACATTATGCCTGGATTTTTCCTAGTGAGAACCCTGCCTTTTAAAGAGTACCCAGTCTGAAAGAGTTTTGAACCAGAAACCGAATTAACATCATTCATTGCTTGTAATAAATACCCTTTCTCACAATTAACTAGAAGTATTGGTAGCCTCCACCTCCAACTCTCATTGTCATGCAACATGTATTTGTGAGATGGAAAATGTTAAAACGGCTATACCAGATATTGCGTAATCCTAATGTCAGTTTTTTTACATAGACTTATAATAGGAAATGTGTGTTATTTTGAGGTGATGGCGCCATCTACTGGTTTATTGCACTAGCAAACAGTTAAGTTCATCCGTTGCTGTTATTATTTATGCTGCTTGGTAGAAGATACTTTGAAAAGAAATTCAAAGTTTGTTAAAAATCTAGAACAGTACAGGTATCACTTAAAAATAATTTTATGATGTTATCTTTCAAAATAAAACATTTGATAGTTATTTGAAAATGGCCTAATGTGTTTTACCAAAATGCATTCGGCCTAACTGACTCATAAAATGTTTATTTTGAAAGATATCATTGTTATGATTATCACTTGCGCTCTTCTAGTTTTTACTACAAACTTTTGTTATTTATTTTCAAAGTTGCTTCTAATAAACAGAATAAAATAAAGGCTAATGATAAATTTTAGCATTTTGTTGGTTGCACGCCACAACCTCCCTCATAGATGGGTTGAAAGTGAGGGGAATTTGGTGGGGGAGGGGGAGGTTACACACAATATTCTCATTATTGTTAGTAGCCGTCACTGTTCACTGAAGTTGAACTTGGAAAATGGTCTTTCCTATAGACATGTATAGTGAGTGAGTGCCATTTGTTAGGAGGGGGGAGGGGGGCTAGTTACATTGGACATTGGTCACGGCCCAGTAACCTACTGACAATTTTGAGTGCTGCAATTTGTCATTCTTGACTTGATTCAAGACTTCCACATTCCCATTCAACACAGAAAGGACATCCAATATTTCTATGGAACTCTCTACTTCTATTAATTTTCTGTATATCACAATTTTTAGTAACATCTAATGAATTATGATATTAAGTCTAGTCCATCTGTTAAGAGTAATAAATAATTATGGAAAAAAAGGACCCTTGTATATAAAAATAGGGCCGTTTTTTTCTTTTCATGAAAACTTGTTAATGTTGATGACATTATTGTTATTAATTATTGTTTTAAGTATAAATAACTTCCTGTTTGTGGTTTTGGCTATTTTTTTTAGCCTAAATTACAATTTATTGTTCTGAGTTGAGGGAGGGCGGAGGGGGTGGCTGTAAGGCCCTGAGGAGATGAAGTGAGAGTAATTTCATCTCACATCATTTATTCTCACTTGTTAAAATTGTAAACTAGAAATATTTCACCAAAATAAGAAACCCGTTTTTTGTTCTTATATTTCAGTTCTTTTTTCTTTAAACTTTTCTTTTAATTTACTTGAAGGCCCTTAAAGAAGTTCTCGAATTTCCTGTGGTCCACAACAACAACATTTCTGGGTGTGTTTCCATGTGTTTCAAAGAAAAAAAAAAGGGAAAAAATTTCATTAAATTACATGAAATATTTGCTATTTTTTCTTTGAGAGGTATAAATATACAGAGTGCTACTAAATTAATACAAGTTAAAAATTACACCATAAACATCTTAAGAGGTTGCAGGATTATTGCTATGAGATACTTAAAGTTAGTGTTATTAGTTGTATTTCCATTCGAACGCTCAGAAAAGTAGAAAAAGCCACGATAGCAATCACGATTATTAACACTGGTTTGTCCATTTTTCTGCTGTGTTGCCATAGCAACGAATAGATAATTCACTTAACCAGAAAAATGAAGCTCTCAATTTGCCAGTTGTGAGTGGTATTGTGGCTTTTTCTTTTCTTCTGAGCGTTCAAATTGAAAATACAAATAATTATTATAAATTTAGGTTTGAAGTTAAACTAGTTCATTAATGCTAATGTATAAAATTAAAGAATCAGTTTATTTAAACAGCAACAGTTCATATTTTTTAAAAAAAATTAATATTTTTTAAAAAAAATTAATATTTTTTTTGCTTTTTTAATTTGAACTTTTTAAAACTGCTATAAAAATTCATTTTAAAAGATATGATTGTAAAAGAAAATGGTCAACATATGGTTTTTTACTCTTCTAGTTTTCAACCCTGACTAACATTGAAAGACCTATTAATGATGATCGTTTTTAGAAACACTCTGTATGTTTTTTTTGCTTTTTTTCTAACTTGGGCCATTTTTTTCCACTAGATTAAGTTACATTTGAGCCAAAAATATATATTATTTTGTTGTTTGTCCTTTCGATTGTGTTTCGAGGTGAAGTTGAAAAATGTGGCAACATTTGTGCAACTTTTTTTTCGTTATTGTTTTGTGGACAATAAATTTGGGTCGTCGTGTCTTTATTGTCACATTTGAACAAAAAAAATGGACGTCATCATTATTTCTGGTTTTTTTTTTCTCTCTCTGAAGATTTTCTTCTTTTTTGTGTGTTTTTTCATTTGTGAACAAACAATTTTTACTCTAAAACTTTGAAAAAAATAAGGTTTTTTTTATTTTGCTTCAGACATCATTAATTTTCTTCTTTAGACACACATCAATTTGTTCTTGTGTTGAAATAATGAGTTTGTTTAAAATACAATCATAGAAGAAGAAAAAAACATCCTTTCATTTTCAATTTTTATTTCTCTCCATATTTTGAAAAATGCATTTTTTTTAAAGATATTTTTATGAAATGTAGCTGATTTTAAAAAAATTCTCATTAGTCTTCTGGTTCAGAAGATCCAACAAATAAAGCCTCGTTTTCACGGTGATAGTTGTCACGATAGTTGCTGTCATGACAGCCGCAACTATCATCGTGAAGACCACTTGATAGTCACTATCACACTGTTGCGATCTCGTTTGACTAGATAGTTGATAGGACTGTCGCGATAGTAATAGTTGTTGAGTGACCGCCGCTTGTAGGGAAATATATCCACTTTGTAGGGAAATTTGGCTCCTGGTGGGAGAGAGAGAGGCAACACTGTTGTTGACTCAATGATAATCCTGTGAGGTAGACGTCACACTGTCATGTGACAGAACTCTCACGTTACTTCAAGACGTGTAGACAGTTTGCTATCGTGAGAGTGAACTATCGCAACTTTCATGACAGTTACTCTCACGATAGAACTATCGTCGTGAAAACGAGGCTTAAGGTGAAATTGAAAGTGTGTTAAAACTAGAACGGTCACTGAATCACTTAATGCTTTGATATTTTTCATAATAAAACTGAACATAAAAGTTTATTTTGAAATAGATCAACGTGAAAATGATCCTGAAGTGATTCAGTTACCCTTCTAGTTTTATCTTAATTTTGGCTCTTGAAAGGCAGTTTAGGGCCGTTGTTTTAGAGATGATGATTCCTCAAGAAAAAAAATCGATTCTGTGAATCGATATTGATCAAAGCATAGAGAAATGATCCTAAAAATCAAATAACAAATTTCAACAAAATATTCTGGGGACAAAAAAAATCAATTTCGAAAAATCGGCAAATGAAATATCGATAAAAAAATCTTTCTTTTTAGATCGACATTAATAATATTTTTTAAAAAAAAACCTGTGTTTTCAATGCAGAAATCAAAAACACCAAATATTTAGGAAAATTAGGGTTTTTTAAAAAAAAAAAATGTTTTGTGCTTTTAGTGATTGCCTACCTTCAGGGTTGAAATGCAAAAGTGTAAATTGTCTTAATTTCTATGAGGATGTTGTGATAAAAAACAGAAACAGACTTAAGAGCAGAACGAATCTTAAAACTTTGGCTTATTATATTTGAGAGCATTAGACACAGTGTGTTGTTGTCTATTGTTTGAATTGTTATTCTGTGTGCAAACCTATATATGGCCTATGGGCCACACAAAATTACAAGAGTCAATCAACTGTCCACTTTTAGGAACTCAGTTAAAAACGGTTGGAAGATTTACTTTTCTAGTTTACTCGACAAATTAGAAAATCAGTTATTTTATAAAATGACAAAAGTAAGGCAGAGAACATTCATTCAAGAAGTAAATTCAGTTCTTGAATTTCAACTTTTGAATCCTTTCAATAAAGTCTTAGAAACTAGAAGCGTACCTCAATCACTTAAGGAGGTATTTTCACGTTGATATCTTTCAAAATAAACTTTTTATAGACACAAAACAAATTATTTTGAGAAAAATATCAACGTAAAAATACCCTTAAGTGATTTGAGCTACCCTTCTAGTTTCTAAACCACATTCAAGTTTCTCTTTATTTTGCACCTGATACTACAGAATAACCATAAATAGAAAGTATTTTACAAACTAGAAGAGTAGCTCAAACATCTTCTGAAAGACAAAATAAGTCAAAAGAGGCGCGTTTTCACTTTAAAACCACTTTAAATAAAAATGTTGAAACCTTGGCCGAGAGAGAGGCTTCAAGTTGATATATAAGTGCCAAGTCTAAATCTGTACAAATTAATGACGTCTTTGGCAATGTGCAAAATGTCTAAAACAACAAGCCAATCTAGATAATTTCATTAAGGTTTTTCTTTCTTTCTAAATTGGCTATTATATACATTGCCTAAAATTGAGTTAAGTTGATAAGTGAATGTTCAGAATGACTTTATTTTTCACATTGACCAGGTAACATTTCTAAAAAAGATAAAAAGGGCGAATTGAAAATCTGCTTAAGTTTCAGTTCTAATACATCTCTGTTTATTTAATCCCATGACAGTGAAAAAGCCCTTTTTCTAATGTCTACCCCAATACAGAAATACAGAAATTTAGCTGTAGGATTCAATTAAAAAAAAAGGTAGAAGAAACGATTAAAATTCGACGAAGGATGAAAAAAAAAGGTCTTAACTTTAGTTTCTTCTCTACAAATACAACATTAGATAATAACTTAAGGATTAAAGTTAAGCTTGTGATTGCCTTAAGTCAATTCAAGTAGATCTTCGATTAATAATAATCGTATTCTCTGACATATGGTCGCTTTTTATTGGGTGACGGAAATCGTTTCACTGAATTTCAATTCCACCTTTGTTTTAAATTTTCATGTCACCTGTGACACATAGAAGCAAAAACATCCTGCTTTAAGGTGGTTTTAAAGGTGTAAATGGGGGGGGGGCTTCTCGAACAACAGGTGCAAAATGAAAGAGAAACTTGAATGTGGTTTAGAAAACTAGAAACGCAGCTCTCAATTACTCATGTTGATATATCTTTCAAAATAAGCTTTTTATGTCAGTTTGAAAATGACTCAACAGTAATGTATGCAAGCCAATAATATTTTTTTAAATTTTGTCTCTAAAAAAAGTTTATTTTGAAAGATATCAACAACCATCTACAGTACATCTATTAGTTGCTAAAACACTTTTGCTCGAGCCTGAAAGACGAAAATTAGCTGGTCATTAACCATCTTATGATTGCTTTTTGAACATTTAATTTGTCCTTGTAGCACTAGGCGGCGCCACCATTTCTCCATATAAATACATAGACAACATGACAATTCATACCAATTTTTGTTGTTTTTTCAAGCCAAAATTTAATTATTTCATTATTTTGTCGGGTTCTGTTTGCCCATGTGTTGTTGGCAAGTGGGGGATATTGTCAATAGGGGCTTTGGGGTGTTTTTCATGGTTTAAATAGATTGCATTTCAATGAATTAGTGTAATATTCCGCCTATGGAGATATTAACATGGGTTCAGAAAATTGCAGATACGAATATTATGCATTTTTTTTTGGCTAATAATACCTTTTTTGTTGAATGGTACATTATTTGGGATCATGTTAATGTCTATTTTAAATTCATTTAGTATGTTAAAGGATTTTTAAAAATTCATTTTTAAACCATACACTTTTTTTAATGGGGAATATCCCTATAATAAGTATGTATTATGAAATGTAATGTGGCGCCATCTGAAAATGGAGGGGGAAGTATTGAATGAAACATTTAAATAGCCACCTTAAAACCTTGTACACACATATGAGTTAAATGAATTCAAATTAAATGTGTTTAAGGTGAATTCTACGGAATCCAGTTAAGGACATGAACCAAATTAAAAATTGACTTTAATTATTAATATTTTAAATTAAAATACTAAATCAATATTTTAACGTCAATAGATTATCTGATTATATTTAAGTATTAACTCAATATTTTCAGATTATTAACTGAATAAATTGAGTTCGACATATTGTTTGTTTGTTCTTCACGGGGCTCTGTAGAACACATTTATTATTTAAATGCATTTAAATTATCAGGTGTGTGTGTACTAGGTATAAGTTTGTTTTCATGTCATTTACAGAAAATGAAGAAGAATCAAAGAAAGATGTTTTTAATAAAAAAAAAGATTTAAAAAAAATCCTTTTCTACTTTTTAAAATGTTTCTTAAATTCTTTTCTTTTTTCACAATGTATAAATCTACGTATAATCTATATATATATATATATATATATATATATATATATATATATATATATATATATATATATATATATATATATATATATATATATATATATATATATTTCTTTTGAAAAGAAACCAGTTTCATGCAAATTCAACGTTAAAGTTTTTCTGTTTCTGGTTTAAGATTAAAGAATTTCAGGAGTTTTTTTTCTTTTCTTCTTCTTATAGAAAAAAAAAGATATGTCAAAAAAAGAACATTTTAGGGGTTGAATGAAAATGGATGAAAATCAATACGAAAATACGTTGTTTGATATTAGGGATATATTGAGAATGAATTTTCTTTCTTTACAAAAAAAAAACCTCCTCCTCTTCTGAATTTTCTAGTTTAATATAAACTTTTTTTTTCTGTATTGATTTCATAACTTAGTGAAGTATTTTTTTTTTTACTTTCTACCCAATTTATTCAAAATAAAACCAGTTTCTATCCAAACTCTTACTGGAAACTTATTTTAATCAAACTCTTAAATTAAAAGTTATACTTAGACATTTATTATTATAAATTATTATATATATTATAAGCACTTTGTATGTGTGTGTATATTATGAAATAATATAAACATATTGAAGGGTGTTTACAAAGTGTGGATTTTGACTATACTAATCAGTACACTAATTTAACCATAGTTAATTTTCTAGTGGAAATAAATTTGCTTACATTAACCACGGTTAAAATTCTAAACAATGAAATTAACTCAACTGCATTGATACAATGTAGATAATAACCACATTATTGAATTTGGTTAAATAGGCTACTTCCTGTTTTTAAACCATATCTAGCCTATAAACAAGATGGCGACTGTTTAACAAGAAGGAAACCCCAACAGGAAATGACACAAAGTCATTTAAACACAGATAAAAGTGTTTTAAAAAATTTAAACACATAAAAATACCACCTCAAACTTGTCTGTAGTTAACTTACTTAACTATAACATTTGTTATTTAACTGCAGTTAAATTTTTGTAGTAGAAACTTGGTATATAAGCAGAAATTGAAAGTAGGTTAGAAACTAGAACAGGTAGTTGAAAGTACTTAATATGTTGATATCTTTCAAATTAAGTTCAGCCATTTTCAAACTGACATAAAAAGCTTATTTTAAAAGATAGCATCATGAAGATACTAGTAAGTGATTGATAGCTGCTACCCTTCTAGTTTTTTACAAGTTGCTTCTTGAAAGAGACATAATAGCAAGGAGTTCAAAATGCGTTTACACTTTAAATTAAAAAAAAAAAACAATTGAAATTTGTTAGAAACTAGAATTGAAGATAATACAAAAATTATTTTCAAAATAAGCATTTTATTGCAATTTACAAAATCATGAAATTTTACATTTCAAAATGAGTGATATTAAACATTTTTTGCTAACAATGTTGGATGAAGAGACTCTTTTGAGTTATTTTTTTTTTGTAACACCCTGTGATTTTCATTCTAAAAATGTTGAATATAATAAGTTCTTGATAATAATGAAATAATAAATTTTGAATCATTTTTACATTCATAAGTTTTCAACCAAAAAAAAAAGGAGACACTTGTATTAATAATCAGCTTTGCGTGAAATTGAACGAGGATAGAAATGAAGGGGGATGGGGGGGGGGTGGTTAGAGGGTAAAAGTATAACATTAAAAAAAGAGATTTACAGGTGTGTTTTTGTGGTAAGAAGTAATGAATAAATTCAATGTGTAAATTTTGCGGGGTCTCTTTGAATTTCATACAACATTTTTATGTTCACTACTTTTCTTGTTCATTCAGACTGTGTTTTCAGTAACATTTATCAATTATTACTGGAAAATGGTGAAATTAAACCTGAAAATGAAAGAGAAAAAATTTACATGTTTTTACCATTGTTTTTCGATAAAACCGTTTTTATATTTGGTGATTTAGTTCCATTTATTGTGTCGGTAAAAGGTTTTATTTTCGGTCTTGTTTTCATTTCACCTCATTGTTTGAAAAATAAAAGAATGAGTTTTTGTGTTTCTCTAAAAGAGATAGTCCACACACACAAAAAAAGACTTCCATTAGGACCTTTTGCAATGAAAGGCTCTAATGTCCAGTGGCAGGAGGACATTTATAAAGACTAACTTTCGATTTGTCACGATTACAATGATGTGTTTTTTTTCACCCCTTTGTGTTCACATTTGAATTCTCTTTGTTTGAGGTTTCTATAAGTGTCACTCTGTTTGATTCTTATGTCTCTACTTGAAAGGTGAATTCACATTACTCAACAATATGTCCTTGCAGAGGAATAGGACCTGAGTTCTGTTTTTTGACAAGCTGAAGTTATGGCAACTTGCTAGTCTCTAATACCTTGTACACACGATGAGTTAAATGAATTCAAATTAAATGTGTTTATAGATGAATTATACGGAATCCAGTTAAGGACATGAACCAAATAAAAATTGACTTTATTATTAATATTTTAAATTGAAATACTAAATCAATATTTTAATGTCAATAGTTTATATAATTATATTTAAGTATTAACTCAATATTTTCAGATTAATTAACTGAATAAATTGAATTCGATATATTGTTTGTTTGCCCTTCACGAGGCTCTGTAGAACACGTTTATTATTTAAATGCATTTAAATGATCAGATGTGTACTACGTATAAGGTTATACTTTGAAAACGATTTTTTGAATTCACTATTTCACTATTTTGGTAATTTAACATGGCCGCCAAGATTACCAGATATGGCGGCTCCCAATTTTGTTTCTTATGGGATTACCTTAAAATGGAAATCTGATTTTATTTGCACCAATTAAAAGTGAACATAATTGAAGAAATCAGGCACATTACTTGCCGAATTTGCTGTTTGAAGTTATGAAAAATGCCATTTGTAAGCGCACAGATTTGCAAACGCAATGCAGGTAGCCATTATATAAAAGTGTAAGAATTTAAAAGTTTTATTTTAACTTTTTGTTGTTCTGTTTATAAACAAAGAAACAAAATGCGATGATCCTGATATTTCTACAATTTGTTGAGTAATGTACATCCTCCTTAAATGGAAGATGATCTTTCTTTCTTTGAACTCAACACTGACATTCCTGTTTTCTTTTCTGCCTGCGGTGTATGTATATAGTCTAGTCTAATCTAATTTGATGACAAAAAAAAGCAAAAGAGAGGAGGCATCATGTGTATTCATTACCATACAAATATACTGACAGATTAATCAAGTTTTTCTTCTTTCTTTCTTCCCTTTCATTCTTTCATCCAGTTCCAGGTCTCTTTTTATTATTTCTATTATTTCTATCATTTCCCTTGACGTTGTTGAATCTCTCTCTCTTCTTGAATGAAGAAATTCAACAATGCCACCACCGCACCAGAAAGACTTCAAACTTCTTCATTGAAGGACGACGACGGCTACGAGGTTTTTGTCTTTTATTTTCATTTTTCTTCTTCTAAATCCTGTGGTGTGGTCCCCGGGAATCTTTATTTCCTATTATTCCAATTTATCTTTGTATTATAAAAAGGCGTAATCAACTATTTTCATACAATGGGCCACAATTATAAGTTCTAATAATTTATTAATTGTATTCTTAACAATTTCTTTTTATAAGTGAAAACATCTTTGCATAATTTCGTTATTTTGCATTTTGAAAAAAAAAAACATTAAAATGTTTTCTAAATATGAAACATTAAACTACCCTTCTAGTTTCTAAAACACTTTCAAGTTTCTCTTAAAATGTTTTATGAAAAGCTGATTTTTGACCTCCATTGCTCTAAAGAGCAATGGAGGTATATAGGATCATGCAAGAAAAGGGGAAAAAAAGGATGTCTGTGTGTGTGTATGTGTGTGTGTCCGGAACCGATTTAGTTCCTCGAACAACTCAAGAACGGAATGAGATAAAGACATGCAGTATTTTTTATTTGATTCCGTGGGTCAATATGAAGCTCCTGACAAAAAATTAGAAAATTTTACCCAAGGGTTATTTTTTTATGAATTTTTTAGAAACAAATTTTGAGTTTTTGGTCATAATTTTTAGTGGGTCGAACAACTCGAAAACGGGGCCACCTACAATAAAATGTCATCAGACTTAAAATGATGTAAACATTCTGACGATGAAACTGGAAAAAAATTGGAATTTTAGAGCGATTCGATATATAAAATTTCGATTTTTTAAAAACGTAATTTTTTTTTCAAAAAATCTCGATTCTTCCTCTTTCCAGTTGTAGCATTCGAAAGGGGGGACTTTTCTATTATTTAGGAGGGGTGTTCCTTTCTATGTTCTGTTATTATTTTTGTATATTAGAATACATGTGACGTATTTTCATTTTAAACCCATATTATTACAAATGAATGACGCATGCGCATCACATGTAACTATGTCATGTACATGAGTACATACATGTGTGATTATCTATATACATATGCGCACACGTGTGTACATGTGCGTACACATGCGCACACGTGTGTACATGTGCGTACACATGCGCACACGTGTGTACATGTGCGTACACATGCGCACACGTGTGTACATGTGCGTACACATGCGCACAATGAAAAAAAGTTGGTTATTTGATATATGAAAGCATATATTAAAGCAATGGAGGTCTATAGGGTTCCTTGAATCCCTTGTTTAATTCTTGGTTATTCTTGCATTTCAGAAGAGCAATGTTCACTGGAAGTAGAAATTGAAACTAGAACGATTAGCTGACTCTGATATCTTTCAAAATAAACTTTTTATAGACAAGAAATTAAAAAAAATATTGTCTGCTTAAAGATGGTTCGATTTTAAACTCCCTTAAAAAATTCCTTTCATTGATCCAGCTATCCTTCTAGTTTCTAAATTAAAAGTTTTCTCATTTTCAAACTGTCATAAAAATTATTATTTTAAAAGATATCAGGTTAAAATTACCTTTCTAGTTTTTAAAACACATTGAAAGTTTCTTTTCATTTTGCACCTGAAAGACAATCCAAAGTTTGTAAGGAGTTTACACTATAAAGCCCCTTTCACACTAGCAACCTCCAATGCAATTGAACTTGCAATGCAACCTGTGATGTGACTTGCAACTAGAACTTTGTATGAAACTTCTTTATCACACTATGCAACCTAGTTGTAATCAATTTTTTAAAACCTCTTTGAAAAATAAAATGGCGTCCAGACAACAGGCAGACATTATTTACAGGACGCCATTATGATTAGCCTCTTTCAGGAAGTTCATAAACCGGAAGTCATGAAACCGGGAATTCGTTCAATGTTACATATGTCATTTCCGGCAAACAGCCTGATTGGTTGTTTGTCAGAAAGTTTGCTTGAAAAGTCTCTCAAAGTTAAACCTGTGCAACTCAATGAGACTGAGTTTGACACTAGTTAAAAGGACAGTTTTATCAAGTTGCATGTTGCATATCACATTATAAACAAGGAAGTTAAGCCTGTTTGAAACAATGAAGGTTAAACTAGGATCGCTTTCTACTGCGCATGTGCATTGTTGAAATGCACCAATTGAAGTAGATGATTGTTAAGTGACTGTATTCTGCACATGCGCAGTAGAGAGCAACCTTAACCTACATTCAAATGAAAGTGTGAACCAACCCTTAATTATAAGTTGTTAATTCGACAAAAAAAAATAACTTATTTTTTTGGAGACATAAATTTTAGTGAAATGTTTTTTTCTTCTTTTCTGAATGGTTCTTAATGATAATTATGATGATGAACATTAAGATAGAGGCTAATTGTCTCCGCTGTTTTTCATATTATTTCAGTGGAAAAAGGAAGAGAGGAGGTAGTTAGCCTGGGGGAAAGTGGGGTATGTTTTATGTTGTTGTTGTTTATAATAAAATATATCATCATCCCCCCTTAATCCATCCTTGTCCTTATATGTTTATTGTTTAGTCTTTTAGTTCTGAAATTAATGGCAGCTTATTATTGTTATTATTCAGAAGAGGAAGAAGAAGAAGAAGAAAAATCCAATTTTTATTACCAGGTTTTCTCATAATTATACTTTGAATAAACCTTTTTTTTTTCTCTTTCGGTTTCTCCTTTAAAATACTTAATTGTTAAGAACTTAATAATAAGATATGTTTTTTTTTTGTCTTTTGCTGCTGTTTTTGCATTTTGTAGGTTTTATTATTTGTTCACCAAATGAATAGGAGTTGAGTTTCATAATAATAACCTTAAAATGGTTTATTATTAATATTTTAAATTGTTGTTGAGACAATTTTCTTCTCTCTTTGAATTAATAGAAAAAAATATTCTCATAACAACTCATCTTTTGTAATTACTGAATATATTAATATATGAATATATATATAATATTAAATATTGAATTTCCTTGGTGTGTGTCTTATTTTTATTTGAAAACACCGTCTTTTATTATTCACTATTTATTGTTTGTCTGTTTGCTATTATTATTATTCAAATTATTGTTCTCGAGAAAAAAAAGACATTATATTTTCATATGTTTTATAAAAATGAATACACAGCTTAATAAATAAATATATTTAAAAACAGGTTATTGAGAAGTAATTGAATAAAAGTATAAAATTAGCAATTTAGTGCTGAAAAGTGATCTCTGAAATGTTTTTATTTTTCACTTTCCACTTGATTAATTTTTTCTGGGTTTTACTTTTAATGGAAATTCAAGATTTTTTATTATACACTATGTCTCAGAATAAACTTTCCAAGTTTATTATTAAAGTGTATTTGTTAAAGCAAAGTTTTTATCAAAAGTTGATGAGTTCAGCACTACCTTTGAACGCTGAATAGATGCTGAATTAATGCTGCATGTGGACTTTTACGTCCCTCTGGCATAGGCCTATTTGGCTGCTAGCAGAGTACTATATAGTTGTAATTGTAACTGTACTAGATATTTATTTTGTTGTCGTCCCTCCAGATGGCGCCAAATACAGTGACTAGTATGTTCTATAGGAGGTATGTCTCTTCACCCCATACGCGGTTTTGAGAAAAATTATATTTTTCAAGCGAACGTTTTTCAGGAGAAACATTACGGGAAAATAAATTTCAAAGTGTTTTAAAAACTAGAATAATTGGTGATAATAAGTTTTTTTTTTCAAGATGGATATATTTCAAAATAAACTTTTTATGACAGTTTGAAAAAGGCCTTAAAACACCTAAAAATGTGTCATTTTCAATCTGAACTATAAAATGTTTATTTTTTAAATATATTGCCATGAAAAAAATTAACATAATCTTTTACCATTCTAGTTTTTAAAACTTACTTTCGGGTTTATCCTGAACGACAGAATAACTCCAACCACAGGAACCTAATGTGATTAGGGTGGAGACACTCTTCAATTTTCAACTCGAATGTGTCTGACATTAACTGGAGAAGTGTTAAAAAGGGGCCTCTGTAAAATATGATTTTTTTTTTAAATAATGTATTTCATGCAAATTCACTTTCTTTATCTCCGCCCAACTCATTTTAATGTTTTATGACAATAATATACATTTTTTGAAGCACCGAGTATTCACTATATACTAGAAATGCAACAACTCTTTCTAGACACGTTGAGATTGATTTGGATTTTCATAGAAAAAGAGGGGGAAAATAACGAGCCACCGTTGCAGTGAATGAATTCTTTCAGGCTGTTTTTCTTACCATTGAACTCTTTATATAATATTAGATAAAATACAATATATTTTGCACATTTTCCTCATCTTTTCTTCCTCTTTCTAGAGAAAATGTTGGTAAAAAAAATCCTAAGAAAAAAAAAAGCTTCCTTTCTCGGTTGAATTGCGATTTCTTCTTCTTCGTCACTCGCACATTATTTACGAGCTCGTATGCTTCTTCTATATGTGTGTGGTCAACTGGTCACTTTCTTTGTGGTGGAATAAAAAGGGGAGGGGGGGCAATCACGTTTAAAATACGAGCTCAAAGTTAGCCATTTTTGCACAGAATTCTGTTTTATACCTTAAAGATCATGATCATCATTTTATTATTTTAGGTTTAAGGAGGTTTTAAACTGTAAAAGCCTCTCAAAGTCTTTGTTTTAGAAACTAGAAGGGTTGCTCAATCACTTCAGCAGGGCCGGATTTAGACTTGTTGTGGCCCTAAGCTATAACATTTATGAGGCCCTTTCCCCTCCACCAAAAAATTATTACACAATTTTTTTTAACATTTTAATTCCTTAACATTTGTGTAGTGGTGTGCCAGTGAAATATTTCAATTGAAATTTCAATGAAATATTTCATTTCATTGAAATACTTCACAGGTCTCTGAAAGTGAAATATTTCAAAAAGTGATAATTTATTTGGAAAACTTGTATTCAAGTACCAAAACCAAAAAAAAAAAGAAACACTGGTGCATATAATTGATTCATAAGAGCATTTAAGCTTGTTTGCAATCAAAAACATGTCATAACCCTCAAGTGGACCCTCAAATTCCATTTTAATGGAATAGGTGATGTTTTATATGATGCTACACCTGATTCTAAAGATGACCTTTCTAACTCTGAACACTTTGATGATTAAACTTCTTGTTCATTTTAATTAGGGAGTGCAATCCAGGACGTATCGACAAATCCGATCAACCAATTTAGGGAATGCAATCCTAGGATTTCGGATCTCAGGATCGCATTCAATAGATTCGTCGATACGTCCTGGATTGCACTGGATGCACTAATATGTATAGACAGCATAATACCGCTTGTTCGTGCTCCTAATATCTCATGTTCCTATGTGTGTTTATTTTTCAATAAATTTCACAACTTTTTATAAATTTCATGAAATTGCCCATCACTACATTTGTGGTACGAAACAATATGAGAAACAGAAAATAGAAAACAAAGGGGAAGGTTAGTAACAGTCTAACAGAGCAACTTTAAGAAAACAAAATAAAAAAAAAATTTTGGCTTTCATTATTTTATCTTAACTTTGTAAGACTGTGTTAAAATGGAAAAATATTTTTTGATGAAGTGAGGCCCCTTGTATTGTGAGGCCCTAAGCTGCAGCTTTTTTAGCTTATAGGTAAATCCGGCCCTGCACTTCAGGTTATTTACGGTTGATATATTTCAAAATAAACGTTTTAAGATAATATTTTTGAATTTTTGTCTATAAAAAGTTTATTTTGAAAGATATCAACGGTGTTTCTCGAACTCTTGATCATTATTCTGGTCTTTCAGGTGTAAAATGAAGAAGAATATGTATAAAGAATATATATAAAGAATATATATATATATATTATATATATATATTATATATATATTAAGCCAGGTGTGTGTGTGTGTGTGATCTAAAGCTGTACAACTATTTATATAAATTTAAATGAATAAATGAACCGCTTTTTTTTCTCAAGGTCAACTATATGTTGCACACTCCGCATCCAAGAACCCCATGATATTAAATTGGAGAGGGGAAAAGGTTGGAAAGGGTAGAAGGGGGAAAAGTGGGAGGGGGTGACTGAAAGGAGTAAAAAAAAGAACAAACAACGCGCATGCGCACACCAGAGAAACTGAAAAACTTATTTTCTCTTTCAAATATAAAAAAGGGGAGGGGATAATAGTAGCAAAATTAAACTACAGTTTATCACAGGCAATTGTGCCCAGCATTAAAATTTCTTTTGCTCATCCCTTTTATGAACGTCATCAATTTCTAATTGGTTTGTTACTTGGTCTGACGTCATAAAAGGGCGGAGGAAAAGAAATTCTAATGCTGGGCACAATTGCCTGTGAATTTTGCTCCCGTTATTTATGACGGATTACCCCACTAGTTTCAAAATAAGCTTTTATGTCATTTTGAAAATACCTTAATTTTAACCAAGACGATATTTTCTTTTAATTTTTTTTAAATATATGAAAACATGAAAATACTCTTAAGCTACCCTTCTAGTTTCTAAAACATTTTGTAGTTTCTTCGAAATATTTTTTCTGTTTTGATGCTTGTTTCCTTTAATCCTCGTTTTTATTGTTTGTTCCTGGATTTTGTCTGAAAATAAAAGTAAGTCTCGCAGGAAGAATGAAGTTTGCTTTGAAATCTAAATTCATGTCTAAGGAATAATAATATTACATAATAAAAAAAATATTTCACCCCCCATTTATTAGATAGAAAAAGGAGATTCTGGTGTTTTTTTTTTTACGTTTTTATCTCTTTTTAAATAGAAAAAAAAAACGGGATTTAAGTTGTAAGGAAAAAAAAGGGAAGTTTTAAGGTTTTCCATTTTTCCAAATTGTAAAATATTCTTTTTGTTAGAAAAAGAAAGATAGGTCTTTATTTTTGATATGACAAATTTCTAAAATGAAAGCAAGTGTGAGATATTATTTATGAGAGAAAAATCTCTTTTATATATTCGTCTTTAAAAATACAAAATGATCTACTTTAGAAAATCTGTGTTTCAGATTTTTTTTTCTCTTTATTTCATATTTAATATAGATATATATTATATTCAATCTTATTTAATGACATCAAAACTTGTGTTTTCTTTCCACTTGGTAGAAACTTAAGAAAAGTTAGAAGAAGAAAAAAAAAAACCCTTGTGATTAATTTACAGGGCTTTGGTTATGATTTTAATATTCTTAAGTTGGTCTATATGAGTACTGTATATATACATGTATTATGTGTTGTATTATTAGTCTCAAGTTTAATTAAAAAGTAATTTATCAGTATTACTTTATTGTTGAAGCTGAAAATTACTTTCTCTTTCTCATATACATAATTCAAATTCATCATCATCATCATCATTCACACACTCATTCGGTTTCAATTTACTTTGATGTTAAAAAACAAGAGTTATCATTAATTAGTACCAATATCTTTCTGTCTCTTTCTTTTAATTAAAAGGTGGCTTTCTAGATATTTTATTTTGTTTTTCTTCCCCGTTTTGGCGCCACTGCAGTGTCAACTCGACACTCATTTGTAGATTTTAACTAATAATTAAAAAAAAATATGAAGACAAAATTGACTAATTTTTGCAAGCTTTTCTTTAAGTTGACATTGAGACCGTTGTCATTTTGCGTGGATTTTCTATTTCTCCTATTTTAAACAACTCCCCCCCCCCCCCCAATAAACTTAGAGACAGCTGAAATTGTGTACACTGTTAATCGATCAAATTTTGACGGAGGATCTCCTCTTATAAGAGTCTCCGGTTACCTTAAATAACGTACTTTTCAAATTCAAAATGCAGGGTTATACCTAGTACCCACACCTGATAATTTAAATGCATTTAAATAATAAACGTGTTCTACAGAGCCCTGTGAAGGACAAACAAACAATATGTCGTCGAATTCAATTTATTCAGATAATAATCTCAAAATATTGAGTTAATACTTAAATATAATAAACATTTGACAAACTATTGATTTAGTATTTCAATTTAAAATATTAATAATTAAAGTCAATTTTTATTTGGTTCATGTCCTTAACTGGATTCTGTATAATTCACCCTAAACACATTTGAATTCATTTAACTCAAATGTTTGTACAAGGTATTAGGAAACTTAAATATAGAAAAGTCAGTGGTGGATATACCGCATTACATACGAGTATGAGGGCAGTTCGTCACGTGTCTTAGTAGAAATAAAACAGGAAATTAGAAATCGGGGAGAACTTCAGTTGGCTCCGCCCTTTTTATGACGATGGGCAACTTCTAATTGGTTTGTTGTGTGGTTCGACGTTGAAAAGGGCGGAGCATGTGTTACCTCAGACTACATAACCAACCAATTAGAAGTTGCCGGTCGTCATAAAAAGGGCGGAGCCAACTTCTGTTTGTCCCGATTTCTAATTGCCTGTGAAATAAAAGCTTGTATATTTTTCTATATTTACTTGTTACACACGTTATGTGTTCTAAAATATAAATGTACTTTTTGATTTCAATTAAGATTTTCATGAAATATTAAAAGAAATTGAAAAAAAAAATTACCTATGAAGTTCAAGCAAGTTTGTTTTTGCATTTTGCATTTTGCAAGCTGTATTTGTTGAAATTTTTAATGGAAATTAACTTGTTTTTTCTAAATCGTGATTTAAATAAGAAATATCCGATTTTTTAAAAAAATAAAAATTATAATTTTTTTCCCATCTTATTTTCTCTTTCTTTCTTTCTCTAATTAAAAATAAAAAATTATCATTTTCTGATTTGAATTTCTTTCATTATCTTTGCATTTATTTTCATTAATTATTTTTTACTTGTTTGATATTTATCTCTGTCTCTCTCATATTTTCGGATATTAGATGAAAGCCTTAATTATATTTCAGTCTGCGAATTTGGATTTTATTGAATTTTGAAATGTTAAGAAATGAAATGAATGAATTCATATTGAAAAATACAGATATCTATGGAGTGTTAATAATGGTAGTCAAAAGTGGTTTGCTTTTTATTTGCATTTTTTTTTTTGGCTTCAGGAATCAAGAAAAGAAGAAGAAGAAAAAGAAATCTCATTTCCTGCTGCCCCTTGTAATGTGGTTGAGGGTGTTAGCTTATTTCTGCGCATGCGCCATCCTCCTGTTAGAAATGAACACTGCCTAAAATGAAATGTCGAATTGGTTATTGATTAGGCACAAGAAATTGATTTATTGCTGTTGTGTTGCTTCATTTAGATTCATATACACACACTCCACCCACCCACCACCACCACCCACAAATACACAACATAGAAAAACAAGAAAAGGTGTTTTTAATAAAATCTTGTTAACAACAACAACAACAACACATGTTGTAAAATATGTTCATCATTCACAAAGAACAAACTTAATTAAGGTGGTTTTAAATTATTCTGTCTTTCAAGTGCAAAATGAAGAGAAACTTGAATGTGTTTTGGGACTATTTGGAAGCCTTTAAGGTGGCGGAATACATATTATTTTTGCTTTTGTCCCTCCAGAAGGTGCCACTGCAGTAAGCTCCATAGACATTTTTGTAAAATTTGGACACAAAAAAACGTCAAGTGAACTTTTATTAGAAACAACATTATGAAAAAATTGAAACTGTTTTCAAAACTAGAATGGTAAAAGATTATGCTAAAAGTTTTTTCAAAGCAATATTTTAATTAATACACATTTTATAGTTCAGTTTAAAAAAGACACTATTTTATCCTTTTTTTTAAACTGTCATAAAAAGTTTATTTTGAAAGATATCATCATGAAAAAACTTTTAACACTATCACCAACCATTCTAGTTTCTAAAACACTTCATTTTTTCTCTCGTAATGTTTCTCCTGAAAAGCATTTGCCGCCGTGGACCGCGGGTGGAGGGGGACGAGACCACCTATAGAACATAATAGCCACTACAGTGGCGAAGACAAAAATAAAATATCTATTCAGCCACCTTAATTGATTGAGCTACCCTTCTAGTTTTTAATCGACTTTGAAGTTTCTCTTCATTTTGCATAATTTACACTTTAAAACCACCTTAAATGCATGTAATATAGTTAGAAATACTGGATTTTATTAATTATATTCTTAGTTGTGATCAATATCTGCTTCCTGAAAGAGTATTGAAGGAAGCCCATAATGGCATCAGAATATAATAGTAAATGACGTCATGGTGTGAATATTTTATAAATTTCTAATAATATATTATGATTTTATGTGGTTAGGTTGTAGAAATAAAATATATTGACGTCATCTTAAGATGTTTTATGAAGTATGAGGGTTTTATGAGTAAACACTAAAGGGGGAAACTGAAAGTGTGTTAAAAACTAGAACGGGTAGCTGACATTTTTCATAATAAAACATTTTATGGATAAAAATTTTTTAAAAAAATATCACCAGCTGAAACCAAACTGACAAAAAAAAAGCTTATTTTGAAAGATATCAATGCGAAAACGACTTATTAAGTGATTGAGCAGCTACTCTTCTAGTTTCTAAAACATTTTCAAAGTTTTTTTTTCTTATTAAAAATTATTTAAAAGATTTTTTATGAAAAGCTAATTCTGGAACTCAGGTGTTATTCTGCGTTTTCAGAAGAGCAACACTAAGGAGAAATTGAAAATGTGTTAGAAACTAGAAAGGTAGATGAATCACTCAATAGTATTTTTCATGTTGATTTCTTTCAAAATACACTTTTTATAGTTAAAAAAAATTTATATTGTCTGCTTAAAGTTGATTTATTTTCAAACTGAACTTTAATAAAAAGCTTATTTTGAAAGATATCAACATGAATTTCTAGTAAGTGCTGCTACCCTTCTAGTTTTGTAAAACACAATCAAATTTCTCTTCATTTTTTCACCTGAAAAATAATAACCAGAGTTGGAAGGTGTGTTTACACTTTCAAAATCACTTTAATCAGAAAGAAATATAATTTTTATAAATTATTATATAAAATAATATTTTGTAAATTAATATAAAAAGGCTGCTGCTCTTACCTGACGGTGAATGGAATCCAATTCTAATAATTATTAATGTGTTCGGCTGCTTAAAATCCATTGGGATTCAGATTTCACGATCACTATTTACATATTAAATTAGGTCTAAATTAAATAATAAAACAGAATTCCATAGTTGAAATTAAAATATATGCAATTTGCAAAGAGAGAATTGTAAATCTCGGATGACTTCGAATGTAGAGAAGAATATCGTTTATAATTCAATATTTTTGACATGTTTTTCTTTCCGTTTTCTAAAATATTAGATAAAATCACGCAAACAAATACATCCAATTTACTAGAAAAGAGAGAGATTGATTCTTATCAAAACGCCAACTAAATATATAAACGTGTCTTGTCTGAGAAAATCACAAATAACTAGAATAAACAAAATGTGTGTTTTCTAGGTGGTTAAAGGAAAATTCATTCAAGTATATAAGATAAAGGGAAATAAAAAAGACTGGAAACACCTTTTCCCTTTCACATAATGTATTTTTTCAACAAAAAAGGGGTTTTATGAGAAGAAAAATTTGTGAAATATTTTTCAAAAAAAGACGTTCTAAAAATGAACAGAACCGTGAACAACTTTTTTTTTCTTCTCTTATTTGTTATTAAAGTTTGGTAAAATCTACTATTGAAAAATAAAACTTTCAAAAGACTACTTTTAAATGTGGGTTTAAAGTGTAAACACCTTTCAGGAGTTAAAGTAGTTTTACAAACTAGAAGTGTAGCTCAATCTCACTTTTCATACTCGTTTCATGTTGATATATTTTAAAATAAGTTTTTTTTTATCATAGTTATTTCAAATAATCCATTTTCAAGCAGACGATATTTTTTATAATTTTTTGTCTAATTAAAAAGTTTATTTTGAAAGATATCAACATGATATCAATCCTTAATTGTTTGAGCTTTCTAGTTTATAACTCTCAATTTCTCTTTATTAACAGTTGTTTTTCGAACTCTTCATTTATTCTGTCTTTCAGAAGTGCAGAATGAAGAGAAACTAGAAAGTGTTTTAGAAACTAGAAGAGTAGTTCAATCACTTAAGTCATTTTCATGTTAAAGTTTTTTTTTCTCTTTCAAAATAAGCTTTTTATAATCAAAAATTTAAAAAAACCGTCTGGGTCATTTTCAAACTCACTTAAAAAGCTTATTTTGAAATATATCAAACATGAAAATACTCTGGAAGTGATTGATCTATCTTTTCTAGTTTTTAAAACACATTCAAGTTTCTCTTCCTGAAAACGGTGCTGGTGCCTTTTAATACTTTAAAACCAGCTCATGAAACACAGAATAACCGGAATTTCGAAAATCATTGCAAATTAACTAGAAGCATAAATTGTTAAATTTATACAATATGATTTTTATGGCGGCCATTTTTGTTGTTGTGTGTGTGTGTAGTTTTTTTATAACCTTTGTTTTGTGTGTGGCCACCAAAGTGGAAATTTGTATGTGAATTGCAGTAGGTGAATCATTATTATGTCACTTCCTGTGTCATACACCTGGATTATTGTAAAGAATAGCTGAACTTGAGATACTAATTATTAAATCTCTAATTAGTAGTAGAGGTTAATTAATAAAGTAGCAATAAAAAATGTTGGTCAAGAAGACTCATTTCGGAAGTGAATGTAACTTCTGATGATGATGATGATGATGAATGGATGTTAATTACCGTGAGACTTCTCTTTTTTGCACGTGTAAAGGATTGCGTGTTGCATTGTTTCATCCTGTTTCTAATTTATTAATGCGAATGGAATCCAAAATGGCCGCCGTTTGGGGGGGGGGGGGGGGGAGGTGGGTTCCTCCATTTGCAAAATGGATGGTTGGGTCACTGGAGCGTGTTTCAATTGACCAATTTTTTTTTTGTGCTTTTCTGCCTGATTTTCTTGTTTCGTGACTATTTTTTCGTGAGAACAAAAACAATTTTCGTGTACTTTATGACTATAAAATTACAGTCTCTCAAATTAATAGTTTTCTGATGGAAAATAAAAAGCTTTTTTTAAAAAAAAATGAAAAAAGTTCATAGTTAGAAAACATGAAATAAATAAATTCACATGAGAATCTGATTGGAATTAGTGTATTATTTGTGTATGTGTGAGAGAGTTTCTCAACCCTTTCTTTGCTTTCAGACGGGATTAGGTGTGAATCAGCCTTTTTTTTGGTCTAGTTTTACCCTCAATTTCAGAAATGAATTCTCGATTAAAACTGGTTTATGAACAAGCTGATTTTCGAACTCTATATTAAATATATTATGTCTTTCAGAAGAGCAAAATTGAGAGAAATTAGAAAAGTGTTTACGAAACTAGAAGGGTAACACAAACATTCAAGGGTATATTTTAAACTGTTTTTCATGTTGATATCTTTCAAAATAAACTTTTGAGAGAGAAAAATTAAAAATTATTGTCTTCTTAAAGTTTATTTTAAAATATATCAACATGAAAATAACAATTAAATGATTAAACTAAACTTTTAATTTTTAAAAAACCTGACTAATTTCATTTCGTTTTGCACTTGAATGACAGAATAATTAAGAGTCCGAGAGGCGTTTACACTTTTTACGGCCTTATTTTAAAATGTTACTGGCGACAAAGCAAAGCTTAAACAAAGTAAGACTTAAAAATTTACTATAGACTCGCAAAATAGAAAATTTTGCTAAAATCCTGTTTTAAGTTTAGCTTTATTTTAAGCAACGTTTTAGAGTACCGTGAAGGTTAATTTCTCTTTAGTCTTCTTGCTTTTCTCAGTTGCAGAATAACCAGAAATCAATAATTAGCCGTTCAAATTAAATATCCTTAAATAAAGATGAGTACAAGTTATTTTCTAAATTCGATTTATTTCTAGTCAATGGGACCTCGGCTCCTATCAAATTTAAAATCTCTTAAACATGAAAATCGGATGTTTCTTCATACGATTTACATGTAGGCCCTACAAAGTTACAACAAATATATTATTCATAGAAAAAACAAACAAACAAATGTTTGCATAATTCATAAAACATTTGAATTATAAGATACAGCAATTTTTTGTTGTTGTTGAAAATTGGACGAGCAAATAATATGTACATTTTGATATATTTGATAATACATGGAAACAAATAGAAAGATTCTAGAAAATAACAACTAAAGTCATATGTTTGAACACGGATATGGTGTTATATTTTAGAAATATATATATTTTATCATCACTATGACCTACTGAATGCAATCCATCAAGATTGAAGCTTTAGGTAAAAAAATAAATAATACATTCAGAGATAGATTTGAATTGCAACACAAAAATAACAACTCCGACATTTCCGCAATTTCTTTTTATATTTTACATTATAGACACACAACAACAACAACAACAAAAATAAGAGAAATTGCTAAATAAAACATTTCAAAATGGAATCAATTCTTGTATTTTTGTTGTTGTGACATTCAATCAATGACCCACCAATCATATATCTTCTCAAGTTTGAAACTAACATTGTTAGAAGAAAAAAATAGACAATGGCTTCAAAATGTTTTTGTTGGATTAAAAGAAAACACTTTTCGTGTGTATTTTTTGTTAGGACCCCCCCCCCCCCCCAACATCAAAAGAAAAAGAAAAATTCAGAGAATTTTCAGGGCTTTTTTTATTATAATAAATGGAATTTTTTTTTATTAATTTAATGTTCACTTTTATGTTGAGAAAGCAAAAAAAAAAAAAACAATGTTAAAAGTTTCTCACTTTTTCAAATGGTTGGGAGTATTTTATTTGACATCAATTCGATTTCTTTTTCTTATAACCTTAGTTTTGAACCTTTTGTATTATTCTATATAAAATAGAAATGAACAAGTTTTTATATTGACACGTTTCTCATAAAATTTTTAAGTTTGACAACATTTTTCGGACTTGCTCTTTTTTTTTTCTAGTTTTGCGTGTCTTTGTGTGTGTGTACTATATAGGGATATATATATCTAATAAATTCAACAATAAAATAAAATGTTCTGCTGCTATTTTCGAATATAAATGGGGTGCAATCGGAAACTAAAAGGAAACAGAAAAGTAGCACCCGTGGGGGAAGGGACGAGCAGTTGTCCTCCAAGATCTCACTATTTTGGAACCATAGTTCAATCATAACTTTAAAGGAAAAAAATAACAAAATTGTTAGAAAAAAATTCTACAAAATGGAAGAAAGTTATTTTGAAGTAGAAAACAACTATTCCTTTTTTTGTTGTCTCTAGAAGGAATCATAAAAATCCATCCTGTAATTAGATCGGTAATTTGGGCCTTTTGTAAGGGGCGTAAAGTTCTTGTTTTTCCCCTGTGTAAAGAAAACGTGTCCGGGAACTGCATAGCTCGACTTTCCCTTCTCAAGAAATCAAACATCATACATGCTTTCTAGAGAAGATTAAATATGGTGATTTTCAATGTGAAGATCAGATTATAAAGAAATGTATTTTATTTAGAAGTCATGTTTTCAAAATGGCTTCCTATGGTCTTATATTTGAGAAGAAAAGAGTGAAATCAAGCACATCCGGAAATTCTTTTCTTTTATGTGGAGTGAGTGTGGAGTAAAAACAGCCTCTTAGATTCAGGTTCAACACAAAGAAATAGTTTTAAGTTTCCGAATGTGTCCAAATTTAATTCATTCATTTCAGTTTGGCTTTCTGATAATATTCAACTTTACAACTAAAAGACGTTTCTGTGTAATTCAAGTTAAAAGGGGACCCTTTTTACTGTTCAAATAGATCTCATGTATTGAATTAAACATGAATTCCAATGGTTGTTTTGGGGGAAAAAAGATGTTTCTGTTGTTGTAAAAAAAAACACATAAACCTATACTGAGTTATAGTCTTTTTCTGTTTCTACAATAATTATTATTTAAAAAAATCGCATCTGATTTACAGTGAACTGACTAATGCTTAAACATAGGACTAAAACAAGGGATAATTGTTTTTAATTCTTCTGATTTGGGTTTCCTAAACTTTCATTTAGTAGGGCTCGGATATGTATGCAATATATCAAGCAAGTTCAACCAACAATTTTTTTTCTCAATGAGAAACACTGGTTAAAAGCTAAAACTCTAGGTGACAACTGATAGTAACAGGACATCTTAGCCTCAAACTAGCCTTTTTGATTAGAAAAAAAGCATAATTGCAGTTGCTCTATTTATGATAATGATTTCTTAACAATTGGCATTTTGGGCCACAAAATGAGAAAAATAGTTGCTTGATATTGCACAGGCCCGGACTGGCCCGGCAGGCTGACCGGTGATCGCCGGACAATTGGGGGCCCAAAAGAAAATGGGGGCCAAAAATAAATAAATTAAAAAAATGGGGCCAACACAATTTCATAGCCGGTGGGGCCAACCACTAGCCAGTCCGGCCCTGATATTGCATAATAATCCGAACCCTGTTAATTAAGTTTAAATTGACATAAGTTTCCTATGTAATCTTTCAATTTTTGTCTCGTTTTTATGGTTGTTTAAAATAAAAGATCTTATGAGATTAATGTTCAAACACACATGTTCCATAAAAATGGCTAAGTCAAATATAATAAAAAAAAATTGATTAATTAATATCAGTCTGAAGGGTAATTTGTTTTGGTTTCAAAACACTGTGAAGATGACAAAAAATCCCTCCGCCCCTTATATACTTGTGTCATACATTTATGATTTATCATATAAAATCGTGTTTCTCTCAATGTTGTTTCCAATAATTCAATAATAATCTATTTTAAGGCTGTAATATAATTAATTTTATTTATCAAAAATATGAAAATGTAATAAATAACTAATAAATAAAGTTTTTCTAAAAAAAAATATAATTTGTTTTAATTATATTTATTTATTTATTTATGTTTGAATTTTCTCAATGTATTTGGTTAAAGGGGTCAATGACTTCTGAAATTCTCAATCTATAATTTAGTTCATGTTTGATTCCATAGATGGAGCCACATATCTTGACTTTCTTAAAACAAGATGGCGGCCTCCATGTGTAACTTTTAGTTTTGAGAATTTAAAGTGCTTTTTTTGTTGTTTTATTTAGGTGAAATTTGTTTTTTTTTTCAACGATGGTTCAGCCGGGAGGACCTACGAAAAAGATAAAGACGTGTAGTGAAATAAACGAAGAATTAGATGGTTTTAAAACGAATATTTGTTCCGTTTTGGACGACGTTTACTTGTCACCATTAGAATTAGGTACAAAAAAGTGACTTAAGATGTTTATTCTGTCTTTCAGGAACAAAACTAAGAAACTAGAAAGTGTTTTAGAAACGAGAAGCGTAACTCAATCACTTGGAGATTATTTTCATGTTGATATCTTTCAAAATAAACTTTTTATAGGCAAAAATTAAAAATGTTGTCTTCTTAAAGTTGGGTCATTTTGAAACCAACATAATGTAGTTTATTTTAAAAGATATCAACATGAAAATAGCCTGAAGTACGAGTTTGAGAAGCGTTCACACGCGAAAACCTCGTTACTTGATGTAATTTTTTTTTAAATTTGATGTTATTTGTTGTCTCAGTTTCCGTATACATCGCAGAGATCTTAAATAAAAAAGAAGCTTCGAAGATTGTTCGGTAAAAACGTTTTTTGTTTGATTTGGTTTATTTTCGTTACTTGATTTTTTTCTTGGGTTGGGATTTAGTCAACTTTGTGATGTATTTCCATTGCCGAATCTTCAACATTTGAAAAGAATTCGCTCAAAACCAGGTAAAACGTTGATATAATCTGTAATTAAGGTTTTAAGCAATGTTAAAAATCTTGTTTTTGTGTATGTTTTAGGCCATAATCTCGAAGTTATAATATGTTTGAGTCCGAATAAAAGTGAATCAGAGGTGTCCACTGCTTCTTTATTGCCGAATAATATTATAACTGGGTTGGAATCGATGTGTCGGTTGGTTTCCATTCCAAAAACGGCACCTCTGACGAGAAACCAATACGAGTTTGCGATAACTCATTGGCCAACGTTGTTTCATGAAGATAAATGGTACTTTTAAAAGTTCTAAATCTTAGTTTTAAGCATTGATGCAGAGATTTCTGTTAATTTTTATATGAAAAAAGGATCACGAGAGCTTTGAATGGAGATCTTTTTACGAACGAGGAGAAAAAACAAATTGAGAAACACATGAAAACTGCAATCGGAGTCGCGCGAGAGACAATTAAATTGGTAACAAACAAATGGTAACGACATATTTAATGATATTGACGAAACCAGTTTTCTAAGAACGGAAAAGAAAGAAAGAATGTCGCAGTCGGTTGCGTTATTGTCGATCCTTCCAGCGACACCGTCCTTGCAACTTCCTCCGATCTCACTCGAGTTCATCCTCTTAAGCATTCCGTCATGGTTTGTATCGATCTCGTAGCTGCTTCTCAAGGTGGCGGTGCTTGGACCAAATCTCTTTTAAAAGCTGAACTTGAGAAAGTGGCCAACAAATCGTCTTTGCCTTACTTGTGTACGGGTTACGATCTGTACGTCACTCGAGAACCTTGTCTCATGTAAGTTATTAACGTTATAAAACGTTAAGAAATGGAGAGAAAATGTTGTGAGGCTTTTAACGATCGTTGCGTTTAGGTGTGCAATGGCTCTCGTACATTCCAGAATCGGAAGAGTATTTTACGGTTGTAATAACGTCGAAAGTGGGGCTCTTGGAAGTATTTACAAGATACACACGAAAAACGGGTTGAATCATCATTTTAATGTTTTTAAAGGTATTTTACATTCAGAATGCAAACTTTTAGAAGAATAAATTATTTTTATTGTATGTTTGGTTTTTTTTGTGGTTTTATTTAATGTTCTCATGTCAGGGCTATTTTATCACTATTAAAAAGAGAAAATATAAATTAATTTGATAATTTATAATTTTTCTTTATTTTCTATTGCTTTTAAATTTCGCGCAAAGTTGAGCTTTTTAATTTAATCAATAGATGGCAGCACCTACATAGTTTTTTTTTTAAAACAGTATTAAGTTATTGATAACGTCACGTTCGTTTGAAGCTAAATTTTATTATAGAAGGGGTCAACCAATATGGCGTATTTTTAAAATTTAACGTTATGCTTTAAGCGTACGCCATATTAGTTTTAATAAAAATTGCGTATGCTTCACAAATTTAGTTAAGATGAGTTATTCGTGCCCTTTTTTGTTTTTGTTTTTTAAGTTTCATTTACAAATGGACGACTGGAGGATGGATGGTGCTGAATATAATGGTAATTGACGGTTGTAATTCGACAGATTGTCATTTATAAACGATAAATTCAATCGTTATTTCAATTTCTAATCATATTAGAGATTGTGAGGACGTTGCAGAACCCGTGTCCTGGTCTTTACTGCGGTCGAACACTTTTATCTGATGGAAATTGGTCCATTTGTGCTGTTAGTTTTTCGTTTTCTACTTATTACCATTAATGCTCTGGTCAAGTATACGCGGCTTATTCTCTAGACCGATTAGTAACGTACAACTGTCCTTGATTGAATGCATTTATGATGAACTTGTCGTTAGCTATCACAACAATATACACTCCTCACATTACGTTGCGCCCTTTTTCCTTTACGGTTTTTGTGAATACTTTGTCGCTACATAGTTAACCAGAGCATAACGCATTTAATACTCTGGTTAACTGTAACTCCATTAAGCAAGAAGGAAAAGGAGTGATATGGGATAGGGATTCGTTATTGCTGCAAATAATAATAAGTTCATCGAAATTCAGTCGTTTAGGGCCATTCGACGTCACGCGTCGTTCTTTATATATTTATTAGCTTCTCAGGTATGAAGAGTATTGTTAGCCAGAGCATAAGGCCTTTTCGATAGTTATACGGACAGAACGTAAAAGAGTAATTTATTGAATCATTTGGTTTTCATTTTGTATTTTTCACAGTCGTGCGTGAGAGGTTCGCGGCCTAACTCTACATCGGCATGTACGCCGTGTATGGACGAGCCGAGTTTCTACGACTGGCTCTATCTTGGTTTTATGGCCCTTCTGCCCCTTTCTCTCCACTGGTTTTGTATTGATTTGGCCGCGAAGAGGCGAAGGTACAGGCCATGCGAGACTATCATACACGATAAACTGTGGTTTGTACACTAATTCAAGTGTATGTGTGTATCTAAAAAAGTTCTGTTTCGAAATCGATCCGTAATCTAACGATGAAAACTCGTAGCTTAACGTTTTTGACTTGATCGTTTCGATAAGTGGCTCTCGATTCGGGCCGTTACGACTTTGGCATGATCTAACGTACTTCGTTCTAGTTGAATGACGTAGTTTGTTGCTGTTTTTTTCTCTCCCTCTCGAATGTCAAACCATTGTTGTTGTTAGCTCATATTTGTTCACTTTACGAAATCTCGGCTTTGATCGAGTTTGATGCAGAAATTTTTATTCGTTTTTCGCAGTTTCACTCGAGGTGTTCTCGTTTTGCACGTATCGGCCGTCTTCGAGACTGTTTCCGCTGCTGTGATGGCCGTTCTCTTTGCTAGTCCTAGCGGAACCTTTAAGATCCACTCTTGTCGTGTTCAACGTCTTTCCGATTGGTACACGATGCTTCACAATCCGAATCCAAGTTACGAACGCACGCTTCATTGCACTCAAGAAGCCGTTTATCCGCTGTAAGAACACTTGTAGATCAAACTTCTACTCCGTTAAATCATATTTATGGTTTTATTGAGTTTCGTTTTGAGTGAAGACAGAGCAGGGTTGTAATTTTGGGGCTGGGCGAGTGCAGCAGCTGCCGCTGGTGCAGAAAGGGGGCGCTAGTTTTATTCTTGCCTTGGATGCAACCTAAACAAAACAAAAAAACTCAATCCACACAACCCCATATTCAACCGAAACTCAACTCCAAGGTAATCTGAACCCAACCTGATCTCAACCCCTAGTAAAGGTTCTGATTACGGCCAAATAATTATGCTGGAAAACCTAAAGAAACTTAAATGAAGATTTGTTAGAAACCAAAAAAACTGAAAGAGTCTGACAAAAAAAAAATGAAAAGATGTTTCTCATAATTTCTTACAAAAGTTACATTCGTTTTTGTTCGTTTGTAATTTAAGATACACTATCGTGTTCGTCTATTACGCATTGTGCCTCGCTCTTCTCTTGCTCGTGAGGCCGTTTCTAGCAAATAAATGTCTGCCGATAAGAGGAAAAACCTCGATCTACGCTGCTATGTATTTTCTACCAATTCTAGCTTTACTTCACGCTGTCAGCGGAGGACTCATTTGTAAGTTTTCGTCTTTTAGGTTATTTTTTTTTTAAATATATTTTTAATTGTTTTAACAATTTTAGATTATTCCTTTCCGTATATTACAATAATCCTGTCGGTTATTTCAAGTGCGGCACATTTTGCATTCCAACTCGATCAAGTATATTCGATTCTTTTGTTTACTTTTGTTCAAACTGGATTTTAAGTGTATTTTTGTTTTGATTTTTCTCAATGTAAAAGTCGATGAAATCTCTGTTTGTGACGACCGTTCTCGACGTTCGTAATCTGGTTATCTTATTCGGACATTGGATATTTCATGCTTACGGCATTGTGGCTGTTACCGAATTGAGACAGTTGTCATTTCGTGCAGGATTTTTGGCTCTCGTACCTCTTCCGGTCGTATTTTACATCTTAACCGCCAGGTTCACTGATCCAAGTAAGTTTCATTTGGAATGAAACTCGAGCTTATGTTTTTTCATCTATTATTTTTAATTATGAACTTATACAGAGTGTGGCAAAAATAACAAATTTGACACACCGTCTGTATAATATATTTGTAAATATCACACAAAAATAAATGAATACTAAGTAAATAGCCATATCCTTTCATTACGTATGAATTTCTAGCTATTTATTGTGCTGTCACCTAAGAATAGTAATTACTTTTCGTTGAAAATAGCCTCAAATGCATACAGGTAAGGATGTATTTGTTTTTTTAACGTTCTGAGAATGCCTCATGAGGGCAAAGCTACTGCCACAAGTCTCGAAAGGCTAAAGAAAATATAAAGATTTAAAAATTAAAAAAAACAATTCGACAAAAAGGGAAGAAAATCGTCTATCGACTTTTCTTTGTTTTCAAGAAACGTTTGAAATTCAAAAAAAAGTATTTAAATGCCCTGAAAAGGCCTTTGACGACCTGGAAAAGGTTAAACAAGAACCAAGATTCAAGAAATTTTAAAATTGGAAATAATTAAAAAAAAAATGAAAATATTTAAATTTTGCTTTTTATTTATTAAAAAACGGAAAAAATTCAGAAATTGTTTAAATTCAGTGAAAATTATTTGTCTCAAGAGGTTTCAATTGACCCCCAAAATATTTGCCACAAAAAGTTTGAATATTTAAGAATTTTAAAAATTCTTGAATTCTGAAAAATGGAAAAAAAAATTCAAAATTGCTTTTATTAAAAAAAAATGTCCCAAAAAACCGAAGAAAAAAATAGGAAACGCTCAGTGGGTCCAAAAATTATATAATCGATATTATGTTAGTTTGATAAAATATTACATATCGATAAATGTGTTGTAAGCCTAGCTAGTAAAATCACTTATTATCGGCGGCGATGCGCTGTTCATGTGACCTTTATTTCTCTTGTATAATTAAAAAAACCTACAATAATAGGTGTTTCTAATGCATATTTAAAAATAAAAGTTAAGAAAAGCTTGTCTAGTTAGTAATTTAACGCATTTTATATAAAATTTGATCAATTTTTCAGTGTAACTGTTAGTTGTAGCGGTGGCGGCGACTAGTGGCTGACAACTGACATGTAATCTAGTCGCTAGTATGTTGTAATAATGATGAATTTTACCGCTTTTGTCGGGTTTTAATTGGAAAAATTGGGTTTATTTCTGATTGTCAATGAACAGCGTGTTGAAGACGAATTGTAGATTAGTTGACGCACGAACACCTTTTGAAATAGGTTGTCATTTGCGAAAATGGAGTCGAATTGCGATGAGAACGACGAGATTCTTCTCTTCTCGAAGAAGGTTCGTTTAGTGCGGTTCAATCACAGGCATCTCTGCCCAGCAGTAAAATTTTGTTGGCCCCGCCCTTTTATGAGTGTCAGACTAAATATCAACCAATTAGAAATTGAAAAAGGCGGTGTATGTGACGTCAGACCAAGTAATAAACCAATTATAAATTGATGACGCTCATAAAAGGATGAGGCCAACAAAATTTTACTGCTGGGCAGAGATAGATGACTGTGGTTCAATCAACATCCGGGTCTTTTTTTTTTTCTAGTTTTCCCGCGTTTTTCTAACATGTGATTTTTCGTTTTCTAATAATTAAAATTTTAGATCGGTCGCAGTCAGTGGCAATTATTATGAAATCCTTGGCGTTAAACGTGATTCGACGACAAAGGAGATCAAAAAAGCTTTCTTTAGATTATCCAAAGAGGTATTTTTTTTTAAAAAAACAAAAAACTAATGACGTCATTTTTATTGTGATTTCCTTTTAAGAAACTTCTTAAAGAATTACAAGATTTATCTGAAATTCTGAAACAAGAGGAGCAAACGATAATTTTCATGATGTCAAAAAGTAAAAGTTTATTGGTTTTAAAGTGTAAACGCCCTTTGAACTCTTGATTATTGTCTTTCAGGAGTAAAATATTAGTGAGAATGTTTTAAAAACTAAAAGGACAGAACTTTCAGGCACAGCTGATGTATTTTCATGTTGATATCGTTCAAGATAAGCCTTTTTTATGTTTAAAAAATGACAAAAACTTTTAATTTCTCTGTCTTTTGAAAGATATCAACATGAAAATTTTCTTAAAATTTCTATCTATTTCTCTTCTATTTTCGCATAATTTTGCTCATCTGAAAGATAGAATCGACAATCAGCTGTTCATAAATGGAAAGGTTTTATGTTTTTACCGGATAAAAACAATTATAAACTCTGAAATTAAGTTTATTTTCAAAGATATTATGAAATATTATCATTAAAAACCCATAAATTCAAAAAAGTAAAAATTGTAAAAAAAAAAAAATGAAAATATTCCAAAAACGGCCTGAAAACAGTGAAAAGCACTGAAATGAACTCAGGAGAGCCCAACTCACTTCCGAGGACCGTAAAAAAAAATCTCCGTACATTTTTTTAACCACCTTATTTCGAAATAAATCTACAAATTCTTTGATAATTTATTTAAAAGAAAACGTTTTGATTGTTTTCTCTGCATTATTTTGTTCGAAATGAGTCATTTTAATAAAAGTTCTTTGTTATTTTGTTGCCATATTTGAAATAACAGTTACATCCGGATAGAAATCCGTCCGATTCATCTTTGACCGCCCGGTTCATCAAATTAAACGAAGCGTATTCCGTTCTGGGCCGAAGTTCTTCAAGATTTGAATACGACCGGTCATTGGATGGTCATTTTAATCCGAATCCCTACTACCAAAGCCCTTACGGAGAACGTCACGAAGGCAGAGAATGGACCTCGCAAAGTGCATACAGGTTCGTTGCTCTTCGATTATATGAGAAACAAACAAAGGTATAAATGCCCTTTTTTCAGCTCAACTCGACCCGATGACAGTTTCTGGGAAAATCGAGACAGATCGAAAGATAGTTACTACGAGGGAAAACCGTATTACGGCATCAAAGGTTTGAATTGGCGTTTGCCCAATTGGTGGATCGTCGCCGGTTGTTTCGTAATCCTCGTCTTGGGAGCCTGTTCTCACTACTTGGCAATCAGATTGGGAAACAGGATCTCGTTAGAGGCTCAGGACAAGAAGGACAGGATTAATTTGGATTTATATCTGGCAGCACGGATCAGAGCTAAGTAAGAAACAAACGTCTGATCATTTTAAAACATTAGCTTATTTTGAAAGATATCAAAACGTGAAAATCCTCTTTAAGTAACTCAGTTACCCTTCTAGTTTTCGAAACACTTTCAGATTAGGATTATTTTTCTTGACAAACGTTAATTATGACGCTTATTTTTTGAAACTTATGTTAAAGAGAACGTGGTAACAGTGGACAATTGATGTGGTTCAAAGAACTGGCTCATAAGAGCAAGGATCCGGAATCATCGAAAGAGAAATCGGGATCATCAGAAGAGGAATTGGAATCATTAGAAGAGAATACGGGATAATCGCAATAGGTATTTGGATCGTCGAAACAGGAGTTGGGATAATTCGAAGAGGAATTGGGATAACTGGAAGAAGAATCAAAGAGATCATATGAAGATAGGAATCGGGATCGTCTGTCGAGGAACAAGCAAGAAGATTAAAGGAAGAATTCCCGAGTAAGTGTCTAAAATTGGTGAGAAATGTTATTCTTATTGTTTAAATGACTTTAATCTCTCCTTTCTTAGTAAAAATCGTATATATTTATTATTGCTACACACATAAAAAAACACACAAAACAAAACCCTATCGTATATTATGATTGTAACTTAGATCGAAAGAATCGAATCTTTTGAGGTTTTTACTTGTTCTTTTTGATGTAAATACGACAAACGACTTAAAGCAAGCCTTTATTTTTTTTTTTTTTTACAAATGCGTTTATCATTGATTGCGTTATGTTGTTTGCTTGCCTTTTTTCCGATCCTTAAAAAGCAGTTTTTATCAGAGTTCAACCTGTTTTCAGAACGGTTCGACTTGATCCGCATTCGCACTAAGAGACCGAAATGGGTTTCCATCAATGACGATATCCCAATGGGATGGGACTGAACCAGAATTGACGGGACAGATCACGATAGATGGGACTGACGGGATAGGTAGGATGAAACACAAAATTGGTTTGGGACGTGATGGAAACAAGAAGTCGAAACAACTTTCGGTCTCAATTTCACACGAGTTTCGAACACAAAACACACGGTCGAACTCGCCATCGATACATCGACCGAAAATTCGTTTCCTCTAAAGTTGAAAGTAGCGAAAGGAGTTGATTAAATAGAAAGTTTGATGGTTTTGGTGTTGTTGAAACTCGGTTTCCTTCTTCCTATTAGAAGAAACGTAAGCATTCTTGTCTTTCGTTTTGATTGTTTCCCGTAAATTAATCGTTCTTCAAGTATGTGATCAAAGGGTTACGTCCACTCGGTCGTTTGTTTCCTCTGTTCGGCATGTTTGCCTTCCTCTCTGTGCGTGAATAGATAACGATAACAAATGATTTATAAATTTGTTACGAGCTTGTTTTAATACAAAGAGCATTTTGAATAGTAAATTGGGGGGTTTGCTTTGACTGTCACCGTTTTTTTTAAACAACAGTTCTTAATAATTGGTGTGTTTGTTCCATCTTGTACAATTTCATTTTACATAACGATGAGGGTTGGAGTTGGAGGTTAGAAATGCTTCTAGGAGTATACCTCCACTGTGTGCGTGATGAAATGGGTGCTTCGCAAAGCGTTTCGATCCACTTCAAGAGTATGAAACGTTAAATAGTTGTAATGTTGTTCTTGTACCAGGTTAGAAAGTTTGGGAAAACAAAAAATGGCTTTAAAATTGCCATCAAATGTTTATTTTTAAAAGATAACATTTTCAGAATATTTTTCCTCAAATCCTATGTTGCAGTTTATTGAAAACCTTCGAGATTTCGTCTAAAAAAACGTAACTATAGTGGGTTTTACTGGTTTTTATTCAAAGGGAGCCCAAACCTCCAATTACTAATGTATACAAATTTACAATAAAAGTATATACTGTAGTTTTGTAAACTTTTTATAATTTACAAATTATCGTAAAATGACGATGTTATGTGTAAAATAAAACCAGGGACCCTGAAAAACACATGTACTTTGAACCAAAAGGCCTCGTTATGGCTCTACTTGCATTTGTAGTCGGGTTTTTTGGCAATCACGTCCCTCTGATTTGTACACAATTATAATACAAATCCGGGAGAAAGTCATCGTAAAAAAAAACCGACTATAAACGCAGCAATAATGCGAATTTCGTTAATGTTTATCGAACAAATTAACAATGGAGCCTTTTATTTAAGATGTTTTATGAACTTTCGAGATTAGGTGTGTGAATGGGGATGCAATTAATTGAGGGAGACGAGGCCAGTATGTTATGGAGATTTTCCGAGGGTTTTCTTGATGGGTGATGGTGAGAAGGGAGTTTTGATGAAGTGTTTTTGTTGTTTTTTTGAAGTTTTATTCTCATTTTAAAACTTCCTGTTTTTTTTGTTTTTTTAAATAACTAGTTACATGTAAGAAATACAAGTTTTGAGTTATATAGCCTCTCATCCTCCTTGTCTTTACTATATTTATAAAAATAAACCCTCTCTAACATAAAGAGGCATAATTGATTAGTTTTGATTATTATCTCGTTTTTTCTTTAACAAAGATCTTCTTCTAAACTTGTGTCTTTTATCTTAACATTCAATCAAACAAAATTCCTCTTTAAAATTCCTGTTAGACATTTTTTTTCTTCTTCTTCTAACCAGGGGATTTTTTTTCGGCTACAAAAACGTTTTAAAATGAGGTTTCCCTGCTGTGAATTTTTAGACGTGAGTTATGTGTAGCCTAGACTTAGTTTTCCTTGGTGTCTCTTTCTCTCTCTCCCTTTCTCATTTAATTTAACAAAAAAAATCTGTTTTTTGTTTTGTAAAAAAAAAACACGAATGTTTTGAAATAACCCGTGTTTTCTAAACAAAATCTCATAAAACTCCATTTAAAATAACAGCTAAGTTATGTTGGGATTATCATCAGCCAAATATTACGTAGGAACAAGAAGAAAATTTAAAAAGGCCAAGAACCCACAGACAAAAAAAAAACGCCGACAGAAAAGGAAAATATATTTTAATTTAATTTAAATAATTCAGTTCTTTTTTTTATTTTACTTTCGTTTTTGGTCTACTGTCTGCTTAATAAATAGAAAAGAAATGTTTAAATTAGATAAATTCCGTCTTCAGTTAGCATTTTCTGCATGTAGTAGAACCTTGGTTTTTAGCATGCATGGGAAACACATGCAGAATTCTGCTCAGAAAATGGTAATAGAATTTTAAAATGAGAACATTTTCTGTAAAAAGTGAACGGAAATTTGTTCAAAAATTAATTTATGGTCGCTCTCTACTGCGCATGTGCATTGTTTAAATGCAACAATCGAAGTTGTTGATTCCTTTAGGGCAGTTAGATAAACCTGACCTTTATTATGATTTATGACTGACCTGCTAAGACACTGAAACATTCTGTCCATTCGTTGAATGTGATCCTTTTGTCATTGTCATCGTCGCAGAATTTGACAAAATTACGTCCACATTTACGAATTGAATTCCTCGTTTTTAATTCGAGACGAAAAACTCGCCATTCTTTCCTGTCTAGTACCTTTTTTAACAGAAAAACGGAAAGACATTTTGTAAATAAATTAAAAGTTGTCACTATTTGTCTCTTGTTTATTTCTCAGTCTGGGGTAGTTGTTAGTTTTTTTGTCTTTTTTTTTTACTCCCCCCCCCCCACTCCATCCCTAAGTTTCCTTTGTAAGGTTGGTAATTGTCATCAGGGGCGGATGCATAAATTTTTTTAACTTCTACGAAAAGTACGAGGAAGAACATAACTGAATGACAATTTATTATGAACCACCCCATAACACATATCTAACTTGAACTTTTTTTGTCATTTCTGGGGAGGTGAGGTGGGAGATGTTTTTCGAATTTGAATAATTACTCTGCCAGCAGCCCAGAGGGACTGTGGCAGAGAGACTATTTATTCCAAAAGCAGCATATAGAAATGCATTGTTAAAATAAAGTTCTGTCACCTAGTATAACAATTTCCCATGCTGTCTTCTGTTCTTATACCCCTCCTCCCCGGGTAACCCTTTGACTTACAATCAAACAGGCTGCTTATACCTCTGTTTCACTAGAAAAATGAATTACAGTTAAAAAGTTAACCACAGTTTATTTTCTAGTGGTTAAATTTTGGACAAGTGCAGTTAACTCATGGTTAAATTCATCAATTCCTGTGTTCAAAGCAGATTTAGCCTATAAACAAGATGGCGGCTAGTGAGAACACTCAATTATTGACTGAATGAGGAGTGAAAATTTTATCAAATGCACAACTGTTTAACAGAAAATGAAACCGAACAGAAAGTGACACAAAATCTTTTAACCATAATTAAATGTCTTAATAAAAGTACCACTTCTAGGGTTGTCAGCAGTTAACTGTAACATTGGTTATGTAACTGCATTTAATTTCTGTAATGGAAACGAGGTATGTTAGAGGCTAGATTTAACCTGATGCCTCTAAAAAAAAAGCCTTTTTGCTATTTTACCCTACTTACCTTGTTGTTGTTAGTGTCCAGATTTTCAAATTTCCACCTGGCCATTTCATCCACTAGATTCTGTTGTTCTTGTTCAGTTGTTGTCGAAATCGGCAAAGAACTTTAGTATTTTTCAAAAAAAGAAGAAGAAGAAAAGTTAGACCTTATTAATTGTTATTATAAAAAGTCAACGTTTCCCCAGCCCCCCTTTTCAGGTACAAATATACCTTTGATTTAAGGCCGCGTTCATTTCTTTAGAAAGAAAATCAGTGAAGTCTGTAACGAATTTCAGTTTCTTCTTTTCTGGACATCCTACAAAAAAAAATAACAATTTAAAAGGAAAGGAAATTTTATGAATAACACGGTTTTTATTGTACATTATATCAAATTCCGTTATTGTTGTGATCGTGACACCTGAATATTTTCAGGTCATTGTCATCACATATACTACTACAACATTAAAGTTTGTGGTGGATTAATGTTTTATGCAGTTCTTCTCTACGCCCCGCGTACATCGAGAAAAGTGTTAAAATTTGACATGGATGTGTCAAAAGGTTAATTAATGTGGTTTCTATGTGTAAACGACGCCTCATGAACTCTTGAATATTCTGTCATTCAGAAGCAAAATTAAGAGAAACTTGAAATGTTTTACAAACTAGAAAGATAGCTCACTCACGTAAGCATATTTTCATGTTGATATCTTTCAAAATAAACTTTTTATAGGCACAAATTTAAAAAATATCATCTGCTTAAAGTTTGGCCATTTTCAAACTACCACAAAAAGCTTATTTTAAAAGATATCAACATACAAAATACTCTTAAGTGATTGAATTACCCTTCTAGTTTCTAAAACACTGTCAATTTTCTTCATTTTGCATCGAAAAGACAAAATAATAGAAGTTTGTAATTTACACTTAAACAACCCATTCCAGTTTCTAACACACTTTCAATATGGTCTTAGTGGTTGCTCTTGTGAAACGCTCGAAAAATCACCTGTTCATAAAAAACCTTAAACCCTTTTAAAGCTTAAGCTGACTGATTTCTTGACAAGAGATCAAAGTTAAAGCTGTACATTATGAGCTCGTAAAAAGCTTGTCAAAATGCTTTTTCAAAGGTTGTTTCTTCTTTTCAAATGGGGGAAACGGCTTACGTGGGTGGAATCATTTTAAAGGGAAATGTTAGGAAACCCTTAAAAAGGGTTAAAGAAGAAGCAGGTGAGAGAGAGAGAGCGAGCCATTGTTTTATTGATGTACCTTTAATGGGTCGGTCAGCTTTGATGAGTTTCTCACAGTCGGGTCTCGTGTTTCGTACCGATGTATTCGGGATGGGTTTTCCAGTTTCCTCGTCGACACACCAACAATAGTCCGTTGATTTGTAGCACTGCACCTGAGCATATTTTCCATCGGCTCCACATTCGGGAACGTAGATGGTGTCCTGAGAACTCTTTTGTTGTTCTTGAGCGTTCTGACGGTCACCGTAACAATTTACCGGATCTTTATGCATATATAATATATAAACATATATTATGATGTCATTGTACCAAAATAAAGATGAATATAAAAATTCACAATTCTTGTTTTATGACAATTTGGAAATATTTTATTTTTATTGTGGATCCATAAAATATATTTTAAGGGAAGGGGGTGGTGGGATTTAGGTTGGGGTTATGCTTTCTGGTAAATCATCTCTTTGTCGAAATCCAGTTTGAGAAATTAGTTTTGAAGATTTTTATTTTCAAGTGGCGTCAGCCAATGTGACTGGCGCCATTTTTATGACCAGTTTCAAAAGAGTATATTTATATATTTGAGAGGTTTTCAATCAAAGTTATGATGATGTAAATGGGTTTTCTCTCGTTTTTTTCTTCAGTCCGTCTCTTGTATGTATTGTTAGTTATTTCAGGTAGGTTTTCTTGTGGTTATCTCTTTTGGTTATAATGGGCGCAATTGGAAACTAAAGCTGAAAAAAAATCTAGAAATCGGTTATTTGGTTCCATATTCGTCTTGGCAATTCTTTAAAAGAAAAGAATGTCCGGATGTGCTTGATTTTTTGACATTTTCTTCTCAAATATTATGAGGCCATTGAAAGTCTCTTCTGGAGATCGAGACCATGATGCAAACCTGACTTCATGCGAACCGTTGGGGTTTATGTAAAAATGTTAGCCTAAAAATCCGGCCAACGTTGTGTTGGGTCTTTCGTCTCACTGCTGGCCCAACAATAGCTGAACTGTTATCATAGACTGATATGTTATGATTTTTGGGACAACATTAAGGGCAACATTGTTGGGCCATGTGTATTTTTGTAACATTGGACCAAAAGGTTGTTGCCAACATACTAAATTCGTACTTAGGGCTAGCATGTTGTTAACCATCTTCTTAAGAAAGCAAGTATGATGTGGATTAAATTCTTACTTTCTTGAGAAGGATAGATGGAGCTGGCATAGTTTTTCAGGACACGTTTTCTTTCGTTTCCAAATGCGCCCATATATATATATCAAGAAAGTGTCACCGTCGTGGTCGTCCACTCACCACCGACAAAAAAGGTGGAGGAGGTGTTAATGTGCACATTATGGCGACTTCAAGGCGACACTAATGTGTACTTGTTTAAGGTCGTGTCATTATACCTTTTACTTATAATCTTTGTAAGGTGTTAAGTGTTTTAACATCGTAGAAAGGGGAGGGGGGGGGGGTTGACTTATTGCTATACATTATTATTATTATTATTACATGGTCAGATAGATAGATACTGACCATCTTCTTCGAGGTCTCCGACCTTATCGTCCACTGTCAGTGTTATCTGTTTGTTGTTTTTGGGCAGATGACCTGTAGAAATTAGTTTAGATTGCAAGCTGAAACACTGTTGAATTGAATTGTTTTTTTTTATGATGCAATTACGAGAGAGTTTAAAAATGGATTATTATTATTATAAAACCAAACAAAACAAAGGTGGTGTTGTTTTTGTTTTTTCGTAGTTAATTAACCACTTTGTTGATTATACAGTATTTTTGTTGGTTACCTTCTTTGGTATGATGTTGTGTTGAGTAATCGTCTGGGCCATAGGCCTCCTCCGTCTGTTCTTCTGAATTAAGGGATAGAAACAATCGAAAAGAAACTACATATGCCAAGTGTTAGTGGCTGTCAACTGGACAATCATGTCTCGTTAGAATTGCACATTAGTCCCGGCCTTTTTTTTTTTTGATGAGGGGGGAGGGGGGGGGAAGGAAAAAGCCGAAATAAAAAATCCGAATTTGGTTGGGACGAATTTTTGTTTTCGAAAGTCAAATTATTTTTAAGTCGTATGTAGAGTTTTAAATTTAACAAAAATTGGATTTTTTTTTGTTGTAAATCGAATATTTTTATTTAAATCGGATGAGATTTTTCATTTAAAATTTCATAAAATTGATCTTATCAACCAAAAAAATCCATGAATGATAAAGTATTGAGGCTATTTATTTACCTTTGAAACATATTATTATAATTAATTTCATTAGAGATAATTTTTTTTATGTAAAAAATTAAAATTCTAGAGAAATTTCAAAATCTGTTAATTTTTATGGTGTGCTAATTTTATTTTGATTAAATCGTTATTAAAAAACGTGATGTAAATCAATCTTTGATATTAATTTTGTTACTTTTTTTATTAAATAAGTATTTTAATAAAAAAAAAATAATTTTAATTTTGATTTAATTTGTTTTTAATTATTAAATCACGTATTTAAATCAGTGATTTAAATAAATCTATTAGGGTTTTGTTTATAAGATGGTCAAGTTTAAGGTTATACGAAGTTTTCCGAACAAAATGCAAAGAGTTCGAACTTTCGAAACTTCAGTATATAAAGGATTACGGCCGAAAGAAAGTAAGAAACTTTTTAAATAAGAAATTCAGAATAAGAAAAAAAATTTGGAAAAAAAAAATTGTAATTAAAAATTTCAATTTTGAACATATTTAATAAATAATTTAATTTAAAATTTTGATGTTTAAATAGTTGAATTTTGTTTGAAGGGTGGTAATTATTGCACTTGCTGAAAGAAAGACATTTTACAATTGAATTGAAAACACTTTGAATTCGGTTGTTATTAATTATTACCTGTTTTAAAATAGGGATTTTTTTAAATAAAATTGAAATAGGGATTTCTTATATAATTATATACTTACTGTTCATTCCCATTCCGAAACAAACGGTCCATTCATTTCGACCAATGTGCCTATTTCTATCCAAGTCACAGAACTTAGTGAACCGTTTTGCACATTCTCGAGGTTTCACGATTTTCTTCACCATTCGTCGTAACGATTTCACTTCCTTTTTGTCCAGAAAATTATTTCCGTTTTTGTCCAACTCTGTAAATTTCCAATCGACCGCTCTTTTTTCTGGTAAATCGATAAGTGGGTCGGTTGTAGCTGTTGGTGACGACGATGACGACCCAGTTGCTATATTTTATTATTTAAAATATTTAGATTAATTTTCATTCAGTATGAAAAGGTATTTTTTCGAACTTAAGGTTATTCGTCAGTTTTAGAAGAGGAGCAACATTAAAGAGTGTGTTAGAAACTAGAAGGTACGTAGCAGCTCGATCATTTAGATGTAGGTTATTTTCATGTTTATTTATCTTTCAAAATAAACTTTTTATGGAAATAAAGTTCAAAGTGGCATAAAAAGCTTGTTTTAAAGGATGTCAACATGAAAATACCTCCTTAAGTCAGATTGAATTTACCCTTCTAGTTTCTAAAAACACTTTCAAGTTTCTCTTGAAAGGCAGAGAATAACCAGGGTGGGGGGGGAGTAGTTTACACTTTTAAAGACCGCGGGTTAAGAAATTAATTGAAACCAACGCATTAGAGATAAAGATGTCATCCTCGTATATTCGGAAACAAATATTTTGACTAAGTTCTTCTTGAATAGAATTTTCTCAGCTTGATTACAACCTGTATATATAGAAGATAGAAATAGACGATGATGATGATGATGAATATACTGAAATGTTTTATAACCAAAAATATATTTATAGCTGATTATGATGTTATAAATTATAATACCTTGTTTATTATTATTACTATTGTTTGGCCGCCTTTGAACTGGACCTCTCTTTATATTCGATCGTCTATTACCTTTAGAACAAGGATCATAAAAATTATTAACCAAAAGGACAACAAACGGTTGGGAATTTTAAAATATTGTGGGTTTTTTTTTAACAAGCCAAGGTTTTTCGAAAGATGGGCAGAGAAAAAAAGGCGCAAAATACATTGAAAAATAAATATCAACCATGTTAAAAGCTAAAATTTCATGGATTTCTGTCAATATTTCATGGAAAATCTTTATTGAAATCAAAAATTATATATTTTAGAATATTATTTATGTAAAAAAAAATTGCGCAATTTTGTCTTAAATTTTATTTTAATTATTTTTTTAAGAATAGTCAAGATTTTTTTCAACTTAACTCAAAACCATTCAGAAGACCCTGAAAATGACTAAAATGGTATTTAGTTTGGTAATTTTTTTTAATGATTTCTATTATTATTCGCGGCATATATTTCGAGTTGATTAAAAAAAAACTTAATTATTGCATATAAATTTTAACTAATAATAAACATTAATAATATAAAATGACAAATTTGTATATGAAGATGTTATCAAATATAATTATGTACTTTTTAGATTTCAATAAAGATTTTCATGAAATAGTAACAGAAATTGATGAAATTTTATCTTGTGAAAAACAAAAAATTTACAATTATATTTTGGTTGCTATTTAATAATTATATTAATATTAATAAAGAAATATTAACTAATTTAAAGAAAATACAAACTGAATTTGAAACTTTTAAATTCATAATTTGATAGGACAATTTGTGAAATAATCAGAACAATTATTTCTAAATACAAATATTTGATATTTTTTTATATATTCAATAAATTTTTCTTTTTTTATGGTTTCGAAAACCACAAAAATTTCATTGAATTCTCGACACGTCAAGAATATAATTATTTGTCCGAAAAATGTTTTAAAAGTTTTTAACAGCTGATTAAATGCGTCTAGACGACTGAATGTAACTTTGTAATTGGCGTCAGAAGATACAAACGTCTATAAAGTAGTCTATTTTACAACAACTTTCTATAAATTGTATGAAAACTTCTTCTTACACTAGTTTGTTTTTTATGTAATCTATCTGACCAATCATTTGTTTTACAAGAAAAAAAAAATTGTTACACTTAAAATATTTCACTTTAGGGCTTTTAAAAAATGAACAATCCAGGTTTTCTATCTATTTTTTTTGGTTTATTAGCCTAGAAATCTTCCAATTAAGATTTTCCAGCATAGGTTGGTGGTGATGGGGGTGCATCATCATCATATTTTATCAAAATGAACGATTTTGCTTTCTTTAATAAGGATTTGCTTATATTACAGGGTGGTTCATATTATAGAAACAACTTCGAAGTAAGCTATTTGATAAGTATTGTAGATAATGGAAGATGTCACAATTTTAAGCTGGAGTCTATATGAGCACTAAGTACTCTTACAAGGTTATTTGCTAGATATGACAATTTACTGTCATATGACAGGCTTATGGTGGTTTGTATAGTGTAAACGAAGACAGATAATTCCGTCTTTTCAGATGCAAAATGAAGAGAAGGGTAGCAACAATCACTCAAATGTAATTTTCATGTCAATATCTTTTAAAATAAGCTTTTTATGTGAATTTGTCTATAAAAAGCTTATTTTAAAAGATATCAACTTGAAGTTGGCTCCATAAGTGATTGAGCTACCATTCTAGTTACTAAAAAAAAAACATTCTTATTTTCTCTTAATTTTACTCTTCTGAAGGACCAGAGTTTGAAAATCAGCTTTTCATAAACCATCTTAATGAACCACGTGGTTTTTTTTATAGATGGTTATTAATTATACATAAAAAAAGTATATTCTTAATTGTGGTCACCTTGTATATATTGCATATTATGATAGATGGCGCCGTCTGAGGTCCACTTTTCCTGGAGACCATTGGCGCCGTTTATGACAAAAGTTCATTTCTAGTGAACCCTTTTTATATATAAAATAATTTCCCCCCCCCCCCCCTCTCAATCCCCCCCACCCACCCATTCGTAGTCAACAAATGCAAATTGTGAACCTGCTGCCCCTCGGCAAAAGTTAATTTGCTTTTATAATTAATAATTAATAATCAAAGCACAACTGTGTGGCTGGCGCACTTTTTTTTATTGAACGTTAAAAGTGACGGCAAAATTAGCATTATTCATAAGAATCCTCATCATTATCGAACTTGAATCGATTTCAGGAAAATATGGAATAATAATGGAAAAGTAGAGAGAAAGAGAGAGAAAGAAAGAAAGGAATTAAGTTAGAGGTTAATAGGTGTCGGTGCGATCCTCACCCATAGCGGCCCATGATTTACAGTTGGGACGTCGATTCCTGACAGATGAGCCGCGAATGGGTTGACCACTGGGGGTGGCACACCAGCAATAGCCGGTGGCCGCATGACACTGGACTTGGGCGTAGCTTCCGTCCTGTTTGCACTGAGGTACAAATATGTTGGTCATAGGACCCCGAGCCACTTCCTGAGCGTGGGCTCGCTCGGCTCGACACCGAAACTTTTCTGCAATGAGCAAAAAGCAACAAAAAAGCAGCAAAAACTGACTAAGACTTATTATTATTATTTACAAAATGGCAAGGCATTGGAAAAAGGAATAATTAATCAGTGTTCAGACAAAATTACTTTTTCAAAGTAATTAATGGAAACTACTAATTAAATCAGTAAAAAAAACTAATTAATTGAAATTTCAATTAGGAAATTTTTAAAAAAGAAATGAATTGCGATTAATCTATTTTCTAAAATTATTTTCAATAACTTAAAAATTACAAATTAGTTGATTTAGTTTTTAACTTCATCAAATGCAAAGACAATTACAAAATCGAGTTCAGTCTGATATTAATCAGAAATAGTTAACGGAATTGTTTTGAGAACAAAAAATAGTTTTAAAAAGTAGTTTTGTTGCATTTTTTTTTAGAAATGATAATTACAAATTACGAAGTTTCAAAAAGTAATGTGTTGAATTACTAATTACTTAAAAAAATAATTTAATTACAGGAATTCATTACTTTTCGTCAAATTTGAATAAATGCAGTAAAATGTTTTGAAGGTTTTCTTTAACGTGTAATTTGTTAGTTTTGGTTAGTTGGTTAATTAGAAGAGGAAATTTGCAAACATTGAGCAGCAGATTGTAGTGTTTAATTTGGTCCACCGTGTATATTAACCACCGTATTTAATAGAAGAGCATTTTTTTGAGCAGGAAGCAACATTGTAGTTAACGGGTTAAACTTAAGGTTAATTTAATTATTATTTTTTTAAATGTTATTTACTTCTTGTCTATATTATTAAAATATATGAGGTTGTTTATAATAAATATTAAACATTAGGCCATGAAAGAAAAAAAATATTAAAATAAATGAAAACAAAATGGATTTTCATCAGCAGTTGTTTTTCTTTCCATAATTTTATTTTATGAGCAACAACAACATCTTCAGTACAAATAGGACGGAAGATAATAATATTTATAATAATATTATTAATATGTTTTATTAATGGAAAATCCTTGTATTGTATACATTATACATACAGAGTGCGAATAGGAATTTATTTTTTATCGATATTTGTCAACCTATAAAAACATTTTTTTGTTAGAAAAAAGTCAAGGAGTTTTTTTAAGTTTTAAGATGAAGAAGAAGGTTGGTTTGTGAGTGGAATTTGCAATTTACACCCTTCTTTGAGCCAAAACGAAAATAGAAAAAAAAGCAGTTTATTTATAATTTATATCATAACTTAAAAGTACATTAAGTACTAAAGTAGTAACAACCCCCACACAAAAAAGAGGTAAGAGGTTGGGGGGAAAAGAACGGTGTTAAAAAAAACAGTCAGAAATTACGGAAAATTTCATGTTTTACTCATATTTTATACCCTTTCAAGAGGTTTGATAATTTATTTCCGGAACAATCACTGTTTTTTTTTTGTTGAAAATCTTGAAAAGTTCAACTTCTTGTGACTTTTAAACTTGAAAAATAATGTGGCTAAACTTTAATTTTGGCCACATTATTTTGACCTGTATCCGCTTAAAAGTGAATTTGCACGGGTTTAGGAGAGTTAGCGAAATTTCATACGAAATGTTAGATTTCATCGTCAGTTCTCCCTTATTTTGTTTTCAAATAAAGATTTTGTACGAAATCATTACCATATTATAAATTTATCAAATTACTTCGAAAAAATTGAAAGCAATGCCATTTTTTTCTATTGTTTTGACCTTTAAAAACGACGCCGCGATTATATGAAAGAATTGTGAGCCATATATGGGATAGTTTAGGATTTACAGTACAAACCGCAGTAATATTGCACAAAGGTGGTAACCTCTCTCTTTGTCTGTCAAGTGATAATGACAACAGATAACGTCGTTCGAGGTTTGCTTCGTTAACTCAAAAGTACGAAATCAGTTTACAAAAACGATTACAAGTAAAAGAAGACTTAAAATAAGGATTTTGCTCAACTTTCTTACAAAATTTGGCTAACTCTTAATGAAACAAACTCATTAACAAAAATCCAAAGTTTGGTAAGAAACAGAATATTAATTATTAAGTGAAAGAGATTAAGTCACAATGAAAAGTGACCTGTACACCAATCATCAGTCGTTTTGATATTGGAGGGATTTTCTTGTTACCTTGACATCGTCCTCCATGTTTGACTTGGACAGTGGAACTCGGACTAGACACTTCACAGTTGACACGTTGAAGTTCACAACGATTGTTGTACGTCCTTCCATCAGTGGCACAAACGAACTGAGTTGACTCTCTGGAACAGTCCACATTACATTTGGCCCTGTTACTATTTGGGCTCAGTCTCACGGACGTCTAAAATGGAAGAAAAACACAGAATTTTTTCTCTCTTTATAATGATTATTACGACGATGATGAGACCTCTGGACGTTTTTCCCTCCAAAACTATTTTGAAAAGTTGGTGGCAAATTGTCTTCCACCAGTCCTTATCTGTGTCGTGGGTCATTACAGCTGTGGGATTTCAAGAGGACCCTTGGATTTTGACAATTTCTTGCATTGTCAAAAACCAAATGCAATAAGCATAGCTATGGCTATTTATGAACCTGGATGCATTGCATTTAGACATTTTTTTACTAGAAGACATTTTTGGTATGTTGTGACTTATGTGTTTGATGAATGTTTTTGTTAGGATTTTGTGTTCCTTCTCACTGGTACTGCCTGCCTGCCTGCCTGACAAGTGCAGCCACACACGAATCTATAATAAACAATCTAGACGTTTTTTGAGTTGTGATTCATTTTTTTTAGTTTCAATCATTTAGATTTCAGACGTTACATTTATTTGAACAACTTTAAAGCCTAATTCTTAAACAAACAAACAAAAAATAGACAGACAAACGACCTCCCTTTTTTTAAAAAAAAGATTTGTGTGTCTTGATATTTCTTTTTTTTGTATGTTGGTCTAATAGACATTACAAACAAAAATGATGGGAGTCTTTCCAAGTTTTTAAAGTCATCATCTGAGGACGACACACACACACAGAGAGAGATAACTTTTCACTTTAATGTATAATTTCATTATATATTAGTATAAATTACTGACTCATTATATGATAAATGATTACAAGGAGGAAGAAGAAGGATTTAGAAGTGTGTTTATATATTATATGTAGGCGTTTTTCTTCTTCTTCCTCTGGGACGTTGTGTTGGCCACGTGGCCATTTGGCCTTTTCTACCAATTTAAGGCTTAACCCACACATAACACACCCACAAGACCTTAATGTAAATGGTTTGACCTTGCCCATTTGATAACCAAATGGTAAAAAAAGTGGAAATAAATGGCTCAAACAACATTCGTGCAATGTTGGGACGTAAACGTTTTTTTTTAAAGAAGCAACAACTTGAAATGGTTCTTAGAAACTAGAATAGTTGACTGGTTATTTTAAAAAAAACGTTGTTATGATGATGATGATTAATAAAACCTTTTTGTGGGAGTTTTTTTTTTTAAAAAAAAACTACTTAAAAAAGTAGTCATAAAAATGTTTATTTTGAAAGATATTGTCATGAATAAGTTAACTTAGTAAAAGGTAAACACACCTTTAAGTAAATCAACTGTGTAAACAGTTTTTTTGTTGTTGTTGTTTTTGTCTGGGATGGTCAGTAAATCTGGACATTGTGTTTTAGGTATTAGAACCAGACACATAGGGAGATGAAAATTATGAAATCATACTTAACAGGTTCTTTTGAAGATGCAAAACTGAATATGGCTAAAAGCTAAATTATGGGTGCAATCGGAAATTGAAGGTTGCTTGCTTATTTGAGCTATAAAGTATCTAGAAAGGGTGATTTTTTTTGTTTCACTTTATAGACAGTTTTTTCTTAAAAAAAAGAAAATAATTTCCGGTCATTAGAGGTCACTGAAAGTCCCATCCGGAGGAGGCCATTTTGAAAACATGTTGTCTACATATGTGCACATTTCTTTACATTCTGCCCTTCACACTGAAGGCCACCATCTTCTCAAAATGCAAGTATGCAGAATTAGATGCTTGCTTGCTTTTCTTGAGAAAGGAGGTAGCATGGATTTCCGGAAACACGTTTTCTTTACAGATGTCTCGCGCCCACATGCTGTTTTGGATGTTTCCGAATAGAATTTTTTCTTTCTTTATAGAAATGAATAGCCTTTTATTTCGTTTCCGAATGCGCCCCCCGAATAAGACAAGAAAAGTGATTTGAGATGAAGTCAGTGGTTCGTCCGTAAATGTCCTTGATTTAGTACTTTTTGAGTATAGAAGGATTTTTTTTTTTACTAAGTAACCATTGTATCACAAATATTGGCCAAAAAAATAAGAATTGTTGGGGAAGTACAATGGGTTGCACTGCAGGTGCATAACGATTTACAATCGTTTCGTTTCTTTCGTTCTTTCATGTGATTTTTCGATTGTCGACACCTGCAAAAGGTAATTTTGAGGTTCTTAGGTTAAATGGGTGCGGGACTTTAGAAGAGGATTGAGGGAGGAGGAGGAGGAAGGAGGCGGCGGAGGAGTGAACACTCTTAATGGGCAAATCCAGCAAAATGAATATCACACCTTTCCAACAAAAGTCCTTTTGAAATGGGCCACAGCATCTTTTTTTGGTAATAAAAGTTTAAAAGTTTAAGGTACTTTTAAAGTGTAAACGCCAAAATTTGAAAGTGATTTAGAAACTAGAAGGGTAACTTAATCACTTGAGGATAATTTTATGTTGATATCGTTTAAAATAAGCTTTTTATATCAGTTTGAAAACGACACAACTTTAAAGCACAATGTAAAAAAATGAAAGTTCTAATATTACAAGTGAAATTTCCATTAATAATAGTCAAATTTACAAGCTTTTGTTGCATAATTATACTTTAATAATATTAAGTATAATTATTATTAGTAAAACTATTAGTAAATCAGCTAGTATTTAATTGACAAGCTCTAAGCCACATATAATTTTATTTTACAAGTGAAGTTAGACTAGATGGATTCGCGTTTTCATTCAAGTTTAAATACAATCAACTGATTTAAAATTTCCTTTTTGACCCTTAAAAATGCTTTAAACAGTGATCAACTGACTAATGTACACATTAGTGACATTTTAGTGACATTTTATAAAATATCACTAATATTATTAGTATTGTGCAACACAAAATACTGGGTAGGCCTACTAATAATATTAGAACTTGTAAATTTCTAAAAATTTGCTTGTATTATTAGGAAATTGTGCAACGGGGCCCAGAATCGGTTTTAATATCAACAAACAAACAAAGCTTATTTTTTATTTGGTTTCCTTTTTGGCAATTTCCGTTTTGTTGAACTTGAAAACTTTAAAAAGATATAAACAACAGAGAGAGAGAGAAAAAAATAAAGACTTGAAACCGGAAGTATTCTGTAGTGACATATGGGAGTTTCTTTGTTATATGAGAATTGTTATGATGGTTATTTTTTGCACTAAAGATGTCAAGATGTCTACTTAAAAATATCACATGTTTCTTATTTATCAATGTCCTTACTTTAATAGATGGGTCACTTGCCTTATTGGAAATACTGTAGATATATAAATGAGCCTGTTTGGAGGTTAATAGGTCCATCCCAATCGATGCCCATTGAAATTTTGGGCAGTTTCCTCTTTTGGCTGTTTTAGTTCATTGCCCTACTCAAATTTAGCTATAAAATCTGTACCAATGAAAGTTGATAACAAGTAATTTGCTTAACTGATTCTAGTAGATTCAATTGAAAAGAGTAATAAAGAAATAGAAATTCATGTGGTCATTCATTGCTTTTTGGTTCACTTAAGCTTCAACTCAGTAAACCTGCAATCAGCTTAAAAGCCATGGTACAGGGGAGTTTGCTCCCAATCACAAATAATTTGTTCCGGATAATCGAGATAATTTTATATTTTCCATTTATTGGAAAATCTAATATGAGAAAAGTAAGTCGATATGGTAGGCCATACATGCCCCCCCCCATTTACTATAATGGTTAGGTTGGTTGTGTTAGGTCAGTTGAAGCGAGAAAACCCTTATCGCCCTACCACTTCAACTAAACCATAATTTCCATAAATGACCATATTTCTCATTCATATTTACGCTTAATTGGTGTTAGTTTGTGCTAAAACTATATTTAAATTTATATCAGAAAGGGTGAATAAATCCAAAATCCAAAGAGGAAATAAAAGAAAAAAATGGTGATCAAAATGACCCTTGGCTTGTTGAAAACAAATTGAACTAGTTGAAAATATTTCAACTTTGATTCTAATTTTTAGTCAAACTATTTGCTACTTTTTTTTTAAGAAATTGACTATATGTTAAAACTGATTTTGACCTAATGAAAACAGGGCATTTCTAAGTTGACAGTTGCAGTGTAACTTTATTTGACAGTACAGGATGAGCAAACAATTGAATAGTAATCGACCGTTAAATTAAAACATAGATTAGATTGAGTTGGGTTTATAACCCTTTCATACTTCCTATGTTTGGATATAGGAGAGAATAAAGGGAGGGGGGTTGGTTCATCATCATCATTACTGAGAGTTGGAATGGGACAGTTCCTCTTTCTGACAGTTCTAAAAATTTGACAGATTAACAGAGATATCCGTTGTGGCCGTTTTTTTTTAAAAGTCACTTGCTGCACATATTTCATTGATGCATTTATTAAGGTTGGCTTTTTGTATTCTTTGAACTGGGTTTAAAGTGTAAACGCCTCTCGAACTATTGATTAGCCTGTCTTTCGGGGGCAAAATTAAGAGAAACTTGTGTTTTAGATACTAGAAGGGTGGCTCTGTCACTTAAGGTATTTTTCATATTGATATTTTCTTAATTTTTTTTTCCATAAAATGTTTATTTTGGAAATGAAAATATCATTACAAGTGATTCAGCTACCCGTTCTAGTTTCTAACACATACAGTAAGTGTTGCTCTTCTTAAACTGGAGAATAAACAGCTTATATAAAACATTAATAGAAATTAATGGCGAGGAAGGTGAATATTTTATCTTTCGAGTTGGATTTCAGCCTAAATTTCTTGTTGAATTTTACTCCCACTCTTTTTCTTTCTGAAGTTGATGGGGAAATTTCAATTTCTCTTAATATATTTGGTTACTGCTTTAATTTTGCTTGATGTCTACTGTTTCTTTTAGACGTGACAATCTCATTAATGTCTAAAATTCAAAAAGTGTCTTAACACTGGGTGCAATCAGAAATGCTGTAAAGAATTTAGAAGAAATGATTTTGCTCTACCTTCTAGACAATTCTTTGAAGAAAAAAACGAATTTCCGAATGTGCTTGTTTTTTTTTTGGCCATTTTCTTTTCGAATATGAGGCCATTTGAATGCCTCATAATATTATGAGGAGGAAGAGGCCATTTTGCAAACATGTACACTCTGTCACACTGTACATACTATCTGATTTTCTCGCTATAGGTCGCCATCTTTAATATAATCTTCTCAAGAAAGCAAGTATATGGATTAAATGCTTGCTTTCTGGAAAAGTGTAGATGATGGTAGAGTAGTTCCCATGGGATTCGGGAAATTCCACTGCAGAAACCGAAAATAGAATGCTGGTTGTTCACACATAGAAATGGAAAATAAACGAGGAAAACAGTCTGCCGGAAAAAGTTGAGCTTTGTTCAACTCATTTTTCAACCTATTTTCCGTTTGCATTTAGCGGAAAATCTTCTCATTTACATATTCCGCAGAATTCCGTGTGTGTTCCATGTTTTACAGATAATAGCCTTTTTTTTTTCTTAGTTTCCGAATGCGCCCCCTAATTTTATATTCTGAACCATCTGCATTCATTTCTGGTTACCAGTGGTAATAGGCATTGATTTCATTTCTAAGGGGGCTCGAGGGACACTGAGGGGGGGGGAGTTACCCTGGACAGCTGCATATATTTGTAGAAAAAGAACCTGAGGGGGAGGGTTAATGAAAGCGGGGGTGGGGGTGATAGTGGTGGTTAAGGTTACAGTTGAGCTTATGAGGAGGAGGAGGAGGAGGACCAAACCTATATGTCACTGAAAGAAGAGATTTCAGGCGTGTTTTTCTCTTTTGTTACTTTAACATAAGGGTGAGGCATAAGGAATACTTAAAAATCCGGAGAATCGATTTTTCTTTCTATGAGCCCTATGTTAGAAAGAGTGTGGGGTGGGGGGGGAGTGAGAGACACACCGGATGACCCTCAATCATGTGGAAGGGGGATCTCTTAATACCCAAATGTGTACGTTGGAACACGCGCCTCCTCACTCTTAGCCTAAAGCTAAGAGGGATGGGTGGTGGTGGTGGTGTATTTTAAGTAAAGTTGGGGATTTCTAGTATTTTTCTACATTGAAATTCCTCGAGGGACATATCCTAACTCACAGTTGTTGTTGTCGTGTCTTAACAACTCCAATGTGAAAAGTGTCTTCTTTAAATCTTTTAAGATTTATTTATGCATAAATTCCATTGTCATGATTCTTATGATAATGAATGTTTATTTCCTTTTTGCACCGTTTTTAGAGAGAAGAGACGGGGATTTTATGATAATAGTGACAATCTTAAGACTTGTGACTAAGTTAAGAACTTCTTTTTTTTTAAAATTTCAGAGGTGGGCGTCCAATAGAAACAACGTTTTTGCTTAAGATTCTTCTTCTTGACAGTAGTACTCAGACATAGAGAGAGTATATATATATATTTCTTGCATATTTCTTTTGTGTATTTAAAAAAGATTATTATGCAAACACACTGGTTCTATTTTGCGTATGAAATAAAGTATATTCGCGTGGGTTTTTTTTTTTAGTAATCTCTCTTAAAAGTAAATTATATATTCAAAACATTCTATAGTTTTAAACTCTTGACAAATTTGCAAAGAAAACGTTCATTTTGACAAACATGGTTATAATGAAGTTTGCAAAATGTTTGTGTTTTGCAATTTTAAAATATAAACGTCTCTAAAGTTCTTCATTTTGATCAAAACAAAATGAAGAGAAAAACTTGAAAGTGTTTTAGAAACTAGAAGGGTATATCTCAATCACTTGACTGTATTTTCAATGTTAATATCTTTCAAAATAAGCTTTTTATCTGAGTTTGAAAAATGGCCTACATTTAAGCAAGCGCCATTTTTTTAAAATATTTTTTTGTGAAAATACTATGAACTGATTCAGCTACCATTCTAGTTTTTAAAACACTATCAATTTCTCCTTATAGTGTTGCTTTTCTGAAAAAAGCAAAATAATTAAAAGTTCGAAAATCTACTGTTTATAAAACATCTGATCTGATGGATGCGTTTATAGTTGGGGGGGGGGGACATTTTTACGTTGAAGTCGTCCTCCACCTCCTGCCTCCTGAATTTCTATTAAACTTTTCGGAAGTGATGAACGATGATGATGAAATATCGACTACAAACTGAGCACGAATGTAGTTTCATTTTGTGATTTCCTTTCATTTTGGTTGACGGGGGGGGGGGGGGGGGGGGGGTGATCTTAACTAATAATATCCTTTCAAAAAGCCACAAACGGTTATTTAATTTCTTAATTATATTATAAGTTATGTTCCATTTTTAAATGACTGTTTCGAATGTAGACATACTTAACTACATTATATATCGAGAGATGAAAATTAATATGAAGAGAATGATAGAAAGAGAGAGAGAGAGAGAGAGAGAGAGGATGAACAAATTATTGTCCTAAAAATGTCCCAATACTTGTTATACAGTATGTGTAGGATGTGTGTTTGTGCTAATGGGGGGCACTTATTAGGATAAAACTATAATAACAATGGTTCAAGTATATAGAACGTGTACAGTATGTCTGGGTTTATTGTAATTGGTAGGAAACACCATGAATGGGACATTTGGTTTGGGTTGTCTCCGTTCCCGATTTGATTGACAGCACGCGGCGGTTGGTCATCCTAACGATGATCATATCTACCCACCATAACAACAATTATTATTACATTGGAATGAATGGAGAGAGAGAGAGAGAAAAAAGGACCAAAAGAAGCAATATTTATGAAACAGTTGGGATTAGTTTCAGAAAATGCTGCAAAGAGAAATTGAAAACGTGTTAAAAACTAGAAAACGGGTAACTCAATCACTTAATAGTATTTTCATGTTGTCATTTTTCAAAATAAACTTGTTAAGAACATTTAGAAAATATCGTCTTGTTTAAAGTGTGGTAAATTTTTAAATTTGACATAAACAGCTTATTTTTTAAAAAAAGATATCAAACATGAAAACACCCTTAAGTGATTGAGCTACTATTCTAGTTTCTAAAACATTTTTAATTCTCTTAATTTTACTCCTGAAGAGCGTTCACATTTAGAACAAAACTTTTTTTTAGCAGAAATATGGAAATTCAAAGTTTGATAGAAACTAGAATAGTAAACGAATGAGCGAAAAGTATTTTTATGATGATTATTTTTACGATTCGTCACAAAAAAAGGAATAAAATTGACGTTTTTTTATGTTAAACTTTTAGTTGTAATTTATTGTAATGTAAATATTTTTTATCATAATCATCTCATAATACCATTCTAGTTTCTAACAACCTTTAATTAACATTATTTCTAACTGTGTTTCACTTGTTTACAAAGCAAAATGCTTTTTATTCTTAGTTTTGTTTGAAAAAGGTGGCGCTGATCTAGCGCCAAATAAAAAGTAAAAGCACCAACGTTGCTTAAATTAAAGCTAAGCTTAAAACGAGACAGCAAGACTCTGAAAAAGTAATAAAGTTTCGCTTTGTTTCAACTTAGAATATATCAATATGCAATTGTGGTAATGATGATAAGAAAGGCCGGTAATAGTAGTATTAATTCAAATAATAGGGGATTTATGGTTTACCTCTGGTTCCTTTGGAAAAGTATTGGCTTGACTGAGAGGCACATCAATGAGTATGATCATCATCATCATGATAATGATAAGGATGATAACGGTAGATGATGATAATGATGATGATGATAACAACATTCTCCTTCTTCTCCTCCTTACAGTTGAATTTCTCCACCTTCTTAATATTATGATCATGTTGTTTTTCATCCTGTCCACTTTTATAATTATATTTATAGAAAACAGCAACAACAACAACACTCACTTTTGGCACTTTTTATGAAGAAGAAAAAAAAAACCGCTTATTAAAAATTAGACTTTGTTGAGTGAAAAACTGGTTGATTTTCCTGAGAGTAAGAGAGAGAGAGGAATTGAAAGAAAGAAAGATAATGATGAACGGACAAAGATAAAGAAGAGAGATAGAAGAGAGAGAGAGAGAGAGAGAGAGATAAGATTATGGAATGAAAGATGTTGTTGGGTTCTGATAATTTATCCCGAGAAGGGTTTGGTGCACTTTTTTTGAGTTCTAAACTCCAATGAGATATTCTCTTATTGTTATTCAGATCAATTGTGATTGAAATGTGGAGAAAACACAAAAGGAAGTTTTGAAAGTCAGATGGATGGATGGATGGTGAGATGTAGATAATTAAAAATGAGATTAAAAAAAAAGATAGACAGAAAGAGACTAGTTATTATTGGTCACCTCTTCTTATATACTATACAGGTGAGTTCACCATTGAGTTTTACTTCTGTTTTTTTTTTAAATAGTTTCTTCTTGAAATTTCACAGTAAAACACAAATCATATTAAATATCTTTTCATGAATCAATATTAATTTTTAGGATTGATAAATTCCAATGATAATGTTAGACCAGAAATATGAAAATGTAGAACTTCCAGAGTCCACTTTGGTTATTTTTCTTATCACAAACCCACTTGAACTTGACCTTTTCTAACTGTTTTTTCTTCTTCTTCTTCTTCTTCTTCAAGTCAAGTATATTTTTTTCTTCTTCTTTCTACTATTTAGCGACAATAATTATGTTATTGTGACATTACAATTCCGATGTTGATTACAAAACTCACAAAGTAAAATGTTCTGAGTATGAAGATAAGGAGGAGGAGGAGGAGGAATGTGTAATTTCAGTATATTCCAAGTGTGACCACAACCACCACTGACTGAATCATTCGAGTCATTTTTTTTCACTTGTAGAACATTTTTCCAACTATAACTTGGTTGTCACTGAAGGATAATAATAACACGTGTAACCCATTAGTATTTTTTTTAAAAAAAGTAGAACTAATCCCGTGGATGTTGTAAAAAGGATTAGAACGAAATGCTGCTTCAAAGCGCTTCCAGTGAGTTTGTGACTTACTGGCTTTTTTTATCTATGCGTTTGCAATCTTGTCAAGTAACTTTCAACTACTGTTGATTGGTTGGATGATTGGCTGAATGGTTCGATTCGTTGGTTGGATGGTTAGTTGGCTTGTGAGCTGTTTGGTTTTTTTGCAAGCTAGCTGTTTAACTTGCTAGCTGGTTGGTTGGTTGGCTTGCTGTCTTCTTGGCTTGTTTGCTGTTTTGTTTTCTTGCTAGAAAGCTGGTTACTTGATTGACTTGCTGGCTGGTTGCGTTGCTGGACTGACGACAACTTTTCAAACAAGTGACTGTTGTGAAACTGTATGCTGTTGTGTGTTGCTTGTTGCCAATAATTGTTGTTGGCTTGTAATGTGTTTGTTTGTTTATTCGATGATGATGATGATGATGATGATGATGAATGTCGTTGTACTTAAAAAGTGAGACTTGTGAGCCACCCCTAACAAACATACACACGAACACCATGCACTGAGTATACGCGTCCTGTTGCCTCACTCACTCTACAATAAATAAATGTGTTGTTGTGTGTTTTTTTTCTTTTCAAGACTACATTTCTTTCCTCTCTTCAAACTCTGGTTCTTCTAAGTGGTCATACGATCTTTTATTTTTCATCATCATCATCATCATCGTCATCATGATAGAGCTGAGGTTTCTGAACATGCACAAGTCTGATGGTGATTGGTGTATTTGTTGATTTTCATAGGAAACGAATCATGGGATTGTTAACATTTTCAACAAATTCAGTTTTCACTCCCCCCTTTTTCAGGGCCTTAGTTTAGTTTTCATTTTTAGTTATTTGATATGCTGATCGTTTTGGCTTCAATTATAGAATTCAGTAATCAATCAATTATTTGTCGGTCTACATAAAAAAGTGGTAACTTTTATGGTTGAAATTCAAGAAGGGAAATTTAAGCATTTTTGAACAACTTTCTCAACAGTTTTTTTGTTCCAAAATAAGAGTTAAACCACCTGTTTATATTACATATCTTTTGAGCGAGGATTCAATAGCTAAGTTTCTCTTCTTGAATTTGTGCCTCAGAGTCACACAGGGTGATTTTCCTACTAAAAAAAAGCCAATCAGCGATTGGTTTGTATTTCCTAGCTTGCTTTTGTTCCTTAAGGCTTGTATTATGCTCGCTAGCTAAGCGGCAAAGTAGCTTTGCACAGCTTCAAAAATGATGTCAAGAGCTTCAGATTTTTTTCTTCACCAGAACTTGAAGCTCACTTTGAAATTGTTTTGAAATTTTTCAAAGCTTTAGTAAGTCAAACTGACGAATTTTAATGGTTTTTATAGGAATTCATTGCAAAATAGATATAACTTTCAGCACTCCTGTAAAGGATTTTTTGGAGACATTTTAAAATATTATATTATTCAAATTTGACGCGTGGTCCATTTGGCACTTATTCAGTGCCACCAAAGACACCCGTAGCCCTCAGAATTACTTAAGGAAAGTTGTGTTCAGTTAGGTTGGAGTCATACTTTTCGAACTGAGGTTACAAACGGCTAATGTGTGGCTATAGTAGTAAACTCACCCTGTATTTGATAATGTTTTTTTTCACCGTTATACTTAATTATGGGGGATCTCTCTTAACCAGGTCAATTTGTATTCAAATCCATCACTCAATTTTTCTTCTTCGTTTTTTGTCAATAATTATCAGACAACCAATTTATTATAGACAAGAATTATAGACAATTTCTTTTCTTTTTTTTACATCTTATGCATTTTTTATTATTAATTTCTTTGTCAGAATATACTTAAATAGTAAATTAACAATCAACTTTTTTTTTTTTGCTTTTCATCTATTTTTTTACTTTCTTGGTCCAATTAAGTTTAATTTTCTTCAACCTTTAGGCAACTTGGAAAAATTAACAATAATTTAAAAAGAAAACTGAAAAGAATATTCTGAACAATTTCATTTCAGAAAAAATATATAACATGGTGGCTATTTTAATGAAGTAATAATTTTGATAAATAGTTTCGTTTTGAATATAATTCGGAGATTCAGGTGGGTAATTGAGGGTGTGGGGGGGGGGGGGGGGGGTACCTGAAAAATAAGTTAACCTATTTGCAACAACAGGTGTTTTGGCTTTTCTTTTACAAAAAAAATGAAGAAAAGGTGGACAACATTAGAGAGGCCTAATTTATGGCTCCCGTTATATTATTGAGGGAGGGATAATAAAGAATTAAAAGAAGGTGTTTAAGAAAGAGAGAGAGAGAGAGAGAATGAAGGATTCTGGGGGTTGAAGGAAGAGGGGATCATTATCACACCTGAATAGGGAAGAAGTCAGGTGGACTTTTAGGCTCTTGGCACACAGACTGCAAAATGGAAGTCGGATTGTCGTCAAAACCAAATACCTTCGACTTCCTTTTAAAGTTGAAAAGTTTTACAAAAGACGTCTGTGTGAAAAGGCCTAAAATTTCACCTGACTTCATCTCTACTCAGGTGTAATGATGATCCCCTCCGCCTCCTTCTCCAACCCTCAGGATGCTTCATTTTTAAACACCTTTTAATTCTTTATTATTTTACGATTGGAACACACAGACCACTTTGAAGGTCAGTTTAGACTGCAAGATGAAGTCGTGTTGTCGTCCAAAGCGACCACTTTGAATACCACTTTTCATAAAAACATCCCCAACCACCTGCAATTTCATTTTGCAGGGGGGAAATAGACCACCATAAATGGTCTGTGTGTGCCAAGGGCCCTATATATTTTTTATAAGAAGCTTAAATTCTGTTTTTTTTTCATTTTTTTTTTTTTTGGTTGAAAGTGACCACCCAGTGACCACACCTTCTGTCTTCTCTCACCTGTGTTACTTCTCTTTCTCCCTGGAACCCCTTTTTAACATGAGTTACTGAAACCACCTTTTATTTTGAGCGACAGTTATTGGGGGGGGGGGGAGGATTTAGGGGGCGTAATTGAGCTCCCGACAAAGACCCCGTAATTTTAACAATCAGAATGCAACTGGGTGGGAAATATTTAAGGAGGTGGTAGAGGCGGGTTAAGGGGGTTGGTGGATGGGGGGGGGGACAGGTACGCCGGGTATTTCTTCTGTTTGACTGTGAGAGGGTATGAATGACAAAAGGGAAGAGAGAGAGAGAGAGAGAGAGAGAGAAGTTTAGGGAGTTTGAAATTGAGATTAAATGCAATTAGTTTTTCATTTTTTGATTTATTATAATTAATTTTACTGTATTAATTTCTTCAGTTAGAATTGGGGGGGGGGGGAGAGGGGAATTTCATTAAATTTCTTTTGTAGTGGTGATCAGATATAAATGTCAGAAGAAAATGGACACAAACTACTAATAAATTACTACTTAACTACTCACTTAAGTAATTTCTGTGGTTGTTAAGTAGTTTAAACTAGTTTTTACTTTTCAAAAGTTGGATTTTCTCATAGTTTTAAGCCATCACTAATAGGGAGGAGGAGGAGATAAGTTAAAATTATAAAAGACTTATAAATTTACTGTGCAAGTTACTTAATTTTAAGTTCTAACTACTTTAAAAAGAAATTTCAAATAGAAACTCTCTTTAAATGTAACCTGGTTTTAAAGTATAAACGCCCTCGCTCTGTCTTTCTGGAGCGAAATTAAGAGCAATTTTAGAAACTAGAAGGGTAGCTGAATCAATGAAATGGAATTTTCATGTTAGATTTATCTTTTAAAATTTACTTTTTAAGGGAGTTTAAAATCGAGCCATCTTTAAGCAGACTTGATATATTTTAATTTCTTGTTTATAAAAAGTTTATTTTGAAAGATATCAACTTGAAAATACTATTAAGTGATTCAGCTACCCTTCTAGTTTCTAAGATACTTTCAATTTCTCCTTGAAACTCCTTGCAAAAGTGAATGCAATTATTCAATTGGCTATTATTGTCTAGACAAAGGAATGGGGCAAAAGCGTTATAGTGGACATTAGAATATACAGGGTGTCTCAGATTAACGTTTATCTTTTTCAGTCAATGGGGAAGTTAAGGTACTGCTGGTCACTGTCTTACTCAAGTATCATAGAAATAGGTTGGTTCATTTGAACAATACGCATGCGCAGTCGAGAGTGACCTTAACTTACATTAACTTAATAGTCTGAACCAAGCCTAAAGCTAAAGGGATGTCCTCAGGTGGCCTATATGTGAGGCTAAGATTATTACTATTACTATTATTATTCAGAGGCTCTTTAAAACGTTTAACTATTTAGTATTAAGGTTGTAAAGATAATTTTCGCACACACCCTGTATATATTTAAGTTTGTTTCATTGGTAGATTGCGCCATCTAGTGAGAAACGTTTTAAATGCTATTTCAGCAATTTTATTATTTTCAATTTTTATCCATTATTATTATTATTATTATTATTATTAAATCGAAATATATTTCTTTTCGTTATTTTTTTTTAAAATAATAATAATTAATATAATTTCAATCAATTACTGATTTTTACACAAAAGTCTTTTTCTGCAATTTTTTTTTAAAAAACCCTTATACAGGTATAATTTAGTAATTTACATAACATTGAATTTTATACAATTTATATCTATGTAGAATTCAAGAAGAGAATTATAAAAAAAAGTAAAGTGAAATTAACACAGGCAATTAGAAATCGGGACAAACAGAAGTTGGCTCCGCCCTTTTTATGACGCCCATCAACTTCTAATTGGTTGGTTATGTAGTCTGACGTCACATGCTCCGTCCTTTTCAACGTCGAACCACACAACGAACCAATTAAAAGTTACCGTTCGTCATAAAAAGGGCGGAGCCAACTTCTGTTTGTCCCGATTTCTAATTGCCTATGAAATTAACTCGTTCTTTTTAATCGGTTAAATTTGACATTTCCCCCTTAAAATGTCTGACGTTTGTTTCACTTGTTAGCATAGTTGTTAGCAGTGATCACCCAATTCCAGGGGCAGCGTATTGTTTTTTAATTTAAATTTTCTTTTTCACAAAAATAGATATATTTTAATATTTTCGTTTTTGGTATTTTCGTTTTAAGTCACAAATTTCATTGAGAATTGAGTATAGAGGCGTGCTTTTTTTTCTGCACTTGTGGTCGAACCACTTATGGAGAGCCGTTCAAGTCAAAATGTCTCAAATATAAATATGACACGATTTAATTATGAATATTCGCAATTAAATCCGTAATTTAATTATGGATAGCTGTATTAGACACAATTCGGCAATATCGCAATGAACGGCTCTCCATAGTTGTCATGAATGGGTTCGACCAGAAGTGCAGAAAAAAAAGATGCCTTATTATTAATAAATATTTGAGGGGATGTGTGGTGGGGTGGGGTGGGGGAGGGTACACTTGAATTAAATATTTATAAAATGACGTCAGTGTCCGGTGGCTGTCCATAGAAGGTGGTGAATTTGGACGATGAATTCTTCCGATTCAAAGGCGCCACATAACCATTACAACTTCCGTTGGATGTGGACAGGGTTCCGTTCCTCTTAATTTGCCTGCTGTGTCCATTGGCAGCGACACTCTGATGGACATCGCTGTGTCCATTAGTAATTCCGCTTCCTTTTTTGTTCTTTTCGGTCAGTTTGCGCATAATTATCGTTTGTCTTTCACTCGTACTGTGTAATCCACCTCCTCCTCCTTGTTGAGTACCTTAGAAATTATCAAACAAAACCATCGTTTTAAAAGAAACTAGATATTGTTTTACAAACTAGAAGAGTAACTCAATGTCTCTTTATAAATAAAAATTAAGAAAATATTGTCTCCATAAACTCAAATGAAAAAGCTTGTTTTGAAAGATATCAATATGAAAATATGCTTTAATCATTCAACTACCCTTCTAGTTTCTAAAACTATAATCAAAGTAACATCATGGGCAACTATAAACGCGGCATTATTGAGACTTATTTCTGAAGGACACTCACCACTGTGTCCACCATAACTGCCATTGCTCACTTGACCAGTGGTCGTCTTCCATCCACAACACAAAGCAGTCAGAAAATATTGTCGAAATCTATAAAGAAATAAAAAAAGTTTGTTAAAAACTAGAATAGTAAGGAATTAGGCTCTTTAATTGTATTTTTATTGAGAATATCTTTCAAAATATACTTTTTTTAAATGTTAAACGCCACTCGAGCTCTGTTTATTGTATTTCAGAAACGAAAGAAAGTTTTTAGAAACTAGAAGGGTAGCTCCATCACTTTGAAGTATTTCGAAAATGATCCAACTTTAAGTAGAATACATTTTTTTTTAAATTCCGGTCTAATAAAAAGTTTATTTTGAAAGATATCAACAGGAAAATACTATGAAATGAATTCAGCTAGCCATTCTAGTTTCTAAAACACAGCAAATAATCAGAATTATAAGGATATTAGCATATTCAACTAATATTCTAGTTTCTAATAAGCTTTGTTTTGTTATCTTTGGAGAAAAGTTGTCTTTCTAAGAAATAGGTTAGGTTGAGGGTCCTAAGTGTGTCATAAGATTTAGCGATAATCTCCTCATCTTAAATAAGTGATGTCCAGTCTGATTTGTCTTAAATAGACTTAAATATAAAACCCTTTTTTGTGGTGGGGTTATTTTTATGGACAATGGTCAAGACTTGAAGAGGTCAGTATTCGTTTATGTTTTAACGATGGGTTTGTTCTACTTTTTTCTTATAAAATTGCAATATGCCGAGAAAGCGAGCGATTCCAAATTGATTGCCATTGTTTACACATTTGTTGTTTTGTTGGAATGACGTTTTTTTGTTGCGTCCATCGATGTGAACGTGATGTGACTGCGTTTCATTAAGGAGAGGCAAAGGGAAGGAAAAAAAAAGAGTGATGGTCATTGGTCACTCACTGGTCAACGAATGTCCAGGGGGTTTTTTTAGTTAAAGGGGTGGTGAACTTTATTTTTAGAATAGGAAAGGAGGAGGAGGAAATGCCTTCATTCCAAAAGATGACGATGACAAGGGTTGGAGGTGGAGGCTAGCTGTCAGAAGAAAAAAACAAATTAACTACAGGCAATTAGAAATCGGGACGAGCAGAAGTTGGCTAAGCCCTTTTTAGGACGACCGGCAACTTCTAATTGGTTTGTTGTGTGGTTCGACGTTGAAAAGAGCGGAGCATGTGACGTCAGACTACATAACCAACCAATTAGAAGTTGCCGGTTGTCATAAAAATTGCGGAGCCAACTTCTGCTCGTCCCGATTTCTAATTGCCTGTAATTAACTTGCTTCAATTGTTAGTTAAGATGGTTTTTATAAACAGCTGATTTTCAGATTCGGATTATTCTGTCTTTTCAGAACAGCAACACTAAAAAAAAACCTAGAAAATGTTTTAGAAACTAGAGGGGTAGCTCAATTACATAAGAGCATTTTCATGTTGATATTTTTCCAAATAAACTTTTTATAGAAAGAAAAAATTAAAAATATTGTCTGCTTGAAGTTGAGTTGTTTTGAAACTTACATAAAAAAACTTACTTTGAAAGATATCAACATGAAAATACCCTTCTAGTTTCTAGAACACTTTCAAGTTTATCTTCGTTTTGCACCTGAAAGAAAGCAACAATCTGAGTCAGAGAAGGAGACTGAGCCAGGGAACTGATCAGGGGCCAAGTGTGCCAGCAATTCAGGCCGAAAACCCAGTTAGCATCCTCCATAGCCTCCATCTCCAACTCTCGGTATCATTCGAAATGGAGTTCTTTGAGATGGAAGAAGTTAAGGGTCCTTGAGTATTACAATAAAAAAATGTCTTTGGGTTCGTTGTGCTTTTGATGGGCATTTTTTTTAACAAAAAAAAATACTTTTGCCGCGCATCATTGAATTCTTTTTCTCTTTTAGATTTATTTTTTGAGGAGAAATCTTTGGAGTTATTTCTTCTTTGTCTTTTTTCTCGGTTTCTGCTGTTTTATGATCAATTGAATGAATTTTTCACTCTTCCATTCTCCAAAACTGTTGTGTCATTTTCTAGATGGAACTTATTAAACGTTGAACTTCACTCTGGATTTTTTGTTGTCGTTGTTTCTGATAAATGGGATCCGTGCTGCGAATAGGGAATATTTATAGGTGTTGACTTTTCTATCAAAATCCACCTGAACAATAAATGTCAACTCACTTATATCCCTATTTTCTTCTTTGTTTTATTACTGGAAGGATCTTTCTTATCCCATTTTAGGTTGGTCGTCTCGAAGAAGTCACTTTTGTGATCAATCATTTAACCGACTAAATTTTACTTTGACATTAGATTTGGAGACAAACAAAAACCAAGCTAAAACTTATATAAAATGAAACATCAGAAATAAACATTGAAATTCTAAAACATTTTTTGAGTTTCTCTTAATTTTGTTTCTGAATGACAGCACAAAAATGACATAAAAAGCTTATTTTAAAAGATAGCAAACAATGAAAACCCCATTAAGTGATTTGAGCTACCCTTGTGTATTTTAGTTACAAAATGACTTGGAATGTATTTTAAAAACTAGAAGGGTAGCTCAATCACTTAAGAAATATTTTAATGTTTAATGATATCTTTTAAAATAAACTTTTGAAACTGACCCAACGTTTAAACAGATAATATTTTTTTAAAAAACTTTTGTCTATAAAAAGTTTCATGTTGAAAGGTATCAGCATAAAAATAAATTGATTCAGATTCTCGGATTTTTATGCAATATCAAACACAAATGTTTCTCATTTTGTGGCTCAATTGTGGATTAAGCATCCCATTTGCATCAACCAACAATTATGGGTTATTTCTATTTAAAAACACTGGTTAGAGGCTAGACGTCTAGTTGACGACTGATAGTAAGCAGACATCTAGCCTCTTAGCAGCCATTTTTTTGAGTAGAAAAAGCATGATTGCTGTTGCTGTAATTAATGATGATGATTAATTACTTCACAATTTGGCACTTGAGTCACAAATTGAGAAACATATGCTTTGATATTTGCATAAAAATTCGGTGCCCTAACAATCTCTTAATAGATATAGCCTCCACTTCCAACCCCTCGTCTTTAATTAAAATGGGTTATAAGCTTGATCTCATTTTTTTTCTAATGATTCTTCTTTCATTATCATCATCAGTCATCAAATCATCATCAACATCACGAAATTATCTGTTTTTTATGATAATGATGATGCGGATGTTGATTCAATTGATGACTTGTGAAAATTGGCCCAATATTCGATTACTGATGAACTTAACCACCTTTTGGATGTTATTTTTTTTTTGTATATATGTGGGAAAATCAGTGATTCTGCATATTTCCTAGGCAATCTGCAAAACCACCAAAGTGCTAGTGACTCAAAACTTCAACACTAATGTATGTTGAATTTTTCAGAGTCACTAGCACTTTGGTGGTTTTGCAGATTGCCTAGGAAATATGCAGAATCACTGATTTTCCACATTGGCAGTAATTTATATACTAAATATATCAAAAAACTCTTGAGTTACATTATTATTATTTGTCTTGGGGGATCCAAGCGAGGAAGAGATTGAAGAAAAAGAACGAAAAACAAGTTGATTTGTTTGAAGTAGATTGATTCTCTATTTATTTTCACGTAAAAAAGTTTTTCCTTCCCTTCTTTCTCTGGAGACTTTTTAAACGGAGTGTGCAACCAAATCTAAGTCCAATTTCTTATTGGAAAATTGTTTTTCGCCACTTATATCTCTCTATCTACTTAAAAAGGAAGGATTTTTCTAAGGGAGAATCCATTCTGCCTCAAGTTTTTATTCTTATTGTTAAAATAAATCGTATTTTTCATTTGTCAGTGAAGTCAAGTGAATTTATTTCTACATTATGCTTTAAGGCTTGAATTGAAACTCATGTTTGGAGGTTCTTTTTCGTCTTACTATTCTAGCTCACATTTTCTTTTAAGTGACGTAATATATATAAAAAAAGTATGTTGTTTTTTTATTATACAGAAAATATATATATATACAGGATGTTCATAAAGCCCTTGTACAGTTTAAATTTGAAGGGAGTCTACTGGCTTGCGTAGAGTCGCTTGCGCCGCATCGTTAAAGACTATCATCATCCTCAGTTTTAGAAGAAAAAACCCACTTTTAAAAATATTTTTAACGTATATTGCAATACAAAAAACCATATCTTATGATTAAGAATACGAAATTAACCTAATTACTACCGCCATAATTTGTTGTATTCAATTTGAACGCTCAGAATACGAGAAAAAGCCACGACAGCACATACAACTGGCGAACTGGTTCCTTCATTTTTCCGTTATTATTTGTTGTTATGACAATGTGTAACAAATGAAGACACCAGAGTTGTATAATTGTGACTGCAATCGTGGCTTTTTTTCTGATCTTCTCAGCGTTCAACTGGAATAAAACAATTTATTGGAGGTAGTACGTTAATTTTGTTTTCTTAATTATGAGATATGTTTTTTGTCTTCTAATTAAGACGTTAAAAATATTTTTAAAAGCGGTTTTTCTAACCAATTGTTTTGGACAGGCAATTAGAAAACGGGATGAACAGAAGTTGGCTCCGCCCTTTTTATGACGAATGGCATCTTCTAATTGGTTTGTTGTGTGGTTCGACGTTTAAAAGGGCGGAGCATGTGACGTCAGACAACATAACCAATCAATTAGAAGTTGTGTTCGTCATAAAAAAGGGCGGAGCCAACTTCTGTTCATCCATTTTTCTAATTGCCTGTTTGTTTTGGATACAAAGGATGACAGTTTCTGAAGTTCTCCTCCAAATACATTCTGCAGGTGTGTCTGAGTTATAACACTGAGTTATCCTATAAGAAAGATTTGTTTAGATTCAGTGAGGTAATTTTGCGTCCCTTTCAGTTGCATTTTTATAAGAATATCTTACGATGAAAGTTGTTACAAAATGTATAAGGACTTTATGAACACCCTGTATATACCTATAACCTAGCTATTTTATGTTTATGGTTATTTTTTGTTTGGTCAAGTTGTTTTTTTCTTTGTGGTATTCTTTAGTACGACTTGCACTCTCTCAAGTTTTCAATTTCAAAATAGAAGATTCGAAGTTATAAAAACTGGCAGCAAATAAAGTTCACTTTAAAACTGATAGGTCAATGTGTCTTTTTAGTTTTGCATTCACTAGTAAGTAGCACAATAGGTGCAACGGCTTTGCACCTAGCATTTAGAAATTGGGACGAACACAAGTTGGCTCCGCCCTTTTTATGATGACCGGGAACTTCTAATTGGTTTGTTGTGTAGTCTGACGTCACATGCTCCGCCCTTTTCAACGTCGAACCACACAACAAACCAATTAGAAGTTGCCGGTCGTCATAAAAAAGGCGGAGCCAACTTGTGTTCGTCCCGATTTCTAAATGCCTGTCAAACTACAACCTGCATACAGAAGACGGAAAATTTAAAGAAAAGGAATGTCGTGATGGGCGAGAGAGATAGGAGTGCATTTGGTTTTGGTAGACAATGACAAGGTCATTCTAAATTCAGTGCAAGGTCATTTGACGTGACTAATCGGTAGTAGCAAGCCGAGAACTTAACCAGAACCCAGGAGAGTGTGACGTTGCTGGCCCTTTGGCTCCGCCGTTTCTTGAACTTCTTTGACGTTGTTCACGAACCGGTGGTGCCGGGGTCGACTCTGTTGTCGACTGCTGCGGGCCAGCCTCTGTTGTTCCTCTGGGGGTTGATTTCACCGGGCGCGACATTTACTTGCCTTGCCTGGTAACGGCCCACAAAAAGACCGTCTTTCCTAGGGATCTTTGGATATAGGGCTTGACGATGCCGAAGTCACTCTAGTCCTTTTTGTTGAGTTGCTGGAGGCTCCAGGCAGAGGGACTCAGGCTGTGTCTGAGTACCTTCTGCTGGATACCCCTCTATCGGTAGGAGTACAGAAACCCAATAAATTCGGCACACAGGACCTTTTAGGTTGAATAAAATATACTCTTTTACTTCAGTCACGCTTTTTAGAGTTGAAACTCTTACTTTTCTAAGTCTTGAACTCTGACTCTAAAGTAGGACTTACTCGTTTCAACTCTATCCTCTGACTCTCGTTCAAGTTTACTCCTTGAATTCTCAAGACTGACTGTCTTCACACTCAAGTCTCTAGCTCCCTTGTCCGGTCTCCTGGGAGGGGCAACTGTCACCTCAGGGCTTAATGATTGACCAACTGGGCCAATCATTGCCCTGGGCCGGGGATACTAAATTATAAGGAGAAGTATTTTTGGGACTCTATTCCCATTTTCTCACGGTCGGACTTGGTTCCACGAATTCACTAGAATTCGGGCCACCCAAGTCTGAACATCTGTGCACCAAGGGGTGCCATACTGTCAAGACTAAATTTTTGACTAAAGTGTTTCACCTTCTGTTTCTACAGGGTGTCACAAGAGGGGGGGGGGGGGTGCTGGGCTAAACATGTTCCACTGGACTTCCCGATTTTGCATCCTGTGGTTGAAATAAAAATGGAATTAAATTAAAACAAACCTTACCTTGAATTCATTTTGAAGTAGATGATTGGGTTATACATGGCATTACTCATGGCCAACCAATAGAAAGTAAGATAAATGTGTTGAATGATCCCACTACTTATGACGTCAGCATTGAGCGGGATGTAAATGAAGTATACGTGGTAAGGTAACCAACACAGGGCAAAGATGACCACCACAACGATAAACATGAGCACCACCTACATATCAGTATAGACACATGTAAAATGATTATCAGAGTATAGATAAAAAATACAAATCTGAGAAGAAATTGAAAATGTATTAGAAACTAGAAGAGTCATGTTCATTCGTTTAAAAATAAACAATTTATGGAAATTTGAAAAGTATGATTTTGGCCAACTTTTGACAATGCATTTCGCATGCTGCAATTGGACTACGTGTTTTCCGCTCTTGTCACAGACCTTCTTGGCTGAGCATAGAGAAATTTTTCAAATTCTATTTCATACTTCAAAGTGAAAAACAAAAGGAAAATTTGCCATACAAGTTTACTTTTTAAAGAAGAAAAATGATCAGGATGAAAATCTTACTGTGATACACACATTTCTAAAACATTTTCACTTTCTTCTTAAAAGTTGCTTTTCATCTTGAAACGCAAGAGTTGTAATTTCGTTTATTTTCTTGACAAGTGGTTTGTTAACGATTTTGGATGGAAGCTGGAGATTCTTTATTTGGCAATTAAATTTGTTGGCGAGAAATATTTTACATTAGAGATGTGTTGCAATTTTTTTTTACAAGTGTTTAGAAGAAGAAAAAAAAGAGTAATTGAGCCAGTAACTTAGTAGTTTGTCGGTTGAGAGGTTAGTCAAAAGTAAAATGAAATAAGAAAAGTTGTCGTAAATTGTATTTCTCGTTTTATTTCGAGAGAAATAAGAGAAAATGCATCAAAAGTGCGCACTGGTGAAATGCTTTTTTTCTGGTTGGCACTATTACAGAAAAAGAAAACATCTGGAATTTAATTTATAATATATATGTAGCTTATTGCTTGCAAAATGGTTCAACATACTGGTAGGAGTTGCTAGGTTTGCTAGCTTGGTAAATATGAGATTGCTGAAGGATGTGACAGAAATGCTTTCAGGGACCTTGGGTTTGAACAGTTTACTTGCAAGAAGGGCAGATTTTAGTCTAAACATTATTAAGCGGATGATAGAATTAGGGTTCTCTTGTCCTAAACCAACTTCAAGTAAACTGTGCAGGATGTCATTAACACATATTTGGCTTCATGTGACCGTGACGGAAATTTTCGTATTGGTCATTTGTTCCTAGGATGTTTCTCAACAATGGAACTTTGTTGCACAGGATTTTATGTATGAAAATAAACTTGTATTATTTCAGCTGCACACAGAAAACACATTTGCATTTGTTATTGATTTTATAGTTTGGGGGTTTGACAATGTATTTCACATGCTGCAATTATTGGACTTTTGTCCTTTTACCTCGGGCCATCTCGGCTTGCTTGCAAAGTTATTTTTCAAATTGAAATTCAAATATATGAGTTGTTATTAAGTGACTAAAATGGCGAGATAGAGATAAGACAAATGCCAGAAATGGGGAAAATATTGAGGGAATTAGGGTTCTGACATTATGAATCGTAATTCTCATAACTACGCTTACGACATCAACAATAACTTCGAAGATGAAAGTTGTAATTGGATTTGTAACCAAATTGTTACAACATATTTCATTACGTCCTATTTGAAATAAGACATAAAAGAGAGAGAGAGAGTTGTTGTAACTTTTAATATTTATGTCTTTTCGATTTGATAAATGGATCCAAATATAGCAGAAATAATTCTTTCCTTTTAACAAGAAAAAAATATTTCTGTCTCTTCCATTTCGTGTTAAACGATTTCCACTGTATAATATATAAATAGAATTTGCGAAAGGTGGTTGGTGAGTTTGATGGCAACGTTTTTGTGACATTTTTAGGACGTTGACCGTAGGTGAGATTATGACAGTCTGAAAAGTAACATATGTTCAACGTCTCCAACATTATTATTCTAATAAGGATTTTCAATTTAAAAAATTGTTTCTTGTGCTACTTTGATGGTTTTTTTTTCTTCCTTTTACTCTTCTTACGGTTTTTAGTACACCTTTTAAAGAAAGTTGCAATGATTTTGAAAATCATTCCTATTATTAGAAATCTAAAATAAAATTTGACGATTTATTTGAAAATAGCAAAATTGACCCCATTCTCCATACAAGGGTTGAAAATATGAAGGTAATCGACCATGTCATTTGTTAGGACAATTTCTTGACAAGGATTTTGGCATGGTGGCGCTGAATAAGCGCGAAAATGGAACAAACGCCAACTTGAATAATCGCCCATGTGAACTCACCCCGTTCTTTGTGTGCCAGGTTTATTGGAGGGTGACTTGATTTATGCGTCGAACTCTGAACAAATATCAAAACTGCAGAAACGCCAAAAAAATCGTGATTAGGGATGGTGATAGTTTAGAAAAAATCGAAATCGGCCCGATATTTAAAAAAATAATTGGTATTTCGAGATAGATCGAAAAAAGTTGAAAAAAATCGAAAATAATTAAAATATCGTCTTAGAAAAAAATCGAAAATATCTTAAATAACTAGTGGGGTAACCCGTCATAAATGACGGGAGCAAAATTCACAGGCAATTGTGCGCATGCGCGTCGTTTTTTTCCTTTTTTTACTCCTTTCATTTCAATTTCAGTCACCCCTCCCCTTTTTTCTCCCTCCACGTTTCTCTCTCCCCCCTCTACACTTTATAAACCTTTTCCCCTTTCCAATTTAATATCATGGGGTTCTTGGATGGGAAGGGTGCAACATATAGTTGACCTTGAGAAAAAAAAAGCTGTTCATTTATTCAAATTTATGTAAATTCTGACAAAGGTGTTTGTCCAGCGTTAGAGGAAAGACACCCATCCACACGGACAGACCTGGGATATTATATATATAATGTTGGGACAAATTACTTTCAAAACTAGCTGTAATCGCTTTTAAAAGTAATTTATCACAACAATTTACTTTCAAATTACTTTAAAAAAGTAGTTACAGTTACTTTTTAAATGAATTTGTCCCAACAATGGTATTATATTTTTTTTTTTGGAATGCGAAGAATTTTCTTTACTTTCATCTACTGATAAATCTAATGGCCCAATAGACGAACCTAGGTGGCCGCCTACGGGGCGTAGGCGGCCACCTAGGTTCGTCTATTGGGCCATTAGATTTATCAGTAGATGAAAGTAAAGAAAATTGTAAATTTATGTCAATATTAATTATAATTGACAAAAATGTACAATTTTCATCTGTGGTTGAGTTGAATGTTGCTGCTGGTTAAAGAAATTCGAAATGAAATAAACTAAGAAACAAAATTTCAATCTATTTTAAATGGATATTTATTGTTTCGTATTTTTCGTTGTTGTTTTTTGTTGTTGATGTTGTTATATTCATGATAAGAATTCAGTGAATTTAAAAGAGTTTTTCGACGTCTAGCTGAATAATCAATATCAAAATATTATTATGTGAATTCCATTTATTTCACATAAAAAAAATATATGAAATATATGAAATTGAAAAGATTCTGGCTGTTTTTTATTAGAATTACAAAAAAAAAGTACATCAGTTTCAAGAATTTTTTTTTAAAAAAAAGTTTGTTTTTCATTTTGCATTTCAAAACAAATTCAATAGAAACGGATCGGAAGAAGAAAAAGGAAAAAAAAATTGATTCATTTTCTATTAAGTTTCTGAAACTAAATAAATTTTCATGATTGAAAATGAGATTATTTCTATTTTTAAAGGTCCGAAGGTGGATAAATATGGATGGGTGGTGGTGGTGTTATTGGCAATTGGAAAATAAATTACATAAAAAATATGGTCTCTAATAACATGGTTTTCAACTTTAATAACAAATTTGACAAAATTCATCTTTTTTTTTAACTCCTTTTCTTTCAACTCATTGCACTGTGTGTAAGTTATAACAAGTGCGGAAACTGCTTTTCAAAGACGTGTTTAACTTAAATGTCTGCCACCAGGGCCTCGCTGCATGTAAAGAGGGCTAAAATTTACAAGACCGGATTTTAAGAGCAGCTCAGAAAGGCCCAAATGACCTCAGAAGTCCCAGAAAGCTACTCAAGAATTTTTAAAATTCCCCCCCCCCCCAAATAGGGAAACAAATCATGTTTATAGAAATTGTGGAATATACAGAGTATACTGGAGATGTCCATAATGCAATAGTAAAAGCATATAATAAGCATAGCAATAATTTCATTATTAGAGTATGGTGCGCACAACATGGCATAATTAACATGACCGAATAAAAGAAATTAAAAGTGGAAATGTCGAGATTTAAAAAAAAATCTCGCATGTCCTTTACAGGGCTCCGTAAGATATGGATATATTCTTGTGCAACCTGCCACTAAATTATGATTTATATGTTGTGAACTTCTTGAAGGACGATGTTGAGTTGTGAGAAATCATTATTCCTGAAACATCATATCTCCATTTTGCATAACATGTGCAACCCTGGCAGACATACTTGTATGTCAGATGAATAAAGATTTAGAGGAGGAATTCACAAAATCCAGACAAAAGGATTTTTCACTGAGCTCTCTAATTTTAGATGCTGTTCGGTGGAGAAAAATAAAAGGATTCTCTTTTGATGACACAGAATTTAAGGGGAATTTATGATCCCAAGATGATCAATTTTACCACTTTTCTCTCAGGTTTTTTTTTATTGGGAGATTTAAAGTTTTTCCTATTTCATTTCAGACGTACGTATTATTATTACTGATCTAGATAAATACGTAGCTTTGTTGGGACCCCTGTGATTAGTTCAGGGAACGTTAAAATTGGAATTGGGAACAAAAGGTCCTCTCTTCTAATGAAAGTGAACCAAAAGGCGGGAATTACATTGAAAGGTCAAGAAGTGATGGCCTATTTTTGTAATAATTGAAAGGGTTAGTTAGAGCTTCTTCTTTATTCTTCTTCTTCTTCCACTAAAAGACACAGACCGAGAGAGAGAGAGAGAGAGTAGTTCCCAACACCCCATTTTGAACCAAGAAAAAGTAGGGCAAATATACAGTGTCCCCCCCCCCCGAAAACAAACGCCACAATCTAATATTAAATTATGAAGACTGGCGCACAGAAATCGTTTAAAATTAGGTGGTTTTAAAGTCTTTCAGGTGCAAAATATGTTTTAAAAAACTAGAAGGGTAGCTCAGTCACATAAGGGTATCAGTCAAAAGGAGGTTTACAGATTTTTCTTTTCTGAAAAACAGAATAATTGACAATCAGCTGTTCATAAACCAATCTTACCAATATTGTTTAATTTTTGTTATATGTTATTATTATTAATATTGTTATTAACAACCAAATTATGATTTGAAATGTGCAATTTTTATACTTTCTGAGATCTATTAAATTTTAAACAATAGAACTGTGGTTCCTTCTCAAGTAGACTTTGATAATAATAGTTTGGGGTGGTTGGTTGAGAAAGACATACTGAGACATAGTGTATTTACAGTATATTGGGAACATGTGATTATATGATAATATGTGGTCTAAAGGGGGCGCAGGGGTGGATGGAGGGCCACGTAACAAATATGATGAAGACTGGGAGAGAGAGAGAGAGAGAGAGAGAGAGAGAGAGAGAGAGAGAGAGAGAGAGAGTGTACTTATGGTTATTGTCAACGGTGGTCATTGGTTGCCTAATTTGTTAGCTGTGTCCTCTTTTGTTCTTTCTAATTGTTTGATGAATGAGTCCACAAAGACACACACACAAACCAAATATAAAAGCCTTGCTTTTTTGTTGTTGCTGGAATTATTCTTCTTATTAACATTGTTGTTGTATTTTCAATGTAATAAGAAAATGCCCTGCGTATTGCTTGGGGGAGGGGGAAAGGTGCAAAGGGAATGATGAATAGGAAATGTAATGAAATACGAGCTGGAAAAGAGGAATTTTAATGTCAGATAAAAATGGTTAGCAGCAAACTTAAAAAGTTGCTTAAATAAGATCAATTTTTTGACTGTATTTAAGCAAATTCATTGGGTGTGATACCCAATTTTAGACCGATTTCATCTCGCACAATGACGAGGGTTGAAAGTGGAGGCTAGCTATTTGGAGAATGACATTAGACATGTTTGGCCATTCGTAATCATTACAGAAATATAATAAGACTGACATATACGACAGTAAATTGTCATATCTAGCTCCTAACCTAATAACAGTCACAAATGCAAATTAAAAATATTATTATGACTGTCATTGACTGGTGTACAATATAATATGACAGTTATTGAAATAATAGCACAGAAGAAGCAGTGACATCATAAGATACGATTGTCACAACTTTATGACTTTTTTTCTGGAATATATGAGGCTCATGGTTACTAGTGAGGGGAAAATATTTCTTTTCTCCAACCAATAATGTTAGCCACATTGTTAGCCTCCACTTCCAATCCTCGTATTCGGATGAGATGGAACACATCCTTTAGTTAAATACAAATTGTAATAATTTTGGTCAGTGTTTTGATTATACATTGTTAATTAGAGCGTAAATTAGTTGTATTTTATTAGAAATCGATTACATTTATATACTGCATAGTCAAATAAAACAATTCTAATGAAATATTCTTATTCCAGGCGCTATTTTAGGAGATTCCAAATGAGAATGCAACAAAACACACTTGACTAAAATTATTAAAAGTTATATTTATGTCTGACTGATCGATAAATCGATACTGTATTTATAATTACTTGAATACGACTGGACTTGAAGGGGCACGGACACGGTTGATTTGTTTTTAGGCAATGTACGCAATGTCTAAAACACTAAGCCTAATGAGGATGCAAATTAATTTAAATTACTCTCCATGTAAAATGGCACACATTGTCCAAAATCGTATCAACTGTGTGGATTAACAGTTAAATTAATAGTATTCTACTTTAACTAGTAATTGTGCGGAATAACTCATTTCTAACTTAATGAACACTTTTGTTATCAACTTAACTAAAATAGTTGAGAAAGAAGGACGGGGGACTTAATTGTATTTTTCATTTATTATACTAGTTATATATACTAGTTAATAAACTAGTAGTAATTGGTAATTTTGGTTTCAAGAGAACACTAGTGAAAAAGAAGTGGCTCTGTTTTTGAGACACACTTGTCTAACTTGACATTCAAAAGGGATGTTGCTGTCTGATGCTCTGGTTAACTATAACCTCAATAAGTAAAAAGGTTATTTAAAAAGAATGACGTAATGAAAGGGGGCGGGCATTCGGATGAGGGAGGGAGGGAGGGAGGGAAGGGGTGCTGTTATTACCATTATCTATCACAATTGTGAATTAATTAAATTCATTCAGTTAGGATCGTTTGACGTCATGGATTGTTCAAAACATTTGTGTTTTTTGACAATTTAGTTGCAATTGTTATTGATTTTATATATTTGGGATTTGACAATGTATTTCATATGATGCAATTGGACTGTTGTTCCACTGCCACAGGCCATCTTGGCTTCAAATTTTAGTCATAGTTTACCCACAAATCCACAATCCTGATTGAGAAAACGTATTCTCTATAAAGATACTGGTAATTATAAGCTGATCAGTGACGTCAAATGGCCTAGAACGAATGAAAGAATAATTCTTTCTTGTCATTTTGTCCAATCATGTTTACCGGATGCTGTTAAGCTGGGTGCTGATGTTCAATTCTGGCGTGTCCATTTCTTTCTCCCTTTTTTTTTTACTAATTACTCATGTTCCCACCATTTTGTAAAACATTACGAATTAAACAAATTGTCTTATGTTTCCACAGTAAGAATTGACAAGCTGAAATTGACCGTTTGTACCCAACTTTAGCGGCTTTTGCGTTACTAATGCTGAAAATTGTGTACTGATTGGAAGATGTTTTCGCCTGACTGAGAAAGCATACCATGTGCGGCGGTTTCCTGTAACGCAACAATCCACAGCATTGTTGAGTCAATGATTGGACGCAGACAACACGGAACTTACGAATGCATCTTAAATCATCTGCTTTGCAGCTGTCTAGCAGATGCTAGAAAGATAGAAAGAACTGTATAGAAAGAAGAGTAAATTGTAGGAGAGAATAGACCTCTAACTTTATATTTATATATTCTTTAGTGTCGTAAAAATTTTGTTCTTAGCATAAAATATTACTCTTGAGAAAGAGGTGTCAACAGATTGCGCGCAACTGCAGTTGAAATCACGAATTCCCTTGACTTTTTTCCGTCCCCTTAATGGAGGCAATCACTGCTAACACCGATTCATCCAACTAACGACTGCTTCACACGGAACACTTTTATGTCAGCACAAAGAAAAGTGTTCATTTATTACATAGGGCTTATTCACACGAACCACTGCCACGGTTTTTATTTTTTTTGCACCAAAGTCGCGTTAGAGTGTTCGAGTTCAGCCACAAGTGGCGATCACTGCCTATTTGTCAATGTTTATTAAGGCCATACCAGTGGAATGTACCGACAGCATGTCACTGTTTCCAATGGTGGTTCGTGTGAATCGTGAAGCACGCCGTGTCTGCCACTGAATGGTGACACAAAGTGGCGACACGTATTGTCTTATGTGAAGCGGCTCTAAGGTGAGCTTCACACAAAATATTTTGGTGTCGTCACAAAAAGTGATTGTTTTTAGCTGATCGTTGATTGCATAGGGAATGTTCACACGAATCACAGTGGTGAAGAGTGTTCGAGTCCAGCCACAAGTGGCGATCACTGCCTATTTGTCAATGGTTATTAAGGCCATTTCAGTGAAATGTACCGACAGCATTTCATTGATGGTTATGTGAACAAGTGTTCCGTGTGAAACGCTTCTCTGAAACCTACACGTTTCATTCAGAATACTAGTTGTTTGCTTTTAACAAATATTTTTGTTGTCCAAATTTGAAAGGGAAGAAACAATTGTGACTAATTAGTGTTTCATTTAACATCGGAGCTCAGACTTTGAGTTTCAATTTGGGGAGATTGGAGTTTCTTTTGAGAAATTTATTACAAGGAAGAAAGGGGGGAATAGAGAGAGAGAGAGAGAGAGAGAGAGAGAGAGAGAGAGAGAGAGGGAGAGAGAGAGAGAATGATGCGGTTGTTGCTCTTTTTTTTGCACACAAACTCAATTAATATATTCACATAATAGAGGGAGAGATCGAAGACCTTTTTCTATCTTTTATCTTTAGAATGAGACCTGGGTTATTTTAGGTGTGTGTTTGGAAGGGGGGAACTTTGTATAAATATGGTGCAATAAATGTAATTGATCATTTGTCACAGTTTCAACCTCATTCTTCTCGGGGGGAGGTTTTTTTTCTCCTTCTTTACTCTTATCTTAACTGAGCTGCTGTTCTTTGAATTGCCCTATGTGTTGTTATTATTGTTGGTGTAAATGGCACCAACGACAACAAACACCACCTTCCTTCCAATGATCATTTTCAATGTGTTTTTTCTTCTTCTGTGTATATGAGTTGCATCACAAAAAGAATGAATTCGACACAAATATCAACGTGTTTTTGTGTCTCATTCATTGATAAATGTTCTACCTACAATGTAATTTGTGCAGCATCACATTTATTTAAATTTAATGTTTTAACCACGGGTAGATATGACACTTTGCCAAAAACAAACTTTTTTTTAATGTTTGATGATAACAATTTATTATAATACAGTAAAAGTGTGCAAAGTCAGCATTTAAATTAGTTCAATGTTATAAAAAAGGTTTAAACTAAAATATTTATGGAAAGACTTTGCATTTATAAAAATTAATGATCCTGCAAGTATTTTAAGGTGAGCCAACAAAAAAAAAACAGTTTAAGATCTGTTTATGCAACATTATCTTTTCAACTTAAAGATGGCTTTATAGATATTTATTTTGCTTTTGTCTCCTCGCTCTCCGATGGCGCCACTAGCCACTGGGATCTTATGCCACTTATGCTCCATAGACGTTTTTTTCTTGTAAAAATTTGGACGCAAAAATGTCAAACGAACGTTTTTTTTTTAAAACAACATTACGAAAAAATTGAAATTGTTTGCAAAACTAAAATTGTCGAAGATTGTGTCATAAATAATATCTTCAAAAATAAATATTTTATAGTTCAGTTTGAAAATGATCTGTTTTTTTGGGTTTTTTCTATTGACATTTCATGAAAAACTATTTTCACCATTTTCAAACTGGGAACCTTAAAGGGAGGCTAGCACCTTTTGGCCATAAAGGGAATTTACTTACAGACACACACAACTCAATTTGGTTTAACATTAAAGTTCGTGTCTTTCCTCCCTTTTTTTTCTAAATCCGCACTTTTCTTGTCATTTAAATTGCTTTGCTAACAAATCAAGAATCTGAAGAATGAAAAAAAATCTTTAAGGCAACCAGATGCAATTTATTTTAATTGTTTTTTGTGTGCAAGGAAGAGAGAGATGGAAATAAACTTCTTGCAACTTGTTGATGATTATCGATGGAATTGACATCACCATGTTATTATAGGGTGGGGGTGCTCATATACTGTATATATATATAGAGCTTTTTTATGGCTGTGTCTTTTTTGTCATCCATTTATTATATGAGATTCGTTAAGAGAGAGAGAGAGAGAGAGAAAAAAAGGGGCGAATTCGTGTGTTTTGTGTCTGAAAACAACGACTATGTTCCTTTACACATATATATTACACGAGCAAAACATACTTCAGTTGCAGCTGTGACACAATCAGCCACAATAAATTCAACTTTTTTTTGCTTTGCAAGCGAAACTAAGCTTAAAAGTTCAACAGTGAAGTTTCTCTCAGTTCTTATTTCAATTTTATATACATATATATTGATGGTGGTGGAAAAAGCACTGCGTTTTTTTCATCTTTTATGTGAATCATGTACATTGATGTTTTGGTATCGACCGTGGAATACACTTTTTTTCCCCTGAGATTGAGGCATGTTTCAAGTCCCCGGAAGGTGCAGCAATGTAGTTGTTGTTTGGTGTGTGAGAGAGAGAGAGAGAATGAAAATAACTGGGAAGAAATGAAAACTTATCACACATTTTCCTTCTTATTTTCTATGATAACTGTTATAATACTTGTTTTCTGTCTCTCATTTACAAGAAAAACTCTGTTTTGTGTTTGGTTGGAACTTTTTTTTCCCTCTCTTTCCCAGCTTTAGTTGATAGTTAGTTGCGATTCTATTTCCTGTCTTATTTCCTATTAGTATTCACTTTGCATTCAATGAGGACAACCCAACATCAGTTACACACAAAAAAAAGTAACCTAAGAAGATATGACACACCTACTTAGGCCTACTGTATATGCAAATTAGTAACATGTAAAGAAGCCAATTTGAAAAATCAGTTAGTTTATAGATTTACTAGTCATTTTTGTCGAAACCATCCAAATTATTAGCGTTTTAGGCAGTTTAAGTACAGAATCCAACAAACAAATCAGTCTATAATTTATCTTTAAGATGGTTTATGAGGCAAAATGAAGAGAAACTTCAAAGGTGTTTCAGAAACTAGAAGGGTAGCTCAATCACTTAAGAGATATCTTTCAAAATAAGCTTTTTGTAGACAAAAATTTAAAAAAAATATCATCTGCTTAAAAGTTGGGTTATTTTGAAACTGATATAAAAAGCTTATTTTGAAAGATATCAACAATTAAAGTGAATAAGTTACCCCTTCTAGTTTCTAAAAACACTTCCAAATTTTTTTAATGATGCTCCTGAAAGACGGAATAATCAGAATAGGAGTGGCGTTTACACCTTTAAAATCATCTTAAATTTTGTGCTTTTAATTTAAATGACGCAAAATGGCGACGCCTTTCCTATACAATATAATGGTTTTGTCAGTGATTGTTTATAGCCTTAGGGAATTTTAATAAAATATAAAATATGGTGATTAAAAATTGTTTATTATTATTATCAAGATTTACTAAATTAGCACTTAAATACACGTGGCGTGCGTGCGGGCGTCTGTATTGATCGTATTCATAATTATTATCGACTGGTAAAGGCGGGCGACACACATACTGGCTACAGGTTCCTTATGGTTGGGTGAAACCTGGTTCCGATGCCTTTTTGAATTTCCACCCCTTTCCCTTTCGGTTTTTCTATCATATTCTTGCTGCAGTGAGTGAAATGAGTTACAAGGCAACTTATTTTTTAAAAAAAACTGGAATGGTTAAAATGCCAACCGGGAACCATCCCTATAAATAGCCACTCCAAGGTACGTACTTCCTTTGTTCGTGCCAAGAGCCAGCTAGCCAGCATGCCCATGTCTAAAGAATAATTTAAAATGCAATGAATTTACATAGACGTCTTCTAGAGAACAATATCTTCATTTACAGTGTGCCAGTCACGACTCAAAAGGTAACGTTAAACGTTAGCTTACGCAAAGATGGACCTAAAATTTCCAAGTGTTGACAGTTCAACTTGCAAATTTAATTGCATAAGAACCGGAATAGTTAAAACGAATATCTTGGTTGCATCCAATTCATCTTGATTTCTTCCTGCAAGACAACAGTGTCTTCATTTCCGTGGTAGGAAAACGAACATCTTCTCGAAATGAGTCAAACTGTAAACGGACAGTTTTGAGTGAAAAGTAGCTGCAATTTTTGAGCCGTTGTTTTTTTCTTAAAATCCCTTTATCTTGTTGTTTTATTCATTTTAAACAAATTGTAGTGCTGTGCCTAAAATGTTTCTTAACATGAATTGCACAGTTTTAGTTACGTTGTTTGTATACAATGTCTGGGTATTTATGTAGAATGACTGATTTTTTTTCCATTTTGGTTTTTAAATTGAGACACATAATGAAAGCGTCATTTATAATGTAGGTGGTGCTGGTGGTTGCTTGGCAACATCATTAAGTTTTCTTTTTGCATATACTTATTTGTCTATCAGGTCTATCTGTCTGTCTGTCTGTCTGTCTATGAGGTATATCTATCTATCTATATAGACACGGACTGTGACAGCAGCCCCCTTTTTACCATTAATGATTGTCACAGGTGTTAATAAGTCTTGTGCATTTGCTTCACTATTTCTTCCATTTATGGATGATGACAGACATATTGACTAAAGCACACAAACACACATATTACCCCCACCATTGTATCTTAACAATGTTAGGTTGGAACTGTGGCTTTTTTTTTTCGGCTTCCAATTCGTACATATACAGGGTGGCGCAAATAGTTTGAAAATAATCATTCAATTATTCATACAAAATGAGTGTAATGAAGGCTATACGGAAGACAATTAACGGCAAACGTTACGGAAGGGTAAATGAGGTATTTCTTCTCCCAAAATTGCGTCACGAGAACGCGTAATTTTGGCTTCAACAAAATGGGCCCCACTGTGCACACAGCCAGGAAGACAAATAAATTTCCGCGGACGTACGCCTTATTTCATGATTTGGTAATTTAACGTAGCCACCAAGATCACCAGATTTGATGACTACTTGAAGGAGCGAATATTTGCAATTAATTAAGCCTGGTTTTTTGCACTAATTAAGTCAACATAATTAAAGAAATCAATGCACATTCCTTGCCGAATTGCTGTTTGAAGATATGCTAAATGCCATCTGTAAGAGCACAGATTTGAGAACGCAATGGAGGTTGCCATTTGTTACACATTATATTTCATAAGTAATCTAAAAAAATATAGGAATTAAACATTTATTTTCAATGTGACGATTACTTTTGCGGCCACTTTGTATTCTGGGTGTTTTGTGTGCATTAGAAGTGGGTTTAATGGGTCCTAATTTTTTTTTTCTTGTTGTTGTTGTTCTTCTTCTTCTTGAAGTTGGCCTACTAATGTTTCATCAATAGACTACTACTGTGTACAAAGCAAAACGACACTAACTAAACTACTACTAGTACAGAAAATGATTGTAGCTGAGCTGCATTTTGTGTGTGTTTTTTTAACGGAAACAGATAATAATTGGTTTCCGCTAAGAAGCAAATTGAGGTTGTAAAGTCGATTATAACGTCAAAGACAGATGTGGAACCGGGTTTTTATTTGAGAATGTTCGGGGTGGTCTCCCATATATATATATTATCAGTCACGTCTTTTTTCTTTAGCTTAATTCTATACTTAGATAATTAGAGACTTGGGGCTTTTTTTTTGGTGCTAACAGGGTTTGCCTTATTTAAGGGGGAGGAGTTGCCGCAACTGTCAGATTAAAAGGTTTTACGAGTCATAAAGTTAACTCCAAAAGAAGAAGAAGAAGAAGAAATGTTTTAAATTTTGGTAAGTGTGTGATGTCTTATTATATGTAAATGGGACCTTCGTGTACTGTCTACGTGAGATGTCATTTGAACGGTGCTAAACATAAGAAATTAGTCCACTGAGTTACCAGGTGTCATTCAACCCGAGCTTTTTTATTTTATGTTAAAAAAAACACCAGACCAGATTTTTACAACTTAAAAGTCATTTAAGAAATTAAGATGATTATAATCTGAGTAAATTTTACCTTAATATTAGGATAGATTCAGATAGTAAAAAAAAAGATCAAAGTTTATTATGGAAACTAGAAAAGATTATACTAGAAATGCGATCATTAATTGCAGGTATTTTAAAATGATAGTAAAATAAACTTTATTTGAGAACTTAAAGGGGTGGGCCACACTAGTTCTTTAGAATGAAACCAAACAATTAGTGCAATGAAGTTTTAACGTAACATTTTTAAGATTAAAATTTAACCCTTAAAATAAGGTCAACTAATTTGTACCTAGGGTGATTTGAGAATGGAATTTACTTCCAGAGGAGATTATTGTACACGGGGATGATCATGATTTGAGGAATTTATAGGCATTTGTATTATTAATGCTGTTAGTCAACTCAATATTATATTTGAATGGGGAATCTCTCTCTTGTGTTGCTTTTGGACTAAATAATCCATCCCTCTGCCACAGGCGCGCATTCTGTGCTGCTTATAGTAAAGTAAGTACTTGAGCTAATCTGCAATGTACTGAATGTTAAAGTAAGAAGAAGAAGAAGTACGAACCCTTCTCTTGGTCTTGATGCTTCCAATCTGTCTTTCACGACATTCTCCAATGACTGTGCTTCCCCATAACTCACGTCCCATCTGAACATAGAGTATCAACATGGACACCATCGGTAACAAATATGTCATCACCGCAAACACGATGTTATACCTACAGTATATATTATTATTATTATTATTATTACTATACAAAGAAAAGAAAACAATTGTATAAATAAACAAAGTGTTAATCACACATTTCATGCAAATGTTGGTTGCTTTTTTTTGTTTATATTTTGGTATTGGGGCGCATTGGGAGAAAGGGAGAGGAGATTCAATCCTTTTGCCATAAATTGCAACACCGCAATCTTGTTTTAAATTATTGCAGTTCTCTTTTGGATTCTATCAGGTTAATGGTTTTCTTTTTTTGGGCTTCCTTCACGGTCGTCGTCTCTCTTAAGAAGTAGAAGAGTCAAGTCTCATGACAATTGGGAATTTCACACACAAACTGACTTTGGAGTTTCCTTCCTTCATTTCAAAAATGGGTTCACGCTTGGTTTCCATTTGTCCATCACTAACTTAGAAATACTACTACACTGTACTATGCTGAAATTTCCTCAGATTATTTTCTAGTCAGTAATAATCCTGAACGAAACACGTGTTCACACTACAAACAAAATCATAGACAAGACATAGTGAGACAATTAGAAATGTCACGCACTTTTTTTAATTTGATTAATTAAAGTTAAAAGAGAGGAAAAACTTTGAATAGTAACAATTTAAGAAATTGAAAGTGGGTTTTTTTATATAAACTAGAAGATCAAGTGAGTAAATAGAAAGGAAAATGACAAATAAAATGAATAAATGGGGATTTTTATGTCAAATTAAATGATGATAATCTTTTTTTAAAAAAATATGAGCTTTTTATGACAGTTTGGCATAAACAGTTTATTTTTTAAAAGAAATATGGTGTATACAGAGAGATTCCAAAAAAAAAAAGTAACGCATTTTTCATGGTTTGCGTTGAAAACACGTTTACGTCATTAAGTTTGCTAAAAGACAATTTTAAGTTTCTTCTTAAAGTTGCGTCTACGAACCTTGGCACACAGACCACTTTTGGTGTTCGATTTCAACTGCAAAAATGTTGTCGCAGATGGTTGCATTGTATTGCCATGGAAAAAAAGCCAGACCTTTGCACATAAGCGACATTTGCAGTCGAAATCCACCACCAAAAAGCCTTAAATGAACGAAGTATCTGGAAGTAATATTTTTACCTTCATTTGCATATTCTACAATGGCTGCGTATGTAAATATACCTTAAGTGTTTTTATTATATCAAAAAAACCATGTTGCACTTTAAATAGTGTGTAATTTTCATGGGCGAATGGCTAATTGGAGCATCATTTTGATATGGTTATTAATGGAAAAGGGTTATTAATATCCATCATACTTTTATTTAGTTCCTTTTAGTCATTTTTTTAAAAAGAAAACCCCTTCAAGACCTACAGCATTTTAGATGAAGAAGAAAAACCACTTGAGATTAAAATTTGGATGGATATAAAGTGAATTAGAAGAGGAGGGGGTCCTTTAAATATGACTCGAGAGACCCCTTAGGGCCTTTACCTTTATTAGATTAAATATCGTGATCTAATGTAAATTATCTCTCTTTTTATCTTGAATAAATCTAAAGATTTATTCTTTATGTATATATTTATTTAAAGTTATCTTAAAGTTATTTATCATTAAGTTAATTACGATAAAGCCTGTTTTTTTTTGCATTTTACTGAGATTCTTTAAGAAAAAAGATCTACATGACTTGAGATCAGGTATGATGCAATACCTGGTATAGTCGTTTAACATAGTTTATGTTTGGTTTTCGTATACAGTCGTTTGTTTTGCGCACAGTTCATTTTGTGCGATAAGGACTTAAATCTAATGCGAATTCACTAATTGATTTGCATAACCTAATGATAATTAATTCTATTTTTATAAAAATTCTGAAAATAGCCTACAATGCTAATTTCCATAGACAAACAAAAGTGAATTGCCAAACAACACGTCTCCTTTCGTTAAAAAAGTCCAATAAAGTTTAAAAAACATTCAATGGGTGTTTTACAATATGCCTACATTGACTGATAGAAATATTTCATTCCGGTGTCACTGGTGTTCCTAGAGTGATAATTTTAGTTAGTATTTTAGCAATAGAAAAAAAAGGGAAAAGGCTCTCTATTTCAGGTGAAATTAAGGAGGCTCCAGATAGCCTCTTAATAGGCTTCAAATTCCTGTGTTTCTAGTAACTACTCAGAGACTATTAATCAAAGTCAAGGTAAGGAGGAGGAGACGTAGTAGGTTTCAGATTAGGAACAACGAAGGGTTTTGCCAAATCGTTCAAAACCAATTGTCGATTTGGGGTTGGAGAAAATGACTAGTTTTAAAGTTAAAAACTGGTTTGCTACTAATTTCGGATGTTTATTCTTAAAATATATGGTGCATCCATATGTACTTATGTAATTAAATTTGTCTTTTATTTTCATTTCTATTTAGTAACTAATTAAAAATAGAATCAAAATAATCATCCTTTTGTTTTATATTTTGTACAACTTGTTTATTGGTTGATTAATTCATTGAATTCTTTTCTCCCCTTTATTCTTTTCTGCTGACTTTTCAAAGTAACAATATTTTTAATCCTAAAATTGTAACTGAGAGGAGAAGGGGGATTTTGGGCTTTTATGGCAATTGTGATTCATTTAACACAAAAGAGCGTTGAGAGAAAGAGGCTATTTTTGTATATATTTATTATTATACAAGGTGATAAAATTTGGAATTATTATGAAAAGTATTAAAGTCTGTAAATATATGGCTAATATTTTCTGTTGCATTTTATGAACGGAGGGAGGGAGCTCCTTTCACCCTCAATACATTTTCTGTTTTTAAAGCACCTTCGCGATTAAATGAATTTATGAAACTCATTTTTAATCCCTGTTTTCCACTTGATGAAAATTATTAAAACTGAAAAAAAATGGCAGTTTACTATGGTGAAATGAAGTAATTCATTTAAATTAATTCGGACAATAAAATAATGTCACTATGATGAGAAAAGGTATTTTCGACATGAGATTCATAACACATGTGGCTCTTCTAGTCACTATTAATGGTTTGAAAACACCTTATTTGCGTCATCACTTCAACTAAACCATAAATTGCCAATTATATAGTCAATATTTACAATAGAATAGCGAAATATAAATTAAAATTGCCTAAAATAGAAACTCAGTAAAAACCTATGAAAAATGTAACAATGGTCGACCATAAAAGTTGATCTAAAAAGTTGACAACAACAAGTTGAAAAGTTGAGATCTTTACTTTGAACCTCTTTTTAGGTAATTTTGATTATTTGTGGGCATTTTTCAGTTTTTAAAACGCATTTCACCCCGAGACTATGTTCGTCAGTTGGAAACAGAACCCTTTTAAAATAGTAAAAATTGAAATATTTGGTTTGTCTTGAGAAAAAGAAAGTCAAGACTAGGCTTTTTTTCTTTTTGTTGCTTTTTAATGAAACGTAGTGTTATTTGGCTTATTTATTAAGCCTCTCTTTTTAGAAACTGAGCACAAACTGGTTCTTTAATATTGTAAGTCTCTCTCAACCATTTCTTCCTTTTTTTTTATGTACTTTTTATTTATATTTATTTATGAACTGAATATCAAGAGTTGATATTTAATTTACATTTAAAAGAAAACCCCGAAAACGAGAGATAAAATAAATAATGTCAAAAGTGGTTTTATTAAATAAAATTTATATTCTGTAAATTCTTTAAAAATGGCATTCTTAAAAAGAAAATAGAACTTAATATATAAAATATGCAAATGAGAGAAAAAAGATCATTTTAATTAAGCTGAGGTCACACGGGTGGAATTACTGAACTCTGGACTTATTACAAAGTCGAATTCTCGAGGCTTAGGTTCAGAACTGTAGATGTCCATTAACCCTCCATCTTTTAAAACATTTCAAACGTTTGCAGATTTTCTATGAGTTCAAAATAGACTGAAATAGCTCTTGCTAATTAAATACGGACAAAGTTACGAGACAAAGTTAACGAAAAGGAGTGACGTCATTTCAAAACCTAAATTCAAGGCCTTTTGACGTCACTAATCCATCTGCAGTAAGTCAGCTGTCAAAGACTCCTACATATGCCGTGCTAGACGACCAAGGTGTAAAACACCAGGGGCTTCTTTACATAAAAAGACAAATAATTGTGACAATCATATCTTCTGATGTTACTGCTTTTTCGCTATTATTTTATTGCTGTTATTTTATGGTCTCTACTAGTCAATGGCATTCATAAGACAGTATTTGTCATAATAATATTTTGTAATATGCTTTTGTGACTGACATATGACAGTTATTTTCTTTCGGTAATGAAGCCGTAGAGTCGTAATTCTTAATGATTGTTGAGGTAAATGTTAAAGGTAATTCGAATTAAGCATACGACCTCTAAAAATTAGAATCTATATTTAAATATGCTAGATGCATTTTATTGATTTTATGATAATATTTTTAAAAATAAATTTTGTAGAACAATTTTAAAATTATTTTTCTTTTATAAACGTTGAGATCAAGATCATATTTTGCTATTGACATAAAACGTTTATTTTAAAAGATATTTTTATAAATTAAATGCACATGCTGAAAAAAGGTTTAGTTTCATATTTTTATGAAGTTAAAAAAGGGGACTTCTGAAATGTCTTGAGAATTTCGTTGGTTTTTGTTGTGTGGTCTTACTGTATTATATGATGTGGTTTTGTTGAAAGATTTAAGTACAGACTTAACTCTTGTTAAAAATCCTAAAATAAGTAAACACATAAACCACATTAAGAGGAGGAACACAGTTAAAAAGCAGTAGTGAATTTAATTTATTTCCCAATTACTACTATTGTTCTTAATTATCATTATTTTTGTGATGCTGCAGCTAACTTTTTGTTGCTTCAGTTTCTAATCTTATATTTTGAATGATTTTTCTTTTGGGTTTTTGAGTCTTCGTAATTGAGAAAGGGGGACCTCTTGAACTCTCTTTGTTATCTGGACCTCAATAATACTATCTTATATGAAGATGATGATTGTGGTTGCAAATTGTTTCAATTTTATAAATGGGTAAATCCTTGTGCTTATAGAGAAAGACAGTAAGAAAAGACAATTGTTACTAGGAAACAGTGAGAGAAAGACAGAGAGAGATCATTTCAACGAATTTGGAAACACTTAAGTGTTGCACCATATATAATATATAGCAAAAGTTACGTTCTTCATTTAATTGGGAATAGATAATTAGGTGCAGTCAAAGAAATAACAGTTTGTGTCTCCAAATCCCCTTTTTTGGAGTCCATTCAACATTTAATAGGATCCTATTAAACCTCAATTCGCTTCCCTTTTTCTTCACTTTCAAAATCTGCTTTTTCCCTTTTTTTGGGGGATTTTGCTTTTTAGAATCGTTTTGTTGTTTGAAAATATATGCAAACGATGACAGAAGTAGAGCAAAAGAGAGAGAGAGAGATACTCTGATAAAATGGATATAATTAGTAATTACTAATTGCATCTTGCATAATTACACCAAATTAAATTGTTATTATCGTCTCTTTCCATTCATATATAGTGTTGTTGTATAGAGAATTTAGTTGCAATGACGCTTTTCGGAATTATTAAACAAGTGTAAAGATAATTTATAATTATTACTTTATTATTAATATTAAGCCTATTTGCAAACTGAAATTTATGTTAAAAATAAGACTTACAAAAAGACATTTGCATTTTTCGAAAGTCTTTTTTTGAAACAATATTTACTAATTATTATAATTATGATCAGTTATTATTTTTATTATTATAATTAGTTAAACAGTAAAAGTGGAAAATGCTGTCTGAACTCAAGAAAAAAAAAAGAATGAAGTGTTTTAGAAACTGGAAGAGTAAATAAATGATTGGTAATGAGGGTAGTGACTCTAGAATGGGCGGTGCTGCAAAATGTCCTCTTAATAATTTCACGATTCATTTGAAACTGAAAGTTGAAGGTGAAAAGACAATTTCTAAAATGACAACCTTTAAAATAAACTTTTAATAACAGATTTGAAAATGATCAATTCAGTTTTAAATTTTGTTTTCGATTTAAAAACGTGAAGAAACGGTGATCGCTTTTTTAAAAAAATCTCATAAAAGTTTATTTTTCAAGATATCACCATAAAAATACCATTTGCACCTAGATATAGACCATAACTAATTAATATAATTGATTATCTGATATTTTGAACTTTTGCATTAATAATTGCAGCTTATTTTAACTGAACATTAGAAAGTTTTGTCTATGGAAATTAACATAGAAGAATGGTTGCGTTTTCCTGATTTGAATATAAAATTGAAAATGGATTAAAATAATTATGAAAAAATATACTCTGCACCTTCTTTTATCTTCTCCAATGAGAATAAAGTTAGCTTGGTGAAAAAAGACCAAACACAAGTCGAGTTTAGACTAATTTAATTTACCAGAATGTTTTTGATTGTTTGTAGTCCGATTACAACGCCATCCAATAATAACTTTTAAATTTAGCTAGAAACAGTCCTACCTTAAAAAGGAATCTTCACGTTGATGATATCTTTTAAAATAAACTTTTATGGTAATTAAAAAAAAACAGGTGAAATTACTGTAAAAAGTTATTTTTTTAAAATATGAACATGTTTCATTTCTAGTTTCTAAAAAAAACTTTCATATTCAAGGTGATTGTCTATTTCCATTGTTCTCCTTGTGGAGACTTTAAAATGATTTTATTTTTTATTTAATAATAATATTAATAATAAAACTACTAATTTTCATATTTAAGAAAAAGTTGGAAGAAGAAATGATTTGTTAAGAAGAAGATTCAAGTAAATTTTATTTCCATTGTTTGTGTGTCTTAGATACTAGAAAAAAAAGGAACTTGAGGAAGGGTTTCTTCTCCATTCTGGAAGAAGTAAAAATTAGCATAATAATAGTGTTATTACTGGAATCATTTCTATGTTTATAGTGTTATATACTAGAATATATTATATTAAGAGGGAAGAATGAAGAAACTTTTAAGACGGTCATAACTTCCTTTGAGAATGTTTTTCTTCCAATGATCTTCTTCATGTGTTGTTTGTCAAATGTGACGACGATGATGTCGTCGTCGTCATTCGTAGTACACAATGCAATAACTCTTGTGGAAGAAAAATGGAAAAAAGCAAAATTTTCTTTTCAGACATTGAATTTTTTTTTATTCTCTCTTTTATTTTGAATCAATTGTCTTTGAATGACGTAAGAGGGACATTTGGGCTTTTTTTTTTCTCTTAAATTGTTTATGAAGTTTATTCTTCTTATTATGAGAATGCTTTTCAGCTATTATTTCTTCTTCTTCTTCTTTCCATTTGGCATTGGTTTTCAAGTCGTTGTTGTTGTTGTTGTTGGGGAACTTGGGGAAGAAGGCCTCTAAAGGATTCTTAGAAAAGGAAGGAAGTAATTTTCAACAAAATGGCTAATTTTACATCATTTCTAAAATGTCATAAACTTCTTGAGATTGGCACATATCTAACATAATATTTTTAGGCCTGGGTTTGAAATGCTTGCAGAAAAAAAGCAGAAAATAGAAAAAAAAAGATTCCGTTACATTTTCTGCTTAATTCCTTCTCATTCAATGATTCTTAGAGAAGAAACACACACGCTGAAAAAACACACCAGAAAATAGAATTAGAATTAAACTTTGTGTTCATTTGCACTCAATAATATATGGCGCTTTTGGTAAACGCTTTACAAAGTGAAATTCAGTGGAATTTTATTCAGCGTGTGTGATTCTGCCCTTACAGCAGAAAAAAACAACATTTCAAGATCATTTGTTGATTTTATAAAATAGCTGCGAAAGAATAGGAGCTGAAAGAACCTTTCTCCTATTGGCTGTTAAACGAAATTCCGCGTAGCAGGAAAAGAATGAAGTTTCTCTTTACATTTCTGCTTTCCTGTGCGTTCTCGCACATTAGAAAGGATAGTAAGAGCAGTAAAGAATGAGGTGTCTCAAGGACGTCTTTTCATTGGCTGATAAATTTTAATTCCACGTGACAAGAAAAAAAAAAATTTCACCTTTTTTCTGCTTACTTTAAAGAAATTTCGTTAGTCCCATTTTCAGTTCCCTTTTTCTGCATTTTTGAGACCTTTACCTTATTCTATTTTTGGATTGACAACAGATTGCAAATATCTGATGATGTTATTTTTAATATTTTAATTAGAAATGTTTCTTATGAAGTTATTTGACAACTTTCAAAATTAATTATCTTTTTCAATATGAAAAACATCTACAAAATTGAGAATATAAACTTGAAACTGGCTTCAGTAATTAAAATTGTCAGAGGGGGGGGGGGAGCGGAAATTGACTAAATATTTTTCAAAGTAGATAATTCTTCATTGTATTTTTCTAAGTAATCTTTATTACTCGAGAGAGGGAGAAAGAAAGAGAAGAAAATTATATTTATCATTAAGGAACAGACAAACTGTCATAATTCCCCAATGTAAAAAGGGCTGCTACATGGATCACACAAGTGTAAAACATGCAGAAAATCGAAATCATTTCGGCTATATTCCTTGTGTTCCTTTGCATTTAAGTGTTCTCACATTTTGTCGCGTTTATAGAAGAGAAGAGAAACAGCCTCACCGTTTTTTCTGCCTAATTTCAGTTGAAGAAATAGAATTCTGCATGCCTGCATGCATTCATCCATGCCTTAGGCCAAAATCACGCATGCAGAAAACACGAACTGAAAAATTAATTTATTAATTTAAATAAGTATTCTATTTATTTAGTAGAAAGTAGGCAGAAAATGCAAAATGAATAGAAATAGAAATACAATGTATTTGAATTAGTGATTCTATTTTCAGTCGCTTTTCCAGTTAGCGTTTTCGGCATGTGTTGATTCTTACTTAACTGACAGTTCTCATTTCATTTTTCAGGCATGTGGATCCCAAGCTTTTCTACTCTTTGGATTTTTGGTTCTCAAAAGTAATTATGTTACTTTATTCATTATTATTTTACATTGATGACATTTTATATCTTATTTCAACAAGGATATTTTTCATTTCATCCTTTGACATTTGCATATCATAAGGACCTATTTTTATAATATAAAAATACATGCTAAGCCTACATTTGTTTTGAAGAAGAAGAAAATCTTTTGTTTTCCCCTTTGTCATTTAGTTATTTTCATTTGAAATAATGGGCGCATTCGGAAATGAAAAGCTAATAATGTATATAAAGCATAATAACTATAAAGAAAACATGTGTAAGGAAACCACCTAAATTTCTCAACAAAAAAAACTCCACACAAATTGCTTTCTCGTGAAGATTAAATTGTATAATAGTATGGCGATTTTCAATCAATATGAAGGTCAGAAAGAACATAAAATGTCTTATGTAAAGGTCGTGGTTGCACCCATGGCCGCCTCCTCTTTCTAAGATCTCATATTTGAGAAGAAAATGGCAAAAATCAAGCGCATACGGAAATTATTTTCTTTTAGATTTGTCTAGAAGGTGGAGCAATCCAGGCGCGGACTGAGGAAAAAAACGGCCCAGGAAAAGTATTTACTTGAATTTTTGCTTGCATTTTGCTATTTTGCACTAGTGTGAGCCCAGTTTGCTGTTTCAAATATTTTGTTTTCTTATTTAGAAAAATAGTTCATTTCACTTTTTTTAAAATTTTCACTGTGTTTTATTATGAAATTGATCCTATAAGGTAAAAATTGGCCCTCAAACTGTGTGGCCCATCGATAAAATGTCTGATTGCCCGATAAACCAGTCTATCCCTTGAGCAAACCCACCTTTCAAGATTTTCTTTTTTTACATTCCAAAGAAATGGTGTTTAGTTTCCGATTGCACCCCTTTTTACACAAGGTTTTTTTTTACTCTGAAGTGGTGAACAGCAGGGAATTTTATTTTTCATCATCATCATAATCATCACTAGAAGATTAAGAACTAGGTTAAAGTATCGACTTGTGTTTGTTTTTCTTTATGGAGTTTCAACTTAAAAATAGAAGCATTTTTCAAATACGATATTATTTTTTTCTTCTGTCACGTATTTATACTTCAACAAATATTTCGGATCAAATCCATTTTTGTATCCAATTTTTATTTGATATTTTTTTTTTGAAGAAAAAAAAAGGTCGATTTTTTATATTTGTAAAACTTTTAACCTCTTTTTTTTAAGAAAAAGAAGAAAAAACTGACTTAAATGGGTTTCTTTTAAAATAGATGATGCTTTTTTCAGTTTCACGTTTTTTGGGGGGAGGTTTGTAAAAATATGTCAGTGATTACATTGAATTTGTCTTCTCTTCTTGATATCTTCCGAAACATTACATTTCAGGCTTTTTTTCTTTTAACCCATCAAAAGAAGTTCCAATTTTAGTCTTTTTTCTCTCTTTTTAACAAATTGTTGAAAGAAACAATACAAAAAAAAAACCCATCTTTTTCTTTGTTACTTTTTTACTATTTTTTATTATTATTATAAACGTGAATTTCATTCCTAATTTAAATGCAAAAAGTGTGTCTTATGTTTAAAGTTATGATGAGATTCATATTTGAAAATCTCTATACCCCACTTTACAACATTTCCTTTTATTTTTCTCAAGTGATGTTTTCAAAGTGAACAAGGGATTTTTATGACACAAAAGGAAAGATTACTTAAGAAAAATTCAAAATGTTGACAAAATACTAGAAAGGAAGAAGAAGAAAAAAATGTGTCTTTTATGTTGATAAATTTCAGTAAAGTTTTTAAAAAAGACATCGTTCACAAAATTAATCCTCATTTACAAGACTATAGATTATATAGTTGGGTAATTTAATTAAATTCTGGTGTCGTTTCGTATTGATTATTGCCAAGCGTATTAATTAATTAGGAATTAGTAGGATTAATTGGCTTTTATATATCTTGTCAAATCATGAGGGATTACAAAATGGTAAAACCATCACCCAATTTTCATCAACCAAATGACTCTTGGAACCTGTTTATGACTAAATAATGTTTACACCATTTTGTTTTATGTTTACTATATAGTTGTACCCTTGTATAACATAGGTCATTTCGTAGAAAATAGCCTCAATGACATACAGGCCTTTTCGAACAGTTCCTCAGGAGACCTCGACTAGAATTAGAAGGTTCCAAAATGTACAAAGACTCCAATAATGCGACAAAATTAATCATGTTTTTTACTTTAAAAAACAGCCAGACTTTAAAAAAGTGTTTCTAAATGCCCTGAAAATGCCTCAAGAAACACATCAATGTCTTCGTTTCCTGTTCAACAATGGCCTTGTTCAAAAGTTACTCCAATTCAGATTGGAAGTGTTTGATTCAAGCGAACCCTGCGATGTTTGCAAGACAACGTTGTCTTCATTTTCGGTTACCATTGAAAAGTTATGTTAATGCAAAGTGGACTTGATATTTAATAATTGGTGAATGGTCAAAGGAAAATGGACATCCCTGATATACCCAGAAATTGGCATCAGAAGGGATCATACCTGGTGCCCGGAAGTCTCAAAGATTGATTTTGTTTTTTATAAATTTAAAAACTGGCATTGAGGAAGTTTAGTTGATCGACTTACGCATAATCCTGTTTGCTGAATACGGAAGGTCCGTCTGGCCACTTGAGGGTACACAGATGACGCATTGTGTGGTCTTCGTATTGATAAGAGAATACGGTCGAGTAGAGAAGGTTGGGCAGAGAGAGTAATCCACCGGCCATCCAGATGACCAGTATAGCAATGACCGCTACCCTTTTGGTCATTCTTGGCCTTAGCGGTTTCATTATAGCCGTATATCTAGATTTAAAACACAAAATGAATACATTATTGAAAATAGTCGTTATCAGGGTCACTCAGAATGTTTTGTTCTACATATTTAATTTCATCTCTACCTTTTTCACTAATTCCATTTCAAAATTAGCATTTTCAAAGTGTTGGCCAAACCGCAGGGCCCCTAATGGTTGTTATTTTTGCTAGAGGATTGCACATTTGTAATGCAGAAAAAGTAGAGAATATTTACGAAATTCAAACGCGTCTATCTCGGCATGTGTTACTTTAAATATTCCTGACTCTAATGGTGAGGGGTTTTCGAATGGGCTTTGAGGGTCGGGCCCCATATATTTTAAAATGCTCTAAAAAGGCCTTGACCATTTTTATGAAATTATCTGTAGCTGTGTGGGTGTTTTACGTTACCAAAAAAAAAATCTCTTCCAAAAAGTTAAGTTTAAATTAATAGAAAATGTGACAATAACTTTGTCAATCTCAAGTTTAATTTGACTCAATCTTCATTAAATGTTGCTGATGAGATTGATGACACATTCAATCTTGATTTTTAAAGTAATTTGTAACGAAATACAAAAGTGAAAAGAGAAAAAGAGATTTAAATAATGATGATGATGACGACGCAATGATGGTGGCGCAAGTAAAATGCGTTCTTTTTTAAATATCTCACAAACTATAAATGCCTCACAATTGAAATATTTACATACTTGTTAAAAACTTATCAACTTTTTTCATACAAAAACTAGAATTTATTGCTCAATAATTAACAAAGTTAGTGAATTTTGAAAACGGCAAAAGAATTTTAAAAATACTGTCTAAATAGTTTATAAATAGCTCATTTTCTATCACTTTATATTATTCTGCCTTATGGGAGAAGTATTAAGAGAAACTAGGAGGGTAACTCAATCACTTAAGGGTATTTTTTATGATGATATCCTTCAAAGTCAACTTTTTATCGACATCTGTTTAAAGTTATGTCATTTTCAAACTGACATAAAAAGCTTATTTAAAAAAAAAATATCAGCACTGAAAATGTATTGAAGTGATTGAGTTAAGTTTCTAGTTTATATTGCACTTTCTAGTTTCTGTCAATTTTGTTTTTCTGTAAACCAGAATACTGAGAATTTGAGGTACGTTTACACTTTTTTTTTTTTCCTAGAGTATTAAGACAATGGAAATCTCTTCCTGAGGAAGTGGTGAAGGGGGATAACTTTGTTTTATGGGATTGACAATTGTTTATTAATTCTGTATTTTATATATGTGCTTGACAATGCTTAATGCTGCATGTGGACTTTTATGTCCCTCTGCCATAGGCCTATTTGGCTGCTAGCAGAGTACTAATTGTAATTGTAATTTAAATTCAGCTTCACAACTACATAAAATTACAAATATGTTGCTTTTCTAGTTTCTAATGCATTGAAATGTATAAGAAAAGGCGTTTTATGTTCGCCAGTCAGGCTGGGGTTAGAAGATTGTGTGATTAGAAATGGATCTAAAATCCGATCAGGATTCAGGAGGTTTCTTTTTTCTCATTTATATTTCAGAAAATGATTTCCATTCACTCTGTAGAAACTTAATCTACAAGAATAGACTCGTGTTAAACCTGATTAATATATACATACTGGGTAGAAAGTATAAGAGAATTGAGTGGTTCACATAATTGTTGTCAAAATGAAATTCTTATAGAAAGAGAATAATAATAATATTAATAGTACGAGACATATTTTATTTTCTTATCTCTTAACCAAGAAGCCAACTTGAATTTCAGTGAAAATGATCACCCCAACAACCGCCACCAACCATTAGGAGACACAAAGGACCTAAAAAAAAGATATTCTTGTATCCTATATTTTTTATATTATTGATTTTTTAAAATTGCGTCAAAGTGAATTTTCTCAGTGTCTCTCTTTCTTTCTTTCAGAAGTTTCTTTCATGAAAAAAAATTTCATCGTGACGACGACAATCGGTTTTGAACGAAATTAAAAATGTGTCACCCAGAGTTTCTCAGATGAAAAATCCAATTCCAAGTTGTAAAAGATGATGATTATTATAATGTTCAAAGTCGAAATATAAAGAATGAATGGACCCTTAACTGCATCAGAAATTAATTAGTTAGGACCCGAGTTTTTTTCTTTTTTGTTGTAAAAATCTCTAAAAATGTTTGGCATTAGAAAAGTGAAAGAAGAAGCTTCAGACAAATTTGCACGCAAAACTGGAGTTAAACAATAATAATGTCAAACAAAGGAAAAAGACAAAAGTTCAAATCTTGATATTTATTTTTGGATTGAAATGTTTGGTCAAAGAATGTACAGTATATGTGGAAGGACAAGAAATTGCCATTAAAATTCCTTCAAAAACCACAGTCAAAAAACAAACAACAGAATAAAAAGGAAAATGTAGTTTTCTAGTATCGTAGAGAGAAAAAATATCAAAATCAGATTAAAGTTAAATGTGGAAATTGGTGTCACTTGAGAAAAGACCAAATAAAACCCCCACCATCCTTCAAAAATCCATCAAATTTCATCGCAATGTTTCAAAAAAATTTATTTTTAAATGTTGAATGACAAAAAACTAAATTTAACATAATTTTTTTTTCTTCTATCTTTCTTTTAAAAGTTGTAAAAAAAAACTTCAAAGTATTAAAAATAAGGACTTATTTTTTATTGTTGCTCCGTTAATTTTTATGTAACTTAAGTCTATTAATATTTTTTTAAAAAAACCTATGGAGTCAGGCCTGGATTACACATACATAAAAACGAGTAGAATTGTAGCAGCTACATTTCTGCTTTTTGAACAATGCAACAAAGGTCTATAGGATTTCTTGAATTTCTCTTGTTTCTTCTTCATATTTTCAACCAAATGAATAGAAAAGGAATTATTTAAATTAAATAAATTCATTTTTGGTTGTGAATTCTTCAAGTCTACTGTATGATCTTATACCTTGTACATACAGTACATGAGCTAAATGAATCCAAGTTAAATGTGTTCATGTGACTTATACGGAATCCAGTTAAGGACATAAACCCAAATAAAAACTGACTTTATTATTTATATTTTAAATTGAAATACTAAATCAATATTTTAATGTCAATTTAAGTATTAACTCAATATTTTGAGATTATTAACTGAAGAAATTGAATTCGACGATATATTGTTTGTTTGCCCTTCACAGAGCTCTGTGGAACGCGTTTATTATTTAAATGCATTCAAGTGTGTATGTGTGTACAAGGTATTATTAGCCTTATTGCCAAGAAACAGGAGAATAAATAATAAACCAAACAAAAATGCAGACATATTGTTTGTCCTCATTATTAAAATCCTAACCTTTAACTTTTTCATCTCAGAAGTAATTTTTCTATGTATTAGAAAATAAAGAAATACAACTCTTTTAAAAGACTTGACAACAAACAACAAAAGAAAATTGTTGATATTGTCCAATTAGACTTGAATAAATAGCAACAAAGTCAACTTAATGAGAAAGATGAACCTCATTTACAAAAATAAAACCCACCAATAATTTTCGATTTAATAAAGAGAATTTTCCGATTGATTGAAATTCTTTTTACGAATTTCTACTTCAATTGTTATCTTGTCAGTAGCAATTTTCTATCTATTCATGGAAATTGTGTCACACGGAATATATTGACAAGAAAACCCTAAAATTATACTTTGTCCTTCTTGCACATTAGTGTGGAACCTCATTATTACATTTTACGAAAGTAAAATCGGAAGAATTAATGAGACTAGAAACACCACGAATAGAGAGAGAGAGACATCCTTCTAAAAGGGTGGAGCCCATAGACACAAATGGCTGAGTATCAAAATTCAACATAACATTTTGGTGATTCATTGTCCTTTTTTTATATATAGAAACCTAATCATTATCACACACACAAGGTTCATATTATAATAATAGGATCTCACGTAACTAATTGTTATTCAATATGAAAAACCTAGACACAAATACATAAGACCTCCAAAAAAAATCTTGAATAATTCATCATTAATCAGACACAAGACCTAAATAATGGAGAGAAACAAACTTCTACATTTGAAGGAGACACTTTCAATGAGTTTCTTAAAAACTAGAAACTAGAACCTAAAAAGTTTTATTTTGAACGATATGAATATGGAAATACCCTTAAGTCATTGTGCTTAATCCTTCTAGTTTATAATAACTCATTTCAAGTTTCTCTTTACTTTCCAGTTCGAGAGGTGCCGGTTTCACTTTAAAATCACCTTAATATTCATTAGTAAAGAAAAATACCGTAAAATTTCATTCTACGATAAAAAATGTTTATTTTTAAAGATAAGAAAAATGAAAATACTTTCAGCTTAATAATATAATATTACAAGTGTGGTTTCTACAAAAAAAAACATTGTTACAAGCCACCTGAAAGTTTAAAGCCTGTTTTTTTCCATTTTTTATTGTCTATATTTTTTTTGAAAATGTAGAAACATATTGCCAAGAATGAATAAATTTACAGAAAATGATGAAAAAACTTTTCAGAAATGATTTCTCTCTCCTTTTAAAAAATAAAGGTATTTTTTTTCTCTCCAAGACTTTTTTTTAGAGCTTTTGCGCTAAAAAAAATGTTTCTTATGTCTGTTTGTCAGCATTCATTATATATTTGTAGAGAATTTTTGTATATTTACATCATATTTCTTTCCTATTTTGAGGGGAAATAAATCGTCGTTGTATATTATGTTAGAAAAAGGGTGGAGGTGGGAGAAAATTGCCTAAACAGATAAAAATGAAAATGTCTGCTAACTTTTATTATTGGAAGTTGGTTCATGAGTGGTGGTGGTGGTGGTGGTAGTGGTGATGGTGTATGCAGGACATGAGATAAGAAAGAAACACAAATTCTCCCCTAAAGTGGTTGGTACACGACCACTTTAACTGCGGTTTACTCAGTTAAATCCGTAACCTAGATAAAGATACACACACACATAAGTGTCCGCAGGGGAACAATGTTTTTGGCACTTTGGCAGTGAAAACTCAAAAAGTTTACATTGCATTTTATACCATCATCATCCTCATATATGGTGGCCATGAAATGATATCTGATTTTCGTAAGAATCATGTTTTTTTTTTCGCTGTTTGTCTGAGGCACAAATTCAAAAAAAGAAAATTTGGCACTTTTAACTTCAAAATAGAATGACCAAAAAGAATTGCCGTTTTTCAATCAATCTGCCGTTTTAGAGGTTGTGATTTTTACAAATAATTCAAGGTTAACAAATGGAAGAGAGCAAGGGGTTCTGTGAATGGCCTTAAAGCCTTGGCACACGAACCATTTTTAAGTGGTCGAGTTCGACTGCAAAATGTTGTCGACGTGTTGCTCATGTGAACAATGCATTGTCAACCTCAGTCCAACAACTGGCCGCCGTTTTCGACTCCAGAAGCCACTCGTGTGAAGGAGTGCATTGTGGCGTTTGGGTAACGAAAAGGCTGCCCGCAGACAGATTCGACGTAGTTGGAAATAGCAATACGTTGAAACTTCAGTGGGAATCACTAGCAAACCGTAGAGCTGAGCAAAGCCTTTGCCCTTCTTTGACGTTTTCTAGCTTCAGAGAACAGGACATTGTTAGATGAAAGTCTTACTAGAAAATAAGTAGACATGTCCATCCAAAGTTTCTTTCGAAATGTATTTAAACTATAGAATTCTATTCTGGCACATAGTTCTGTTAGATTTTTCATGGTCCTCTGAAAATCTGTTGGGCCCTCCTGAGTTCATTTCAGTTCTTTTCAGGGCATCTAGAAAACTTTCATTTTTTGAATTTATGGGTTAGGACACTTCAGTTTAACGATGTTGCCTAACCCTTGTCTAAATAATAGCCACTTATGATTAGAAATTATCAGCCTTGCCACATGGCTCTCGAGCTGATTGCAGGTGTAAAGAGTTGAATTGAATTGACACCTGCCACAATGCTTGGCAGTGGAACTCGACCAGTCAAAAGTGGTTTGTGTGCCAAGCTCCTTATTGATTTACCCTTTGACAAGAGTTTTTTTCTACGTTGGAACCTCTGATGAGAGGATTCAAAATTGAAGTTTCAAACGCCCAGTTCTTGAATTTGAGCCAAACCCTTTGACGACGACACCTATTGACTATAGATTACTATATTACACCAATGAGACATTGGTTTGAAGACCATGTATTATGACCTCTAAACCTTATCTATAGCTTTTTTTTTTTTCATTTTTTTTTCCATAAAAAGAGGGCAGCATTGAAAATGCGGCAATCACACATCACTGAACTACATTATTTTTCCTTTTTCTATCATAAGGTTTATATATTCCTAAGTCATCATATTTTTTTCCTTTGGTAAATTCGTATGAAGATAGAAAAAAAAATGGTCTATCTCAGATTTATTACTTGCAAGACATAATAAAAGTTTAAATCACACACAAGAAGAAGAAAAAAAGTAGTTCATCTTCATTCTATTTTTAACAATCTTAAAAGAAATTTCTTAAGATCTTTCAAAAGAAAAAATCAATGTGTCACAATAAGAAAACAAGATGATAAAAAAAATCCAATCGAATGATGACCAAAGGATTTAAACTTGATTGTGTGTATTGCCAACCTCCCCATTCCTCCCCTTACTCTTAGCCCTTAAAGAAAACACTGAAAAAATTGAAAGATCATCTCCACCTTGAGAGGAGTGTCTTATTGTGGCCACAAATAACAAGTGGTATCCATTTACTTGGATCTTTAATTAAATGTCATAGGCCTGACACAAATTCAATCTTGTTCGGTTTCAAAGACTTGAATACAAAGATATCTCTTCCAAATAAAAATGAAAAAAAAACCCCTCCTGCAAGACAGGGACACACATTACAAACACAATGTACAGGTGTGTAAGGAGGCGTAAAATCAAGATAAACCAACCTCCCTCTCCTACCTTAAAGCAATACTTTAATTTGATTTCACAAAGAGAAAATGTTATAAAATCTGATATACCCAATTCAAATAACTAACTCCAAAAAAATGGTGTCAAGTTTTTTTCTTAAATAAAATTGCTTCAACACAAAATGTTTCTCTCTCTCTCTCTCTCTCTCTCTCTCTCTCTCTCTCTCTCTCTCTTTGTTCTAAATATGCAACCATGTGTATATTTGTTATATTGTGTGTTTTTATATATAAAAAGGAATGGGTTGCATTATTTTTTTGGGTGGGTGGGTCTCTCTTTTCACTTTTCATCACATATCAGACGGAAAAATCTGTTCAGAATAGCAGAAAAACCAAGGCCAAGATCAAATTATAAATCTTTACTTTTTTCTGGGTCTGTTTTTCACTGAAAATGATGTCTAAAAAAAGGAGATTTTTTTTCCTTTCTTTTTTGAGTTGGCAATGAAGAGAGAGAGGGAGAGAGAGAGAGACACAAGAATGGATACAAAGAATGAATGAACGCATTCTTGCCTTTAATAGCAATCATCTTGAAAGACAATGCATTTCTAGTATGTAATAAATTCATGTATGTGTTTGTATGTGTGCAATGAAAAATACCAACTACTATGTTATGCATGATGTCACTTAATGTACATTGTGTCCATACACTTTAGAGTTTGCCATAAATAAAATGCATGTATGTATGTGTGTATATGGATGGGTGGAAGATTGGAGAGTAGAAAAAGTAGGGGAGTAGGAGGACCACGCCACGCAACTACCATCATAATTATAATCGAGCTCAAGTTCAGTTTAGCATGAGACAGAGAGAGAGAGAGACGCAATTTAATGTTTGTTTTTTTGTCTTCTTCTCCTCTTATGCACACAAATACACACACATATATAATATATTATAATATTTATAATAGACAAACAATATGATATGTAATCATGAAAAAGTCATAACCTTTTTTTCTCTCATGATACTAATGGTCTATATTTCAAGGCGGAGGAGAAGGAAGACCCCGCCAAGGTTGCATTTAATGAGAGAGTGTATAGGTTACAATGGCCTACACAACACACACTATATTCATTAATACATATGATGCATTTTGTGTATTCACTCACTTTTCAAACAATGTATTTTGTACAATGTAATAATTTCAATTACATTATGCGGCAGTCATTTTTATCATGTATGCCATTAATACTAAACTTCATTGTAATTTATTTTAAATTTCGCAATTTAATTAGAGCAATAACGAATAATGGGTGACGACCCTCATTTAAATTAATTGATTTTTTTGTGTGGTTACATTGCAATACATGTATAAAGGCGGACCACGCATCTTGAAAGAGAATTATTGAAGGGTGAAGAATACGTAAAAAAAAATATTTAGTGAAAAGAAATCAGCACGTGCAGGACAGTCCGAGAAACGCGTGCAAAAGTTTGAATTTACGTGGAGCTTTATGGCATTTTAAAAAGTGAGACTATTTTAACATTGCGTGGGGCCCGCACCACACAAGCCTCTTCAAAAGACTCCTAACTATATGTAACATGTGCCAACTCGTTGCACGTGTAAGATACACCCGTTTGAATATCTGCACGTGTTACTCAAGATATTCATGACATTCATGTCGAGGATACTTTCTCTTGAGGACTTGTGGGCATGCGCGGGCCCCACACCCTGTTAAAATATGCTAAAAATACTTTTTAAAATATCATTGCACGCGTTTTGCAGGATGTTCTGCATGTGCAGGATTGTTTTCACTATTTTTATTATGGAATCCTCGCCCCCTTCAATACGGTCACCCCACCAACTAGTAATATACGTGGTCCTTAATAGTCCAATTTCATTCAAACATAATTTTGTTCAATTTTTCGTGGAATTTCTGCAGTTTAAAAACCAACTCTATTCTCTACACGAATGAACAATGAGACCATTGAAAAATCGGTGATTTTGTTCTTTTTTTCCTTCCTTACGTGAATTACATTCCTCCCCTGATTCTTCTTCTTAATGGACCTTCTAAATGGGGTTTCAATGAGAAATTGAGCCCAGTTTCAAAGTGGGTTCTTCGATAATAAAGTAGTTAAATATAAAAAAAAACACTAACGGTCATCGATTTAAGAGGTTCTCACTATTTTAGGCAGCTCATTCACTTCTTTAGGCAATTTTTTTTTTACTTTCTCAATCGCTCCCCTCACTTTCTTGCAAACTATGAGGTTTTTTTTTTCCTGCTAATTACTATTTGGTCCATTAGCTTTTGTACGAGCTTTCGGCAGAAAATGTGTTCACAAGAAATATTTCCTTAATGGAGTTCAAGACAAAAATTCAAATAAACACTTTTAAATTGTAACTACATTAAAGAAAATTGAATAACAGATGAATATGTTGACAGTAAGTTTCTGACGATATCTTTCAAAATAAACGTTTTATGGCAGTTTGAAAATGAGCTATTATTTCACTAAAAGTAGATGACGGAAATGAAAAAAATTGATCATTTTTGGAACTGCCATAAATAAAAAGTGGTTCATGAAAAATAATTTTAGCATATTATTCATCAATACCAATCTTATTTTTTAATAATGTTGTCGTCTGTGTCTGGAAATTGTTGATGCAATTTTAACGAATTAATTTGCATCAATTAAATTAATCATGTACATTATTTGTACAATATTAATCATGTGTTTATGGAATTATGAAAACAGTTTCTTTTAATCCGACAGTTGATTTATTGCAAGATTAGTTAAAAATATGTAATAATATTTATTCATTCTATGTTTTGTCATATTCAACACTAAAAAAGCGTTACAATTTTTAATAACGTTTTTTAATTACACTAATATTTTTTAAACATAGCAGTTTATATTTTTCAATTTTGATATTTTTTAGCACTTAGATTTTGGCTTTTTAATGAAAGTGATTCTGAGATTTTATTTAGATTTCAGTTTTGTCTATGGAATTTAACATTGGGGGGGGGGGAGAGAAACTGAAATTCATAATTTGGTAAAACAATGGACCAAACTCAGGTCGAGTTAAGTCAGATTTAAGAAATCAGTACTGATTTCAACGCCATCTTACAACCAACCCTGTAAATAAGCTAGGTTTTTATTTACCCTATTTAAAATAAAGTTAACTAATAATAGCTTAACTTTTTTATTGCTTAAAACAGTCTTTTTTTATAACTTTTATAATCTTAAAGATTAACTGGAAAACTTTCAAATTCTACATAAAATATGAATAAAAGTTTAAATATTGAGAACTGAATTTAACTTAGAAACATGACATATTTTTTAATTTTATTTCATTTTACATCAAATATTTCTTTTTTTTTTTACCACATAATGATAAAATTTGCTTAAATAGACATATAAAATGTATGTCTAAAAATGTTATAATTCCAAGTATCATTTTTTTTTCTCTTTTTGGTTTGTTTAACCATTTTTTCTTCAATTGAAAAGAAAGCATCTGTTTCTTATGCATTTTTTTATTATTATTGCTCTCTTTCTCTGATATAAATGCCCTTAGAAGTCTATTAGAAGAAGAAGTAATAAAAAAATAGGATCCTAATATCTCAGACTAAAGATCTTCTTTTTTAAGGGGCATTGAACTCTCTTTTTAGACAAAAACACGGTTCCTTCTTCTTCTTTTTCCTTAGGTACTTTTTTAACCAAAATATAAATATATATTACATAGAGAGGTAGCTCAACTAAGAACCACTGCCTATGGTGCATTCATTCGGTGCCATGACTGAGTGTGGCCAATAGATGGCGCCCCTCTTACTTAGAGCTACGCAAAGTTTTTACATAGACTTAATGAAGTTAATGTTAAAGTATATTTCGCCATTATTGTTTGTAGAAAGGATTAGTTGTTTCACTGAAATACATTGAATCTCATTAAAAAAAAATATTTAATTCAATATTTAATTTCTCATGGAAAATATTTTATTTTAAACTTTTCTTGCATATTGTCGCCATTTGTAGTATATAGTTATAATTAGCAAACGAATTTTAAAAATTATTATCGATTTTTTCATTCTAGCAAATAAAAGTAAACATCTACTATACAGTATTTAAAAAAAATACGATGAAAATGATTTTAATAATTGTTTTGCTTTGCATAATATTCTCATGTCTTCTGATAATTTAATTAATAATTATAGTTTCACACTAAAAAGAAATTTAAATTGCAACTTTTGCCTTCAAGTGAAACTTTAATATTGTAACGTAGACTCCTATGAGACAAACGAAAATGGACGCTAATACCTAATCTGTATAAAGGGAACCTTGGAGCTACACATTACGATTAAATAATTACAAAACACTACTTTGTAAAACAGATTCAGTGTTTACCTTTTAAAGCTAAAGATAAATAGAAAGATAACGAGTAATAAGAGAAATAAAATTGAACCATGAAGAGAGGCTAGAAAATTAAATCTCATTTCACTAAAAGTATTTTTTTTCTCTAAACATGGAGTTGAGCCACCTTCATGTATGTTGGTTCTAAGTTTGCCTTTTACATATGTTCCTTTTAGATATATGAGTTTCTTATGGATGTAACTTTTATTAGTAATAATACTGTATATCCATTTTATACATCAGTTTCTTAAAAGAGTTCCTCATTTTATTTTTTGGCTTGTAGTTTTCCAAACTGAAATTGGTTCTTTTATGGTGTAAAAAAGGGGGGGGGGGAATTGAAATTGACCTTCTTCATTTCTTGTTCAAAATAACATATGATGTAAAGATTTAAAATTGTAAAGAGTGTATGTCTATTTTGAAACAACCGTCTAAATCAATGTTTTTTTTTTCTTCCCATATTTTTCTCAGAAATAAGCAAAGGAATACCAATATGCACTTAGTCATATATGAGTTGTTGACCACATATTGGAATTTCTTGATGCTTTTCATCTCCTTTCATATAGATGTAGATATATATATATATATATATATATATATATATATATATATGTGTATATATATATATATATATATATATATATATATATATATATATATATATATATGTATACATAACTCCATGTCAGTAGCACATTTTCAACTTATCACTTGACAGAAAACATTGCACATTCCATTTCCCAGATGGGACTTCAACCAAATTCATCTGTGTTTTCAAGAGTCAGAAATGTCTGTTTAGTGAGTGAGAGAGAGTGCACTCTCTTTCTCAGTTTGACCACAAAGTGACCATTCAAAGACAGTGTCCAGTTTTGTTTGTGACAATTTGTTTGGATGTGTGTTCTTGAAATGTCTATCAATGTTGATGGACACATCTCAAACATAGCTCAAAATTAAATACATTAAATTGATCTTAAACTACCTCAAAGCAAACTTTACACGGGTGGTGTATATTTTGGAATGGATAATCACTAAAGACACGGATTTTTATGCAATTAATCTTTGCAGATGGTTCTCAATCTGTGTGGCCCAAGTGCCAGTTATGATGTAACAATCCCGCTTAGATCAACCAACAATTATGTTTTTTTCTTCTTCAATCAAAAACACTGGTTAGAGGCTAGAACTTTAGTTGACAACTGATAATAACCTGACATCTCTAGCCTCTCTATCCAGCTTTTTGTAATTAGAAAAAAAAACAGCTGCTGTTATGATGTCTACTGCCCAATTGGCATTTGAGCCACAAAATTGAGAAACATTTGCTTTAATATTGCATAAAAATCCGAGCCCTAATAATCACCCATAATAAAATTAGAAATCTCTGCAAGAACAAATTCATTTTCCAAAAGGTTAAGGGTTTATAGATTTTTCTGACCTTGTATCTTATGGCTAGTATCAATTGGTATCAGGCTCCATAAAAGGGAAATGAGGGGGGAGGAGGGGGTTGTTGTAGTTTTTGGTTATGACGATGCAATTTACACGTTGCATTTGGATTTTTTGTTTCTCTGCGATAGGCCTCCACAAATTCTTGCAGAATAATCAACAGAAAATTCAAATTGCGAGATTACGTTTGTCACCCCGAATGAAGGCAATCACTGCAAACACATTTTATTATCTCGTTGACACAAAATGCTAATTAACGACTAATATAGCAATAATGCTATTAACTGACCACTGACTTAACTGACTTTTATTTGTACTTGTTTCTTCTTCTTCTTCTGTTCGATCAATTTAAAAGCCAAACTTTATGTGGCCTCATTTTGCAATTAAGTTGTTTTTTGTGTCTTTAAGGCAATATTACATGTTTTTTTAAATGTAGTTCTTGTTTTTATTTTGCGAGTAATTTGTAAACTTGGTAACAATTAAGACATCATCGATCTTTGTTCTAATTTAGCTTTTTTTTTCTTCTGTCATTCATTGTCTCTTAAAACAATGAAATTGATTAAGAATTGTTAGTTTTCATTTGTCCTTTCAACCTAAAAAAAATGCCAGTAAAATACTGTAGTAATTTGATGGCTCACAATTAGAGTGTGGATAGAAGTAACTTTTTTTCTGATAAGAAAAGTAATTTCTAAGAATTCACTTCTTGTTCTTGATGACAGGAAGTTAAGAGTTCTGGATTGTGTCATATATTGGGCTCAGATTTTTATGCAATATCGAGCAAATGTTTTTGCAGTTTGTGTTGGGGGCCACAAAGTGCCACAAATACCAATTTTGAACTAATCATCATCATCAATGCATCATCATTAGAGCAAGTGCAATTTATACTTTTTCTAATAAAAAGGCTGGTTAGAGGCTAAATGTCTGATTGCTATTAGTTGTCAACTAGAATTCTAACCTCTAAACGGAGGATTGTTACTTCACAATCGGCACTCGGGCAACAGGTTGAGAAACATTTGCGTTTGCTATTGCATAAAAATCCCGAGCCTTAGTCATATGTCAAGTAGTTATGAACACATGGATTAATAGCTTTGTTTACAGATTGTAATTTGTAAACTATAGATTAGACAGTTAAGTATCTTTTTTTCATGAGGAGGAGGAGGAGGAGGGGTGGGGATGGTCCTACAAAAGGCTTGTTGTTTTCATCAGGATTCAGGATTTTAACCTTGTCCCCCCCCCCCCAACCCTCGTTATCCCCCCAAATCCACTTAGTCTCCCTTCAAAAAATAAGTTGTTATATTTTAGGATTCTATTTATCATGTTGATGGATTCACTCTTCTTATTTTTTTAAGCCATCCATAAAAAAATATGTTTATTTTTAAGTCTAGTCAAATAGAAGAAGAAGAAGAAGACTGTTGCACTTTATATTTAGAAATAAACAGAAAATAGAGGAAAACCTTAAGGTTATTTCAAACCTTAAGATTATTCAAACAAATGACTTTTTGAGTCTTTTTTTCTGTCTTGTTTGTTTAATGCCGAAAGAAACTATCTGTTTTTCAATTGTCATTTGATCATTTTTTTAGATTCTTGTCAATGAATAATCCATATGTTAAAATTGACTTTTGATGCCTCGAAGGCTCTATCTACTAAGCAAGTCATTTCTATCTTCAGGATGATTTTTAAACATGGTTTTAACATGAAAAAGACATAAAAAGAGAGAGAAAGCGAAAATGACTAAAAGCAAATGTTTTTGCAATAAAATGCACAAAACACATAATGATAGGGGGTGTTCCGGTTCCCCAACCCCATTTTGAATAACATTATTGTACCATCTGAGTGCCATATGTGCCATAATGATTATAATCAGTTTAATCCAAAAATAAAAAATGCAGAAAACACACAAGTTGTTTGAATTATTTTTTGGAAATTTGCATAAACTTTACGTCTTTTTTTCAAAAAAAAAAAAATGTTTGGTTTTGGAAGAAAGTAATTAATTCTACGAGGTTTTTTTTTACCGTTTAATTGTTTTATTTTGACAATTAATTGCACCTGACATTTAATTAATTATGTTTTTGCCATACTGTATACAGTAAAAAGCGGATAACACGAAATATATTATCGGTCTAGTCTCTAAAAATAGCATAAAATTCTTTCAATACTAAAATTCGTTTAACACGAAAAATTATTGTTTTCCTTTCCGTTTTTTTTTTTAATTGTTTCCCAACTATAGGTTTTTTATTTTCATAAAAGGCACAATTTCGAAAAATAATTTGCACATTTTTTGAATTTTTATTTTGCAGAATTTAAAAGTTTTGGCTTCTTTTAACAAGAAAATAATCTCTAAAGGAAGGAAGTTAAGTAATGGTATCTGTCTCCCTCCCTCCCTCCCTCCGTACAGAAGAAGGAGATTACTGTAAATTGTTGCCTTTGAGATAATATTATCATAGTGAAGTTCAAATGTGATGTTCTTCTTGTTACAGTCATAAATTTCATTAAAGAAAAATTAAGTTTCATAGTGGAGAAATTATTATAATTTTAAAAAAGAAAACGATGTAAGTCTTTCCCCCCCCCCCCACACACACACACTTTTTAGTTGCCTAACCGACGTAAGATGATGCTTGTGACGTCAGAAGGGTTGACTAGAAATTTAGGATTGTCATGTTGTTTCATAAAAAAAAAGTCTAATAACAAAAGAAATTCAACATTTAAAACAAAAGAGTTTTTGCATTCTTTTGTTATGAACTATTTTAAAGACAAGCCTAATTTTTTTGTTAACCCTTATGACGTCGCGAGCGTCTTCTTACATTGCGGCAAGATTAATTCAAACTCCAAGTAGTTTTTGTGGCTTTTTTGTGAGGTTTTAAAAGTTTTCCTAAAAGTTTTTCAATATAAAGTAGAACGCGTTCTGTTTTTTCGGGGCATCAGTGAAATAATTAAAATTCCTCTAATGAAAGTATAATGAAATTAAAATACACACACACATTTCTAGTTTAATTTAATTCTGTCTAACCCGTTCTTAATTACTGGTTTTTCGCATTTAATAATGTCTTTAGCATCTTAAACAACTTAAGTCGTGTTTTTTTTTTAAAGAAAGTTACAAAAGTAACCAGTTACTAGTACTACTACTGTGTTGCAAGAAATTGATGGGAGTAAAATGTGTATTTTATTTTGTAGGTGGGTAATTTCTATAGGATTTGAGCGAGTGAAAGTGGTTTTAATGAGTTTTGCCTAAACTCCCCACGGTGGTGGTGGAGGTGGCGGCGGCGGCGGTGGCCTACAAAATGGGATATATATTATGAAGGTCCATTATGAGTTTCCATTGATATGGAATGTATATATATATATATATATATATATTTATATATACAAGTAGTGGCTTATTTCTTATTTCTTCTTCTTGTTGTTCACTGAAGCGATTATCAAATAATAAATCAGTTAGAAAAATGATATAAAATATGTGCAAATAAGATTCATAACATGGATTATTTATACATTTTGAGAAATCTGTGTTTCTGTTTAATGGTCACGACCCACTTTAACCAAAAATATCTTAAAAGTTATTACATATATATGATACATTATATAATAACATTAATAAAAATGATATAACATTCAGGTTTTTTTTGGAGGGTGGAAGGGGAGGGGAATAGAAAATTTTTATTTAAATTATTTAAGAAATAGATTAGAAATGAATTAATATTGTGATTACTTCACTAAATTTACATTTTTTATTAATCACTAAGATTTTGATAATTATTTTCTATAAATCTTATAATTTCAAACAAATCTTAGCCTGAGATAGTTTATTTTTAAATTATTATTATACTTTTTAAAATAAAATTTATTTAAAAACGTTTAAATAAGGATTTTCGAGTCAATTTTTCTCTGGTTACTTTGAAGTTTCAATATTAACACTAAAGAGAAATTGAAAATGTGTTAGAAACTAAAATGGTAACTGAAATGCTTAGGAGTATTTTCATATTAATATCTTTCAAGAAATTTACAGAAATTTACAAAAAATTACAGAAATTTACAAAAAATATCGTCTCTAACAGGCGATATTTTTTGTAAATTTAGGTTGGGACATTTTTCAAATTGCCACAAAACATGACATGAAAATGACCTTAATTGATTCAGCAACCCTTCTAGTTACTACAAGAACACATTCGAGTTTCTAATCATTTGCACCCGAAAGACAAAATAAAAGAAGAGTTGGAGGGACCCCGTTTACACTTTAACACTTTAAAAGTAACTTTTAAAAGTTGTTACCTGTCGCAACTGATGGCAACTAAACTGAAGACACTGGCAGCAACTGTTAAATTGGCAACGAAATTACTGAGAGTACAACACATTTTTCCGAATGGCCAATGACTGTGTAACATGTAAATAAAATTAAAGATGCCGTTCAACGTGGTCATCATAAGGTCAGCAACTGACACGTTGACCAAAAAATAGTTTGTCGGACTCCTCATGAGACGATGACACATGACGGCCCAGATGACCACTGCATTGCCCACAACTGAAACACAAATCATAAGCGCAAAAGCCATTGTCCAAGTGACTTGTTGCCACCACGGAAGCACGTATGGATTCTCGTAGGCCGTCGGAGTCAGTTTGTTGTCCTGAAGTGAGGAGGCCTCATCTTCGGTGGAATCTAGGGACGTGGTCGCGGTGGCCACCACCATCCAGGATGACACATTGCTCGTTGCTATGATGGCCACATCCACAATACTCAATGGTGGTGGTCCTCCTCTAGAGTCCATTTCTAATGAATCCATTCAAACTTCACTTAAGAAGACAAATGATTTAACATTATTTCTTAATCAATCTAACAAGAAAATCATTTTTTGTTTCTAACTAGTCCTTACTAACTAGTTTTTTTATTGATATTAAATGCAGGAAGAAAAACAAATTCGGGTCATTTGAAACGCACCCTCAGATCTTTTCTGTCCTCTTAGGATTGTTTTAAATCACTGAATTTCACAGGCAACGTTGCACTGGTTTTTGTATACAAAGCAAAATCCCTATGGGAGGAGGGTCATTCCTGACTAATTTTCTGTTTCACCCACGTCTTTACATTTCATTCATCAAAGTGACTTCTTTATTTTTTTGCGAATTTCCAAAAGCAAAACTTTTTTTTTTTACTTGATGATGAACACGATAATTGAATTGTGTTGACAAACTTAATTAGAAAAAAAGTGCACAACGGGTTAATTAGAGGGTGTTTTGACGTCAGAGCACTTTGCATTTATAATTTTGTGGAGTTTTTTTTTAGGATCTCGTACAAGTGCGGTTGAGATTGGTGGTTGTTGTGGTCAGTCTCTCTCTCTCTCTCTCTCTTATGTTTGCTTGACCACTCCACAAAAAAATGATCTTGTCAAGTCAATAATAATATGTGTCTCTTTCATTCCTGTGAAGTTGTCCTCTTGAGATTTTTAACTTATTAAAAGGCTTCAACACACTTTTTTTTACAAAATCAAAGAGCTAAAATAAAATGTGGGTTTCTATTTCCGAAAAATAATCACATTGGATTTGATTTTGAACACCACTACTAAGTAACACGTAAGATGATGGTGTAGATCTTGTGTAATGAATAACTCATGTTGTAGCTATTTTGAAAATTGTCAATTCCATTCTTTTTCTTAATATCATTATTATTAAATCCGTTATTTTTTTTATTTTAATGGTGAAAACACATTTCCTTCCTTTTTTTCTTAACACACATTTCATTGATTATTATTTTGATGCAATAATCACTCGAATTTTTAAAGAAAATGTCATTTTTCTGCTTTTAAAATAAAAACTTTTTTAGGCCTTTTTTATAATAATAATTGAATTTTTGATATTTTTTTTTTCCTTTTCTTTAAAACAAAAAAACTTAAGTTGACAAAAATGATCACATTCTTAATTTAGTTTTTTTTTTCTCTCGCTTTCTTCACTTGACTCCTTATAGAAGAATGTTGTTTTTGAACCCATCACATGTATCCGTCCACTGATGGAGTTACTTCTGTTTTGGCCCCCAAACTTAAGCTTCTTCCTAACATTACACACATAGGCACGATATCAGCATGAAATCGATTTCCACGTGTATATTTTTGGGCAAATGCTTGCAATTGGTGAGAAGGTTTCAACCAATAAGCTACCAAGTTCCATTGGAAGTACAACTATGTCACATTTAAATGATACAAAGGGGATCATAAAAATACGCATTTGACACACTCTGTATAATTCAACTTAAATGCATTTAAAATGTTCACAAATGCAGCAAAACAGGCTCTGAATTATTATTTTTAGAAGTAACTTTTTAAATAATTTAAAATTTGTATTTTAAACTAGAAGGTGCATTGATGATTTCCATGACATGATATCTTTAAAAATAAACTTTTTTGGAAGACAAAAAAGTTCTATCTGTGTTTTGTGACCAACCTACATTTTTAAACTGTAGCAGAAATAGTTTATTTTTTAAAAGATATTTGAATTTGAAAAATTACTCTGCAAGAAGCCAAGAAGGCTTGTGGCAGAGGTCTTTGCTTACTTTTCTAGTTTCTAATATACTTTGAAATTCTTTTCAGAAGTCGGTTCTTTTCTAAGTCAGAATGCTCTTCTTTTGTTTTGTTTTCTTCTTCTTGTTCATAAAAACAGTTTAGTATCTCAGATGTCAAGGGGTATAAGTGACAAGAGTAAAGTTCTGAGGTAAATTGAATTGAAAGTAAGAGACTTCCATAGATATCAATGTTATAATCGTATGTTTTGATTGATGTTCAGTAGCAACAAAGAGCAGATTTTTCATTTATTCTTCTTGTCCAATAAATTATTTATCATTTCATTGAAGAAATTTAGTACTTATCTCGTAACTTTCATAAAAATGTCACTTATACCTGTTGGCTTCTAGGATCTCAATAGTTTCTAAAAATTAATGTGTCATTGTATTAAATTTATGCAAATATTTCTAAATTTAATCGTATTTTATGCGTAAAAATTAGACTAGTTCTTTATATATTGGTGTTCAATAACATTATATTTATTGATTTATTGAATTTCATAAATTTTGTAAGTGAATTTCTATAGTTGGTCACCAGATGTCGCTCAATGACGGACACTTCCACTCTATAGCTGTTTCTATATTTGACTTTGTCTAGTCTCCAACCAGACCTCTTCATGAATAATATGCCAATCACGTTTAAGAAATGAAACAAGAATGTGAAGTCTCCATGGTTGGAGGCTAGACTAGATTGAGCGGTTTCTTTAAAAGAAACACCCTTGCATTGTTTCTCTTTGTTTGTTATGGTTACAGGTGTCAAATTGATCCAACTTTTTTTTCTATGATTCTAGTCTCGCAATAGTTACTTTTCTAGTTTCTATGTATTTTTTGTGGTGATGGAATTTGACCAGTGGGTCGTTGATTTCAAAAAGGCCACTGATTTTGACGCTTGGGGACAGTTCATTGAGGCTATAGAAATTTATAAACGGTAGATACAGAAATGAACATAATGCCGCGTTTATAGTCTGTTGTTGCGTTTCGCACGTGTGATCGCGTAACGCCGCGCCGACTATAAACGCGGCGTGATGGACCGAAGGATCGGTTCTAAATATGTTCTTCCACCCGTGGAAAATGGACTAGAACTTTTCGATCGGCCCTTGGTTTATGCCGTGTTTATAGTCGGCATTTCGTGATGACAACATTCCAGATTTGTATTCATATTCTTCAGGGAATCAGGGATGGATATGCCTACTATAAACGCGGTGTATCGGACCGGGTTGTCAGTTCGGAAAGTTCTTCAATGAGAACTTTTCAATCGGACCCGTTTTCCGTGTTTATAGTCGGCATTTCGTGACGACTATCTTCCACAAACCGGTGCATGCCGCCAGTCGAAGACAACTTTTCAATCAGAACCTCTTTTCTAACTTTATGCCACGTTTATAGTCTGTATTTCCTGATAGTGCGACTTCGCAGATTCTATAAACGAGAGCAAGAGATGACGTCATCGTGAAATATCGACTTATAAACGCGGCATTAGACTTAATTCAGGTCCATTTTTTGTACCTATTTTGGTATCCTTTTCAGTCTTTGCCATCAGATCTCATCCGTTATGGTCGCTCCTCAGATTAACTTGAGTACGAATCAAAAAGTACGATTGACCTATAACCCCCCCCCCCCATATATGACATAGGGTCGAGAATGACCACAAGAGTGACCCACAAATGTCTTTCGTTTCAGGAATTATGCAGCAGTTTGGTGACAAAAATGAACTTGAGGGTGAAAAGCCTTCGAACTCCGGAACATTCCGAGGATGTCACTCTGGACGAACTGAAGAAACTAATACCTGGTTTAATTATTTAATATGTCGACAGTGATCTTACTGGACAATGGTCAAGATTAACCGTCATTTGTTTTATTTTAGAAGTGGAATCGCTGAAAGAAGAAGTTGTCGAAACGTTTTCAATCTGGACTCCGACCTCGTCCACTTCATCGGCTTCTTTTAAAGACATTCCTTTGTATCTTCGAAAGAGACTGTATTTCTAAGGGAGAATGTCGAGATTTCAATTAGGTTTGTTGTCGTTTTAGGTTAGAGGACGATGATGACGATCGGAGTGAAAGCGACAACATTCCTTTGAATGGTCAGTAGTTTGAATCAAGCAACGTCGTGTGGGCTCGTGATCTGTTTTAAAATGATTTAAGAAGAGCTGATTTTCGAACACTTTAATTATTATTCTGTCTTCCAGAAGAGCAAAATGAAGACAAACTAGAAAATGCTTTAGAAACTAGAAGGGATACCTCAAACCCGGTATTTTCCCATTGATATCTTTCAAAATAAACTATTTATATAGAGAAAAATTAAAAAATATTGTATCATTTTCAAACTGACATAAAAAGCTTATTTTTGAAAGATATCAGCATGAAAATACCCTTATGTGATTGAGAGCTACCCTTCTAGTTTCTTTAACACATTGAAGTTTTTCTTGAGTTTGCGCCTGAAAGACGCATCGAGAGGCGCCGTTTACACTTTAAAACCACCTTAATGTCGATTTGCAGGCGTTGACCGATTGAGGCCTACTTACATGGAAGAAGGGAAAACCTACTTGACCATCACAGTGGATAAGATCGGACTCAAGGAGGCTTTGGTCCATCGTAATCCCTTTTTGACTGTCTCCATCAGAGGTGATTATACGAATGAACGATAGATCGGAGCCACAACAAGCGAGATCTCTAATGATTTCTTCTCTTAGATGCCAATGGGTTTCTGGATGTGGTTCCAAGTTGCGACACTCCGATTGCCACCAACATCAAAGGGAATTACATCCTTTTTAACTCAATCGTGGGACTGCCGAGATCTTTAGAGGATCTCTCGGAAAGTAGAACCTGATTAATATATTTTATAAACTATGACTGACTGATTCTGCTTTAACTTTCTGATTATTCTGAAGTTTCAGAAAAGCAACACTAAACTAAAGGGAAATTGAAAGTGTATTAGAAACTAGAAGGGCAGCTCAATCACTTATGGGTATTTTCATGTTTTGATATCTTGCAAAATAAACTTTTTATAGAAACAAAAGTTAATAATATCTGTTTAAAGTTATTTTCAAACTGACATGAAAGCTTATTTACAAAGATATAAACATGAAAATACCTGTAAGTGACTGAGCTACCCTTCTAGTTTTTAAAATACTTTCTAGTTTCTCTTCATTTTCATTCTGAAAGATGGAATAATCAGGAGTTCGAGAGGCGTTTATAGTTTGAAACGAACCTTAAGAGTAGAGAATAACCACAATTGGCTTTTTTTCTCTAACTCAAAATACTGATTAGAGGCTAGAGGTTTCTGTTCACATTGTTTTTCAAGTATTTATCAATGAGAGAAATCGCTAGCCTCTAACCAGTCTTTTGATGGGAAAACAAATTGTGGTTACTCTACTTATGATTAAGTTGGAAGAATTTCCTTTTTACAATGAAAGACTGTTTAGAGGCTAAAATCTAGCCTCTAAACAGATTTTTTTTATTGGAAAAAGCATAATTTATTTGCCTCATGAGTAAAACCAACGTCACTAAAAGAAAAAACAGTAACTGAAAATGCCTTAAAAACTAGAAACCCAAAAAACCCGACAACCTTTTTTACGGCTGTTTGAAACAAACAACTTCGAAAGTCTCTTTTGGCTGAAAAATCCCCAGGTTAAAAACGGCTATAAAAAGTTTACTCTTCTAGTTTCTAAAGCACTTTAATTTCTTTCAAGTCGATGCAAGAAAAAAGTAATCACAGGGTGTGTTTTGTTGTATTTGTTAAATGTTAGATTTCCTCGTTTTCTTCGAGTTTAAACATTACAAAGTGAAGAAACACAAAATAAGTACGAAATGTTTTACGTTCGTCGACAGAAACAATCTTTTAAACAAATCTCCTTTGACTCTGATACTGTAAGTTGCATTTTATGCGATAACACATCAAAGATCGAAAGGAGGCGATGTTCCATTATAGATTGCTCAAATTTATATTTTAGGTATAAAAAACCAACCGATTTCAAGCGAAAGAACCTGAATTTGCTTACAACTAAACCTTTGTACCTGCACCTAACCGTATCAGTTATTAAGGCTTGACTACAAAAAGTGGATTCGAGCAACTGATTTAACTTTTACATATCGCTTTTTTTTTCGTAAAAATTCACACACAAGGGACACAATTTATTTAAAAATATGCAATAAAGAAAATATATTTTCAAGTTGAATCGAATAGAAACTCTTTAAGTAGTTTCGGTTTCGTTAGAGACGAATAGGCACCTCGATGGTGAACTAAATTAGGTTGGACTAGGTAACGTTCGTAAGCATAATCGACCGTAAACTGATCCAGAGCTAAGTCCACTCCGTACCTTGAAGTACAAGTGATGTTCGATAGGTAAAGGGAAATGGGTTCGATCACTGTAGACGGATAGAGAACGGTCGGAGTGCAACAACGATAGGCGTCGTCCACAATGAAAAGGGAAGAAGAAAGGCGTCTTAACTCCATAAGATGCTGGCGTCCGACGGCCAGAAGAATCAGGATTCCGTACGCGGCACCCATAGTAAAATTGAACCACACGAAAGATGAGAATCTTACGTTCTTGACGCATATCGCGGCCAAAGTACCGGTTAAGCAACCGACAGCCACCAATTCGCTAATGTAACGCACTTCCAGACCATATCCCGACCAACGTTCGGGATAGTAGAGTCTGAGGTAGGCCCACCGATCGCGGTTTGGAGACGGATCTCCGGCTAAAACCTTCGATTCGACTCTGTTCTCGAGAACGTATCGAAGGTTAGAAAAGAATCCTTCGTAGGGTTCCGCATCGTCCTCCACCATTAGTACGTAACGCGGTCGTGAAACATTCAGCGCAGCACGCATGCAATAAACGAAGTCTCCCTTCTCGATATCTCGTCTGTGAAATGTCGGTGGCGGTGTCGTAACGAACGCTGACGATGGATCGCTCCATCGTTCCACTGTTGGATAATACAAGGCAAGTCGTTGCGCCTCCGAGTAGCGTTTTGGAAACGTATCAGTGTTGCAAATGAGAAGGCCGACTCTGAAATCCGAATCAGACAACTCGGCAATGTGTCGGTCGAGAGTGGTCACGGTCTGTGTCAAGTAGCCAGTGTACGGGTTATCATTGAGGACACTTCGGTCTACTGTTTTAACCACCGCCAAAATGTCCAGCGGTGTCTTTAGTTTGTCGTTATGTGACCTCAGATGTGTCTCTGGATGTATCAGAGACTTTAAATGTTGTTCCGCAACATAAACTCTTTGTGCGTTTGTCTCTCTTAAGATTTCTTCAGCGTTGAAGTTCTTTTCTAGAAAATAGACAGAATAAACGTGCGAAATAGAGAAATAAGGAAGAACGGCACCGAATGTCACAAGATACAATATGATGAACCAGAACAAGAATTTGGGCATTTCAGTTGTGGCGGTGGACCACTGGACCTTGGTGTCCCTGTAGGTGCTATTTTGGTGGTTGGTGTTGGCAGTGGTGAAGCAGACGACATTCGGTGGCTTCTTCTGCAGAAGGAAGTAGACAGCGGCATCCATTGAAATTCGCATAAAACAATTTATGACCACGTAAAAGGCGCCTTTTTTCAAAATCGACGTATCAGGTGTCATGTTTCTATTTTTGTTTCCAGTGTCGTGTTTATGTTTTCGGTGTCATATTGTGTTTTTTCTGGTTTCGGTGTCTGGTTATCTTTCTAGTGTCTCGGTGTCGGTGTCTCTAGTGTTATGTTTCTGGTTTCGGTGTCTCCCTGAGTTTCCAATGTCTTATTTCTGGTGTCTCTCTTATGTATCCAGTGTCATGTTTCTGTTTTTAATGTCACCTTGTGTTTCCAGTGTGTCTGTTGTCAACTTGTGACAATCACAAAGTTATCACAGCGTTATTTGAATGTCACCACTTTCCACAGTCATTGTTTTATGGTGTCTATTTATTAATTTGTAATTCTTAACACATTCTATTGGGTTTGACGTGATTAGATGACAACAGACCAAGGTTTAAAGGTACTCGGATCAGCCGCTGGAAACTGAAATTAAAACCAAACAAACAAATTGCATGAGTTTGAAATCAAGGTATCTACGAATATTGGTAAAATACCTGTTTAGTGAAGCGGTCAGTGCAGGCCATTCTTATCTTTTCGGCTGTTGCTGGACTGTCCATTTGAAAGATGCCTGAAAGACCTTCTTCTAGCCTCGCAGCACTGATTGCATCCTTGATCGCAAAAAACACGGACGCCGCTAGAAACAGAGGAGGCTCACCGATAGCCTGAATTCATAATTAATGGATGATTAGCAATTCCGATCAGAAGTAAAGGGCAATTGGAATAAATTACCTTCGACGAGTAAACTGCTCGAGGGTTCGAAGCTCCTTTTAGAAGAGAGACGTTAAATTCTAGAGGAACGTCGTTGAAACTAGGAATCTTGTACATTCCTGGCCCACGAGTGTAGAGGAACCCTTCTGGAGAGTGGCGCTGTTCTTCCATTACGAACAGACCGTAACCTTGTACGAAAGCACCTTCGATCTGTCCGATGTCGATGGCTGGATTCAGACTGTCTCCAACGTCCATCACAATGTCCGTTCTCAACACCTAGACACCCGTTTTCATAATAATTTGAGACAATCTAAATTTTAAAAAATATTCTGCAAGCAGCCAAGAAGGCCTGTGGCACAGGGACAAAAGTCCAGTTCTAGCATGTGAAATGCATTGTCAAAACTCAAAGGTTCCACCACTTCGTTTACCAAATGGTCTCCAGTGAGACAGTCGATTTCCACTTCCGAACAAGCAACTCCGTAAGTAAAGTAGTTGAACGGATTTCCGGTGTTGGTAGCAATGTCGTATCCAATATCGGGAGTTCTAAAATGGGCAACCGTACAAAGTTAACCTACGAATATGTGGTTTCATACGTAACGTGGGATCGTAATCACGTACTTGTAGAATCCGGTGGCCGAAAGACCAACTCTTTTTACGTACGCCTCTTTGACCCATTCCTCCCAGGTTCCACTGGGATTTGCCTTTTTGAACGGAGCCAGTCGTTCGTTCAGTTTAACACACGCATTCTACATAGTAAAAAAGGAATCGACCACGATTTGATCAATTGTCGATTTTTTCCGGTTTCATTTACTTTCACATGTGTACCAACCAGAACAGCCATTCCGTTAAGATCGGACCCTGCACTGGCTGCTGTTGCCGAAGTGTTCGGCACTTTATCCGTACTAGTTTCCGATATGTGTATCTTTTCTGTCGGAACTTCGAGGGTCTGACTGGCAACCTGAAAAGAAAATCGTTTGTGAGTCCATCCGTAGCCTCCTTAAAGGAGTTTCCTTTAAAGGAGGCTACGGTTCCACTCGAGAGTGTCTCTCGAGACCTGTATCATTTTGGTATGTAGTCCCTGTCCCATTTCTGTTCCTCCATGTGTCAAAAGTATGGATCCATCCGTGTAGATGTGGATCAGAGCTCCAGCCTGATTCATGAACTTAATCGTGAAGGCAATTCCAAATTTGGTTGGTGTAATGTAGAGACCACGTTTCTTCCACCGGTTCTCTCTGAAAAAGAAAACGAGATTTGAACTCTTCGTTTATATTTTGACGTAACAAGGAACCCACTTATTGAAGGCGTCCACTTGTTTCTTTCGTTCGTAATAGTTGCTGTTGGACAAACATTCGTGCCAACAACGGCGGATCGTGCAATTGATCAGCTTTTGGTTGAAATGTGTCGTGTCTCCTTCTTCGTAAAGGTTCATCTCTCGAAGCTGTCGTGAAAGAAGTTCAGCTTTTGTTTAATCTGAAGGATTTTTTAAACTTCGAAGGGTTTCGGACCTTCACTGGATCCATTTTGAGTATGGTGGCCACATCGTAAACCCAGTTCTCGGTGATAAACATTCCTTGTGGGCCACCGAAACCTCTAAATGCAGTGTTGCTCACCGTATTTGTTATACAAACGGAACCACGGCTTCGAAGGTTAGCAATATTATAACAGTTGTCTACGTGTAACACGGCTCTTTCGGTGACCTTAAACAGAAATGAAAAACAAAATCACATTAAAACCATTCAACATTACGAAAATGATAAATAAAATACAAACTGGAGGCGTGAGGTCGATGGAATATCCCGCATTTGAAAAGACTTTGCTGTCCAATGCGACTATTTTACCATCCTTCATGAATCCAACCTGAAAAAGGAAAAGGTCAATTAGGTTTCGTGATCTATAGATGACCTCGTGGATGTGTGACCAGTACTTTGTAACGACCGAGGAAAGGATTTCGAGTGCCACTCATGACCATGTCCTCGTCTCTGTCCAGCATACATCGCACAGGACGATTTAACCTTTAAAAAACGAGAGAGGGAACTTCTGTTAGTGAATCCCGTCACTGATTTTCATTTGTTGCCGCTCTTTTTGGATACTTATGTGCCGCAATCGCACACGGAAGAGTAACAATATGTGTTCTTGTTTCTTTTCCTCCGAATCCGCCACCTGAAATTAGAGAGAAAATAAAGTCGTTACGAAAACAGATAAACTTTACAAAACATTCAAATTAAACGACACAGAGACCCATTCTTTTAACTCTGCAAACGATTCTGTTGGCAGGAACTCCGAGCACATGAGCAACTTCCATCTGAAATAACATTAAAGGTGGTTTTTAAAGTAGAAACACTTTGGACTATTGATTATTCTACCTTTCAGAAGCAAAATTACGAGAAACTTGAAAGTGTTTTAGAAACTAGAAAGGGCAGTTCAAAATAAGCTTTTATGTCAGTTTAAAAATAAGCCAATTTTAAGCAGGTGATATTATTTTTAATTTTTGGTCAATATAAAGTTTATTTTGAAAAATGTCAACAGAAAAAAACTATCAAGCTGGTTTATAAACAGCTAATTTTCGAACTCTTGATTATTTCTGCCTATAAGGAGCAAAATTAAGAAAAACTTGATTTAGAAACTAGAAGGGTAACTCAACAATTAATAGTACTTATTTTCATTTTGATATCTTTCAAAATAAACTTTTTATAGACAACAATTTAAAAGGGTCTGCTTAAAGTTGGGTCATTTTCAAATTCAAATAAAAAGCTTATTTTGAAGGATACCAACATGAAAACACATTTAAGGGATTAAAGTATTCTTCTAGTTTCTAAAACACATTAAACTTCCTGTTAATTTTGCTCATAAAAGACAAAATAATGAGAATTTGTGTTAAAAAACTGCCTTAAGTGATTGATCTACTCTTCTAGTTTCTAACACACTTTCAATTTCTTCTTAGTGTTTCTTTTCTGAGACGTAGAATAACCAGATTTCCAGTGGATATAGTTGTTGTTGCGATCATCACGTGAATTTTTCTCTAACTTGAGTTTCCGTCGGATTTTGCGACGATGCGAATATTTCCATCTCTCCATCTTCTCCTTTCGGAAGTGCAATCGCGCAATGTGTCTCCAGGTAGAAATGTTCCTGTCCACCGATTTTGAATTCACCTTCGTGAATGTAATCACATTTCTCAAAAGCACTTTCGACGTCTCCTTTATTGATGCAACGGTCAAAGTTGTGGCTTATCGAATCTACTTCGATCGCATCCTATTTTCAGAACGATAGAAAGACTTAATGAATCTTTTAAAAGCGACAAAATCTCTACTGTTGATCGGTACTGGAATTGTAAGAATGATCGGTTCCAGGACTTCGTATTCCACTTTGACTTTTCTCGCTGCAGCTTGAGCCGTGTTTTGATCGATGGCCACGACGACTCCAATAGTTTGGCCTTGTGAAGTCACCTAAAAGTGAAAGTTTGGAAAATCTTTTTCAATACAATTGCTTTTCGTACGTAAATTACAAAAATAATTTACGATATTTGAAGCGAAGACTTGTTCATCATGAACGATGGGTCCGATGGAGTTACATTCCGGAGGAATGTCTTGGTGGCAGAAGAAACCCTCGACTCCTTCCACTGCCAATGCCTCACTGGCATCGATGGACACTATTTTCGCATGGGCTTTGGTGCTGTTTACGAACGCCAAATAAAGCTCATCTGCGTTAATTTGAAATGTCAATTGTTAAGATTTCATTTATGATCGGAAGTGTTAAAACAGACTTTCAAAGTGTGGAATGTCGTCACAATAGACGGCCTCTCCAGTAGTCTGTTTGTAAGCCGACATGTGGACCAGAGGTTGACCAACCACCTTTTCTGATCTTTTTCCATCTTTTGAAATCTAAACATTTGACATCATACTTCATTTTTAAATAGATTTCAAGAGATCAAGATGGCTCAATAATAATTATTAGAATTAAGTAACATAAAAAGATTAAAAATGTTTGTTAGAAACTAGAATAAATAGTTATAGAATTTTTGTTTTTGTAGAAAATAGCCACTGTCTGTATCAGCATTTAAATGCCCTCAAAAGGCCTCAAGTAAGAGATTCAACTGACACCATAGGTCTCAAAGAACTACAAAAATTCAGGAATTTTTAAAATTCTCCAAAAAAAAAAATGGGGAAAAAATCGAAGATGTGTTAAATGCCCCGAAAACCACTGAAAGTGCCTCAGCAAAGGCGCACATTGGTCCTGTAAGTTCCAAAAAGCTTTAAAAAGTACAAAGATTCAAGAATTTGGAATTTTAGAATTTTTCCTAAAATGGCCAAAATTGAAATACCCTGAAAGTGCCTCTTTAAGAAATAAATGGCTCCAGACATCAGGCATCCAGGCATCAAAACAGTTCCGAAATTCAAGAGGTTTTAAAATTCTGATAAATATACTGATGAGCCATCTTAGAGTTCATTTTTAATAATAACCTCGTACAGTTGGCAACTTTTGATTGGTTTTCTGTGGAAGCTGTTAATTGCACTCAGGTGTTCTTTCGGAACTTTGTTCTTCAGTTTCGTTACCTGCAACATAATTAATTATAACAGAGCCGATCGAGAAGCCGAATTTTTTCTTGTCCGAGAACTGTGACAAAAACGACTTACTCCGGACTCTTGTAAAACATTCAATACTCTCAAGTAGAACTTGAAGAAGAAACTTGTGGTGAGAGAACGTCTAAATTCGATCATACTTCCAGGTGCGTCCGGTGCCAGCGGAAGATCTTTGGCCATCAGTTGACATCCCTCGTTCAAGAGGGAATCGTCCCAAGGCCTATCAAGATATTAGTAGCACACATGGGGATCGCTTTTTGGCTCGTTTTTAACTTACTTTCCAACGAGAAAGTCCATGGTACCCTTAGCCATAACTGTGGTCGGAGCCATTCCTCCAAAAGCCAATCCCAACTCTTGAACGATGTTCGTGTTCTCGTGGAATAAGACCCTGAGGCCGGCATTTACGATGGCGATGTCATCGTCACGACGTTTTGCTTGTTTGTAGCCGTCGAAATATTCGTTCTAAACGATGGAAAAGTTTGTTTTCAAGAACTTATTCTAAGGAAACCAATCCGCGATCCTGGTATAACCTTTCGTGTGAATGGAATCGTAATGGCCACAAGACATTCTTCAGGTTTAATGACAGTTCGTCTGTATCCAGTGAAGAAATTGTGGTCCATTGTCACCGTCCTTTGTCCATCTGTTAATTATTTATTAAAACTTCTGAAGGTTTTCCACTTAGAAAACGAGATTATGTGGAATTTCATACCAACAGAGGCCACAGTTAGGAGTGTGTTGGACGCAAGGAAGATGGGATTCAAGTCCGATATCGGACTCGCTGTCATTATATTTCCGGCAATAGCCTACAAAGATTATTAATTATGAAAAAAAAATGTTGAAGGAATTTTCAAAGGTCTGAAGTGGCCTCTCTAAATTTGCTTACGGCAACGTTTCGTATCTGTTTTCCGGCAAACCAATGTAGAATGTCCACAATAGTTGACATGATCCTTGTTTTGTATTCTACGAGTTAATCGACAAGTAAATATTTGTTATGTTTATTGTTTGGCATTTTTCGCTCTCTTTTTCTTTCTAATCTGCAATAATTGGTTTATTATTAAAGGTGTCATCACTTTTTCTAAAAAACTTGTTTCTTAAAAGTTTTTTCTTAACAAAAAAAAGGGTTTCTCGTTTATTCATCTTGTTGAAATTTATGATTCAGGCAGAATTTGTTACCAGGTAATCTGTTTACGGCTTCTTTTAGAACGGTTTCTAGTGTACTCAGTGTGTTCGCTGCACCAAATGTGATTCCAGTTTCGGTTTCTTCCGTTTTGTACAGTTCAGTAATTCCCGTTGGAGCCAAAATCACCGGATAATGAAAGTTCTTGAATTTGACTTCGACACCTGATTAAAGAAAAAAAAAATGTCACCGATTTGATTCGTAATACGTTTTTAAAACATTGTAATTGTTTGTTAATTTGATAAGCTTTAATTATTACCGACTTCGGTGTTCCCGACAACAATTTTGGCTGTTGGATATTGAGACTTTAATCGAAGAAGTTGTTCGAGTGTCGTCGGTCGGATCCACTTGGTTCGTTGGTTTTCGATAACCAGATATTGTTTATCGTAAATGTCATTCAGCTAAAGAACGTTACGAAAGAACGGATCTAACATGACTATAACGGTGCAGGTGAAGCTTAGAGTCTATATTCAGTGGAAACCGTTTAACAAGAAATATATGTTTCGTCCGGCCCAGTAAAATAGCTTTAAAATTTTCTTCTTTAAGTAATTAATCCGAAATTCGTTCAACATGAGAAAATATTCTGGTCCCTTCTTCCATTTCGTGTTAAACGGTTTTCACTATATATAATTAAAAATGCCTTTAGTTCTGGTGGAAAAATGGGTTCCTGGCTTGGATCGTAAGGAACAAATTCGTTCACATCGAATAATGGTGGATCCATCTGCAAAAACGACAAAAGGAACGAAAAAAGCTAGAAGGTGGCACTTAGAATAAACCCGTTCCCGATATACTTGGTTATCGAGTTGATCCGCATTTCCATTGACCATTTGACAACATTGTCCGTTCTGTGGTCCTTTGCAACAAAATTCCTTCGTAAAGGTTTTGTATCCCTCGAGAATGGGTCGATATCCGGTGCAACGGCAAAGATTTCCTTCAGTGTCACAAACAATAATGAAGTGTTAGAACGATTTCTGTAATGAAGTTCACTTGGTTTTGAATGCAACCTTGAAAACTGGTCTCAATCTCATCCATTGTCGGTGTCGGAGTCTCTCGAAGAAGAGCGTACATCGACATAACGATACCCGGAGTGCAAAATCCGCACTGAGATCCGTGAGCCTTTGCTATTCTCTCCTAAATGGTGAAGATAAATATATCGGAGTTATATGTAGCAGGAGTACACTTTGGTGTCATACCTATTTTGGTTATACCTGCACTGGATGGAGACGAGTTTTGGTGGATCCGATGCCTTCGACCGTGGTGACAGCCAACCCGTGGACGGCACATACCGGAGTGAGACACGCGTTCACTGCAAAGTGTCTTTAATTTATAGGATCAGGCAAGATATCGTTTTTTTTTTCTTTCAGTCAAATGAAATCGATGAATGCAGGGTTGTTTTAAGACCTTCATAGGCCATATAGGCAGTGGGCACTTCTAATTTAAGATCCCCAATCCCAACATTCTAGTTAATTTTTATTTTAATTGTTACTAAAATTGATTTTGTAGAATTCGATTTTGTAGGTCCTTAAATGCTCCTAGGTCCTGAGCACTGTACCTATTGTGCCTAATGGATAACGCGGCCCTAGATAAATGAAATAATTATTGGTAATAAGGATACTCGATCTTGTCCGATGTTCTGTTGTATCGTGACACCATTACGGTGCAAGCTCCACATCCTCCCTCTCCACAGCCCAATTTGGTTCCACATAATCTTACTGACAATTGCGGGTTAAGGCGTTTTTTTTTTAAGATCTGGTTTTCAAACTATTCTGTTATTCTGAAGTTTCAAAAGAAAACTTTGAAAGTGTTTTAGAAACTAGAAAGAACGCTAGCTGAAACACTTAATACTAGTAGTATTTTTATGTTGATATCTTTCAAAATAAACTATTTTAAAGACAAGAATTTTTAAAAAACTGGTTAAAGTTTGATTATTTTCATAAAAGCTTATTTTAAAAGATATATCAACATGAAAAATACCCTCTTCTAGTTTCTAAAACACTTTGAAGTTTCTTTTAATTAAAGACAAGAATAACCAGAGTTGGAGAGAAATGTTTACATTTTAGAAACCAATTAAGAAACGTTTCCTAGAATATTTTGAGTTTTTTTTTTAAGTTTTGAAATATTGTTTCTTTTTTTTCTGTTTCAAAACAAAAGATACGTTTGAGACGCAAATATTGTAAAAGTGTTTCTTGGGGATTTACGTTACTGTCAACCACCTGAGAAATGTACAAAGAAAATAAATATTGGTTAAATTGCTAGTTAAATCACTTTGCAAATGGTTTATTTGTAGTATATTTGATTGTATGTTTAGTAGTTAAAACTACATTATTAACTATCATAAATGACATGTTATTACTATTAGAACTAAAGAATTGACTTTTATGTAAAAGAGTAGAAGAGGCATTTTTACACAATATAATGACTATGTGTTACAACGCGTTACAACAGCCTATTTGGCTGCCAAAGAGGCTTGTGGCAGAGAGACAAAAGTCCAATTGCAGCATTCGAAATGCATTGTGAAAACCCCCAATTAACAGTTTGCAATGTGTTTTTGGCGCAGCTGAATTAATTGCATTGTCACAAAATTAAAAGCCATGCACATAATAAAATTTCATTAAATCTCCTTCATGTGAATTCCATTGTTGGAATCCAGCCTATAGGAACAATTGACAAGTACAGTAAGTGTGCAGTTTGAATATAGAAATTCAGAAGAGGATATCAAAGTGAAAAAGACGACTATAAATGCGACGTTAGCCTAATCTAATAGTTGTAATTAGTGGTTCTTTGACTCCTCATCTTGATTGGCAAATTTGCAAAGGATTTGAATTTATGTTTTCTCGTAATCGTTGCAAATGCAAAAAGAAATTAATTTCGGATATATTTACCTTTTTGCTGTTTACAAAAAATACCAGAGTTGAAGCTGTTTCATCCATTTTCTAATAATTTTGTAAATGTTTTTTTTTTTTTAATTATTGGGATTTGGAATTATTTGCACAATTTGGAACTTTGCCCCTCATTTACCAATCATTAATTTCATGACACTTGAGTAATTGCAGCCGGACATATCTAATAACATTAAAATCGAAACCTTCTATAAATTATGCTCCGCCTACTTCTCATATTTATAAGCTTTTATTCATTGAGGAATTGGTCAACTTTGTCATTATTGCAAATTGCCATAGTTGATATGAATAATGTCTATAAAGACAAGCCTATCTTGTCCAAAATATCTCTAAATTACGCTTGTTCTATTTGTTATTCTGTACATTGCCTAAAACACTATTAATTGCGAAAGATTTACAACCGAGATAGTGTTATTTCTGCACACTGTCTATAGTAATTGACTTTGACTTACAGTAAAGTCCTACACGTGCTGGTTGGCTTTTACATAAATCCCTTCTGCTCTATGGTTTTGTCGGCCCAGTGGACTTTTAAAAAATATATTAATCATACTAATTACATCAGTGAAAAATTAATTAATCCAGTTATTGGATTGAAAAAATAATTTTAAATTACTTATTTTCCCAAAACATTGCAATTACTTTTCAATTACAAATCAGATGTTAAAATTAGAGAGAGAAAAAACAAACAAATGTAATTTACATATTAATTACATTTTTCATTATAAAATTAGATAATTTCAAAAGTAGTATGTTGTGTTACTAATTAGTAATTACTTGAAAAAGAAATTTAATTACAGTAATTTATTACTTTTGGCAAGTAACTTTGCAACGCTGGCATCATGAGCTTGGTGGACTGGTCACTGGGCTCAATATAAAATGGCCTTTTTACAAAATGTAGGTCTTTATTTGTCAGTAACATCAGGGCCGTTTTAAGGCCTTCGGTAGGCTGTAAGCACTGCCATAAATTTCAATCTAACAGCAAACATTAAATATTTATTTAAATCTATTTTGTAGATTTCATTTGTATTTAGTATTTTTAGTGTGTGTTGTGTAGGCCTTTTGTAGTCACTGTGCCTATTATCCCCTAATGAATAAAACGGCACTGGGTTCTATGGGCCGACTTAGCTCACTATAAATTTGTGGTTTTTAAAAAAAAAAAAATGTTGGTCTCTATTTGTCAGTAACATGATAGAAATATGAGTGTTAAATGAATGAGACAAGGTTTTTAGATATTTTTATTTTCAGAATTTACATGAAAATATAAGACAATATTGTGAAATAAACAAATAGAAGAAGAAGACGACGACGTGTTCCGCCGTTACACAAAGGAGTGGAACAGAGGCACGATTCCACTTTTATGGACAATAATTCGTTGTTTTGCGAATTAGAGAACTTCGAAGTGGCGCATCCTTCAGAATGAAGTACTGGATTCGATCCATCATCGTTCTTTATGAAACGAGACGAGAAACATCCTCTTCTGGTGGTCACTGTCTTGTTTCTATGCTCCGTCTGTTTGATGCAGAATTTTCCTCTCGAAATCGGACACAAGAAAGTGAACTTTAAACGATCGGACGTTGTCCATCGATGTGTGTCTTCACAAAGTGGACGAACGAATTGGTCCACTTTGAGCTCACTAAAACACTGATAACATTTGAAACTATGTGTTTTAGTTACGCTATTTGTACGAACGTAATCGTAATTTAACGAGAGCAATAGAATGAGCAACGCTTTTATTAAAATTCGCATTTTTTCTTTTAAATTCTTGAAAAAATATGGATTTGAAAATGGCGCCAAAATGGTGTTCCTCTTGCTTTATCTTAATTATTTATGCTATTAAAGTGCTTTTAATCGTTCATTTTAGTTTTTAAATTAAGTTAAATATGTCTGCAATGTTTATTTATTATTTTAAACGTATAAAATCATAAAATAGATTATTTTTCATCATTTGTTTTTATAAATATCGTCGATTTGAACTTTAAGTTAATGTTAGTTTTAAACTTTAGCAATAGATGGCGTTGCTAAAGGCACATTTTAGATTGTGGCGGCATCTATTGGTAGATATTGGTAACTTTTTAAATTATCTTATTGTCGTTTCCGGTTTCTTTTTTACGTCTTTTCAACGTGTTTTCGTTCGAATTCGTTGTGTTTTTTTGAGAAATGGCTGGTTTATTTGTCAGTAATTTGTCGTCTTTCGGTTGGAAATTCGTTTGCGACGAGGACAGAGTTGTTTCAACGTTGAAACAAGAAGTTTTCGGCCGAATTGGTCTTTTGGTTTGTTCATTTTTAAGCCTGAGTCGCCTTATGAAGAATCAGTCGATTTTTCGATTGTTTTTTTTTTACGTTTGCCTAATGTCGAATCTTGTGTTTTTCAGCCAGAACATGCGGAACAGTTTTATTTGAGTAGCGTTGGTCGAATTCTAACCGATAACGACATCGTTAAAGAAGCACAATATGTTTATGTTGTGCCTCGTTTGCCAGGAGGGAAAGGAGGTCAAAATCGAATCTCATGTGTAATATTTCAAACTCCTTGATAAGTGTTTTTGTACGATACTCTAGGGTTCGGATCGATGTTGAGAGCGATCGGAGCTCAGATAGAAAAGACGACAAACAGAGAAGCATGTCGAGATTTAAGTGGAAGAAGACTTCGAGACATAAACGAAGAGATGAGACTGAAGAAATGGATTGCAAAACAAGCAGAAAAAGAACAGGATAAAGCTAAACGACGTATTGAGAAATTACAGAAGAAACTGGCTGCTCCGAAACACGTATTTAACGATCCCGAGTACGACAGAGAACGATGTTTGTTGTCCGAAAAAGTCAACGACGCTTTGAGCCAAGGTTTCGACACTTTCGATCTCGATACTTTGTTTGCTTACTTAACATTACATATTTGATAAAAGGGCTAGCAGTTGCAAAATCGGAGAATGGAAACAAACGATCGGCGGCAGATGGAGAGTCCAGTGATAAGAAAAAACCGAAACTTTGGTATAAAAGTAGCAACTCAACTTTAATCGTTTAGAATCAAAAGAAATCATTTTTGTATTTGATATTTCAGGTTGGATTTTACTCAGGGATTGAGTTCGGAGGATGATGACGAATCTGAATTGGATTCTAAAGTTCCTTCTTCAGTATCTTGTTCTTCCTCCTCCTCCTCCTCTATTTCCTCCTCCTCTTCTTCTTCTTCCAGTGAAGATGATGACGATGACGCTACAGTTGTCGATAGTATTGTAAAGGAAGTGAAAGAAATCTCGGAAGAATCGTCGATTCCTTCGACTTCAAAGACGGAAGTCGTGGAACCGAAACAAGCAATTGAGAACGAAACAAAACGTCAAGAGACTCAAGTATGAAAAATATTTAATTATTTCATTTTTAACAATGTAAACAACAAACAATTTCTTAACAGGTTTTTGAACGTTTGGATCTTAACGAATTTGATTCGATCGAGGAATTAGAAGTTCTAGGTTTAGACCGATTGAAATCGGAACTTATGGCATTGGGTCTCAAATGTGGAGGGACCCTACGACAAAGGGCCGAACGTCTGTTCGGTATCAAAGGTCTGGACAAAAATCAGATTAACAAAAACTTAATGGCAACGAAACAACAAAAATAAGAAGCTCTCTGTATTTACAAACAACAAATAATAAATAACAAAAACTAAATAATAACGACCAAAAATTCATTTTACGAGTAAAGAAATGAAATTCATGAATAGTAGAGAGTTTCGAGCGGACACCGTGGATAATCGGACGGTTTTTTATTTGGAATATCTTTTAAGTTCTTCTTGCGGACAAGAATTTTTACTTTTGGTGATCCGAGAGTCTTTTTTGGACTGTTTAAAGACTTCCATCCATCTGAAAACACCTCACTTGCTTGTTGTTTGGGTGCTGCGGCGGCTTCTTCCCGATAACAGTGCGTGTCGATGACCTCAGTATGCCGTACGTCGTCGGGTGGTGGCACGACTTCATGTGGCAATACTTCTGGTACAATCTCCGGACAAACCTCCTCTTCCAATGGGACCGCAAATGGCTTTGGATGTTTTTTATCTTGGATTGGCGTACTTGTTTTTACTGGAAGCTATCAATAAAAGTTAAATTTGTTTATCGATAGGCCTTCAATTTTTGTATTTACTTTTTCGAATGCCAATCTTTCGTCATCCAATCCATCAACCCATGAAAAGGGATTGTCAGTCATTGTTGTTGTTACTGTACGGTATATCGGTTCAATTTTCGTTTACAGTGCTCTTAAGGTGGTTTTAAAGTGCAAATGCCTCTCGAACTCTAGTTTTATTCTGTCTTTCAGGCCTTGTTTCCACTGGGGCGAAAATTTGAACTGGTGAATAATACAATGTAGGACAAGCGTGGCCCCCCGCTTATGATAGTGAATAGGCGGGGACTACGTTTCTTCTATTTTTCCCCCCAGTTGAAATTTTCAAGCTGCTCCAATTTTCACCCCAATGGAAATGAGGTTTCAAGGAACACAAATTTTCTTCCTGAAAGACATTATAACAAGAGTTCTTTAATAAAGACGAGTTACATATAGGAGAAACGTCTAGGCTCTTCATAGTATCTGATGTTCTCGGTTTTTTAATTGTTTCACGTTTATCTTTGATGGTTTTGCGGACTAAAGCTGATTTCTGTGATGTAATCTGTTTTCGTATCAGTTTAAGACCTGAAATTCATAAAAAAAACAAAGAATGAAATAACGAGCTTTCGATTAAATTCAAGACGATTGATATTTTTGTTTCTGACTATCAGCAAGGTCGTTTGAGTATCCGGGAGCCGAAGCATCACGAACATCTTCGATGCTCCTTTCCGTCAGCTCTTCGATCGTTGAAACTTGTGGGTTATTTTTCTTCTTTTTCTTCATCCTTGCAGCTATCAAATTGAAACATAATCATTGTATTTTTTTTTTTAGATTTTACAAATGACGATTTTTTTTTGACCCAACTTTTAAGATGGTTTTCAAATGTAAACACCGGAGTCCCTTTAACTCTAGTTATTCTGTTTTTCAGGAGGTAAATGACAAAACACTTGAAAGGTTTTTTCGAAACTAGAAGGATATAACTCAATCACTTAAGGGTTATTTTCATGTTTAATATTTTTTAAATCACATTTTTATATCTGTTTAAAAATGTCCCAACTTCAAGTGTGCTTTTTTTTTAATTTTTGTTTATAAAAAAGTTATATTTTGAAAGATATTCAACATGAAAATACAATTAAGCGCGATTTAGCTACCCTTCAAGTTAAATTTTTCTTCGTGTTTGTTGCTCCTGAAACGCAGATTTATTTTCCAAATTTACCTTTTTCTAAAACATGTTAAAAGAATTTGAACAAATATTTGAAACTAGAAGAGTAAAGGAATGTGTATTTGTCCTTGATATGGCGATATTCTTTAAAATAAACTTTTTTCTTAAAGTTTTAAAACCTTAAAACATTAAAAAAAAACTCACTTTTCATCTTCTAAGTTCAATAAAAAGTTAATTTTAAAGATATCGACATGGAAATACTTTTATATATTTCAATCATTTACTCTTCTAGTTTCAAATATTAATCTCGATATTATTTTATGAATTGTTCCAACAAAAACCTTGTATTCGCGCCAGAAGTAATTTATGTTTCTTTCGACGATCTGACATCTCTTTAATTAATGCCACGAGTGGAATTAGCCGCCAAAATTTATAAGATTCTAACTCCTGCAGTAAAACTGCACTTTGGCGCTGTTATGACGTCATGTCCATAGATGTCTATGCAGTTACATTCAATCACGCTACTGTTTATACTGTATGTCGTAATTTTCAAATGCACTCACTCATGTGGAACTTGCAGACAGCCGTGTATAAATATAGCAGATGTAATTTATATGGAGCGCTCAGATCACTAGGTGATGAAAAAGCTTGTGACGTCAGAGGGGTTAACACCTAAAATTTAGGATTGTGTCATTTAGTCTGATAGAAAAGGGATGATAGCGAACGTTTTCAACAGTTTAAATAAAAAGGTTCTTGTATTTTTTTTTTGTTATTACCCCACTTTTTATTAGAGAAAATAACACAAGCATAAGTTTTGTGTTAACCCTTCTTACGTCACAAGCTACTCCATACGACAAGGCAAGTATACTGTCTTATTAAAGGGGGCGACATGGAAGAAAATCATGTACGAGATTTACAATGAATCACAGCAATGCCAGAGCGCGTGTATGGATAGCAGTATTACTCGTTATCCGCGCTTTAATTGATACGAACAATAGAACTGAAGTATAGAAGTCCAGTAAAAACGCGGATAGAAAGTAAAATTACTTGCACCACCGTACGAGATTCACCTCTTCTTCCGTGTCGTTCCCTTCAGCTTTTTTTTGTTGTATGTAGTTAGCTCTTTGCACTCTGGATTAAACGGATAGAAAAACACAACATGGCGGCGCACTTGAAATTGACATTTTCTTCAAATTCCTTTCGTTTTTACAAGAAAAGATCATAAAGATCGGATTCAACTAGATCTTTAATGATGTATACGCAAGATTCTGGCTATCAGGAAGTGCCATCGACACCGTATTTGAATGAAAGACACTTGAAAACATCGTTTTTTGAGGTTCCCAATTCGTCTCCATTGTCACGACCTCAAAACTTTCAAAGTAAAATACTAAATGTCATTTGATTGTGGTTTTTCTTTACGCTGTGTTTTATTTTTATGCTGCAGCTCGTTCTCAAGCATCGAGTGGTTTCAGTAGAGAACAAAATGTTCCTTGTACCCCGGCGGCTTCATCCGTGTCGTCAATTTCGTCGAGATCGACAACCACAACGTTAACCGTTCCATCTCAGGGTATAATCGGAAGCGTTAAATGAAAATTCTTTTTGCCTTAAGATGGTTTATGAACAGCTGATTTTTGAACTCTGATTAATGATTATTCTGTCTTTCAGAAGAGCAAAATTAAAGAGAAACTACAAAGTGTTTTACAAAGTTGAACTGGCGGTTATTTTCAATGCGAAAATAACCTTCAGTGATTGGAGTTACTCCTTTATTTTCTAAAACAGTGTCATGTTTCTCCTTAATTTTTTTGCCTGAAAAGACATAATAATGAGAGTTCGATAATCCCTGTTTACACTCGAAAATCGCTATAACACGTTCAGTATAACGTCCGTTCGTTTGGTTTTGCAGCCGAACAGACCGTTCCTCGTACTCCAAGGGCTCAACGGATACAAAACCTTAAGATGTTGTGGAACGAAAGAAGATGTAAAGTGATTGAAGGATCTGGAGATCGTTCCGTAACCTCCAGTTACTCTTCTGGGCCTGGAGTGAAGCGTTCTGTGGAGCAAAAACGTAGAATCGAAGCGATCGTTTCTTTGAGAACGGTTCCAGGGAACTATCTGTTTGTCGGAGAAGATATCTTTGACTGATTTTTGTTCTTCTTCATTGGTTAATTCAATACATAGACAGAGGAGTTGTGTTTGTCATAAAAAATCACATAAATTATACAAAAATAACGAAATTATTTTTGTAAATCAACTATTTTGTAAAAATATGCAAAATGAAAGAATATAAATATAGAACTCCCAGTTATTCTGCGTTTTTTTAGAAATGCATTATTAAGAATAAAGAAATTTAAAGGAGTTTTAGATACTAGAAGAGTAAAAGAAACACTTAATAGTAGATTTTTTATTCGAATTGGACAAAAAATGACAATTCATATTTTTCAAAGCTGTTTTAGTGGCCGAGATGTGCTGCAAAAAAGTGGTTTTTGAAGTTCATTCAATTACATAAGAACCACTTCCAAACCGCTGGCAGTCGACACTCGATTGATGGGTTTCGGCCACACGTTGACCACTTTTTACAGTATTTATCGTCCACTTAAAAGTCGTTCTTAGGTGAATCATAAGTGTTCAATTTCTAGGAGTGTCTGGTTGGTTATCCGGATGACTTTCTCTGTATTCAGCCACCATTTCAATGGATTCCATCACTCGATTTATGATAGGATATTTCGACATATCCACTTTAAATCTATGAACCAATAAAAGCGAAATATAAGCGATCGAAACGGTATTTTTTGTCGATTTAAATCGATCACCTGTTTGCGTTGAACACTTGAGGTGCCAGGCATAAGTCGGCCATCGTAAGTTGGTCTCCAACACAGTATTTTCCAGAAGTCTCTTTCAAAGTTTGCTCCAGAGCTGCAAATATGAGTTCAAAAGTGAGCGATTTGAATCACATTATGAACGTCAATCGATCGAACCATCGAATCCTTTACTGATGTGTTGACAAGCCCATTGCTGTTGACGTTCACTTTCGACACCTTTCAAAGTTGCTAGATTCTGAAGTGGTTGGATTCCGGTAGCCACATCCTCGCAGATCTTTCGAACGGTTGCTCTTAAAGCTGGGTTCGATCTATCCGGTAAGAGAGGAGGATTCGGTCTCGTCTCTTCCAAATATTCAATGATGCTCAACTTAAAATAAAAGTCAACTTTCAACTTTATGCACAACGGCGAAATAAAAGTCTAACGTTGCAATTGCGTACAGATTGGGTGAGTTTGTGTCCATCAATGACAAGGACTGGAACTTGTTCCATTGGATTGACCTTTCGAAACCACTCCGAATGCTGCAAAACGAATAACGATTGACAATTTGAAGGATCGTTACGTTGTGTTTATAGTTAACTTGTTCTTTCTTTAATAGATCTACTGGTTTCATTTCGTAGTCGATTTCTTTGAGAGCCAAAGCTGCAATGAAACGGTTTTAGCTTTAGACACAAGTACCATAATATACATTACGAGAGAAATCCTTATTGCTTTATACCAAATCGAACTCTCCATGAACAAGAACTTCGAAAGTAGGAATAAAGAATTGGCTGCAAAAAAAAAAAACATAATGTGAGAGTTTGATAATATTAAATTAGTCTGATGTTTTCAATATTAATTAAACAATAAAATTATTTAAACAAAACCTTGTAATTCATGATTTACTGCAAATATATACAACAGCCAGTTACAACAAGGAGAGAAATGATGAATAAAACAATGGGAAAATGAACGTCAAGTTGAAATTAGGACAGAGAGGCTTATGTGACCTATACATACAGCAATCGAACACGTGGTAGTATTTATTACATCATTTCTTTCAGGCTGATGAAATCAGCTGTTTGCACCAGATGGCGTTCGCGTACGGAAAAATAATTAATTAGCCGCAAAGTGTTAATCAATTTCTGACATAACATTAAAATTCTTTTTTTTTTTAGGATGTGAACAGAAATTTTCTTTTAAGGTTACGTTTGCGGATGTGTTTTCTAGTTTATTTTAAAATTTTAACCAATTTTATACAGCTGTTTACTTTTTAGAAAATGTTTCGCGTTGTAATTTTCTCATGTTAATTGTATAGGAAATAGTTGTGCTCGGTTTTTAATTTTCTTTTTAAAAACTAGAAGGGTCATGGTATTTTATTTTTAGGGTTATGTTTTTTTAGTTTAGTTTAAAGTTTATTTTAATTTTATGAAGTTTTTCTAAAATATTTTTTTGTTTTGATCTTCTAATTTTAGTTGATGGAGAGGTTGAGTTGCTAGGTTTTTCCATTTAAAAACTAGAAGGGTCGCGGGTATTTCTTTTTAGGATTATATTTGTAGATGAATTTTCTATAGTTTCTTTTAAAATGTTATTCCTTTGCGTGGAGCCGTTATCTTAGTAAAATTAAGGAAATTGACGCATTTTTCGACAATACAAATTTATTCATGACACAAAATTGAAATGTCTACATTTAGATATAGTTTTTAATAAAAACATTTAAAATCTCGTAATTAGGTTCATTTCGTGTCTCAATCTTTAGATTTTGCATTTTTAATTGAATAAAATTCTGTGCAAATCAAACAAACGTGTGACAATTAATTATCTATCAATACTTTCTTTATTTTTAAGTGCCATTAATTAATGTTTTATTTTGCAAGTTCATTTCTTTTAGTCTTTTTTTGCAAGAACTTCGGCTTTGAGCCTTGCAACGAGAGCGTGTCTTGCAGCCAACATCTTAGGGTTGACATCCGATTCTTCGTGACCGCTGGTTTTGTTTTGAAGCGCATCTCTCGCAACTTTTGCCGACCTCGGTCTCGAGTCGGCTCCTTCCACTTTACCGATTTCATCCAAGTGTTGTAACCTCTTTTTCATCTTCAAAGCTACCAATTTGTCTCGCTGTTGACGTAGATAAGACTGTCTCTTGGCAATCTCCTCTTGGGATATTTCCTTAAGACACAATTTGTATTAGATTGAATCTGTGCTATTAATTTAAGGTGGTGGTTTTAAAGTGTAAACGGGTCTTCTTCGTACTCAGATTATTTTGGCTTTCAGAGAAACTTGAAAGTGTGTTAGAAACTAGAAGACTAGTTCAATCATTTAAGGGTATTTTCACGTCTTTCAAAAATAAGCTTTTTATGAAAATATTTTTAAGTAATTCTGCTACTCTTCTAGTTTCTAAAACACTTTCTAGTTTATCTTAATTTTGCTCCTGAAGGACAGAGTTCGAGAGACGCCGTTTACACTTTAAAACCACCTTAAATAAATTAATAAAAAGTTAATACTGGTTTATTTCCAGTGTCTGTCATGTTCGTTTTTTTCGGCTCTTCGATCGGCATCGTTACGACATCGTCCGAAGATGGACTCAACGAGGCCGGACGGTCTCCTGCTCCTGCTCCTCTTTCTCCCCCGGTTGCTCCACCCTGCTCCAATGACAGTTGTATTGCCTACGAGAGAAAGCAACTAAATGCTCAGAGAGGGAGCGATTAAAAGATTGTAAGAATTAATGATTAGATTTTGCTACTTTTTGCAAAAGTTGTTGATCTGCTTGTTTTTCTAACTGAAGTCGACGTTTCTCTTCATCGATTGTAGCCGCAAGAACCTTCTTGAGATCTTCTTCTTCTTTGTTGCTTTGACTCGCATTTTTTTTGTGTTCCTCGAACGATTGACGCAACGCTTCTTTGAGAATGTCGTTATCGTTGTATTCGTCGGCACCTACGGAGTCGTCGCTCGTATCGAACGAGATTCCTCTTCCTTTTAGAAACTCTAATGCCTGAAGTTGTAACTCGGTATTCTTTTGAATCATCATGCGAACAAACACGGAATAATCTTCGGCAGCCCAAATCTGATCGAACAACGTCTTAAATAAATGCAGAAAAATGAGACAATTGTTTTGTTGTTACTTTCCGTATAATTAATGTGACTCGATTCAACTATCTCGCCACATTAATTATATACACTGAAAGTAAAAACAATTTCTCTCCGCGATTCTGCGACAATTTACGGTTTTCAATCAAACGTTTTTCAGATGAACCATTCTGAAAAAATTCATAATGTTTGAGAAACTAAAATAGTTGGTGATATTGCGAAACGTTTTTTTTTTTTTGTTGACATCTTTCAAAATAAACTATTTATGGCAGTATGGCCTAATCTTGAACCATTCTAGTTTTGAAAACAATTTGAATTTTATCATAATGTTGTTCCTGTGTCAACATTTATGCAGCTTGGTTAATTTGCATAATGGGGTTAACTTTTTGCAGTTGTGAAGTAACCATGTCGCCCGTTGTCTGGACGCAAGCTTTTTCAAATTGTTCGCCAGTGATTCCTAAGTCTTGTGTGAAACTATTCAACATGAGATCCACCTTCAAATGCGGAAAGAATACAAAAACATGATTCTTTTAGGTATTATTTATATGTTTTATGAATTGTTTGAATCTAAAACAAACCAAATTCTTAAACTCTTCGTGGATTTTCATGTATTCCTCTTGGTTATCTTCGTTCGGATCGAAAACTGCAACAGAATTACAAGAACGGGAAATTGTTTAAGGTGGTTTTTAAAGGTTAATTTCCCTTCAAACTCTGATTAAGAAGAAATTGAAAGTGTTAGAAACTAGAATTTCTAGAGTAGCAGAATCACTTAATAGTATTTAAATGTTGATATCTTTCAAAATAAACTTTTTTATATCTTCTGTTTAAAATAGGATTTTTTTTAAAGATTGAAATAAAGCTTATTTTAAACGATGTCAATATGAAAATACTCTTAAGTGATTGAGCTACCCTTCTAGTTTCTAAAACACTTTCTCTTAATTTGTCTTTCTGAAATACAAGAGAATAATCGGAGTTCGAAGGGTGTTTATACTTTAAATTAAGTTAAATTATTTTTATAGGACGTTTTTTTTTGTTGTACCCGATGATTTGTTTTCGATGAAATTCATGATAGGAATATTCCAAACAGGTCCCGTAAGAAATCCAACCAAGGACTCAAATACCCAGCCGTTGTCTTCTTTATCGCCTTCCATCTTCTTCTTGCCACCTTCTCGAGTGATTGTATAAATTTTATCTGTGTTAATTTGTGCACACATAACGTAACTTCTATAAAGCTCTTTTCGTACAGGTTTAATGAGGCTCTTCAGTCTAATGTTTTGATTGAAATACATGTGGTTGCCATGGAAACAGTTGAACTCTGCGATCAATGATGATATTTACATTTTAAATTTCCCGCGCTCCCTTGAACTATATCGATATTGCATTGATTATCGATAATAATATGGCGACGGCTAATATTAGCGGCCGCTTAATAAATTTATGATCAGCCGCTAATGCAGACGATTTTAAATGGCGGAAAAAAAGGCGTTTTGTTCGGTTTCTGCATTTTTAATTGCATTTAATTTAAACAATGCACATAATTAAAGATGAAAGAAGTTGTTGAGACACAAAGGAACGTGTTGGGAACGCGTTTAACTTGTCGTACGGTTCAACACGATGTTTTATCGAGATGTAAAGAGTTCGTCGTCGAACGTCGGCCGTTCAACTTCTTTAGTTGGCTCTTTAAATGTTTCTGCTTTTCCGCCCTTTTATACGCCCTCAATTTGCATAATCTGGTTTGTTTTAAGACCGGGGGTTTATGAACAGCTAATTTTCGAACTATTGGTTATTCTGTTTTTCAGAAGCAACACTGGGGAGAAGTTGAAAATAAACTTTTTATAGACTTAAATTTAAAAAATAATCATCTGCTTGTTTTTCGTTTTCAAACTCACGAAAAAAAGTTCATTTTGAATGATATCAAAGAATAAAATACACTTAAGTGACTGAGCCATCATTCTAGTTTCCAAACCACCTAGTTGTTTCATTTTGCACTTGAAAAACCGAATAACCAGAGTTTGAGGTGCGTTTAAACTTTAAGACCACCTTAACTACAAAATAACATCGTTATACTTATTCATTTTCTCGTTTTTCGAACAGAATTCGTACACTCAGGGATTTCTGTGCGTGATTTTAGTCTTCGCTTTGATTCTAAAGGTTCATTTAACAGTTCAAAAGGGTATCATTTTGTGTGAACTCTTTGTCGTTGTCGTTTACTGATTAATACTGTTTTTGTATTACAAAGAATCGTTGCTAGTCATTTCTTCCATGGGCCTACAGTTGACTACGACGTTTGTCAGTGGCCGCAAAGTATCCAAATTTATTGGATCTCACTCGATCGAAGCTTTTATCATAAACGAAGGCATTACAATGGTAAACCTTCGGGTTTCTTCACGTGTTAACAGATGAAAATAAATTTTATTTTTATATGTTTCAGCATTGTATATTGTACTACTTAGCAGTCATTCTTAAAGAAGATTCCAAAGAGATGCAGATTATCTTTCCAGTATGAAATTTCAATATGAAACAATATATGTTTTTAATTATCGAAATGATGTTTATTCTTGTATTTACAGTCGACTTGGCCTCGCCTTAACTTCCTAATTCAGGTTTATAATTGTGTGAACACAATGATTTTGAACAACGAAACGGGAAATCGTTTCTCATGACGAGCATGTCATCGTTTTTATTGCCAAAGATCAAAAAATACAAATAGACATAATAGTCGGACATAAATTTAATATAAATTGTCATAAGTGCCTTTTACATATGATTAAACTTCATTGAGAAATATGTAAATTTCTGCTTTAAATGGTTTATGAACAGCTGATTGTTCGAATTCTAATTATTCTGTCTTTCAGAAGAGCAAATTTAAGAGAAACTAGAAAATGCTTTAGAAACTGAAGGATAGCTCAATCACGTAAAAGGTATTTTCCTATTGATATCTTTTAAAATAAACTTTTTATAGGCAAAAATTAAAAATCGTCTGTTTAAAATTGAGTCATTTTCAAAACGACATAAAAAACACGTTCACGTTTCTTTGCATTTTGCACCTGAAAAACAGAATAATCAAAAGTTCGAGAGACATTTATACTTTAGGCCTTGTTTCAAGTTGAGATGAAAATTTCAACTTTTGGAAAATTTCAACTGGTGAAAAATGGGACGTAGACTATATTTTTTATCTGCGTTTTGACTATAATTACTCAGATGAAAAATGAAGAGAAATTTGAATGTGTTTTAGAAACTAAAAACATAGCTCAATCACTTAAGGAGTATTTTCATGTTGATATCTTTCAAAATAAACATTTTATGTTGTCAAGTTTGAAAATGACTATACTTTTAAGCAGACGATATTTTTTTTTAAATTTGGTCTATAAAAAAGTCTAAAAAATCAAATACATTAAAACTAAAAGACCATACTGAGGTTTGAACCCAAGACCTCCAGAAGACTACGATGTGACATGACTTCATATTTCTGTAGGACGTGTGTACTAAAATGGCATCGTTCAATGTCATATTATGTATACGATAATGACGCCATATTTGTCTACCCTTGTTGCTTTATTGTAATGAGCTGTTACAGTCAAGCCAATTGCTTCAGTTTTTAATAAAAAATACACATACTTGTGTCTTTTTTGCGCCGACATAAAAGTAACTAAAGGCGTCGGCTAGCAATTTTTATTTTTATTTATTTTTTTTTTTGGATTTTTTCAACTTAAATAATTATGTTATTCGATTTTTTTCTCTTTATATTGCTTGACATTTTTTTTATTTCAACCGGTTGAAAAAAAAAACAAAGCGATGTTTCACATCAGTCGAATATGTAATAGGCGGCGTGAAGCCGCCTATAGTTTTGTTATAGGCGAAAACACGCTTCTTCGTATTTTTAAGCACACTACCGCCATCTAGGGCCATAAAAAGAAAGTTTTATAACTGTCGACGAACGAACAGAATAGGCATGACCGAGCCATGATGACGTAATTCAGTTACTATTTCGGGTAGACACACATGGCGGCATTTACGTTTAGATTATGATAAAATCTTGACGCCATATTGGGTCACCCATCGTATTTGTTTTTTTTAAATGTATGAACTATATTAAGTTTTCTTCTGACGTCATAAGCTACCCTCCACATTGCAGTGACTGTATCGTTCACCTTGTAAATTGCTTATGAATCGGAGATGACAAATCAGCTGTTCATAAACCATAATAAAACATCTAAGCCAAAAGATGTTAAGTTATTGTTATTTTTTGAAATACAATTGTATTTACCGTTCTTAATTTGTTTTCATTTGTGAAATTTTCTTTATTTTAGCGTTTAGTCCATTTTTCTTGACTCAAAAGTTATGGTCAAAATTCAAGAGTGAAACTTTAAACTTGAATCTCATCTGAAATTTATTGACTAAAGTTTCAAAGGTCAACATATAAAGCCTCTTATTGAAGCTTATTCAATAAAACAGGTGTTTTTTCATGTTTGAACCCTGGTTAGAGGCTAAATTCCCTTCTTGCGGGCCTTCAATAGGTCTAAACCGGAAGTTGAACTAAAAATAACTTTTTGCCGCTAATTTGAATATAGCCTCGCTTCAAACCAACAAAATCGTCATTGACAGCATGGCTACACAAGTAACTAATAAGAAGAATTGGCTGGTTTTGAGGCTACAAAGTTTGTTAGGGCTTTTTTTATTTATTAAAATTAACCATGAAAACGTTAAAAATAAACTTTGGCATTAATATAGTGTTAAAGCGCGATGTTCAAAGAAACTTTTGACACTAGAATTCTGAGTTGAAACACAAAATTTAATGCGATTTGAACGCGACGAAAAGTTCGTTTCGAGATTTATTTTCTCGAAAAAAAGATTCTTCGTTTTTGGTCCCCCATTTTTACCACCCCTTAATTGGAAGCCATTCTTGACCCTCATAGAATTACAGGTAATGATTGTGATTGGTTGGTAGAAAATCGTCATTTGACGTCATATGACGTTAGATTACGTCATAAATGAACCGTTCTAATTGGCTGTTAGCGAAAAATAGTCTCGCAACAGGGTACAAATGTTGTTAGCGCGCCTTCATTTTGGCGTCTGTCTTTGTGCTGTTTGGACGTGACCCCGGGTTTGTGTGGGAACTTTTTGAGGGGACAACTTGAAGCCAACAAATCACGGTAGGTCTTCTTATTTAATTAAGTTTATTTTTAATTTTTTTCCACGAAATTTAGTTTTATTTTACTAAAACGTTTTCGTTTTTTGTTTTTAATTATTAAAAGCGAACATTTATCTCATCTTAAGGCTTTTTCTGGGTTCATGTGTCGTTTTAACTGGGGTTTGTGGGGGTTTCGTCCTTTTTTTCAGTATTTTAAGCGGCTTTTTCTCATCGTTTTCGCTGCCTTTTCCCCCATCGTATTCGCTGCTTTTTCCCCAATCGTTTTCACGGCTTTTCCCCCATCGTTTTCGCGGCTTTTCCCCTCATCGTTTTCGCGGCTTTTCCCCTCATCGTTTTCGCGGCTTTTCCCCTCATCGTTTTCGCGGCTTTTTCCCCCATCGTTTTCGCTGCCTTTTCCCCCATTGTATTCGCTGATTTTTCCCCAATCGTTTTCACGGCTTTTCCCCCATCGTTTTCGCGGCTTTTCCCCCATCGTTTTCACGGCTTTTTCCCCATCGTTTTCACGGCTTTTTCCCCATCGTTTTCGCGGCTTTTTCCCTCATCGTTTTCGCGGCTTTTTCCCTCATCGTTTTCGCGGCTTTTTCCCCCATCGTTTTTGCGGCCTTTTTCCCCATCGTTTTTGCGGCCTTTTTCCCCATCGTTTTCGCGGCTTTTCCCCCATCGTTTTCGCGGCTTTTCCCCCATCGTTTTTGCGGCCTTTTTCCCATCGTTTTTGCGGCCTTTTTCCCATCGTTTTCGCGGCCTTTTTCCCATCGTTTTCGGGGCTTTTTCCCCCCATCGTTTTCGCGGCTTTTTTGCCGCTTTAATACACAAAAAATAAAGCCAACATATATTTTCTATTGTTAACACACAGTAGGCCTTATTTAATTTGTTTAATTTAAGTTAATTTTTATTTTTTAAGAAAATTGACATTTTCCTCATTCCTAAGGCGGTTTTTTCCTTCTCTTGTCCCCACCTCGTATACTCCCCCCAATTTCTTCTTTATTTTGTGGTCCTTCAATTTTATGAAAAAATGAGAAAAAAAAAACCGTATGGGGGCCCCATTCGGTATAAAAGACGGAATTTCCATAATCTACGAAAGCCTCATACACTACGGAATTACATTTAATTACTAATTCATCTATTGAATTCAGTTATGCGTCAATTAAACGCGACGGAGGTTTTATAATTAACTTTAAAACTAAATTAAAAGCTACGGATTTTTTTTTTCCTGTAGGTTTTTCATTGTAATGAAATTAGTTTCTAATTGATTTTAAACTGACGGAATTTTTAATAATTAATCTCTAATTAATTTCACATTTTACAATTATTCCTAATATGTAAAATTAATTTAGAGATTAATTATTAAAAATTCCGTCAGTTTAAAATCAATTAGAAACTAATAAGGTTTCATTACATTGAAAAAGTAATAGGAAAAGAAATTCTTTAGCTTTTAATTTAATTTTTTAAGTTAATTATAAAATTTCTGTCGCGTTTAATCGATGCATAACTGAATTCAATAGATGAATTAATAATTAAATATAATTCCGTAATGTTGCTAAGTATAATTTACAACAATATTGAAAGGGGGTCGCGGTATAAAAGACGGAAATTCCGTAACCTATAGGTTACGGAATTTCCGTCCGTCGTTCTTTGCGACCCCCTTTAGGACCGAATCACATTATAAGATGGGCCCGGTTCAAAAAAAATTTTATTATTTAAAACTAATCCTAAAAGGTTCTCGAATCTCTCGAATCCTTCATATAATAATCCTATGTTTATTCATTAAGAAGATCCAAATAAATGAAATATTAAATTAATAATAATGTGTGGCCCTCAGGGTCAGGCCACAAGGTAAACCATTGGTGATCCGGATAATAACCGAAATTGCAACAATCGCCGGTTTTTTTTGTTAGTGAACGCTTGTATTGGAGTTAAAACTAATTTTACCAAAGTTTTTAAAAACAGGTTTTTTAAAGGTTAGGATTCGAAAGACGAAAAAAGCGCGAAAATTCGAGTTTTCGAATCTCGAATATTTTTCAATATTCGAGGATTCGAATGTCCCCAATTCCTATTTAAAACCATAATCTGAGTGTGATCGCAAATGAACGCTGACTTCCTAAGTATTGAATTTCAATTGAAAATCGCTTCTACTATAGTTTGACCACGTTGAGCCGGACACCGCCTTTTACAAATTTTTAGGGGGTTTTTTTTATACAACATTTGATTGGCTGGGCTTTTTTTATTCAGTTTTTTTCTTTTAAAGTAAAGCTGTAAAGCTGTTTTATTTGTAACAAAGAAGGTACGACCCTGATTTTCTTCTCTACTGCCGCCGGCCAATAGCAACGTATAAAGGTCGCTTATACGAACGGTCAATTCTGGTTTGTCCATCCTTTGCGGTTTTTTGTAGAGGTGGGAGGAATTCTAAATTTTCTCGAATCCGAATCGGTTGTCGAATCTTACGAATATCGAATCTCTCGAATCCTTCATATAAGAATCCTATATTATTCATTAAGAAGATATAAATAAATGAAATAATATTAAATATTAAATTATTAATAATAAGAAAAGTGACATTCAGGGTCACCACAAGGTGAGGACATTGGTGATCCGGATACCAACCGAAATTGCAACAATCGTCGGTTTTTTTGTTAGTGAACGCTTCTATTGGACGTCAATTGGAGTTAAAACTAATTTTAACCAAAGTTTTTAAGGTTTTTTATTATGGTTAGGATTCGAACAACGAAAAAAGCGGCGAAGATTCGAGTTTTTGAGTCTCGAATATTATTTTTCAAGATTCGAGGATTCGAATGTTCGATTTCTAGTTTTTTTTTTTTTTTTTGTTAATCCGAGACAAATTGGCGACAATTCTAAAACATTTCTGCGACTTTTGTGTTTTGTTTAATATTTTTGTTTAAAAATCCGAGGCTTATTTTATTAATCATTTTCTGATTGCTGCGTATTCACGTCGAGGATTGACAATCCAGAATTGTTTGTTTTATTCTAGGTCTAAGAGAAACAAAAGACTAGAATTTTCAAGATTTGTTTTTTATTAAATAAAATTCAGGGTTTTGTTTTTTCACATTTCGTTTTTTTGCTCTCAGTTTAAAAACGAAGTAATTTCGTCGTTTTTATTGTGTGACGTCATCCAGTCGCCTTTTTCTAAAAGCGGCTTCTGTCTTTGATGGGGCTTTTTATGTTTGTTATTCACTGAATAAAGGGGAGGAGGCATGGTTCACACTAAGGCCTAGATGTCTTAATGCCGCCTTTTCGGTGGTTCACTCTTTTTTCAACAAAATTTAACATATTTTTTTTTGTTAAGAAGACGAGATGAATTTGTTAAAAAGTGACGATATTTTTTCCTCAAAATAAACTATTGCAATTTAAAAATTTATTGGTTTTTTGCATAAATGTTTTTTTTTTTAATAAAAATGTGCTTCGATCAAGACACATTCTAGTTTCTAAATTCTTAATTAATTACAAGCTTATAAAATGAATTGTGAACTGCTGATTTTTGAACTCCGGATGAGGATCCGGAGTTCCAAAATCAGTTATAATTTATATGATGTCACTGCTTGTCAATGACAGTGATATTACAATATTTGTCATAGTCATGACAGTCCTTTGTGACAGTCAAAAGTTATTAGTTATAGCTTATGACAATTTATAGGCCCTCTACTGTCTTACGACGATACTTCATTTTCTTTTTGTATAATGAGGTAGCTAATTCTGTCTTTCAGTAAAATAATTACGAAAAAATAGGAAGTGTTTTAGAAACTAGAAGGGGTTTAGCCCAAACAACGACGAATAGTCTATAGTATTTTCGTGTTTGATATAATTTCATAATAAACATTTTATGGCAGTTTGAAAATAGTCTAACCCAACTTTCATAAAAAGTTTGTTTTAGGTGATTCAGTATGGCCTACCATTCTAGTTTATGATCATTCTAGTCTGGACGCCATTTTAGACAACAGGTAACATTGCTGATAACAAGTGTTGTTAGTTTGTTACCAATGTTTTTTAAAAAAATATTAAAAATCAGCCTACGAAGTGTTGTTGTCTCATTTGTTGATATAACATATGCTATTAACATTATTAAGTTTCTAGAAATGTTAATAACATCTATAGAAACTCTAACCACGCCCACTCTAAATCAGGCCTAACTTTTGAGGCGCGCGCTTTACTTCTTGTTAAGCCTTGTTTTCATGGTGGCGATAGTTCTATCGTGAGAGTAGCTGTCATGAAAGTTGCGATAGTTCACTGTCTCACGATAGCAACTGTCTACATGTCTTGAAGTAACGTGATAGTTCACTGTCATGACAGTGTGATGTCTTACTTCACTAGATATTATTGAGTCAACAACAGTGTTGCCTCTCTCTTCCTCCCGAAACCAAATTTCCCTACAAAGTGCAGGTATTTCTCTACAAAGTTGTCACTCAACAACTATTATACTATATTGCGATAGTACTATCAACTGTCTAGTCAAACGAGATAGTTGTGATAGTTACTATCGCAACAGTTTGATAGTGACTATCGCGTGGTCTTCACGATGATGATAGTTCTCGCGATAGTTGCTGCTCTCATGACAACAACTATCGTGACAACTATCATCGTGAAAACGAGGCTTTACTGATTGTGTATGAAGGGTAAACTCATCTATTTCTTTGGTTCCACAAGAAGTAATTCCCAAAATTTGTTACTTTTACTGTAGAAAGTTCTAATAGATTGTTTTCCCTTTTTTTTTTTTTAAAGGACTCGTGGTTTTGTGTGGGAACTGATGATGATGAAAAGGATCATTCAAGATTTTCTTGGTGCTTTGGTGCCTCAAATTCGGAGGCTCATTTGGTGTTTTTTTAAAGAAATTTATTATTGGTTAAATTTGTGTGAAATCGATTGAACTTTGAACTTTTTTTTTTGATGTCCTGCCGATGTCTTCGCATAGTAGGAAAAGAATTTCCCCTTTCTTATTATAGATCTAAGCAGTTTTCAACCTTTTTTTACTTTTATGAGCCAAAGATTTGCATCACGACTTTTGACCTTAAAATAATTCACTGAATCACTGCATATTAATATGATGTGCATTTCGGTTCACATCTGCATATAGGTGACTTATGCAGATAAAAGGGTGTCCTACGAATGGAGCTTGGTTAAATGTCGTGCGTGTTTCATTTAATTTGGTGTTTTTGTTGCCTTTTTATTTTTTACGCGTGCAGGGCGGCAAGACACAAGTATCATCTGGGTCACCGAGGGTTTAACCTGGTGTGCATGACAAAGTGCGAGTGTGTGAGGGGCACGCGTGGCGACTTGTTGAACGGTAGCTTCTTTTTGCAGCTCTCTTAAGAGCAATAGGTTTATGCTAGGAATACAAAAAATTAAAATGGGTCCAAAAACAGAATTGTAGGCTGCGCATACTTCAATACACAACTGACTGACCTACACCCAGAGCAACGACTTCTTGAGTGGCAGTTTTTCTGTCATTTAAAAGTTGTTGGTCGACCACCATGCACCTGTTAATGTATAATTATGTATTCCCCCCCACCTTTTTTTGTTTTTTTTAGAAGTTTTATTTGTCATCGGTGGATGGATTGTTTGCCACTATCCGTTGATGGTGGCGGGATCCTTCATCGTTGGAGCTCTGCAACGGATTTCATCGTTGGATGACAAAAAAATGGTTGGTTCCTCAAAATGTTATGGTTCCGTTCACAAGTTTGCTCGTTGTGTTTCTCGGAGAGCCTCAAGTTGTCAGGGTATTAAGGGGGCTGAATTATGGTTAGGATATGAACCTGATCTTTCAAATGGTAGGTCCTGTGCCATCTGGAAGTGTTCGGTTCAACGAAGCTATTCGTTTAATATTTGAAAAGATAGCAACAATTTGTAATATTATCCTCTATAAAGTTGGAATGATTGTGGATTTTTTGGAGGAAATATAATTGAATTGGATGTGGGTTGGCTGACAAAATCAGTTGATCTTTTGTTGTGATATACAAAAAAAGGCTATGGTAGTTAATCAGACTGGCCGCACGTACGAGCATCAAGTCTTGGGGAGACCGACGGTGGGTACTCTTCGGAGAACACCTTAGAACCAAAAGACGCTAAAAGGTGCCTACAAGTGGCGTTCTGTGCAACATGTGCCATTGCAAATGCATAGTTGACACTTGTGTGGGCTTGCACCTATATAATATATTATGTCTAAAATATGGAAAAGTGCTGCACACAATTGAGGGTAAAGGGAGGCAAAACTCAACACACTACAGCTTTGTCTGCCCCACGGTTTAGGTACACGCCCTGCGCTTCGATGGATCATCTTTAGAGCATCTTATTTCTTCGTTTTGTGGAATAGTCTTTTAACATTTTTTGTTTTGTTTATTTGTTGTTTTTTACGCAAATCTTTGGCTCCTGGTTTTAAGTCGTTTAGTTTTAAGTTTTGGTAAATGAATATTTTAATTAAATGGTTTAAAAAAATGAAACTGGTTTAAAAAAATGAAACTGGTTTAAAAAATGAAATAGTTTAAAAAAAAATGAAACTGGTTTAAAAAAATGAAATGGTTTAAAAAAAATGAAATGGTTTAAAAAAATGAAACTGGTTTAAAAAATGAAACTGGTTTAAAACAAATGAAACTGGTTTAAAACAAATGAAACTGGTTTAAAACAAATGAAACTGGTTTAAAACAAATGAAACTGGTTTAAAACAAATGAAACTGGTTTAAAACAAATGAAACTGGTTTAAAACAAATGAAACTGGTTAAAAAAAATGAAACTGGTTTTAAAAAATGAAACTGGTTTTAAAAAAATGAAACTGGTTTAAAATGAAATGTTTTATTTTGTTTTTCTCGGGTTTTTAAATTTTAAATTTTATTATAAAAGGGGGGTTGATTGGTTTTTATATCCTTTTTTAATTGGGGGATTGGATCTTTGTCATTGTTTTATGAATGTGTTTGCTAATTTGCTTGTTGTTGTTTGTTCCTAAACAGGCGTTTTTATTTGAATTTGCAGTCTTTTGATTGCTTACGTTTGTGATTTTTGGTGTGTGCATTTGCGGTTGTTTGCTTTTGCGGTTGCGTTTGCGATTTTGGTGCATGCATTTGCAGTTGTTTGCTTTTGCGGTTGTGGTTGCAGCAATTTGATGTTTTGGTGTTAGGGCTGTTCTGTTAGGGCTGTTAGGACCCTTTTTCATTTCATTCCATAATTTTTTTCAGGTTTTTTCAGACAGACTTAATGTTCTTTTTGAGTATTTTCAGGTACTGATTTCCAGTTCTAGTAGACCTGTGATTTTTTTGCCTTTCGTTGTGCAGTTTGAACATCAAGTCAATGTTTTTCCAAAAGGTGAAATCTTAATTTTCGCTACATTTGGAAGACACTTAACTGAACTTATTTTTTTTTTTCTTCTTTCTTTTAGATGTTTCGGAACTCTTCTTCTCTGTCATGTTTTCGTATTTAACTACATGTATTTTCTTTTTTTTTTAGATTTTATTTTATTTTAGGTAGCATGCAGTCTGGATCCTAATTTCTGAATGGAACAATTTGGTACACACACAGTACTTCAAGGAAGGATAACAAGGATATGAATTGGTTAATTATCAAATGGGTTTTATCACTGCATGGTGTTGGGCCTTTAAACTATTTTGAGATTTTTTTGAATTGATTACTGTTTTGTGGCGGTTAATTTGATTTAAGACAAATGTTTGCAGTCAGTGGTGATCGCAGTTGTTCAGATTAGATGCACTATAGGTTTGAAACTTCCTAAATTTAAGGAAAAAAGTATTGTCAAACACTTTGGGACCTTGAAATCTGGCATTACCTTGGACCCTCAGTTGATAGAAATCAGTGGTGTAGCTAGGTTTTGGCGTTCGAGAGCAAAAGTCTTCAATTTTTTGGTTTCCGAACCTGGTTAGAGGCTAGAATTCAAAGGTGAAACCAGGAGCCTAGCATAGCCTTACATAGACTCGAAGTTATTAAGTGCATTTGGTTCTGGTTGCCTTATTGCATTGAAATTGAATGTAAAATTGGGTAACAAATATGACCACTCAGTTATTTCATTGAAATAACTATGAATGGATGCGATTCGAGAGCGGGAATTGGCAGTGCTTGCCAGCAAGTTTCAATTTAGCAATTTTGGGCGTCACAAAACAGTTTATTAATTACGGATTTTCGTGTTGTTTGAGTTTGCTGTGAAATGGACATTAGAATCCTGAAGAATGGTTCCGATTGATTGATGCCTGTCTTAAGGATGTGGTATTCATGCTGTACTTATATTTGAGTAATTGAGCACACCGTGGAACTTCTTCTGTATAAATGTGGATTCTCGTTAATCTTTGTATTAACACAAACAAGTACATAACAAACACGTACTTAACATTCAGTTTTTATTTTGTGTCTTTGCATTTTGCGGACGCCTCAAACCAGTGTTTTGATGGAAACCATCGACTATATTGGTTTGAGAATATAATTGACTTTTGAAATTACTCTGCAAGCAGCCTAGAAGGCATGTGGCAAAGGGACAAAAGTTTAATTGCATTGTGTAAAATGCATTCTTCGCTTTGTATCTTCACTTAGTATATTTTGCATCGTTACTACGCTTCGTAAATTTTGCTTCGTTACTACGCTCCGTATTTTTCTTGCTTCGTTACTACGCTTCGTATTTTTTTTTTTTGCTTCGTTACTACGCTTCGTATTTTTTTTTTGCTTCGTTACTTCGCTTCGTATTTTTTTTTTTGCTTCGTTACTACGCTTCGTATTTTTTTTTTTTTGCTTCGTTACTACGCTTCGTATTTTTTTTTTTTTTGCTTCGTTACTACGCTTCGTATTTTTTTTTTGCTTCGTTACTACGCTTCGTATTTTTTTTTTGCTTCGTTACTACGCTTCGTATTTTTTTTTTTGCTTCGTTACTACGCTTCGTATTTTTTTTTTTGCTTCGTTACTACGCTTCGTATTTTTTTTTTTGCTTCGTTACTACGCTTCGTATTTTTTTTTTTTTTGCTTCGTTACTACGCTTCGTATTTTTTTTTTTTTTTTTGCTTCGTTACTACGCTTCGTATTTTTTTTTTTTTTTGCTTCGTTACTACGCTTCGTATTTTTTTTTTTTTTGCTTCGTTACTACGCTTCGTATTTTTTTTTGCTTCGTTACCACGCTTTGTATTTTTTTTTGCTTCGTTACCACGCTTCGGTTTTTTTTTTGCTTCGTTACCACGCTTCGTTTTTTTTTTTTTTTGCTTCGTTACCACGCTTCGTAGGCATCAAATACCCAATTCACTCTTAAGATGTTGTGTCTACGACAGTTGTCGTGAAATGGTGGTGTGACTGAAGTCCAGTAAAACAAATAACAACCTAACCCATATGTTAATAAAATGTATTGTGTGTAAGTCCCAGTACTGCGCGTAGTTTTGTTAGGGTGCACATTATATTGGTGTTTTTAAACCTGAAATTATATTCAGAATCCTATTGCATTATGAATACACTGGGCACAGTGGAATATTACATATTTTTAATTGAATTAAACAATGTGATTCAGGGCCATGGAAGTAATCTGAACTATCAAAGTTATTCTCTGTTAAATAAAAGACTACTAAAAACAATTTAACATTAGTGGCTGCAAATGCGTTTGTTTTTATCTATGGTATTTTATGGGAAAGTAATTTTTTAAATAGGTCCCAGGGATTATTTTTGCTTAATACTTGGAATGTTTTTTGTTAAGTCTTCTCTATTTAGGATATTTTCAGCAGCAGAGGGTTCAGACGTGCCGGGACAATAATGGGCTATTTTTCGGTGATTTGGAGGGTGAGTGTACCGACCACTTGTACCAAAAATTTCATTGTTTAGTGTTGGAATTTTCGATGATTTTTAATTAAAATTATATTTAAAATATTCAGATAGGATGAAGAACAGAAGTTGATGCTGGTTTTCGACGTCGTCTCATACCAAAGGTTTGGTAATTTTAAGAAGTTGCATTTTTTTAAAATTTTAATGAAAAATGAAATTTGAAGAAATTTTAACGAAAAATGAAATTCGAAGAATTTTTAATGAAAAAATTGAAATTTGAATAATTTTAATGAAAAATGAAATTTAAAAAAATAGGATGAAAACCAGATAAATGAAGATGGAGTGTAGGAAGTTGATTGGCTGTCAATATGATGGATTGAACACTTGGCTGACATCGCTTTAGCTTAAGAGATTATTGTTAATTTAGCCTCAATTTAAACAAAACATTTGTGAATTTGTTTTTTCCAATAATTTTTGTAAGCACTTGAGAAGATTGCAGAATTTTGCTTTAACTTTTTTATAATTTTCTTCAGTTGTGATTGTTGATTAATCACAATGTGGGGACTGATTAGTCCTTCATGATGTGGGGCTCATTATAATCATCATTTTCAATAATTACCAAACATTGGAAATACGATCGTTTTCGTATCTTGTTAAATCAAGACGAAAGGGCCATTTTTTACAGTTGATGCAAATTGAGTTTGGCATAAAATTTGGCTTCAACTGGCTTTTTTCAGTTTTATAGTTTTTCAAGGGGGGTGGGGAAACATTCTCGGGATTCGGAAATCCAAAATTGAGCGATCTCCCGTGAAATCGCGTGAGTTACCATCTGGCCTCATTACTCGATGCAATTAGTTAAACAGTATATATTTTTTGCATAAATTATATGGCACACTTTATTATTATTAAATTTATGCAATAATACACTTGAACAAAATAATTTGCATTGTTTTAATCTGACATGATATTAATTCTTGACATTCATTTTTGCAAATTAAATTTGGTTTTATTTTAATGTGGGGCAGTTGATCAATTAGTAATTTTATACTTATAAGTCAGGTTCATTTCTTTTGGGATAGTTAAGTTTTTTCCTTGCTTAAGTAAGATATGTTTAGTTTCTTTGGTTACTTGTTAAGATTCAGTCTTTAGTTAGTCTAGTCAGTATAGTTGTTGGCCAACAACCTGTTTTATTAGGGGAGTTTTTGGTTTGTTAGTTTATTTTGAGCTGATTTCTTTTTCTGTGGTTATATTGATTAATTAGTTGAGTTTTTTTCTGGTTATTTTAATTTTCCTGTGTTAGTTGTACCTATATTATAAGATTTCATTACAAGTTAGGTTTGGTCTAGGGTTTTAGAAGGTTTGCTCAATTGTCCCACATAAAATATACCACCCTATAATACAATTTTTGTGAACTTTTAAATTTAGACAATTTACATTGTAGCAACAATGCAGTTATTTATTTCAATTATTTTGCATCAAAGGATGGGTGCCAAACTGAATAATTGCAACTTCGAATGAGTGCCAAACTGAATAGGCGCCAATTAGGAATGCCAAACTGAATAGGCACCAACTGGAATTAACCCCTCACTGAATGAGCACCAATTGGAATGGGTGGTGAACTGAATAGATTGGAATGAGTGCCAATTGAAATATACACTATTAGTTTTGCCATTGTAATTGATTGTTATCAAGAAGAAGCAATATTTTTAAATTAATGAATAATGTGGTAACAATATTGATTGGAGTTAATTATTAGCACCAATTCAAACTGTTTTATTATAAGACTATTGTAAACTTCTGTTATCTTCTCATGTGTATCTTCTAATATTGTTAAGTAACAAGTCATAGGTTTTCCTCCGGGTACTCTTGCCCGGTTTCCTATAGACGCCAAAAAAGAAATAAATCCATAAAAAAATATATATTGAAATTGAATATATTGAAATCATTTTGTTAATTTTAATTTTCAATAATCTATATGCAGGGCCATTTTATTAATTTTATGATTCTATGGAATTTTTAGGCAAAAAATACAAATTGATTCTAATGTTTATTTGATGATTATTAATTTGGATATATTATTCAATTAATTTGAAATATTCTAAAATACTAAAATTAGGAGTGTCTAGGTCATATATGTGCAACATATGGTCCGCGGGTCGTATCTAGCCCCACCCTAATTTTATCCACTGAATCCCGTCTGATTCAATGCATCTGATGTTTTAAAGCTTAACTTCATTTTCTTTGTTAAGCAAACTTTACAAATTATATTCATTAAAATTGTTTAATAAACATCATATGGTATGGCCCGCGAATTTATTTAAAATTCGCCATCTGGTCCACACGCTTAATGAGTTGCACATGCCTGGTCTAGGGCCTACGAAGATCTTAAAACGGCCCTTTCTATATATTATGACATCAACATATGTAGCTATGAAGTTAAATAAAACCTTCGCAATCTATTATTCATTGATTTTATTGTAGCAGTGTGTCGTCACGTTTGAGGTTTATGAACGTGGTGTGCGTCATATTGCTGGTTGAATGACAAATATGTGGGTAATATTGACATTGTTTAATTTCGAGTGCTTTTTATAAGCAGGTTATTGGATTCATATTTAATAAAAATCGTGAAATATATTTAGCATAAAAGTGCAATAATTTTATTGAACGAATAAATGAAAATATTTCAGTATTATTAAATTTCCCGCCCAAAAGTCGGAATTTAGTTGATTTTTTGTCATTAGGTGTCGCTGCTGTAATCCGTTTTTTGTTTTATTATTTTTGCTCTCTGGAATCATAGATCGATATGAATAAAGGGGGAAGACCTATAAGAAAATTCTGTACGAGATTCACTGAGATTCTCAGCGTTATTACAAGCCCGTTTTATATGTTATCCACTTCTTAATGGATGCCGAGAATAGAATTTAATTCATTATGGAAATCCCAGTAAAACACAAATAAAAAGTAATTTGGCTTGCCGTGTTGTACGAGATTCATTCTCCTGTGTCGTCGCGCTTGATTATATCGATATGAATGCATCGATTTCAGAATTTATAAACGGCGGCAGATTAAAGCGGCTATTGTTGTTTAGCTTTTTTTTTTTTACAAAATAAAATCTGAAACCATCCAGATATTTCTATAAAAAACTGAAAAATGTAAACGTAACTTCAGATTACGTAATTTGAACACAATTTGGTCTACTTTTATTGGCGGCTTGTTTTTAAATTTATCATCGGCGGCGGTTAATGACCGTAATTTACTTGTGGTGTTTACCTAAGATGGCGGCCTCCATTGATAGTTTAAAATTATCTCGTGAGTGCAAATAGGCACATCTTGATGCATAGTTTTGGATGTTTTTAAGTGTTTTTTTTTTTTTTGCTAGATATTTGAATAAATGGCAGGGAAAATGGCAATTTGTAACGTTGAGGTACTGTGTAACAGATCGGTTTTAGCATTTTCTAGGCGGAAACATAATTTAAATGCAGTTAAACGTATTTTCAAGCGAGAACTGTTTGAAATTCACAGTAAAACCAACTTTAATCTCATGAAATCACAATTTTTAAGATATTTTTCGGTCGCAGGCCGACGCATTTCGGAAAATTCCGTTAACACGAGAGAATTGGAGACTGGTTCGTTCAAGAAAAAAACACCTAAACATTGGTTTGAAGAAGTTGCTTCATCAGTCAAAGTTCTAAATTCGCTGGAATGGGAGGAATTACGAAATAAAGCTGAAAGGGAAATATTGGTTTCAAAGAGTAACTTTGAAAGTCAAGCAATGTATGCATGCTCTTTAAAGCAAAATTATTCTCTTGGTAATTCACTAATGAATTGGATGCGAATGTCCAACAAACAACCGAATTTGGTGACATTAGCAAAATATTTGAGACTTTGTGCCGACTGTCCAGACGAATGTGAAAAGAAAGTCGTTATTGAGACGTATGAAGAGATTAGGAAGCGGCATTCGGTATTCGATGTTCTCACCGTTTCAGATATCGTTCACAGTTTGTGTCAAACGAAACGTTGGCAAGAATGCCTTCCATACGTCGAATCTGTTTCGGTCACGAACAGTTCAATGCCACAGAATATCTATGAAGACTTAATAATGGCTTCTTTCACATATGGCGACCATGAGTATGGATGGGGACATTTGGAAGAACTGGCGTCAAAGGCTTCCAGCCTTTCTGTCGATAAAATCCTTTTGAAGTGGATGGATGTGATTCGTGTAACAAACGAATCCAATCAGAAATCGATGGTTGAACGATTGCTCTGTTTGATACGGGACCACGGTACACTCATTTCGAAAACAACTGCGGAAGAAATAAAGTTTTGGTTTGAAGGGTGGGAACAGTTTTTGTTTTTTTAAAACATAATAAATGTTTCATTTTTTTGATTTCTTCTTTAGACGAAAGGACGAAGATTGGACTGGAACATTTACAACCAACACTCGAGAGTAACTGCTGTTATTAAGATGAATTAAGAAAAGCTCATTTTCAAACTTTGGGTTATTCTGTCGTAAAGAAGCAAAGTGAAGAGAAACTTGAAAGACAGAATAATCAAAGTTCGAGAGCCGTTTGCACTTTAAAACCACCTTAAATGCAAAATATTTCACATTAATGTATTGAATTGTTGTTTTAAAGAGGAAAATGTCGAAATTGCGAAGCTTCTTTTGAAAATGTTCGGTTGAGCGATTCCGATTTCGAGAAACTGAAACTGAATTTCATCTCTAAGGTCATCGAAGGTCCCGACATCTATCTCAAGACTAATCCTTACGAGTTGGGGAAGTTTAAACGATTTGTTGCGAAAACTGCTCCATACTCTGTCGTTATTGATGGTCTAAACATTGCTTTTGCTCAAAGCAAACGTTTGATCTCGTCTTCTCTTCTTGCTGACCAGGTCCTCCCCGCCCCACTTTTCTTCGTATATATCATTCTTAAAGAACTCTTGTGAATTTTGATTGGATTTCAGTTACTTAAAGCTGTGTTACAGCTGAGCGAAAATGGAAACGCTTCACGTAAACCATTGATTTTGGGAAGACATCACATGGGAACGTGGCCAAAAAACATCATGAAACAGATTAACGAATTGTGTCATTTGTTTTTTGCAGATAACTTGTGAGTTACCGTTTTTTCCCGTTACTTGTTACTGGTGATCTGGATTGTTTCATTTATACTCAGGTCAAAAGACGATCCTTTTATGATCTATGCTGCAATGTACAGTGGTCAAGGAACGTTTTTCGTTTCTAAGGACATGTTACGAGACCATCTCTTTTGTCTACAAGATAATGAATTGAAGTCACTCTTTAAAAGGTGGCAGAATGGCCACCAATTGGAACTTCTTACCGTAAATCCCTTTAAACCTCTACGTTTTAAGGTGAATTTCATATGAAGGCAGACGAAATTCGTTTCTTCACCGTTTTCTTGTTGTTTTTATTTTCGCAGACTCCTTTACGTCACAATCACGTTGCTCAATTGTCGTCGTCCGGTTGGCACATACCGTACGATGATGGAAAGGAAAGATATAATTACGAAACACCGAACGTTTGGCTCTGTTTGTTAAGGAACGATAATTTTGACAAGTCGAAAATGACTCGATTTCCTGTCGTGGTTAAAAATAAAAAAGTTGTCGTCTAAAATTAATGTGCAAAATGTATTCAATTAATCGATTCCAAAATAGTAAAAACCGTGTTTTATTTCAGTATCATTGAATAAGTGATACGTAGAAACCCTACACAGACGGTTCAAGTGTTGAAATTTATTTTTTTAAGGCTGAAGGTTTCTCTGAAGAAATAAAAAATTCTTAAGAGCCTAGATACATCGTTTAGTTCAAAATTTCTCCAAATGTAATCGCTGCGATCGTTGTTGATTGAAAAACGGTTTTTTAACGTTTTTTCTCCCGGTTCGAAGTCACATAATAATTAATTGAAAAATAATTTCGCGTGCTAACCTTATGAAAAGAAAACATGGTGAAGCCAATAGATTAATGCACGTAATAATTATTTTGTTATTGTTCTGAGTTGTTTTTAAAGAGAGTGTTTCAAATGTTTGTGGGACGGTTTCGGGGCCAATGGGATTTAACATGGGGTTGAAAAAACGAACGACTTTCAACCTTGTTTAAAAATAGAAGGACCTTTTTAAAAATTATATAAATCGAGCACGTGAAGAACAATACTTTTTATTGCATTTTGTGCTTTACTGTATTTTAATTGAGCGATTGTGAGGCGATTTCTTGCAGTTTTAGTAACACCATATAAGAACACTCATTTGTCTCGTTGTCGTCTGCTCAAAACAACAAGATGGACGTGGATCTAGGCTCTTAAAAATATATTTCGCGTGTTATTTGTTTTGGATGTGTTGTACTCTATATAAACTAGATGGCGCTGTAGTCGGCCATTCGCCGTACACATAGAGGTAACTCAACTCTCATATTAGAAAAACGTTAGGGAGTGAGCTTTAATCGTACAGCCTCTGTTCGAGTTCGCTTTGTTCAGTCATAGCCTCCTATAGATACCTCATATAGGAGGCTATGGTTCAGTTTACATTCCATTCTTTTTATATAAGGGAATTTCGAATCTTTTTTATATGGTTACCCACTTTTTTAAAATTATGAATCTTGAGTGTATACTTGGCTAGTCGTAACACGAAGCTTTCTGACGTCAGATGGATTAATTAAAAATTTAGACTTGTGTTATTTTGTCTAATAAAAGGGAAATAATAAATGAATGTAAAAATCCTTTTGTTTAAACGGTTGGAGAACATTTGATATCGTCTATTTTTATGAGAAGGAATATATTATATTTTATGTGTTAACCCTTCTGACGTCACAAGCTTCTTCTTACGTGTTGGCAAGTATACCTGAGAAGGAATTTAACAGTAGTGACATCTATTGGCGACGCTTAGGTATTGCACAGAATGCTCATTAGGTAGAGCTCTTTAAGTTGAGCTATCTGTATATCTGTGTTGTTTTTCTTGAAATTGTTTTCATTGTTTAATTTTTCTTTAGTTTGGTTCGTTTTTACTACTGTTTTTTTTGGTATTAACTGGTATTTTTCTTATAGTGAATTATGTCGTGGAAACATGATAGAGGAAGACGGCAACGTGATTTCCACGGTCGAGGTGATAAAATAAGTAATTACGTTAATCTTACACGACTGCATTAGGGGTTTAAAAAGGGGGTAGAATCGTATTTTAGTGTTCTAAATTCTAAGACCCGTTTTTATTCGAATACCCGCAGTCTGACAGTTACGTAAATGCGTGCAGCACGCGCATATTTCCACCACGGGCCGAGAAGTACGCATTTGAATTTTGTGTAAAGGAATCATTTAGCAATGCACATGTGCATAACCGTCAGTTGCATGAAACATTACAGGGGCAGCAATGAAAACATTTTTAAAAACCTGAAATGGTTACTTAGATTTCAGCTGCGGTTGACGTGTTGCAGTGCACATAAGCAAGGCTAAATGCCACTTTCCCTAGAAAATTCAAACGCGTAAATGTCTGTACTTGCTACGTACATACATTTTTTAATCGTCAGAATGAAGGCTTTCGAATACTGTGACACTAACACGATTTTATTCAAAAGGATTATTTGTGCGGAAAATTGTACTTTTATTCTGACTAAATGTACATTTTATAGATCATCGTGGTCATTACTTCAAGAAGCGAACCGACACCGAAGACATGGAAGAAGACGGAAGAGGTGGTTCAGTTGTCCACGATGTTGTCACTGCAGGTGTCCTACGTGACTTTGAACAATATCAGAAAGAACTGGACGCTCGTTACGACAAACACGAACGTCTCGTAAAACACAGCCGCGATGTGACGATCGAAAGCAAGCGAATCATCTTTCTTTTACATCGTATCGCCAGGTCTGTTCATTTTCCATGATTGATATTTGAATTGTGTAAATCTCATATCTCTCGTTTTGTGTGTGTCGATATACGAAGAGAGGAACAGAAAGACGGAATCTTGAGTGAAGCCGACAAGAGACTTCGAGAACTCCGTAATGGTGGATTACGATCGATCGCAGAAGAAGTGGCCACGAGCGATCCGTATCTGTTTCTCAGAGCATACACGGCCGGATTGCAAGAATACATAGAGGCTCTTTCGTATTTTCATTATCTGAAAGGAAACGGACTTTTTCCTTACAGTGAAGTTCAGTTGCTGTTGGTTTTCGACAAAAAGGTTTCTATTCCCGACATTAATACACCCTCTTTTCTGAAGATAATCGAACGTTACATCTATTATAAAGGAAATGACGGAGGGAGAAGAACCCGAGACGATCACTTTACATCTGCCACCTTCGGAATACATTCTGGGCGTTGCCGATCTGACCGGCGAACTGATGCGTAAGTGCATCAATAGCATTGGTGCCGGCAACGTGACCGTTCCTTTCGAGTTGCGCTTGTTTTTGAGAGAGATTCTAGAAGGATTCTCTCGTATCGGAAACTGCGGACCGAGAGAAGTCAGTAGTAAGTTGAACGTCCTTCGTCAGAGCGTCGATAAAGTCGAGAACGCCTGTTACGCCATTCAAGTGCGGAGGAAGGAATTTCCGGATTACAAATTGTCCGATGTTTTACTTTTGAATCAGGGCGCAAGAGAATCGACAGAAACGGACAACGAAATGTTGGCAGATAACTTTTAATTTCGGCATTTATTTACATGTATCTTTTTCTTTGTTGTTGTTTATAAAAGTTCCTCGTTTGCAAGCTATTTTATTAGGAATTTTTATTAAGAATTTGTTTTAAAATTGTTATAATTTAATTTTGAAACTGTTGATTTTTTTTCTGTTTTGTCTCTGATGTGTTTAAATGGTGCAGATATGTTTTTAAAGGTTTTAAGGAGTGCAATTTTTTGCGTATTATTATGAGTGTTAACTACGGAAACTACAAATTACCAAAAAAAAATATTGAAAATGATGCAGAAAAATTCCCACTCGTTCTCTTCCAATCTTTCAAAAACATTTGAAAAATAATTCCGCATCCTTTAAATATTTTCGAAATTTTTAAAAAAAAAATCTGAAGCTTTAATATTAATTAAAACTCAATGAGAAAACATAAATTAATAAATTTTTAATCAATGAGAAAAAAATGCTACAGCTTCAAAATTAATTTGTAAACATTTAAAACAAATTCCACGTTCAATGACCATCGGATCTGCTTGCAGATGACGACGAAGTAGGAGTCGAAGGTTGTTGCCACCACCGAGAAGCGTTATGTTGCGTAACGTTGTGCAGTTCTTTTGGACTGAATTTCAGAAGAGTCGCAATGGCATTCAACATGTGTCGTCTACTGTTCGCGTCAGAGCTCAACATGTAGCTGAGGACGACGTTCTTCAAGTATTCCAGATTTGCTCCTTCTCGAGAGCAGTTTCTCTTCAGACGTCCGATCTCCAGCTGAAGGTTTTCTATTTCGTCATAATGTCTTTCGTCTCTCGCAACGACGGTCGCTTGAAGTTCACGTAATGCTCCTTCCAATTGGTGTTTGTTTCTTCGTAGGTTCGACACTTCGGCTTCTTTTTTTGCAATCTCTTGCGCATAATGGAGTAAATGTCCATCTCGATGACCCATAGAGAGAAGTCGAGATAGTTCGGAAGATAACGATTCTGTCGCAGAGTCCGTTCCTTCTCTGGAAAAGACGTTTTCGTCATCGTCTTCGTCTTTCCGTTCTCTCGAGGACGGTTTTAAAATACCGAGGGACATTTTGAGTAGTTTCATTTCTGCGTCTTTCTCCTCAACTAGTGCAATGGTCCTCGTTCGTTGTTTCTGCATCTCACTTTCTAATTCGGCGACCGTCGTTTTGAACTCTGTTTCTCTTTTGGCCTGTTTTTGAGAATTCTGCAACTTGTCGCTTACGATTGCGGCCTCCATACCTTGAATTCTTCGCAGATGATCCGCTTCTCGTTCTTCCATTTCTTCCGTTAACTTTCTAACCTTGTTTTTTAAATCGGTCACGACGGATTTGAGAGTTTCAACTTCTTTGTAAGAATCTCCATCTCTCGTGTTACGGTTCTTGAGCACCGAATGTGCTCGCTGTTTATACCGTTCGAATTCTTCTTTTAGTCTGAACAGTTCTTCTTTACAAGCTTCATGGTCTGGCTCCATCATAAAACCTTCTCGTCTCAAGAAATCTGTACGAGATTTAAGAAATGTTTCATTCTTTTGACTCGAAAAAGAATCTCAAAAGCTGCTAGTTACCCTCGATATTTATTGCATTCTGTGATTTCTGGTTCGCTACTTTTAATAATCCTTTTAACTTGATAATCTTTTGTACTAAACTCTGTGCATCCAAGTTGAGGTCTTCGTCGTTATCGTCGGACTTTTCTTCGGAACGTGCGTGGCCTGCCGCAAGTACGAGAGCCGTGTTTTCTATATCCAACTGAGCAACTCTCTCCTTTGAAAGAAGAGGAACGAAGATTAACCTCAGTATTCAAAAACGTTGCTTTAAAAATAAAACTTTTTATGGCATTTTTTTCCATCCAAAAAAATAAAAAAATTGCCATAAAAAGTTTATTTTAAAAAATATTATTGTACAAATTGTCTTTTGTTTATTTGCTCTTCTAGTTTTAAATGAGATTCAAAATGTTGACGCAGCTTAATTCAAACTAGAATTATAATCATTTTCGATGCAGCTCCAATATCCTCTCAATCGAAAGCAACATAACGATTCGTTGATCGATGTATCACCTTCAATCTCTGAATGGCCTGTTGATCCTGTTGTCTTACTCTTTCGTTACTTCCAACGATCTCGGACAATTCGGACAACTTCAACTCCAAACTAGCCACTCGATCTTCGCTCAACCTCGCCGTCTGTTGCAATCTGTCCTCAGCTTCGTTTGCACGACATTGTTCGCGAAGGATCGCGTCTTGATTTTGTGCCTTTTTAAAAAAAATGAACGTATCGGTGAATGAACTTGTTTTCCGAAGAATGTATACGAAATACCTTGACGTCGACCATCTCTTCTTGTAATTTGACGAGTATCGGCTGCGTTTGCGACGCCCTTTCCTCGGCCGCTTTCATCCTACCTCTCACTACCTGCAATTCGTTCGATAGATCTCTGATTTGTTGTCGATATTCCTCGCATTTATCGTGAATCGGATCTCTCTTGTCTAAGTTTCTATGCAGATCGTCCAACTGGTTCTCGAGTTCTTCTTTCGCACTCCTTTCCAATGCTACCAACGTTTGAAGTTCTCTCAACATAATCGCGTGATTGTTCTGTTCTTTCTCACGTTCCATTTGATGACTTCTTAGTTTGGAAATCAACTGGTATGCATTGGAAAGTGAAATGATTAACGAATGAAAAAAGAAAATGGGAAATCGACTTTCTACTTCTGCATTTCGTTCGCTTAAGTGTCGTTCGCTCTTTTCGGCATCTTCACACTTTTTCTTTAATTTGACTTCTAGTTCTTCTTTTTCTCGTTTCAGTTTCTTCTTGTCTGCCTGAAAACTGGTTTCCATTCGTGTCTTTTCTTCGGTCAGTGTGGTCAAAGCAAGAGTTAACGTGGACACCTTCTCACGGAGACGAACATCCGAATTTCGGTCAGTTTCATTCTAAAGATAAAAGTTCAGTTTCGTAGGAAGACGATACGAATTATTATGAAAAGCCATTTACTGATTCTTGTTGGTTCGAAGGATCCGAGCTGTTGTTTTGGTCCGATGTGGCTGTACTGACAGACGTATGTGTCAGGGCTTTTAAACTTGCCTCCAGTGCTTCTTTCTCCTTGACGAGCGATTTGTACGCAGTGATAACATCTAATTAGAAGAAAAAAAGACTTAATTGTAATGTTAGGCAATCGGACACAAACTCAAATGACATCCACGTCTCTCTTTTAATTTTCTCGTGTCACATATGTTTGCTCACCACGGAGACGTTTCTCGTAAAGATTAAGCTTCTGTTGTTGTTCTTCGATAGTTTTTAGTAAATCCTTTTTATCAGCCATCGTCTTAAACTTATTTAAATCAGTTGTTTACTTTTAAAAACACAACAAAACAAGGACTGCGCCCTGGCACCGTTTCGTCTCTCCTATTAGCACAGGCATCTGTAGACAGCTTCAGAATTTTTTTTGGCACCGCCCTTTTATGATCGTCATCAATTTCTAATTAGTTTGTGACTGGGTCTGATGTCACATGTTCCGCCCTTTTTATTTCTAATTGGTTTATATTTAGTCTGACGCTCATAAAAGGGCGGAGTCAAAGAAATTCTGAAGCTGTCTACAGATGCCTGTCCTTTTAGCATTTTACCAGTATTTACTAGCAATAAAGATAGATTCTTTTGTTTGATTGGTTATTTAGTATATTTTCCAAAAAACGTCACATTCATGATTTGTCAATGCTTGTAATCGTTGCTCTAAAATTTGAGGCACCATTCAAAATAAATGAAGCAATTTTCAACGACCCGACGCTACTTATAACATCTATAGAGTTATACGCCTTGTTTGTGCAACGAATCGTGTGTTAATTTGGCTCGCCCCTAAATGAAACTTGTGACGTCAATGGGGTTGACATAAAATTTATGATTGTGTCGTTTACTCTAATAGAAAATAGATTATGTCAAACGTTCTCAAAAATGTAAACAGGTTAATTTTTTATTTTTTGTTATTACTCGCTTTTTACCAGTCAAAATGACACAAGCTTGAATTTTCTTTAAACCAATCTGACGTCACAATCTTCCTCTAAGAGTGATGCATGTTAATCTAGTTAGGCTTTTAGCTTCAATATGTTATCATAAAGCTTCATTTTCATGTCATCTTTTATTATTTCTGCCATGGCTCTGTGTTTTTGCTTTTGATAGCGACATCTATCGTGAATATTAGACAATCAACAATCATAACCATCGTGAGCGTGGTAGTTTCTTGTCGAATTTACGGAATTTGTGTGGATTTCGTGTGGTATTTATCATAATTTACTACTTAATAAGTAGATTTTGATCGTATTGAATTAATTTTTGTTTAATTTAAGATTGCTACTACTAGTGAATTATCAAAATGTATCGTATGACAAGGGATAAACGTTTCGCACATCTTACTAAAGATGTGCGTTTCAGAGAACTTCCTCGACATGAAAGAAAAGTCAAGATCGATAGCAGATTCCAGGAAATGTTCACAGATGAGAAATTCAGGCTCAATTATACGGTGGACAAAAGAGGACGACCGACTAATCACTCAACTAAAGAAGACCTTAAGCGCTTTTACGAGCTTTCTTCCTCTTCTTCCTCCTCTGAAGACGACGACGATGATTCTGATAATGAAGAAGAAGCAGAAAGGAATAGGAAAAAAAATGTTGCTCGTCGAAAGAACATCGAAGATGCATCCACATCAGAACAAAAAGAAGACGACGACGACGACGATAATGATGATTCGTCTGTGGATTTGGCGAGAGGAAAAGGAATGATCGAAAGTTCGAGTGACGATGATTCTTCGGATACCGGTAAGTGGATCATCGTATGATTCGTTTCAAAAATCTTTTACCACTTTGCTATTTCAAACTTTCATTATATTTTTACAGAACCGGAAGAAGAAACTATTCATCCGTGGGGTGAATTGGATGTGAATGCTGAGATAATCACGGAACCGACAAGTCGTCTTGCCGTTTGTCATTTGGACTGGGATAACATCAAAGCAAAGGACATTTATGTTCTTCTCAATTCTTTTGTGCCGGCTGGCGGAATCATTAAATCTGTCAAAGTATCTACTCTTTTTTTTTTCTTGATAGTTTTCGATTATAAGCCGGGAGCCTCCAAGCTGTACTCCTGCATAGAGGCTAAGCGGCTGCTAATCGAAATTTTCTCATTTTTTTAGGAGAAAAATTTAAGAAAAAACTTGAAATTGTTTTAGAAATTAGAATTGTAGCTCAATCACGCTTGTACAGATATTTTCTTGTTCATTTCTATCAGATTTCAATATGAAAATACTATTAAGTGATTAGTTACCGTTGTAGTTTATAACACGTTTTCAATTTCTGTTTAGTTTTGCTTTTCTGAAACTACTGTAGAATATCACGAGTCCAAAAATCAGCTTTTTATGAGACATCTTAAGTTTAAAAATCAATTAAAAAAAATTCTGTTTAAAGATTTATCTGTCGGATTTCGGTCGTGAACGTTTAGCGTACGAGGATGTGAACGGTCCCGAAGAGTTGAAGACGAGTGGGAAAAAGATAAGTTATATGTATAACGAAAAGGCAGAAAAAGAGCGGGAAATGACTGAAGAAGTAACAGAAGGAGAAGGTTTTCAGAGTGAGAAAGTGCGCGAATACGAGCTAAGTCGATTACGTTATTATTACGCCATTGTGGAATGTGATGTTGTCGATACGGCCAATAAGATTATTATGGAATGTGATGGACTCGAGTACGAGAGCAGTGGAACTAAATTGGACATTCGTTTTGTTCCCGAGGATATGGAGTTTAATGATGTAAGAGAAAAAGAAAAGCAAATCAGCAATTGCGAGATGTTTGTACAGTGAAAACCGTTTAACACGAAAAATCGGATAACACGAAACATTTTTCTATATCGTCTCTCAGTGTAAGGATTTTATTATATTTTAATTCGTTTAAGACGAAATGGATAACAAGAAAATAACGGTTAGCAAAAAGAAATGTTTTGCTCTCGTCAATAAAAATCTTATGTCAGATCTTTTTTTTTTATTCCGAATAAAATTCAAGAACTCGTTTTCCAATTATCTTTTGTAAAACCCTTTTCATACTTGAAAAAGCACTTTAAGCTGGTTTTGAAGTGCAATTGCCTCCTGTACTCTGGTTATTATGGCTTTTGGGTGCCAAATGAAGAGATACTTGAATGTGTTTTAGAAACTAGAAGGGTATTTTCATGTTCTTATCTTTTAAAATAAGCTTTTTTATGGCAGTTTGAAAATGACACAATTTAAAGCAGCAGATCTTTTTAAAATTGTGTCTATAAAAAGCTTATTTTGAAGCATATCAACAACATGAAAATGTTTTTTTTTACTCCATTCTAGTTTTCTGTAACACTTTCTAGTTACTCTTAAATTTGCTCTTCTGAAAGACAGAATAATCAAAATTCAAAGATGAGCTGTTAATAAGACAGCTTAAATACGTATTATATGTAAAATATAAAGCATTCCAAAATTACTTATGTTTTGCTTATGTTTAAAAAAAGTATGCGGATTCAAGATGCACGTTTTAAATATTAAAAAATATTCCGGTCCCATTGATTTCGTGTTAAGCGGTTTCTAACCTTGTGCTGTATACTAACAGTTTGAAGATTTATTTGAATTGTAGCAACCAACAGATGCCGTCAGTGGTGGGATAGACAGCACTGTGTATCGACCGAAGTTTTTTCGGACCGGTGCGTTGCATTATAGTAGTGTCAAGTTGTCGTGGGACGAAACGGATGCACAGCGTAAGGATTTGATTCAACGTGCATTTGAGGAAGATGGCAAAGATCAACTTGACATGGCTGCGTATTTAGCATCGTCTGAAGATGACTGTTAGAAACAAATCGACTGTACGGTTTATGTTTGATGTATTTATCGTTGTTTTTTTCTATTTCCATAGCTGATGAAAAACCCAAAAAAAGTATCGACACGAAAGATATTTCCTCCAGCGACGAGGACGAAAATAATGCCAGTGAGGACAATAGAATTTCGAAGTACAAGGCTCTTTTACTCAACTTGGACGACGAAGAAAGAAAGAAGAAAGATGAAGAAGAGACACTGGAAATCACTTGGAATAGTGGTGAATCCTCAGACGTTCACATTTGCCTTAAGAGCCTAGAGACACTATAACATGATGTGTGGTTTTTATATTTTTCAGGATTTGGGATGAAAAAGAAAGTAGAAAAAAAAGACAAAGAAAAAAATCGTGATAAGAAGAAAGTGCAGGTTTCAAAGGATAAAAATGGAAATGATGAAGAAAAGGCTTTCAGTGACGACGAACTTCCAGAGGATCTTGGTTTCAACGATCCGTTCTTTTTGGATAGAGGAGAAGATAAAAAGATTAAAACAGACTCAAAGAAACCTTTAAGTAAGTTTCTCGATAAACAATCCTTTTCGGGATGTTTTGCAAACGGTTGATTATTCGAACCCTCTCGTTAATGCCGAGTATTCAAAAGAACAACACTGAGAAGAAATTGTGTGTTAGAAACTAGAATGGTGACTTAATAGAATTTTCATGTTGATATCTTTCACAATAAACTTTTTATAAACAAAGATATAAAAGTTGTCATTTTCAAGCTGACCATAAAAAGCTTATTTTAAAAGATATCAACATGAAAATGCCCGTAAGTCATTGTGCTAAACTTCTAGTTTTCTAAAACACTTTGTAGTTTCTCTTAATTTTGTCTTGTGAAAGACAGTATTATCCGAGTTCGATTTGGGTGTTTACACTTTGAAACAAGCTTACATTGATATTTAAACGATTCTCTTTTAGAAGGAGGAAATAAACGGAAGAAATCAAAGGTTGATGATGATGATGATGATGATGGTTTTCCTATTGAAATGGACCCGAAGGAAAAGGTTTGAATTAACTTGTCCTTTTCTTATGCAAGAATTTCACAGACAAGGACTCTTTTCTTGCTAACTAGGGCGAGTTAGAACTACTGATGATGGATGAAGATGACAATAAACATCACTTTGACCTCAGAACATTAACGAAAGAAGCACAGGAGAAGAAGAAGAAGAAAAAGAAACGGGGAATAGGAAGAGAAGACGACAACAGCGACGAAGATGAAAAGGATTGGAAGGTTGACAACTTCCAGGTAAACATTTAAGAATCCCGTTCGTTAATCTATTGTTAACATAGTCGATTTAAACAACCCCTTTCTTTTGTTGCAGATGAACGTAAAAGATCCAAGGTTTTCTGCCGTCTTTACTTCACACTTGTACAACATAGATCCATCGGACCATAAATACAAAAAGACAAAAGGAATGGAGGCGCTCATCAGGGAGAAACAAGAAATGTTGGCCAAAGGATTACGAATCATGGATTCTGGTTCATCTGTGTCTGCAGCCAATAGACAAAATAATGGTTTAGAAGGAACGTCGTCATCATTTAATCCCCCAAACGACAATATCGATTTGTCGGTTCTCGTTAAATCTGTCAAAAACAAATCCGCTCAGTTCAACAAAAAAAAACGCCCAAACAGATAAGTGTTCATTTTGAAAAGTATTTTATTTGTGAAACATGATTAAAAGTGTAATTCATTGATAACGTTTCGTTTTATTGCCGCTCGGTTCGGGAACAAAGTAACGATTGAACATCTTCCAAGCATACTTCCTTGAATATCTCTTTTGAAACCACGACGGGTAATGATTAGGCATCAAACCTGTAACGAAATTAAGATGGGTTTATGAACACAGCTCATTTACGAACTCTGTGTTTCAGAAGAGCAACATTAAAAAACAAACTAGAAAGTCTTTTAGAAACTAAAGGGTCTTTCAAACACGTAAGGGTATTTTCACGTTTGATATCTTCATTAGTTTATAAAACTAATTCAAGTTTTTTTATCATTTTGCACCTGAAAGAATGAATAATAAGAATTGGAGGGTCGTTTAAATTTTAAAATCCACACTATGGCATGAGGGAGAATGGGAAATGTATTCGAAAAGGTTCTCTTAAACTATTTACCTGCTTTCTTCGCTTGATCGACAAGAGCTTGTACAAGTTTCTGCTGTTTTTTGCAGAGACCGGTCACTCTTCGTGAAAGCATGTTGCCGTTAGGCTCGACAAATTGAGCCAAGATAAGAACATCCTGCAGAAAGAAAAAAAAACAATTTGGAAAGAATAAGCGTGAAATCGGAATTTGTGAATGTTCGATCGAAAACCGTGTGTTCGAGGTCTAAGTTGAGTCGACATAAGGGACAGGCATTCGAAGTTGATCCGTCATCTGGTTTGAATAGATGATCCTTCTTTTCCGATTCGATCGTTGCACCTTCAATAACTATTTTGTTGTCCGTCACAGTCTCTCTTACTGTTTAAAGTAATTATAATAACCAATTACATGAAGGGACCACACACATCAATCTAACACCAGAGTAATGGTCTGAGTTTCAATGATGTTTTGCTTGAACTTACTCTCCTTTAATCGGTCAACAGACGTCGTTGTGATGTTTCTCACCGGTGAGAATGCAATCTGACGTTGAAAACATCTTGAAAAGGGCCAATTCCTTTCTGAAAAATGCTTAAAACCATGAGAACGTATTAAAAACTGCAAAATTCCACGACTAGAAAGCATTTTTATTAAACTATAGAAACTATTTACAAATACCTCCACTAGATGGCATACAAAATAGTTGTTTTCTGTAATAGTTAGTTTTTTTTTAATTTTGACATTGTTTTATTTTGTGTGAGCAAGGGTATAACGAAGATGGCGATATCGTTTTGTATACATGTATGTGATTTTAGCGCCATATTAGGTTATTTTTTTTTGTTTAGTTGATTGGCTTCAAAATATTGCTGCGGTAATATTAGTGCTTAGCCACCTTATATAGCCACTTTATATAAGGTGGCTATGGTTAGAACCTAGTCACTAATGACGTTTCGAGACCATGTGACAACCGACATTTGGCGCCAAAAATAAAATCTATGCGCTGTGAGCGCTCCAAAGATCGGACAAAATAAAATTTTTGGAAAAAAAAAGGGGTGAAAATAAATTTTGATCATAACATGATCAAAATTTATTTTCACCCCTTTTTTCACTTAACACATTTTTCTCTTTGTCCCTTAATAAACCGATATGAAATAATAATAATTACCATCGTTTAAGAGTGTAATATCCCAACCCCGGCCTTCTTCCAAGTCCCAACTGTCTGCCATCAGTCAGTCGTACAAATGACGCCATCATCTGCTACGCTCAAATGGTACCCACCACCAAGCCACCAAGGCCGGCACGCTAATAGGCTAGGAGGAAAACATGGCTGCCGTGTGTTTTTCTTATGCTCGTAAAGAACCGCCCCCTAACAATCTTGAAACGAACGCTCATTATCAGGAACATTACAAAAAAGACCAAAATCTGCTCATCTGGAGGCCATTGCAGGATGGAGGAGCTGGCTGCGGAATACCAAAGAACCTCCACGTCAGGTAATCAGTTGCGGCGGTTTTACCCGCATCTCTTGGAGATAGCATCACTGCTACTCCCCGATTCACGCTTTTGTGGAGCGTAACAAATGATACCATGCGTGCCAGGGCCAAAGTTCAATAATAATTACCAAGAGTGTATACCCCAACCCTGGCCTTCATCTGTTACTGTTCCCTACACTCTAAAACAGGTACCCAACCCACCGCCCGCCATGTGAAATGGACTAGGAGGAAACATGGCCGCCACATGTTTTTCTTACGCTCACAATAAGACAGGCAGTTAGACATCGGGGAGAACTTCAGTTGGCTCCGCCCTTAATTGTTATAACGACCAGCAACTTCTAATTGATTTGTTGTGTGGTTCGGGCGGAGCATGGGACGTCGGACTACATAACCAACCAATTAGAAGTTGCGTTCGTCATAAAAAGGGCGGAGCCTACTGAAGTTCTCCCCGATTTATAACTCAGTCATAAAGAGCTCTCAAGAGCTAAAAAGAGCCGCCTCCTAAAGATCTTAGAACAAATTAATGTTCAGCTATTTCACCATCACCAAGTTTCTTCTGATAATATAGAATATTATAGAATACTGAACGAGATTGTGATTCTTCGTTGTAAGTTTATATTTCCCTGATTGACGTCATGAACAAAATCTGCCCACCTCGTGGCCGCTATACGATGGAGGAGATTGGCTGCGGAATACCAAAGATGCTCCACGCCAGCTTATATCAGTTGCGGCGGTTTTATCCGCATCTCTTGGAGACAGCATCACTGCTACTCCCCAATACTTGCTTTTGTGGAGTGTAACAAATGATACCACCATGCGTGCCAGGGCCAAGTTATGTCACGAGCGCGTCTCAGTCAACGCCTGTAAACAACAATAGAAATTAAGTAAGGGCATCATACATGACATATGGACATTGCCAGGACAAAGGTAAAAATTGTTATTATCAATTAAATAGCGTTCTATTATATAAAACGTCCATTCATTTTTTATAATAGAAAGCTATTTTATAGCGAGGTTATATATTTGCCGAGTTTGGTTGGAGTCTGTAACCATGTTTTGTATGACCCAATGACCGCCAGGATTCAGTCCAACCGCCGTCATCGATTCACTTACGTTTTCAGCCCGTCTCCTCCTAATGGTAGAAAACCCCCTATTTCCATTAGATACAGTAAGCAATTCATGGTAGGTTTTGTACCGCCTGTCTTCTTATTCATGCTGCACGCGCTACCTCGGGTGCAGCATGGAGCGCAGTCACCGAATTCAAAATGGGCGACAAAAAACAGCTGTCACGTGTTAAAAGTGCGCGAAAATTGTTCCATGCCGCTGGAATAGCAGACGCACCATACATTACATATGGACATTACCAATACAAAGGTAAAAATTGTTATTATCAATTAAATAGCGTTCTATTATATAAAACGTCCATTCATTTTTTATAATAGAAAGCTATGTCATACTATTTTAAAGCGAGGTTATATATTTGCCGAGTTTGGTTAGAGTCTGTAACCATGTTTTGTATGACCCAATGGCCGCCAGGATTCAGTCCAACCGCCGTCATCGATTGAATTACGTTTTCAGCCCGTCTCCTCCTAATGGTAGAAAACCCCCTTTTTCCATTAGATACAGTAAGCAACTCATGGTTGGTTTTGTACCGCCTCTCTTTTTATTCATGCTGCACGCGCTACCTCGGGTGCAGCATGGAGCGCAGTCACCGAATTCAAAATGGGCGACAAAAACAGCTGTTCACGTGTTAAAAGTGCGTTCTATTATATAAAAAGTCCATTCAATTATATAATAGAAGGCTATGAAATACTATTTTATAGCGAGGTTATATGAGGCTATATATTTGCCGCGTTTGGTTGGAGTCTGTAACCATGTTTTGTATGACCCAATGACCGCCAGGATTCAGTCCAACCGCCGTCATCGATTGATTTACGTTTTCAGACCTGTCTCCTCCTAATGGTAAAACCCCCCTTTTTAGATTAGATACAGTAAGCAACTCATGGTTGGTTTTGTACCGCCTCTCTTTTTATTCATGCTGCACGCGCTACCTCGGGAGCAACATGGAGCGCAGTCACCGCATTCAAAATGGGCGAAAAAAACAACTGCTGGAATAGTATACGCTCGCTGCACGTTTTTTTTTTTCAAGGGCGTTGGCTAATATCAGTGGAAATACTTCAAAATCATGTGTTTCTTTTAATTCTTTCAAATTCATTGTTTTAATTTACTCTTCTAGTTTCTAATTAACTTCGATTTTGTTTATTTAATGCAACTTTTATGGTCCTTTTTAGACGATAAAAATGCCATTTTTTTAGTGAATTTTCGGTCAACATTTATGACTAATTCCGATGGAATAACAAATCCCTAAAAAAATGTGTAATCAATCAAGGAAATAATATTGACTTCATAGATCATTAAAGTTTTAAAAACAGCAAATAATGCTCCTCTTAGGGCCTTTTAGGACCTATAGTCGAGTGAAAACGGCACTCGATAGCCGTTATCAGTGGTGGGGATCTGTAAGGGTTCGGTATTCCAAGGTGATTTCGACACTTCGAAAAAATCGGAAGCCGAATTGACTTCGAACGTAAATCTGTCGAATCTCGGAGATCAACCATTAATTTGGATTCGATGTGGCAAAGAGACGAGGATTCGCAATCTCCCGACGACACTTCTTCGGTCGAAGACGATCAACCCTCGACAGTCGGCTCCGATTCCAACTACAGAGAAAAGGATTTTTTTACTTTCCATTAGAAACGGAAAGAATTTAAATCGTGATGTTTTGCAAGACACTCGGTTGTTGGAAATTGATTCCAAATTAGACAACGAAGAAGTTAGTCAGGGTATTGAGATTTCAGTAGAATTTCGGAAGAAGAATCACAAAAAAGACGATTTTGAATGGTGAATAATTAATTAAAATAGTTTTTTAATAATTAAATTGCAAAAAGGTATTTATTATAAATGAATGATTTTTAATAATGAAAAACGGTTTTTATAATTAATATTTTGTATAAAAATATTTATATAAAATAAAGGTTTTTTATATTTTCAAATTAAATTATTTAATTTTATAATTCTTAATTTATTTCATTTAAATTTTAAAGAAGGCAATGAAGAAGAAATTGATCATCGTATTGAGATTTCAGGCGGAATTTCGGAGGAAGAATTACAAAAATCCGATTTTGAATAGTGAATAATTTTATTATTATTTTTTTTTATAAAAATAATTAAAATAATAAAGATATATATTTTTTAAAATGATTTATTTTCTATATTAAAACCTTTTTGAAGGTCCATAAAGTTCCTTGAATTCCTTGTTATAATATAAAATAGCGACTTTTTTAAGGTTAATTTTGGTTATTTTTCAAAGTTTTTTCATTCATTAAAAAAAAATCAGAAAATCCCATTCAAAATAATAAAATGTTTTTATTTACAAATGTAATTACAGACTTAAATTTAGAAAATTCATTTATAAAATATGAATAAACTGCAGAATTCAGATTGGAGTAGCGCGTCGATTTGTTACGCAGGTGGCCCTGTGGTCTGTTCACTATCGGCCGTCCAAATAAGTAGATTTCCATCGTTGGCTCCGCTGTAAAGCTCCTGATAGAACGGATGCACAGTACAGCAATTTACCGAATCAGTATGTCCGAGTAACGTGTTCACTTTGTGTCCCGTTTGCAGATCGTAGGTCAAGATGTTTGTTTTCGATGGAACGTAAACCAATTCGGGTATCGTGTGGTGAGAAACGTCGAATTTAATCGTCCTCCTACTGCCGTTAGGAGTCTTACCGAAGTTTACGTTCTCTAGGCGACTTGTAGTTGCGTTCCAGAGGCGAAGACGATTGTCTTTTCCAAAAGAAACTAAAAAGAGACCGTCTCTCGTGAAACGAAGTCCGTTGACGTGTCCTTGATGTGCCGTGTGATGATTCTGATCGAGTTCTCCTCCGTGTTGATCGAGAGAACAAAGAAAACGTCCAGCAGATCGGATGTCCCATAACAGAATCTGACCGTCGCAACTTCCAGAAGCCAAAATGTATTCGTCGTTCGTCGACCAATTGACGGTCAACACTGCATTATTGTGTCCTCTTAGTTTGTGCGTAGCCGATCCGGACTTCATATCGAATAGAGTCACCTGTGAAGACGTGGTTCCAACTGAGATAAAAAAAAACGAAATCGGAAATTGGTACGTAGTGCAGACAAACTTAATGCACTGATAAGAAAGTGTAAACTCCCTTTGAACTTTGGTTATTTCGAATTTCAGAAGCAAAATTAAGAGAAACTTGAAAGTGTTTTAGAAACTAGAATGGTAACTCAATCACTTAAGAGTATTTTCATTTTGATTTTCTTTTAAAATCAGCTTTTTATATGAATTTGAAAATGTCTCAACTTTTTTTTTTATTTATAAAAAGAATATTTTGAAAAATGATTCAAGCAACCATTCCAGTTTTTAACAGATTATCAATGTATCTTTTAGTGTTGCTCTTCCGAAGCGCAGAGTAAACTTGAGTTCGAAAGTTGAGCTGTGCATAAAACATAACAAAAACATTATTTTTGTTAAAGTAAATTTTTCATACCGGCGATGAGAGAATGTTGTGTGGCGACTGGCGAGATGTGATGCTGAAAGATCTTTTCTCGAAGCACAAACGAATAGTGTAGTCTCATTTGATTCTTGTCCCATATGTTTAGCTGCTTATCCATTCCGCTGCTTGTGAACAGTTCAGTCTTGAAAGGATACCATTGGACTGTTTCAACGCTGCGTTTGTGATAACCTATGGTGTTGCTGAAAGTAACAATAGCCATAAAATAGCCTTTAAAAATCACTGCAAGATAAACAAATGAAATAAAACAATGCGGTAGAACAACGGTTGTTCTGCGTTTCTGCAGCATCTTAAATAAATAAAAACATTGAAGAGTGGTTTAGAAACTAGAACGGTGGCTAAATTTTTAAAATAAACTTTTTTTTAGGAAAAAGAGTCGAGTTATTTGAAAATTTACATAAAAACAAAGCTTATTTTGAAAGATATCAACATGAAAATAGTGATTGAGATGCCATATTATAGTTTCTAAAAATAATTTCAAGTTTTTCTTCATTTTGCGTTTGAAAGACAGAATAACCAGAGTTTGAAGGAGGTTAACCCTTTAAAACCATCTTAAATAAATAATTGAAAGCGTCTTAGATATTTGACATTCTGAAAATAGACAATTCTTATTAATTCATTTTCGTTTTTTCTCTTCAAGTTGAGCAGAAAGTTTCCAAAAAACGTCAAATTTAACCATTTTCCTCAAACTGGCAAAAAAATTGTCTGATTTTTAGAGGGTTTTTGCGACATTGAAAGATTTTTTTTATAAATTCTACTTTTCAAGAAGCTTTAAATTTCTATTTAAAACTAATTTTGAAGACATGATTAGTGTCTTGTTGCCCTTCTAGTCTGCACTCTTTAACCTGTCAATCTTAGAGATGGCTTTACAGGTGTACTGAGGTTGTCCACTGTGATTCTCCAAGTCGTGAATGAACAAAGTGCCTTCCGTCCCGCCACACAACAAACTTTAAAAATAAAGAAACACACATATACGAACTGACAATGCGAAACATTAGATCTAAATTAGGAGGGTTTATTTGATTTATATTTCTTCGTTACTAGCGTCCTTCGCTGTTTTCAATGTCTAAGGAGTTGACGCCGCCTTCATGAACTCCCTCAACATTCCGCAATTTGCTCTGTTTTAACGATGAAGCGCGCTTCGTCGACTCAGCGTACGTCACAGCGATTGGCTCTATAAGACCACAACGTAACTTTTCCAATAAACTTATCATTTGTTTTACGATTAAATTATAAACAAAAACGGTGTTATTTTGATGAAACTTTTCAAACTCATAAAATGGCGGGGGAATGTGACGTCAGACAAAGTAACCAATTAGAAATTGATGACGCTCAAGAAAAGGGCGTGGCAAACGAATTTCTTGTGCTGAGCCATAGCCTCCTATCGATCCTCCCATAGGAGGCTATGGCTGAGCAGAACTGCCTGTATATTTCTTCATTGTGATAGCAAGCAACACATCTTGTTGGGTTGCATTGTGACATCACTTTTATAGTGACGTCACGTATGAGAATACTGAGGAGGAGGCGGCACAGTTCACTTATAGTCATATACAAGCTGAAATTCAGCGTTTGGCATTTTTGTTATAAGTGTTGCCCTCTGTCGGATAGTCAAGTAGTTACTGCTATGGTTTTTTGAAGTTTGTTATCGATTTCGTTTGGTTTTTTTTAATTAATTAGTTGTTTTTACTAATTTAAATTAATAAATGGATAGCCAAGGAAGACATGTTATTGTCTGCGATAACGGAACGGGTGTAAGTGTATTTATTTATTTGAATTCGAGTTTGAAATAGGTTTTTTTTTTGTCTTCTGTTCACTGCGTGGGTGGGATTTTGAGGGGGAGGGAGGAATTCTGTTGAATATTCTGTTTTTAGTTTCGTTTTTTTAACTTTTCAGTTTGTAAAATGTGGTTATGCAGGAGCCAATTTCCCTTCGTATATTTTTCCTTCACTCGTTGGACGACCAATTATAAGAGCTACGAACAAAGTGGGTGACATCGAAGTTAAGGTAATCCATCTCAAGGACCGGCTTTTAGTTTTGTCTACCGTTTTTCGATTATGATATTTTAACATAAATTTCTTTTGTTATTTGTCTTTATTGTCTAATTTGCTTAACTCAGGAAAGCTCAAATTGCTTGCAAGTAAGTAGAAAAAAGCGTTTAAGATGGTTTATGAATAATGCTAGCTGTCTTTCAGATGAGCAACACTAAAGAGAAATTGTGTTCAGAATTTCAAGGTTTATTTTAAAGCGGATTACGAAACGAAAACGTCGATATAATTTTCACAATAAAATAATGAAAATAAATGTTTCATGGCGCTTTTTGATAGCTGATTGAAAACACGAACGACCAACGCCAATACATATCGATACTTTTAAATTTGTTTCAACAATAAATCTGATTATTAGTTTAGCAACTTTCGTAAGCATTTATAAACGATGGATGACACAGATTTTCCTGGTTTTGTGCAGGATTTGATGGTTGGAGATGAAGCGAGTAACCTTCGTTCAATGTTAGAAGTGAGTTATCCGATGGAAAACGGAATTGTTCGTAACTGGGACGATATGTGCCATCTTTGGGACTATACTTTTGGAAAGAATAAGATGAACCTGGATCCGCACGACTGTAAAATACTTCTGACAGAACCTCCGATGAACCCGATCAAGAACAGAGAAAAGATGATCGAGGTAAAAATGTAAACCGGAAGGGAGTAACTGATTGTTTCTGGCGAACTGAATGCTTAAGAGAACTTTGTTTTAAGGTCATCTTTGAGAAATATCAGTTTTCTGGAGCTTACATTGCAATCCAGGCTGTTCTTACTTTGTACTCACAAGGTATGAATTATAAAAAATCAGAAGCTCATTTTGAGGTGCAATGAACGCGTTTTTTGTTTATTCAGGACTGTTAACCGGAGTTGTGGTGGATTCCGGTGATGGCGTGACTCATATCTGTCCGGTTTACGAGGGATTTGCTCTTCCACACTTAACGAAACGACTCGATATTGCCGGTCGAGACATCACTCGTTACCTCATTAAACTTCTTCTACTCCGAGGTTACGCTTTCAATCACACGGCGGATTTCGAGACGGTCCGAATGATGAAAGAGAAACTGTGTTTCACCGCTTACGATGTAGAGCAGGAAGAAAAGTTGGCCACCGAAACAACAGTCCTCGTTCAAACGTTCACGGTTTGTTTTTAAAGCCTTTCGTTAGATTTACTTAATTTTAAGTATTAACTTTCTTTAGCTTCCGGATGGTCGAGTGATTCGATTGGACAGAGAGCGGTTTGAAGCTCCAGAGTCTTTGTTTCAACCTCACTTGATCAACGTCGAGGGCCAAGGTCTGGCAGAACTCGTTTTCAATACGATTCAGAGTGCAGACATAGATATTCGACCCGATCTTTATAAGCATATCGTTCTGTCTGGTGGATCGACGATGTATCCTGGTCTTCCGAGTCGTTTGGAGCGCGAAATCAAGCAGCTTTATCTCGAGAGGGTTCTGAGGGGTGACACGGAGAAGTTGGCCGTTAGTGTAGCAATCACTTTGTAATTTTACTCATTTGTGTTAAACGTTGTTAATTGTTTTCTTGATTCTGATTATTTACAATAGAAGTTCAAGATTCGTATCGAGGATCCTCCGAGGCGAAAGGATATGGTTTTTATCGGAGGAGCTGTTTTGGCCGACGTAATGAAAGACAAAGATTCCTTCTGGATGTCGAGGGAAGAATATCAGGAAAAAGGGATGAGAATTTTAGAAAAATTGGGAGTTAGAGCAAGTTAACGTTATTTTTTAATTATTAATATATTTCCTAACTGTTTTGCTCATTGTCTCTTTTTTTATGAGGATCAAATACATGTAATGTGTTTGGTGTCATTTTTCATAGTTTGTTTTGTGTGTAAACTTCTTAATCGATTGTCTCAATTTTCTCTTTCTCTCTGAGTCCCTTAGTAATTTATTTGTTATTACAAGTTATAATTGCCTCACCATAAGACGAAGCTGATGACGTCTGAGGGGTTGCCAAAAAATGAAGGATTGTAATTTAGTCTGATAAAACAATGGATGATAACAAACATTTTCAACGGTTTAAACAATTTAAAATAAGTGCTCTTCCATTCTTTTGTTATTACCCTTTTTTATCAGGGAGAATCACATAAGCCTAAATTTTGTATCAACCCCTCTTACGTCACAAGCTTCATCTTACTGTGCGGAAAGTACAATATAAAATAATTTGGCAATTTGATATTTTTTATTATTTACAAATTTTAAAAGAAACTTACAAATACTCATTAATTTGCCATTTGTGAATTAATTAAATATTCTTTTTTTTAAATACTTTCATTAATTATTTGATTTTATTGTGAAATTATATTTTTGACATACGTTTTCGTGACATAAGGATACAAGGTAGGATTCAACAGTGTTATTTTGACGCATCTATTACATGCTAATGAATTAGAACTAGGTTGACCAAATATGGCGCAGTAACTTATTAATGTATTTGTAAGACGCCATTTTCGTACGCTCCGTATGGTACCTAGAGTATGATTTAAAAAATTGACGTCATGTTTTATAAGTATTATGAGTATATCGATTAAACTTAAGTATTTGATTCGATCGATATTAGGTGATCGATGAATCGATTTTATTTGCCTGTCATGGCGGCGCGCATTCATTGAAACTTGCCGAAATTTGACAGTTTTTTTTGTTTATATTTCACGTAATTCATAATTTCACACGTTTAATTATAAAATGAACTCTGTGGACGATGTTGAAGGGATTGGAGGACAATTGGTGGAGGCTTTGAATTGTGTAATGGACGCGAATGCGACTAGAGAGAAGCGGATCGACGCCAACGCCGTAAGTAGAAAAAAATATACCAGTTCCATACATTACAATGAACAGGGAGGTGTATAAACATTAATTGTGGTACTAAGACTTTATAGAAGCAACTATTGAAAGAAATTCAAAGTTTCATTGAAAGTAGAAGTATAATGGAATCAATCAAACATTTCAAATATCTGATTAAACTAATGAAATGCCTGGAAAAAAGGTTATTCTTTCGAATAGAAGACGCTAGCCTCGATGCTAAGGCTGTGGAGTTGTTGTATAGTTTATGTCGAATACTCGCATTAAGACTAAAGAGCTGTTTAAGGCTGTACGTAGAGACTAAGCGGCTCCTAATCGAAAGAATTTCCAAAAGTAAACTTTAAAAGGGAAAACGTGTTTTAAAAGCTACCATAAACTTTCTTAGTTTTTGGACAATTTCAAGAACAATTCTCCCGTAATCGCTCAGTGTGGTCTTCGTTTAGCCGCAAACTGCGATGCTCCACCGATGGTCAGACACTTTGGCCTTCTTCTCGTTGAACACTGCATCAAGTACAACTTAAACTGAACTTTATTTTTAACCGAACCCCTTCGAATGCAATTAACTCGTTTGTGTTTCAGACACCAATGGAATGTGATTAGCCTCGATAAGAAAGTCTTCATCAAGGACACAATTTTGGATTTGTTAGCTAAAGTATTGCTGTTTTAACTTTATCGAGTTATCGTTTTCTACTTTTGACACTTTTCTATGTCTTTCTCACCAAAAGAGAAAGAACGATCTACTTCACGAAGAGTATTACATCAAGAACGCGTTTGCCAAAAACGTCGTAGAGATCATCAAGCGCGAATGGCCTCAGCAATGGCCAGGGATGTTACAGGAGATGTATACGATTTCGGAGCTAGGAGTAAGATCATCGGAAAACGTATCATTTCAATTCGATAACCTCTCTGATCTTTCTTTCGTCTCGAAGGATTCACAGAAGGAGCTCGTTTTGCTCGTTTTCTTGAGGCTAGCGGAAGAACTCGTCTCGTTGCAAACTGTTGGTGGCAATAGAAGAAGAACGATCCATCAGGAATTGACAGCAAATCTTCCAGAACTATTTAGTTACTTTACAAATTGTTTGATCAGACATACAGAAGCTTATTGCAGCATGGTTCGATCAACTCAGTTGAATATGGCCATTTCTTGGAAATTTATTCGTTGTTTAATTGTACAGAAAGTGATTCATGCTGAGAACGAGCAACATTTGGCCAGAATTCACGGTCAGTTGGTAGCTGCAACTCTGGCGACGTTAACTGAATATGTTGATTGGATTCCCGTTTGCCACCTGATTGTAAATCAAGGTGTTCTTTTGCGAATGCTTTGCATTCTTCTCAGCGATGATCATCTGAAGTTTGCCGCTTGCGAATGTTTATTAGCAATTGCTAGCAGAAAGGTTTAATAAAAATATATATATATATATAATCTAGATTCGGTTTAAAATGCACCGATTTAAGATTTCTTATCTGGTCCGACAATAGGGAAATGTAGAAGATAGGAAACCAATTTTGATCTGTTTTTTCTGCGACGAAATGATGGTGGCGATGATCAAAGTGATCAGGTGATTGCATTTCTTTGATAATTATGTTTATTTAAATTGTTAGTTAATACATTCGATCTGATATTCTTGAAGGTTGGCTTGGAGAAATGCTGCCGAAGAACAGAATTACAACTTTCTGAAACGCATCTGTTTGGTGCTGGTTTCCATTGGCAACTTATTTTGTTCTTGTTTGGTACTGATTGCTTTTTGTATTAATTTATTTGCTAACTTCCGAGTGTATTAAGAGAGCTTATTTATATTTTGTTCTTTAGGGCAATGTGGGTGGCATCGAATGTCCACATAATTTTCTTTTATATTTGGAAGTGATGTTAGAATTTTTGCAACATCCCAGTCAGGTTGGGTGGAATTTGTTCATTGTGTTGTTGGCTAGTTTTTTTAACTTTCTGTTGGGCTCTTATATCCGTTCCTTTCTAAGGTGCTCGCTTCACAGTCGCTCGTATTTTGGATCGTGGTGTTACGTCAAGAACAAATCTTTAAAAATGCAGCGTTTGGCGAAGTTCTGGAGAAAGTGGTTAAAGGATGCGCAATGAAATCAATCAAGGTACCGTTTTCTTTTTCTATCTAACTCAATTGCTGCATATCTCATCATCACTGCTTTTTGTCTTATTTTAACTCAAAAGGTTGGTTTACCGTCTCGAAATGACTCTCCGAGCTGTCTTTTCTCGCGTTTGGATTTTGATTCAGATGAAGACTTCTACTTTAATTTTGCCAGTAATTGTTGTCAACTTTCGAGCTGAAACTGTAATCGTCAGGCAGTTTATATTTGTGTCTTGTTTTCTTTTAGGAATTCGCACCAATTGTACGGATGTTCTTCGCCAAGCAACGTCTTTTGCTCCTCACTTGACTTTTGGCTACGTTTCGCGTTGGCTTTCTAATCAATTGGATAAAACCATTGAGACTGGTATGGATTTCGAGCCTAGAGACACCCAAGAGTTGCACGTGCCACAGCACACGGTCGATTTTGCGTTTTTAAAGTTGCTCATATGGCTCTAGCTTTAATATGGGTCTAGCATAATTCAAAATTATATAAAATAAAAGTCTCTTTTAATATTGCAACCAAAAGACCTTAAAGTCTGGCCACACCATTCAAGAAAACGATTGTAACTTCAGTTATCGCTTAAAACATGGTTTGAAGAGATTAGCGGTTAGGATCGAGACCTAGTTTATGGAAATGTCAAATATTATTTAACATTGCATATATGGCGTCTTGCATATGATGGAATGAGTTGATTCGTTGTTTGGTATTATTATTGATGTTGTTATTTATAGGTGATGATGTCGCGAAACCACGTGACATGCATTCGTCCGAGTATATCGAATGGGACGCAGTCTCCTTATGTCTCGAAAGTGTCATTGGCAAACAGAATTATACACACGTTTCTCAAGTGATCATTTTAACTTAACCTTTATCGTGTATGTCCTTCGCTTCTCATATTAACGATAACTTCATTATGTTACATGAAAGCGTTCACTTGTGGATGAAGGAATTCGTTTATTGGAACGGGTTTTGCGTCACAGAACACAAGATCCTTTCATTTTATCTTCAACATTGTCCTGTGTTTCGGCGCTCATTGTTTTCTTACCACACACTCCAAGACTTCTGTCTTCTATCTTGGACAAAGTAAAGTTTTAGATAATAAATGAACACCGAGATAAATAATTTAGAACGGTGGTGTTTTTCTTTGTTTTCAGATCTTTTCTGCCGTTGTTTTCTCACTTCCAGGCCAGACGAAGGGAACTCGTAGTCGAAACGTTAAGAACGTACGGAGGCACGCATGTTCATGTTTAGTCAGAATCTGCAAAATATACCCAGATTTATTACTAGTAAGTTGTTTCGTTGACATGCCACCACTTAAGTCGTCTAGTTGTTAGCTATTGAAACTTATATTTTATTTTGGTTACTTTTAGCCTTCGTCGGCCGAAATTTACAAACATGTTCTGTCTCTGACAGCGGACCCTGAACAACTTTCACAAATGGAAAAGTGTACTCTAATCGAATCGCTCATTCTGATAAGGTTTCTATATTAAGTTGATGAAATTTATGGCTCTAAACTTCAAAGTAGTAACCAAGTGCTTTGTTTTGTATTTTAGCAATCAATACGGTGATTTTGAGAAGCAAAGTTTGTTTCTCAAGGAGATTCTGATGCCGATCGGAGCTATGTTCCACAATTTACGTACACAAAAGTGTGTAATACTTAAGATGTCAGAAGATTTTTGAACTCTGTTTATTCTGCGTTTTTAAGAGAAACACTATAACGAGAAATTGAAATTTGGTTGTTTTTTTAACATAGGAAAAATCGATAATTTTATATACGAAGGAAAAATAATTTCATCGAGTTTTTGCTCAATTTGTTATAAAATGCAGAACAATCAGAGATGAACTCCATTCTTTGCTTCCTTTTGGTTCTTTTTTTTTGTAATGGCTGTTTATCAGAGCAGTAACTAAGGCGAAGCCAGTGAGGCACTTGCCTCAGACGCAAATTGGCGTACAATCGGCTCGTTATGGCTAGACTACTATTTATAATGTACCTTCATACATTACATTAGGACTCTTTCTTCGGTGGATGCGTTCATGGCTTATATTGGATTGGATAAACCACCCGTCGAACCCAGCAGTAAAGATGTGTGCGGAATAAACAGATCTCAGGTCAGAATTCAAACTTACGTTAAGTTGAAGCCGGTCGTTAAGAATTAATTTCTAATAGGAAACAATTGTTTCCTTTTTCAGCTCATGGGTGGTTGTAACCTCATTGTAGCCGCAATCAAACGTAGCACATGGCCGACCGACGTGGATATTGCCAGGAAGGGTGGATTTTTTCGCAATATTCCTCAGTTAGAAATTCCAGTTATATGTAATCCAGCTACCAAATTCGTCGCTCCACTTTTCGAATCGATGTGTCTTCTAATACGGTGCTTAAAGTGTAATGGTTTGTTTCGTTTTCACCATTTCACTTGTTCTATTTTTTGTTATTCTTAGATTGTTCATGTCGTTGTTCATTCCCGAAGTTAGTGCAAGGTTTTCTCCGGAATACGCAAAGGCGAATGAAATGTTTTGTGGCGAAAAGAATATTACTATAGGTATTTTTCACATCGTTCGGTAGAATCCTTCATTGAATTCTGTTTTTAAGAGCCTAGAAACAACTACAGAGTTGTACACACCAGGAGACGGCGTCAGTTTTGAGGTTCCAATTTTAGTTAAATGGCTCAAGCAAGCAATAAAAATCCCGTTTGAAGATTGCAACCAGAAGGACCTTAAAATCTGGCCGCAACATTCAAGATGCAATTGCAACTTCAATTAAATTTGAGACCTTGTTTTTAGAAACGTGAAGTTTCACTAAACGTATTGTCTGTGGCGTCGTGCACGTGCTGTAGTGTTTTACCGCTCGTAACGTTTCATTTGATCGATTCTTGATTGGGTTTATTAGGTTCTATGGCTCCTTCTTCTTCTCCCGCCGATACTTTCGATGTTCCTTCTCAAGAAAAACAGCCACTAGAACGAATGCAAAACTTCTTATCTGTTGGTTTTGAAGCGAGGTGAGAAATTTATTCCCCCCTCTTTTCCCTCCACACTTTCGGCCCAAACAGAAGGTATTAACAAAAGGCACTCACGTTGTCATCACAGTTTGCACGTTCTTGGAAGCTCCGGTTCCAGTTTTGGTCACGAATATTACTACCAGACCGATTTGCTTAAAAATCTGACATCGACTGTGTTTCCGCTTCTCGATTTCATCCCTGATTATCGGTTACGTCCCTTTATCCATATCCTTTTTTGAATTTGAAATGATTTCTTCGTATCTCTTTGAAAGTACTGTCCTTGACCAGTTGTGTTTCATGAACGTATCTGTGTGAAGCCATACGTTATGTCCTGTCCGCCTGAACTTTATGAAGTGGCCGTCATTCCACTCTTAGTGGAATTTTGTCCTTACATGCATAAGGTTAGAACAAAATGAAAAAATGGGTTTATCGAACTTCTTAACTTAAGGTGGTTTTAAAGTGTGTCGAACTCTGGTTATTCTGTCTTTTGGAAGCAAAATAACATTTTAATCGTGATGCCTTTCGTTTCTGCTATTGTTGTAGCGATTGAGTGAAAAGTGGGCCGTATTAGATCAGAAGGACGAAACGAATAACGAGAGTAACTTTTGTGGCACTGAGGATAACGCAGACGCCCAAGAGATTCTCGAGGATCAGTTAGTGCGATTACTAACGCGTGAATACATCGATATGTTAGGTGATCTTTAGCATCAAACCTCTTCTTAATCAGAAGATTCAAAAAGTTCTCGATCCTCTTTTTTTCTTTCTAGTACAAGTGCTTCAGTTTAAGAAAGGTTATACGCTAGCCGACAGTGGAGGAGATTTAATGGAAGAGGATTTTCCATCAGCTTCTCAGAGTGATGGTCTAGGAGAGATGGGACAGCTCGTGATACGAACAAGGGTTAGCTTCAATTGTTGTTGTTCATTGCGTTTCTTTTTTAATATTCGTGATTTGTTTCGTTTTCAGAGTCTCTTTCCTTCCGTTCTTCTGACATTGTTTTCTGCACTCTCGTGGAACGACAGCACGGCAAGCTTACGTGCGACTTTAATTTGCCTTCCAGCTATCAAACAGGTTTCCACATCACTATTCCCTTTCATGTGTTATTGGATTTTAAGACTCTAGTTTTCGATTATGTTCAGTTGGCTGTTGAACAAATGTTAGGAGAGTCCGAAGCACATCATATTTTCACTTGTGTTCTAATGGGACTTCAGCGACACGGACAGCACGAATCCAATTCGAGTGTTCTGGCTGTCCTCGCGTTGCATTCGTACGAGGTGATTCGTCAGTTGTACTCTAGTATTAGCAACATTTTGCTTCAAATTCCTGATGTCACGACTAAACGCGTGGAGGTTTGTTGTTTCAATCGATTTGTTTGAGCTCAATTTTAAGCATTTGGGTATCGTTTTTAAGAGATTTGACGATATGCTTTTGAGCGAAACCAGAAGTAAACAGCAATCAGAAAAGCGGAAGAAAGAAGTGTTTCGAGGTCTCATCTCTGGTGTCATGGGTGTAAGTCTATTTCGATTTGAGGCAAAGCATCAAACGATAGGATTTCTTTTATTATTTACTATAGAAAAATGTCGGTGAGATGTTTCGTAACGAGGTTTATATCAAGGACCTACCGTCCGTCTTTCGACCATACAGAAATTCTCAGACTGGAATTCTGGATGGCGACATACAGGACGCCGGCATTTGTAAACTGTTTCAGCACTCTCCATCTTCGAATACGAACACGAAGAGGGACAGAATGTAAGTCGTAAGATCATTTTCAGTTGGTTTAACTTTTCCTTTTAACAAAGTACAAACAGATGTTTGTATTATGGTATTTGTTTTGTCTTTTTATAATTTTGAATATTTAAACTATTAGACATTGTTGATGAATCATTCAAGTAAATATTTTAAATTGTAACCAGTAGAATTATTTACTGTATTTTAAACGCACAAATCTCCTTTTAGATACTCAGTTGTTTAGAAAACATTTTATAGAAAAAGATACCGATATGAAAACACTTTCATTTTAATTCCTTTACTTTTCTAGTTTCAAATAAACTTTGAATTATTTTTAAAAGTTGCTTCTAAAAAGCTGGGTACCTAAACTTCTAGCCCAATCAAACTCAAAGGCTAACACGGGCCAAATAATTGTTTATTTGGCCTGTGTTAGGTCTAAGTTTATGTGGGCCACAAACAAAAAAAAACTTCAATTTTTATAGAAACGTAGGTTTATTTCATAATGTAGTTTATAAAAGACAATAGATTGTTAATTTAGAAATGTAATAACGGCAGCACAAAATGAGAATTATAATATATTTCAAAGGTGAGAAAAAGTAGTTTAAAAAATAAGCTACGAAATGTTTATTAAAACTTTTGTTCCATGCCGTTATATTGGCTGGGCCGCAAATATATTCGTTATGGGCCGCATGCGGCCCGGGGGCCGCGAGTTTGACATGCTTGTTCTAACCTATAACATAATCACCCCCCCCCCCCCCCCCCCCCCAAATTGGTTTCCCCGCGCTTTTTGTTCACATGATGTCTTAAGGCGTGTCCACACCTAACGAACTTGCGCAAACGAGCACAAAAAACAAAAGAACACGAACGAACACATTTTTTTCTTAGCCGTACGGACAAGTGACACATCGTTGTTTGTGATGTTTGTTTTTCGTCTAGACGTCCACACTGTATTTGTTAGTTTTCGATGTCACGTTCGTTCATTAGGTGTGGACGCTCCTTTGGCTCCGCCCTCTCTGTTTTCAAAGATGGCCGCCCGTCATGTGTTTTGTTTGCGTTTCGATTTCTTTCTGCTTTTATAAACTTGTTTTTCATCGACAGTTTCTCTTTCACGTCATTTGTTGACTATCAGACATTTTATTTTCGTGTTAGAACGTTTTGCGTGTGTTTTTATAATAATTTCGGTAGTTTTTTAAGGTTTTCTGTTATCGGCCCGTTTTTGTTTTCGCGCTCTTTGGCCGCCAATAGTAGTTAATGGGGGGGGGCAATGGTTTTAGACGCGTTTTTGTTTAGGTCACTGCTGGCGTTTCGTCAGCTGTCAGCAGTTCCGTACGTATTTAGTATAAACACGGTTCGTAATTTTTTTTATTACTTTTGTATTATTTGTATTCAGTAATTACGAATTTGATAAAACATGAAATATGGACGAAGATTCCAGTTATAGGACATGGTCTCCTTTGAAAATGCACTCAAATTGAAGCATAGGGCGGAGTTTATATTGTATGAATGTGTGTGATTTAGGGTTAACTAACATGGCGTTCAGTTTCTGTTGATTTAACGAATGACAGCCATATACGTACTCTACTTAAATCAAAGAGTAGGTTTTAAGACTGTCGTCGTGTTATGATGGGGGGTAATACACGCTTGTATAGTGTTAGTAGCGCCATTGTATATATGCGGTTATTTTTTTAAGCTCGTTGCGTTGTTTCTAATAGCGCTCTTTGTAGATGACGTCCTGCTGTTATCTTTTATTTGCAATTCGGCCTGTTTTTACAATAGCCTCCAATAGAAGTTATAGGAGGCTCTGGTTTTTATGAAACGTCATAATAGCCTCTTTCTAGGGCTCCTCTATAAGATGGTTATTGGCAACTTATTGCCGTGTGCATTGGAAATTCAGAATCTACGGAAAACTTTAGGTAAATTTGTGATTTTTCAAGAAAAACATGAAAAAAATATGCATAAATTATAAAGTGATGTTTATTCTGTTTTGATTCTAACTTTGATTTATTCTGTATTTCAGGAGTTCAAAATAAAGAGAAACTTCAAAAATGTTCTAGAGACTAGAAGGGTAGCTCAATCACTATATTTTCCTGTTGATATATCTTTCAAAATAAGCTTTCTTATGTTAGTTTGAAAATGACAACTTTATGCGGACGATATTTTTATTTATTTTATTTTATTTAATTAAAAAAAAAAGTTTTATTTTGAAAGATATATCAACATTGAAAATATCATTAAAACTGATTAAAGTTGCTCTTTCTAGTCTTTCTTTTGTCATATTTTCTTCTTCTGATTAAGACAAGAATAATAAAAAGTTATAAAATCAGGTTTTCATAAAGTGTATTTTTGAATTAACTTCATAAATAAATTGAATGAAAAAGTAGGTCTCTATTTTTAGGGGGGGGGGCAGTGTACCCCCTCCCCCCAAACTTTCTCCTTAATTTTGTTTTAAAAATGTCAGGGTTGTTGTTGTTACAATAAGAGGTTCATTTTAGAAACCGAATTTCTTATTATAAGTTTATTGTTATATTTTTGTTATTGTTCATTATTGATGGACTTTCATTTAATAATAAATTCTAAAGAAAAAATCTACAAATAAACAAAAATTATTACATTAAAGCGAAAAATTACAATTCTGACAATCGGTCAGAAGATGAAATAAATTTCTAAGAAAATTCTTCTTCATATATTCGATTTGATAATTTGGAATAATGATGATTATAATAATAATGAGAGAGAGAGGATGCTTTAAAAAGGGGGTTGATATACGAATTGGACCCATAGGGCCTACTATTTTCACATTCATGACCCCCCTTTAACACAGTTGGAGGTGTGGGTGGGTTGTTGATTGGTTCTAGATTTTTTTAAAAAAAAATATTATATTATTTGTGGCCCATTTTGGTTCTCTTTCTTGATGATGATGGTGATCCCGTGGCGAGCTTATAGAAAATATATTATAAGTCTATTGAATATTGACTGAAAGGGGGTGAGAAGGGGAAGGGGAGGGTTATTTGATGAGGGGTGAAGTATGTGTTTGGAAGGGGGAGGGGGTGGGTTGAAGGAATAACTTCTAATTGAGTTAAGAGGGGGACAGGTGGGTGGAATAACCAAAAAAAAATGGGCTACAGATTGTGTACATTGACTGAAACCAACCATCAAAATGTCAAACTTTAATTTCAGATCTTCATTAAAAGGTGGTTTTATAAATATTTAGTTTGTTTTTGTCCCTCCGGATGGCGCCACTGCAGTGAGGCTATTATTTTCTGAAAAGTTATATTTTTCAAGCGAACATTTTTCAGGAGAAACAGGAAAACAAACTTTTCAGGAGAAAAAGAATTCTTTGTTTTAGAAACTAGAATAGTTGGTGATAATTAGGGCTCGGATTTTGATGCAATATCAACCGGAATGTTTCTCAATTTGTGGCCCAAGTGCCAATGGTGAAGGAATCAATCAATCATCATTATTAGAGCAAACTGAAATTATACTTTTTTTCTAATCAGAAAAGGCTGGTTAGAGAGGCTAGATGTCGGGTGACTATCAGTTGTCAACTAGAGTTCTAGCCTCTAACTATTTTTTTTTAATTAGAAAGAACAATTGTTTGTTTTTATTAACTAAACGAGACTGTTACTTCACAATTGGCACTTGGGCCACACATTGAGAAACATTCTGGTTGATATTTCAACAAAATCCGAGCCCTAGTGATAATGCTTTTTTCAAGATCTTTCAAAATAAACATTTTATGACAGTTTGACAAATAAGTTTCTAATGAAATTTTCTATTTGTTGAAAGTGATTGCAAAATAAAAATCACATAGTTTCATTCAAATAATTAAAATTAATTAGATTCAAACAAAATCTGAATCTAAATAAAGTTAAATTTTAAGATGTTTAGTGATTAATTTTTTTTAAAAACTTGCTTTTTAATTAATAAAATAGTATGTGACGTCATATGGATGGTTTTTTTTTTTTCCTGATAATTTGATTTTTCACGATAATGGCCAAATGGATAAAGGGGGGGGGGGGGGCGAGGGGGGGCAGGTTTTTTCTTAAAATTCCACAGTAAATTTCTTGACATTTGCAGAAAGATTGTTTTGAGTAAATCTGACGATCAAAATGATGATGATGATGACAGGAAGAGGATCATCCCCTTTTTTTTTTCTTATCCTCCGCCTCCTTTTTTTGTTGTGGCCATTTTATCATCGTAATCATCTATATATCTATGGCCATATTTTCCAACGTTTGATTAACATGTTGTGGTTTTTGATGATTGTGTCAATCAAGACCATTGATCATAACAACATTATACATTTATATTGAAGAAAAAATAGCTAATCAGTAGGGCTCGGATTTTTATGCAATATCAAGCAAACGTTTCTCAATCTTGTGGCCCTAGAGCCAATTGTGAAGTTACATTCCTCCATTTCGTTCATCCAACAATTGTTTTTTTTTTAATAAAAAAAAACACTGGTTAGAGGCTGAAATTCATTAGCTACTAATTGGTAGTAACCAGACATCTAGCCTCTAACCATCCTTTTTTATTAGAAAAATACAATTGCATTTGGTCTAATGAGGATGATGGTTACTTCACAATTGGCACTTGGGCCACAAATTGAGAAACATATGCTTGATATTGCATAAAAATCCGAGCCCTACTAATCAGAAATTGTCAGCTGATGGAATGTCAGCTTGGAAATGTCAGAGAATCTATTTTCTGAAATTCCAATTCCAGTAATTTTAAAAAAAAATGGAGAGAAAAAAATTAAACACTCTAAAACAGCGGTCGCCAACCAGTGGTCCGCGAGAACATTTTGGTGGTCCGCAGAAAAATCTGGACATTATTTGCTTTTTTTTTTGTTTTTTGTTTTATTAATAATAAAACCAAAAAAATATTCTAAGAAATTCTTAGATTCTGAATGACAATTTTAGCCTTATATATATTAAATAGGTGCCTTTCATATTAATAAAATGGAAGTTCTTTGATCATTATTTGACAAATGTATTTATCTTTTTTAAAAAAATATCATACTAGTGGTCCGCGGGATTTAAAATTATGAATTTAGTGGAATCCGTGAGGTCCGAAAGGTTGGCGACCGCATTAAAAGAGCTCAGTATCGGGCTGAACAGGGACCACAGAAGGGGTCAGGATAAAAAGATGAACGAATGAACGGGAGGAACATTGGGGTAACTCTAAAACCCGACACAGAATGCATATAGAATTAGATGAACACTATTTTAATTAATGAATACACATTTTTAAGGGCTGAACATAGGTTTAAGGGGGATGAACATGGTTTTATGGGGTTAGGTTTGGTTCGGTTTGGTTTAGGTTAGGTTCGGTTACCTAACCTAAACTAAAACCATGTTCATCCCCCCTAAAACCATGTTCATCCTCCTTAAAACCATGTTTATCCTTTTATTTCTCTCTGTTCATCCCTTAAAAATGTGTGTTCATTAATTAAAATATAGTGTTCATCTAATTCTATATGCATTCTGTGTCGGGTTTTAGAGTTACCCCAATGTTCATCCCGTTCATTCGTTCATCTTTTTACCCTGACCCCCACAGGGGTCTCAAAAAGATTTGTTTTTAACAAAAAAGGGCAAAAATTCAAGAATTTTTAAATTTTCGAAAAAATGTGGAAATCGGATTTTTATTAAAAAAAAATGGCCAAAAATCTTTAAAGAATTTAAACACTGTACAAAGAAAAGAGGTCCCCAATTTGACCCAAAAGGCCGAAACTCAAAAAAAAATTTAAAAAGAACAAATATTGGATGAAATCGTTGGATATTTTTTTAGAAAGAAATTGCTGGAAATCTAAAAAAAAAAAAATCTCAATACTTTAAAAATCGTTAGAAAGGGTTCTCCGTAGGGCTCAATGTGGCCCAGAAGCCGCAAAGAAGTGGCCAACTCATTCCTGAGATTGATAGCTAGATTTTCTACTACAGAGCAGAGAACGTCGGTTATCTCTGGACATCGGTTATTGGAACCGTCGATTATCGGAACCAATTTTTTTTTAAACTTATTCTTATTGAAATTAAAATATTTTTCTTTTCAAACGGTGTTTTTCTTACTTTTCTCCACTTTTTTAATGGGAGTTCGATTATATTAACTTATTATCAGGAATGTGGTCATGCCCGACATTAGTTCCGATAATTGACATTCTACTATACAGAATAATCCTAATAAACTCGGTTATAATTAGAGCTCGGATTTTTATGCAATATTAAAACATGACGTGTTCCTCAATTTGTGTGGCCCCCAAGTACCAATTATGAAGTTAATCATCATCATTAAGTGCAACTGCAATTATGCTTTTTTTTCTTCTAGTCAACAAGGCTGGTTAGCAGCTATAGCCTAATTCTAGCCTCTAAACAGTGTTTTTGATTGAAAAAAAAACTAGAGGTGGGACGAATCCTAAAAGGTTCTCGAGTCCTTCATATAAAAATCCTATATTATTCATTAAAAAGATACAAATAAATGTTTTGATTTGATTTGAAAAATTACTCTGCAAGCAGCCATAAAGGCCTATAGCAGAGGGATAAGAGTCCAAGCGCAACATAGAAAATGCATTGTCAAAACTAGAAAATATAAAAACCCCATTGAGATAAACCCAACAACAATTTCAATATTTTTTTAATAATATTAAATAAGTAATAATAAAAAAAGTGTGGCGGCACTCAGGGTCTCCGGTTTTTTTTATTTATTAATGAACGCTTCTCATTGGACGTCAATGGAGTTAAAACTAATTTTAAGCAAAGTTTTTAACAGTTTTTTTAAGGTTAGGATTCGAAAGACGAAAAAAGCGGCGAAGATTCTAGTTTTAATCGAATCTCGAATATTTTTAAAGATTCGCGGGAATTCGAATGTCCCATCTCTAAAAAAACCCCCATAATTGTTGCTTGATTTAAACGGGAAATTATTACTGGAAAATTGGCTCTTGAGCCATAAGTTGAGAAACATTTGCTTTTGATATTGCATACAAATCCGAGCTCTTAGTTAAAATAAGAAGTTTCAAGAAAAATAAGATATAGGTTTGAAGAGAGAGAGAGAGAGAGGGAGGGAAATTTGAGTGAATTTTATTATAATACTAGTGGGGTAACCCGTCATAAATGACGGGAGCAAAATTCACAGGCAATTGTGCGCATGCGCGACGTTTTTTCCTTTTTTTACTTCTTTCATTTCAATTTCAGTCACCCCCTCCCACTTTTCTCTCTCTCTCTCTCTCTCTCTCCCTTTCTACACTTTCCAACCTTTTCTCCTCACCCCTCCCACTTTTCTCTCTCTCCCTTTCTACACTTTCCAACCTTTTCTCCTCACCCCTCCCACTTTTCTCTCTCTCTCTCCCTTTCTACACTTTCCAACCTTTTCTCCTCACCCCTCCCACTTTTCTCTCTCTTTCCCTTTCTACACTTTCCAACCTTTTCTCCTCACCCCTCCCACTTTTCTCTCTCTCTCCCTTTCTACACTTTCCAACCTTTTCTCCTCACCCCTCCCACTTTTCTTTCTCTCTCTCCCTTTCTACACTTTCCAACCTTTTCTCCTCACCCCTCCCACTTTTCTCTCTCTCTCCCTTTCTACACTTTCCAACCTTTTCTCCTTACCCCTCCCACTTTTCTCTCTCTCTCTCTCCCTTTCTACACTTTCCAACCTTTTCTCCTCACCCCTCCCACTTTTCTCTCTCTCTCCCTTTCTACACTTTCCAACCTTTTCTCCTTACCCCTCCCACTTTTCTCTCTCTCTCTCCCTTTCTACACTTTCCAACCTTTTCTCCTCACCCCTCCCACTTTTCTCTCTCTCTCCCTTTCTACACTTTCCAACCTTTTCTCCTCACCCCTCCCACTTTTCTCTCTCTCTCCCTTTCTACACTTTCCAACCTTTTCTCCTCACCCCCTCTCACTTTTCTCTCTCTCTCTCTCTCCCCTTCTACACTTTCCAAAGGAAGAGTTCAACATATAGTTGACCTTGAGAAATTCAAATTTATATAAATTCCGACGTGCTTCAATGGTTTTGTACAGTTGTTACTCCACACACACACAGACAGACCTGGAATATTATATATATAATTTATTTGTTGTGTGTTTTTAGTTTTGTTTGACAGATGTTTGTGTCAAATGGAAGTGACTTCATCCATACAAACAACACACGAAAATACATTAAATGTTAATAACGTCACATTCGGACGAAATCGTTTAATCATTGAAAAAAAGGACGACGACGACCAATTTATAATTATTTCTATAATATTTTTGTGGTCCAATCTGAAATTAGTTTCAGTTGTCAAAAGGTTTTAAGACAAGTTTTTTTAAAAAAAAAAAAAACTTGAGAAAATATTTTGTTGTTTTGAAAATAAATATATTTTTGAGGATTACAGGAATTAAGAAGAAAAGTGGGTTGAAATGTTAAGATATATTGAGAGAGGTGTAGTACATTCTAATGTTTTTTTTTTGCTTTTTAAAAAATGTTGGAAGAAGAAGAAGAAGAAGAAAAGTTTGACACTGATCGAAGTTGACTTGAAATCTCCTGCTGCTTTATTGCATGTTGAGAAGAAGGACTCCATAGAAATAACATGAAAATCCACGTTCAATTCATTCTTGTTTATCCCGTGTGTGTGTTTTTTTTTGTAAGTAAAAAGAGGAGGAGGAGGAGGGTTCGGTGGTAGAGGATATGTATAGTGATAAGTTCATTACCTGTCCTTTAAATAGTTATATCGAAAAGACCTTTCAGGTATAAAAAGAAGAGATAAAAAGGTACTATGGTTCCATTATATATTCGAAGAGGATAAATTATTTAAAAAAAAAAAATTGAATAATTACTCTCTGGAAACAGCTCAAAAAAGGCACAGACTGTCAGTTAGAAATCGGTCAGAACTTCAGTTGGCTCCGCCCTTGTTATGACGACTGGCAACTTCTAATTGGTTTGTTGTGTGGTTCGACGTTGAAAAGGGCGGATAGCATGTGACGTCAGACTACACAACCAACCAATTAGAAGTTGCCGGTCGTCATAACAAGGGCGGAGCCAACTGAAGTTTTCACCTATTTCTAACTGCCTGTGTGGTACAGAGGCTATTTAGTCCAAAAGTAGCATGGAAATGCATTGTCAAAATAAGCTACTATCACAGTCAATTAGAAATCGGGACATGCAGAAGTTGGCTCCGCCCTTTTTATGACGACTGGCAACTTCTAATTGGTTTGTTGTGTGGTTCGACGTTGAAAAGGGCGGATAGCATGTGACGTCAGACTACATAACCAACCAATTAGAAGTTGCCGGTCGTCATAAAAAAGGCGGAGCCCACTTCTGTATGTCCCGATTTCTAATTGACTGTGCTTCTATCACATTCAATGCAAATATAATATTGAGTTGGATGGCAACTTGATTGTTCAGCCTTGTTCAGTAGCATCCCTATAAATTCCCTAAATCAAAACCTATTCCTCAGGCACAAAAACCTCCTCTGGAATTATAAATTCCATTTTGTCGATTCACTCTATAGGTACAAATGACCTTATGACTCTTGTTTTCTTAAGAGTGGTCACCCCTAGCTATGCATACAGCTTTGCACAGCATACTAGCAGTTGGCTTGGGACCAAATACACCCCCCTCCCCCCCCCCCACCACTAACATTTTTTTAAAGAATGTTGTGGTCGAGGTCTGCCCTAGGAACTGCTAACCATAGTAACATGTCCCACCCAAGTTCTCATATAGAGTTTTAGTCAAGCTTTCCATGTAGACGATTGACGTTAGGTTTTGAGTATGAAATATCCAAATATCCAAGATATTTCTAGCTTCATTTCCGCCTCCTGTTTTGTTTTTCTGGTTCTTTGTTTATGATGGGGCATCCGGGTGACTTTTTTCCAATCGGTGAAGTTCTACTAGAGATAGCCGTGTCAGATGGAAAAGTGCTTCAAATGGAGCTCTGCTTTAGAGCGCCATGGCTTCAACTTCTATCTGTATCCGGTATCCCCTATTTTTCTGGCGGTTAGAACGATTTTTTTTTAAAAACTAACGACTAAGTGATGGTCCCACCGTAGACTGTTACCTTCCTAAATTGGCAACTGCCGGAATTTCGTGTACTACAGATCTGTGGCGTCGTTTTCGAAACAACGCCTCTAGTGGGAATATGATAAATTAAATTTCGAGCATATGTCACATTTAGGACGAGTGCACTTTATTGGAGAAACCATTATGGAGAACATTGAGAGTTGTCAGTCCAGGAAGGTAAAAATAGTCTTGAGGATCCACCAGCAACGATCCTTGACGATTATCCTCATGTCTTAATTAAGCCTCGTTTTCACGGCGATAGTTCTTTCATGAGAGTAACTGTCATGAAAGTTTCGATAGTTCACTCTCACGATAGCCAGCTGTCTACATGTGTTGAAATAACGTGATAGTTGTCTGTCACATGACAGTGTATCATTGAGTCAACAACAGCGTTGCCTCTTTCTCTCTCCCTCCAGAAGCCAAATTTCCCTACAAAGTGGATATATGTCCCTACAAGCGGCGGTCACACAACAACTATTATACTATTGTTTGACAGTAATATCAACTATCTAATCAAATGAGATAAGTGTGATAGTCACTATCGCAACAGTGTGCGATAGTGACTATCACGAGGTCTTCACGATGATGATAGTTCTCGCGATAGTTGCTGCTCTCATGACAGCAACTATCGTGAACGAGAGAGGCTTTAGATAATCGAAGATAATGGAACCATAGTAATAGTGGTTCTTTTTATAAGTTCAATTTAAGACGTTATTTTTTTTGCGAGAGATTGAGAGAGAGAGAGATGGGCGGCGATAGAGGGATGGATGTGTTTACCTGTGTTGAAGTTGTGGTCATCAAAACTAACCAACTGTTTGACTCATAAACATGTGTAATATGAGACTTGACCAATGTGTCGACATTCTCTCTCTCTCTCTATCTATTTCTTTCTCTCTCTCTCTCTCTATATCTATCTATATCTATTTCTCTGTCTTTCTCTCTCTCTCTCTCTATCTATCTATTTCTTTCTCTGTCTTTCTCTCTCTCTCTCTCTCTCTATCTACATCTTTCTCTGTCTTTCTCTCTATCTATCTATTTCTTTCTCTGTCTCTCTCTCTCTCTCTCTCTCTCTATCTATCTATCTATTTCTTTCTCTGTCTTTCTCTCTATCTATCTATTTCTTTCTCTGTCTCTCTCTCTCTCTCTCTCTATCTATCTATCTATCTATTTCTTTCTCTGTCTTTCTCTCTCTCTATCTATCTATCTATTTCTTTCTCTGTCTCTCTCTCTCTCTTTCTATCTCTCTCTTGTTTTCTTGATCAGTTTTTCAACTTTTTTTTTAATAAAATGTTGTTGTTGCCTTTTTTTTCTCTCTTTCATTCTCTCTCTCTCTCATTCTCTCCATGGGACCCATCACTGAACATTTTAAGACATTTCTTTGGGGAGGGGGCCTTCATCTCCCCCTCTCTTTTCATCTTAAAAGACGTTTGTTACATATAAACATAACATCATTTAAGAAGAGAGGGGGGGGGGGGGGGATTATGGATGAGAGAAAATTTCGAGACTAGAAAAAAAAAAAAGTAAAATCTTACGTTGGTGGTGATTTACATTTTGTTATTTTTCAAAAAAAATTTCGTAACTGGTGTCAATTTTGTGTGTTGCCCAATTGCCCAAATAGGAGTTGTTATCATTTGTAACAAAGAACACCCTGTATATGTATAATAATATGACTAATAATACAAGTTTTATGTATAATTAGAGGTTCTTAACTAGTTTGACTGAAAGACATTTTGGTGTTTGTATTTTTAAGTTCATTGTAGGTCGACGTCGGTTTCAAAATAAACGGTTATATTTTAAGAAATTACATGAAATCATGTGTAAAAGAAGAAGAAGAAGAAGATAAGATTTAAATAATGAAGCATCCAGCTGATGATGATGCCGCTGTTGCTGTCAACCATTTCCGCTTTTATTTAAAACAGCCTGTTTTTGTTTAAAAAAAAATAATTCTAAGAGTAAATTTCCTGAAAAGAATTCATCAGAAGCAAACAATATATAGGGGGTTAGAGGCAGCACGACGCCAACAAGGAACCAACGTAATGGCCAACCGCCGTTTTGGTTATAAAGATGTTGGCCTAATAATCTGGCAAACATTGTGTTTGGCCGTTGGGCCCCACTTTATATGGCTGTACTCGATGGGCCAATGATAGCCTGTCATCAGTGATTGATAATATGATTTTGGGCCCAACATTAAGTGGGCCATATGTGTTTTTGCAACATTGGGCCAAAAGGTTGTTGATAACTTCCAACAAAAAATCGTACATTGGTCAAAAATAATTTTAGTTCCTTAATTGGCATATGGACCACTTTTTAGTTGTCAGTTACGGCTGCAAAAAAAGAAAGTAGTTGGCGTGTGTCGCTCGTGTGCAAAGGTCCGGCGTCTTTCCATAGGGTTACAATGTCAACTACAGCCTGCAACAAAATTTTGCCGTGGAATGGTTACCCGCCCCAAAAGTGGTCTACGTGTGAAAAGGCACTTAAATAGTCCTATTTCATTATCACTTCCTTCCTGATTCTTCAGGTATATTTGCGTCGCCATTAGATGAAACTTGTGACGTCAGAGTGATTGACAAGAAAATTAGGATTGTGTCATTTTTGTCTGATAAAAAAGGTTAATAACAAAATGAACGCAAGAACCCTTTGTGTTTAAATTGTTTTAAACATTTGTTATTTAACCTCTTTTTTATCAAGACAAAATAACACAATCCTAAATTTTTCGCTAACCCGTCTGACGTCACAAGCTTCATTTAAGGGTGACGCAAGTATATAGAATACAACATCAGGTAATATTCTCACCTTGGATACTAAAGCGATGATAGTTGTCACGATAGTTGCTGTCATGAGAGCAGCAACTATCGCGAGAACTCTCATCGTGAAAACCACATGATAGTCACTATCAGACTGTCGCGATAGTGACTATCACAACTATCTAGTTTGACTATAGATAGTTGATAGTCAACTTTCGCGATAGTAATAGTTGTTGTGTGACCCCCACTTGTAGGGAAATATCCACTTTGCAGGGGAAATTTGGCTTCTGGAGGGAGGGAGAGAGAGGCAACACTGTTGTTGACTCAATGATAATCTTGTGAAGTAGATGTCACACTGTCGTGTGACAGACAACTATCACGTTACTTCAAGTCGTGTAGACAGTTGCTATCGTGAGAGTAGCTGTCATGAAATTTGCGATAGCAACTGTCTACACGACTTGAAGTAACGTGATAGTTGTCTGTCACATGACAGTGTGACACGTCTATCGCAACTTTCGAGCAAAAGAGCAACAAACGAGGCTTTACTTAAAGATAATTGGAATTTATTTAAAATTGGTCATCTAATAATTGAGATTAAAGTTTCAATCTGTAAGAAGATTGAGTTTTATAATAAATCTGATCTTGAAATGAAAAGATGTGATTTTTGTATTGATTTCATACGCGATTTTTTTTGTTGCAAATTGCTCTCATTTTTTGCTTTTGGTTTCATTATTAAGTGGAAGGACTGTTTTATGTAGAGGGGGGGGGGGGGTCGCATATTTTTGCTTAGAAAATATAAGGGTGGGCCACACAGAGACGAAACGTGTGAATGAGTTGTGCTCTTGTAATTAACTGCTGGGTGATTTACGGCCCTCCCTCTTTTCATCCATTTTCTAAATAACCCCCTCCCTCCCCCCCCCCCCTTTAACCTCCTATACCTCATTATTGTATCATACTAAAAAAAAGAGAGAGAGAACGTGTTTTGTCCGCCCTCGCCCGTGGTCCAAAATTGGACTGAATGCCCCGGCCCCCCTCCCAACCCCCCCAACCTCCTCCCCTCAATCTCTTGTCTAAGTAATTAGACGATGAAATAAGATGGTGTTGAGCATAAGCAGCCCTATATAACAACAACAACAACAACAACAAGAAGAACATCGTAAGGGAGAAGAGAAGTGACCACTTGCTGTGAAAGATATGTGTTTTCTCTCTGTGCCTGTGTGTCCAAAGGCAAAAAAATAAAAAGTCGATTGACAACCATTGAACTCATGATCTTCCAACATATATAAAGAACAGAATTAGAAAAAAATGTGCTTAAAGACTGGAAAGAAAAACACATTTGAATTTGTTTTTGATGGGATTTTACTTTCTGCAATTTCAATTACATTCTTAAAAATATATTTTTATATTTCTTGTTCAAAACAACAAAATCAGGAATTTGTGTTTGAATAATGAGCTCTGTAAGATAAGATTAATGTATTTATTATTGCCTCCTTTTTTTTTTTGATAACAAAAAAAAAAGGGTTGAGAGAGCGTTCAGGTGTTATTGGAGGTGGTTGGTGTCCTGCTGAGTAAAATGCATGCAAAAAAAAATACAAGGAATTGGCGGTGTTGTTGCTGCTGCTGATGATGATGATGGAGATGGAGGTGGTGGTAGTGGCGGTGGCCCTCCAACTCTTTTATAATTTCGAGGATTTTCTTGTTCGTTAGTGATCCGGTTTCAGTTTATCAAGAACTTGTAAGCTTAAAGCTAGGTTTACACTGTAAGCAAATGCCTTGCACTTTCAGGTGTGTTTACAGATGTGTACACCTTTGATCTACGCCTTTGTGGACTTGCGGAACCATGGTGAACTTTTACTGGATATCGGTTAGGCCTTACAATGACAGAAGTTGATTAGACTCATCATATTGCACCTGATCATCACAGCGCAAAAAATTGAAAGTGTGTTAGAAACTAGAAGGGTAGCTTGAATCCTTTCATAGTATTTTTATATTTTAATATCTTGCATGGTAAATATTTTATACAAAATATGATTAGATTTTTAAAGTTGGGTCATTTTTTTTTAAAAATACCCTTAATTAATTGAACTGCCTGCCCTTCTAGATTTTAGAACACTTTCATTTTGCACCTGAAAGACAGAATAATGAAGAGGTTCGAAGGACAGGCAGTTCTGCGCAGCACTAATTTTTCGTTTACCCCGCCCTTTTATGAGCGTCATCAATTTTTTAACTGGTTAGTTATTTGTTCTGATGTCACATGTCCCGCCCTTTTCAATTTCTAATTGGTTGATATTTGGTTTGACGCTTATAAAAGGGCGGGACAAACGAAAAGTTAGTGCTTTTATAGAGATGCCTGTATTCGAAGGCGCGGCGCCATTTACACTTTAAAAACTATGTTAGACTTTTTTACTGTCGAAAAAGCGTCTACCGATCCCGGTCGGTTAGGACCCGGCAGAGTGGTGGGCAACCCCGGGCCCACTTTTGACCTACCGTGGACTCAACTGGGATGACCGCGGTCAAAAGTGACTATGGGAGCCATACGTTGAGAACGGTAAAAAGAGTTACGCCTCGGGGGAGTAAACCCCCGACAAAATTATGACTTAGTTGCATTTCGAATTTTTGATTATTCAATCTTAATTTCAGAAGATCAAAATTAAGAAAGAAAGAAAAAAACTTTGAAAGTGTTTTAGAAACTAGAAAGGTTGTTCAATCACTTAAAGGTGTTTGCAAAAATTTAAAAAAATGTCTGTTTAAAGTTGGTTCATTTTCAAACACTTTAAGATTTCTCTTAATTTTGCACCTGAAAGACAGAACAACCAAAAGTTTGAGCGGAATTTACTCTTTCTATTTATACAAAAAGGCAGCCATTTTGTTTGATTATTTTTCAAAATCAACTGAAATCTCACAGGTTTTTATAAGAAAATAAAATGTTAAATCTAATTTAGATCTATGTTTGAAAGAAGAAGAAGAAAAAAAAAATACGTTTTTTCAATTATTATTTAAAATGTGAGTTTATTTATATATTTTCTAGTTTGAAATGAAATAAGTCTTATTTTCTGGTTTGTATCCATAAATATAGTTTCATTTTTTTATGATATAAAGGAGGAGGAGGCTAGCTACTGTATAAACACCATATAAAAGAGAAATGTCTTTATGCCGACAACATTTGTGATTTCTATTTATGAAAATATGAGTCATAAATTTGGACATAAAAAACTAGAAGAAGCATTTTTTTCTTCTTGTTCTTCTGCATAGGAATCACATTTAAATCATTTTGTGATTTTCAACCAAATAAAATATCTTTTATTTATTATATAATATATATATAGAGACATTCAAAGTAAAATATTAAGTCATTTTTTTTTTTGTAACTAGAAGAAAACATTTATTTTTCTTTTTTTTTTTTTTACGGTTCACCTCCTTCTTCTTCTCCTCCATTTTTATTTTCATCTTATTACTGAAATATAAATAATTTAAAATAATAACAAGGTTTGTTGCTTTTTTTTTGTTCTCAATCATGAAAAAATTTTAATTGTCTTCTTTCTTGTTTATTGTTTATTTTTCTTTTTGGGAGGAGGAGGGGGGTGGGGGCTGTTTCGCCATACAAAACATAACAATCATCATTATAAAATTGTAAATTGTTGATGATCGGCGATTGCTGGTTGCTTCTGTGTTGTGTGTTTGCTTGACCAGTGACCATGACCTCCTCTTCACTCTTGTCTTACATAAACATTTGAACTTTTATGTCTACTTGTTTCCTTTTTTAAAAAAAAAATAGCTAAAAATCGGGTATAAAATCTGCTAAAACTTATCATGCAAGTTGCATAGTAAATATAGCAAATCGGCATCATTCAAAGAGAGTTCTAGACAATGTGTGGAATGCCTAAAACAATAAACTCAATCTGTAAATAATGCCATTTGAGATGGTGGCGCTACATCAGCGCCAATTGTGAATAAGTTCTTCATTGCAACAAAATGCCAAATTTCTGGCATTTGCTCAACGAAGCGACACAGGCAATTAAAAATCGGGACGAACACAAGTTGGCTCCACCCTTTTTATGACGATTGGCAACTTCTAATTGGCTGGTTATGTAGTCTAACGTTGAAAAGGGCGGAGAATGTGACGTCAGACTACATAACCAGCCAATTAGAAGTTGCCAGTCGTCATAAAAAGGGCGGAGCCAACTTGTGTTCGTCACGATTTCTAAATGCCTGTCAAAGCGACTGAACGCCAAATTGAATAAGCAACTTATTCGATTTAGCGTTCAGTCGCTTCGTTGAAGAGACTTTTCGTTGATTTTTTTAAAGCCTTTTCACACGAACTACTTTCAAGTATAGCTGAGTTCGACCTAAAAATGCAGTCGGCTTGTTATCAAAACCGACCACTCGAGTCGACATTTTTCGCAGTTCACTATAGATCGACTTTAAAACCACTGTGGTCGGTGGGTTTTGCGAGAACAAATGGACCACCAAAAGTGGTTCTTATATAAAGGATCCATACTTTTGTTGTTTTAGGCACTCCGCACACATTGCCTAAAACGTTTTAAAACTGTGTAGAACTGTGGTAGTTTTGCAGATTAGCTAGTAAATGTACAAAATGACTAATGTTCCACTTCAATGATAACAACATGTTTTTTCTACCATGATATATATTTATAAAAGTTTCAAATATTTCTTCACAATGATAAAAACAAATGATAAAGACAATGGAACCTCCTAGGAAAATTGGTTAACTTTTAACTTGAATGAGATTAAAGTTAAACGAAGAGAAAGAGGGGGGGGGAGGAGTGGTATAGGGGGTAGAAATAAACTCCCACAATTCCCTCTTGTGTCTTTATAATAATTATAATAAGAAAATCTTTTTTTAAGTTTTGAGTTGTGAGTAAACTCCAATGATAGATATGTTGTCTAACACGATTATCTGTGTCCCTGTTTTTTTAATGGCTTATTATTTAGTCAGTCACGTCTTTCTCTCCCTTTTCACTCGTTGCGGCTACTTTTTTTTTCTCTCTTTCTATCTCTCTAAATAACTGACCCATCGATATATATATATACATATATGCAGGTGTGAGCTTAGTTAGTTAGGGAGGGAGAGAGAGAGAGAGTTGTGATAGGTTTTGCGCTCGAGGCGACATCTGGATTGGCGCTTTAGTTAAAAGTTATTATATTTCATGAGGATTTTTTTTTTCTTTACTTGTCTTCCTTTAAAATGCTATTTAGACAGCGATGAAGTGATAATGAAAGCTTAGATTTTTATATACCAGTAAGGGGGGGGGGAGGAGGAAGGAGAGGGTGGACGTTGTCCAGTTTGTACAAATGGCGGCCTCAGATATTCAAAGAAAAGTTAGGAAGGAGGAGGAGGGTGGTGGACAAATGGAATGTTTGGAAGGTTTTTTCTTCTTTTTTTCTGGTATCATCTTGGTCAGTAGCAAAAAGTGGTACCAATTATTGTCTTATTAATAAGGCACACGAACGACTTTTTGTGTCGTGAGATAGTTTTGTTGCAAGATGCAAGCTACTCGCAATTGTCGCTCATGCGTGTACTAGCGACATTTTTTGTGCGACAGTATGCGTCATAAAAAACTAAATATACTATAGAGCCCTTTGCGACAATTTGCAGTCCGTCTGCGTGGTTTCATTGAAATATATACGTTTTGTAGGTAACGACTGTCGCTCTGCAACTGAAAATAAGTTGCATCCCACAAAACTGTCTGCACGATTGTCTTGTGTCATTTGAAACAACGCGTTTGCGTCTTTTTCTTGTTGTGAGAGTGCGACACAAGTTTGCTCGTGCCTACTAGCACGACTGGTTTGATGCGATTGGTCGCCTGCGATTGTTTCATGGAATTCGAGCCATTCTTTGTAATTACATTTCGTATTTTTTTAAAATACGAAATATAGCGTGCACAGAGAACTTCCACTAAGTACGGGAGATCGTATGCAACTGACCATGAGGCACCTGCGTGTTCAGTCGTATGCAACCACTTTCATGTGAATTCGGTCGCAATAACCGCCAAATTTTTGGCTTTTATTCAGTTTAGAGTTTCTTCCATTTGGCGCTTATTCAGTTTGGCGTTTGTTCCATTTGGCGCTTATTCAGTTTGGCGTTTGTTCCATTTGGCGCTTATTCAGTTTGGCATTAGTTCAGTTTGGTGTTTGTTCAATTTGGCGCTTGATCAGCGCCACCAACAAGAAGTTCATAAACCCGGAAGCCATGAAATCGGGAATTCGTTCAATGTTACATATGTCATTTTCGACAAACGGCCTGATTGGTTGTTTGTCAGAAAGTTTACTTTGAAAAGTCGCTCAGAAGTTGAACAATGTGCAACTCGGTGAGACTTGAGTCTCTCACACTGAAGTTAAAAGGAAAGTTTTATCCAGTTGCATGTTGCATATCACAGTATAAACATTGAAGTTGCAATGTCACATTGCACGTTTTATTGCATTAAAAGTTGCTAGTCTGATAGGGGGGGGGGGGGGGGCTTAAGGAGCTCTAAAGTTTGTTGGTTGTTTTTAAAAAAACAAAGACCCGGCGGGACAATGAAATTCGAGTTTTGTTTTAATACTCTCGTTTGCTACTGTATTTTTGTTATGTGTTGATGGGACGTCCAGATTAAGGACATTTTATGAGATCATTTCTTTTTACCAAGTGTCCCTCTATTATTATTATTGATAATATCATTGCTATATATATATAATATATTTAATAGAGAGAGAGAGAGAGAGAGAGAGAGAGAGAGAGAGAGAGAGAGAGAGAGAGAGAGAGAGAGAGAGAGAGAGAGAGAGAGAAATTGTTATCATGGCGATTAACGCCGTTGATTGTCTCTTTTTAAACTCCTTTAATGAGATCATAAAATGTGGGCCATTCATTTTTATACTTTTCTACTGAAGAGAGAGAGAGAAAGCCGACCTCTCTCTCTTTCCCTATCTGTCTATCTTTATATTATATTTATAAATGGCGATCCGTCAGTCAATCCATCCAACCTTTTATAATAACGATGTGCAACTAACTAACTGTTTTGTCTGTTTACTCTTTTTGTGAAATAGGGGGGGGGGGGGGGGGGTGAGGGGTGACATTTCAGCACTCCCACCCCCTATTTTTTTTGCCTAAATATTTAATACCATCACATTACGTCAAAGTGGTATATTAGGCACTCTGCAAATACGCGAGTCAAACTGCAAAACATTAAATTTTGGTTGTAAATTAACATATTGACTATAGTGTTTCAGACATTGTACCAAATACCTATGTTTAAAAAGTCAATTTTTAATTATGTTGCATTTTCTAGTTTGGTTTGATTGATGGGGGGGGGGGGTTCAGTATTAAGCAATTTACAGCATGTTTTTTTAATTAAATTTAAATCTGTTATGTTCAGATTATAAGGTGGTTTTTAAAGTGTAAAAGGCGCCTCTCGAACTCTTGATTAATTCTGTCTTTTCAAGATGGAAAATTGAAGTGAAACTTGAAAGTGTTTTAAAAACTAGAAGGATAGCCTCCATCACTAATGTTGATATATTTCAAAATAAACGTTTTATGTGAGTTTGGAAAATATTAACATAAAAATAACTTTTAAGTGATGAAGTGTCTACCCTTCTAGTTTCTAAAACACTTTCTAGGTTTTTTTTTAATTTTGCTCATCTGAAAGACAAGAATAATCAAAGAGTTCGAAAATAATTCAGATCATAATTCAGATCAGTCGCCAAATTCACTTAATTCACAAATAAATCATAGATCTATCTGATAGTCTGACAGCAACACAATAAAGCGAATGCGCATGCTCCGATTATATATCATCCGATAAATGTATATATGATCTGGTTTTTTTGCCCATTTACGAGCTGATCTTTGGGTGGCGCTGATCAAGCGCCAAATTGAACAAACGCCAATCTGAACTAACGCCAAACTGAATAAGCGCCAAATGGAAAAAACGCCAAACTGAATAAGCGCCAAATGGAACAAACGCCAAACTGAACAAGCGCCAAACTGAATAACCGCCAAAATGTGATAAACACGTTAGGTTAGGTTAGGTTAGGATTGGTTAGGTTAGGTTAGCATGTTCTGTTTGTAAATCTGCACAGTCTGACGTCTATAAAAGCTCACAATATTTGGACCATCAGAATTTACAAAAAACCTGAATAACTGCCAAACTGAATAAACGCCAAACTGAATAAACGCCAAATGGAACAAACGCCAAACTGAACAAGCGCCAAACTGAATAACCGCCAAAATGTGATAAACACGTTAATTTAGGTTAGGTTAGGTTAGGATTGGTTAGGTTAGGTTAGCATGTTCTGTTTGTAAATCTGCACAGCCTGACGTCTATAAAAGCTCACAATATTTGGACCATCAGAATTTACAAAAAACCTGAATAACCGCCAAACTGAATAAACGCCAAATGCAACAAACGCCAAACTGAATAAGCGCCAAATGGAACAAACGCCAAACTGAATAAAAGCCAAAAATTTTGCGGTTATTCAGTTTGGCGTTTGTTCCATTTGGCGCTTATTCAGTCGCCCCGATCTTTGAAGTGTTGTCAGTTCTTATAGCGGATCGGCTTATTAGGACGGACGGATCTGATCTCTGGATCCTGATTATAAACGGATTGAGAATAAATGAAGGGATTTGTCAAGATCCCATTTTGAATTGGGGTTATTATTACCCCAATATATACCGATTTTTCTCACAAGATTGGTGGTTTTTTTTAGCAAATTGACTAGTGAATTTGCAGAATGTTTGATTTTTCACTTTTTAATTGTATGAAGAGGTAACAAAGGGCCTCCAAATCAATGTAGGAGGAGGAGGAGGAGGAGGTAAAAATTATCAAAAGCGGAAAATTAAAAAGTGGATGATTTTTTTTAATTATAATTTTTTTTTAACGAAAAATGTGTTTTTGTTACTTTTGTTTGTTAATTTTGTATTCTAAATTCGGTTGTGCATCTGGGCAGGTGATTTCTCTTAACGGCGTTTGTTAATTGTTAAACTGTATAATTAAAACAGACTTGAATATAATGAATATATTAAACTGTATGGGACACACGGGGGGAAAATGGAGGAGACGACATTTTTAAACGCATTATCCGCTTTTTTGGGGGAATTATTATTTATTATCTTGGATCAATTGTTGAGTTTTTTCGTCTTTTTTGCTTGTTGTGTGTTTTTGAATAAAAAGGGGAATTGATTATTATTAATTAAGAGAAAGAAACGGGGGGGGGGGGGATTTCTCCTCCTCCAATATATAACAGGATGATGGATCTTTTAAAATGTAAGATTTTTCTGAGGTTTTAATAAAAGAACCGTTCTGATCATAATTTATCATCACTTTTTTTGTCTATTCTACTCCATAAAGCATCATCCTACTTTTGATAAAAAAACCTATTTATTAATCAATATTTCATATTCATTTTTAAATAAAGAAAAAGGTGAGATTTTTTTTTTTGGATCCTAAATGTGTCACAGTATAGTCAGTTTATAAATTGATTGTTGGGGTTACAACTTAATTTCCTATGACACAATTGAGACCACAAAATTTACAAAAATTGAACGTAAAGTTAGATTTTTTTATACTAAATTTTCTTAGAAACTAGAATAGTATAGATTCAGTGTTTCTCCAATTTGATTCGTCTAGGAACCCTTTTTATAATCTTTAAAATATTACGGAAACAATGTCAGAAAAAGTAGAAATGGATAAAAAATAATAATAGGCAAGTATATATCCCCCACTAGTATTAATTAAAAGTGAATCTGATATCCTAAATATTCTAATATATATCCTATATATATATATATATATATATATATATATATATATATATATATATATATATATATATATATATATATATATATATATATATATATCCTAATATATCCTATATATCCAATTTAGGATATCAGATTCACTTTTAATTAATACTAGTGGGGAAAACCCGTCATAAATGACGGGAGCAAAATTCACAGGCAATTGTGCCCAGCATTAGAATTTCTTTTCCTCTGCCCTTTTATGACGTCACACCAAGTAACAAACCAATTAGAAATTGATGACGTTCATAAAAGGGCTGAGCAAAAGAAATCCTAATGCTGGGCACAATTGCCTGTGATAAACTGTAGTTTAATTTTGCTACTATTATCCCCGCCCCTTTTTATATTTGAAAGAGAAAATGGAGTTTTTCATTTTCTCTGGTGTGCGCATGCGCGTCGTTTGTTCCTTTTTTACTTCTTTCATTTCAATTTCAGTCACCCCCTGCCACTTTTTCCTCCCTCCACGTTTCTCTCTCCCCCTCTACACTTTCCAACCTTTTCCCCCTCTTCAATTTAATATCATGGGGGTTCTCAGATGGGAAGGGTGCAACATATTGTTGACCTTGAGAAAAAAAAGCGGTTCATTTATTCAAATTTATATAAATTCCGACGTTACACACACAGACCTGGCTTAATATATATATATAATAATTAATTATTAAAAAAAATCGCATAAAAATTACAACACATTTCAGGTCTTATTTAATTTTTGAGTTGTTGTTGTTGAAATGTCTGAAGATAGGCATTGCTTTAACTACTTAATTACATTAAAATTTCAATTATTTTAAGAAACTATTAGAATTCTACATTTTTTTTACAGTATGAAATTTAATAATTTGTTAATTTTCTGGCAGGGGGGGGGGGCTTACTTTCCTTTCACGGAACCCCAGGGTTCTGCAGAAAAGCCCCATTTGGATAACTCTCTCGAGATGATGAATGTGATAAGGCGACCAGTAAAACGCGTTTTAACAGTAAAAAGAAAACCTGGTTAGAGGCTAGAGTTCTAGTCTGTGCAAGAATTAGTTTAGATACTAGTTTGACATTTAGCCTCGGAGTTTTAGCCTCTGTGTAGGTTCTGTGACTGCAGAATGGAAGATAACCTTTTAAATTAAACTATTTATTTTTGTAACAACATTGAAAATATTTTTATAACACGAATTGCGAGAGACTGAAATTTTTATTTTTCTTGTTAAAAGAATTTTTTATGCTATTCTAAAGGACCAAACCGAAAATATATTTCTTGTTATTCTGTATATATGCGATTTTTCGTGTTAAACGGTTTTCACTGTATATTTACCATACAAATAACAACTATACTATATATAAAAGTTTACTTTATGACGCATTTATAGTTTGTCATTTCGCGATTGCATTCGTTTTCTGATTTGTAGGGCTCGGATTTTTATGCAATATCAAGCCAATGTTTCTCAATCTGTGGCCCAATTGTGAACTCATCATCATCATCATCATCATTATTAGAGCAACCAACAATTGTTTTTTTTTCTAATCAAAAACACTAGTTTGAGGCTAGAATTCTAATTGACAACTGACTGTAATCAGATATCTAGCCTCTAAACCAGCCTTTTTGATTAGAAAAAAAGCATTATTGCCGTTGCCTCAAGACTATACTGATGATGATGAGTTACGTCACAGTTGGCACTTGGGCCACAGATTGAGAAACATTGGCTTGATAGTGCATAAAAATCCGAGGCCTACTCAGTGATTTGTATATCTACAATTGGATTATATATATATTCGGGGCGACTGAATAAGCGCCAAACTGAATAAGCGCCAAATTTTTGGCTTTTATTCAGTTTGGCGTTTGTTCCATTTGGCGTTTATTCAGTTTGGCGTTTGTTCAATTTGGCGCTTGTTCAATTTGGCGCTTGATCAGCGCCACCATATATTCAGACCCTGACTATAAACACAGCATTAGATGGTTAATAAAATCGCCTATACTCAACGAACCCTTTATTATTATAATTATTATTATTCTAAAATATTACTACACTTGAAAATCTGAAACTGCCGAATTATCTTCAAAGAAAAGACCATTGACCACATAAATACATTTTTGGTCGTCTACTTTTTTGGATTAAAGTGTTCATATTATTATTATTATTAATTAATTCTTTTATATCTGCATACAATTAAAAAGGAGCAATTCGTATTTAAATGAGTTTCAATTGCATTATTTCTGTACTTGAATCTTATTGGTAGCGCTATAAGTCACACAATTATAATTAATATATACATTAAATATAAATGTGATAATTGAGGATGTCTTGACCAATTATTATATATTATATTCCGTGAGATATTTTCGGTCATACTTAATAAAAATTAATGAAAGACCCAATCGAATTCAAAGGACCCTTTTGGTGTAATTATTAATTACACTTAATTGCGCTTTATATTCAGGTATAATATGTTCATTTCCGGTGCCCTTTTATTTTGTCCTGTTATAAGGATATTTAAAGTTAAGAAGAAGGGGAGTTCAAAGGGGAGGAGGAGGAGGGCTTAAGGGGGAATTGAAAGAGGAGGTCAATCCGCCCAAAAATGACTCCAACTGTGTTACCTTTGATAATAAAAAAAAAACCCTTAAATATGAGCCCGTCAATCAAACAAGATAAAAAAGAAAGGTACAAACGGTGAATATAAAGGTGAAACAAAAAATTTACATATAAATGGAACCGTAATGAAGTCAGAATGATGATGATGATATTATGAAATTTATAGCCGATAATAAGATATATATTTATTTGTTGGTGTCGATTTCCTAAACTTATAATCCTTTGATCACGAATTATTATTTATTATATATTATTATTATTATTATCATATATATATATATATATATATATATATATATATATATATATATATATATATATATATATATATATTTAAAATGGTCAATTCCTCCTCTTGTTTACAGCACTCTTGTCTATTCTAGAGACTAGAATAGACAAGAGTGCTGTAAACAAGAGGAGGAGTTGACCATTTTAAATGTTAACAATGATTGGATTTTTAGCTTATTATTATTATAATAATAATCATTTATGAATGCGCCAAAAAAAAATATAAAAATGCAAAATTAATAGACCGAATGTTATAGGTAGTTAGGAGGGGAGGAGGAGGGGGGGGGGGGTACATTTTTTTATCATTTACGTGTAATGCAAATTGGTACAAATAGCAAAATTGCAATTTGGTATATAGTGTGTGTGTGTGTACGTAATTACGAGGGGTGGTGTTGGGTGCTGTAGTGAATAAGGGGGGGGATGCTGGAGTTAGATAGAAATGGAGGGTGTGATGTTTATCTTTGCCCATATAATTCAATTAACCTGTCATGCAGAAAGTAACATCATCATGCATCAAGACTCTCCTTTTGGGCGATGTGAAATCATAATAATAATAATAATAACACCCCTTTAGCCTCCTCCTCCTCCTCTTACAACCCCCTTACCACCACCACCACCACACCATCACCTAATCTCTTATTAACTAACATCAGACAAATTCTTAATGTATTCTAGATAGAGGTGCATCATGATGATGATGGGTGCAATGCGCGCACCTGCGTTTCTTTACCTTTTTTCATGTATGTTCCATGCATATATACATTGGAAGGGAATGTTTTTTAATATTTAAGCAACACGACGGCCTTCTTTTAACATACAACCCCCCCCTATCTTATATATGAGGTATCCTTGCATACAATCTCCTCCATGTCCCTCGAGAAATAACATATAAGGATGATGGACACTTTAAGGTTGTGCCTAATCCTTGCCGAAAATGAATCGCATCTAACGATGACCTTTGACACTCTGATAAGCGATCGTGATCCTCATCATCTTCATTTGAAGGAGAAAGATAGATAGACTGAAAGCTCAGGTGGAGAGAGAGAGAGAGAACTGTGTCCAGGGTGGAGGGTTCAATGTGGGCCCTCCTTCATCCCTTTTTCCCCTTCAGATGACATTTCTCTCTCTAAATCTCTTAAACAAACATTTATAGAAATGGATTGATGTGATTGTAGTTTTTTTGATGTAATTTTCTTTTTAAAAATTAATAAAAGCTAATGTTTAGATGTTAAGAAGCTGAAAATCGAAAATGGATGGTGGGTAGGTCCACCCCTTTTAGCCTTTTTTAGGCAATTGTTTTGATATGCCTAAATAAATACGCCCTTTTTATACATGAAATGTAATCGATTGTCACTAGAGGACACCTCGAACCTTTTGTATTTTTTTTAATGCTGGTTACTATATTGCCCCATGACGTCATCTCAAATCATAAGGACAACAACAATAATAATTTTAACATTTAAATACAGTAGATTCTTAATTATCCGGATGTCGGTAATCCGGACTGGAATATATCATAATCAGGGCAAGGAAGTTCATGCACTTAAAAGCAATAAAATATGCATGTAATTCATGGAACAAAAAACAACTAAATATGCAATTATAAACAAATCTTATTCAAAATTTCACCCATGAAAATTGAAGAAAAATGTTTTATTAGAAGTTACAAATTGCAATTGCAAACAAGAAACATTTTTAAATTTTCAGATTCAAAGCTTCATCATTTTTTTGTGAAAAAATTTTAATATTTAGAAAAATTTCTCTCAACATCAAGAGATGTACGAGGAGGAGCGTAAGTGGTTCAGAGTATCATTTGTATCAAGTTCATCGTTAATTTCATTTATAAGATGAACCTAATTCTATGTTCCCCCCTTATAAACAGTATATTTCCACAATTTTCAGGAAGTCAGAAAAGTTCGGAGGCCTATTTTTTTTAAAAAAATTGCAAAAATTACAGTTTATGCACTTTTTTTGCCATTTTTTTTGCAAAATATGCATGTTTTGAAAAAAAAAATGACAAAATATGCAAAAACAACATGCATTATAAAATTCATATATTTAGCTTTAGCTTGATTTGAATCATGTTCCTATCTCATTTAGCATGAATTCTGAGCCAGAATACTAAACATTCATTTGCATGAACCTCCTTGCCCTGATCATTATATTTTTTTTAGTCTTATCTGTGTGTTTTTGTCTAATTTCCTTTTAGTTACGGAGAGAATTCAAGTTATAAAAAAAACAGTAATTTTCTGGATTATCCGGACTTTCGATAATTCGGACCAGGTCTGGTTTAATTTAGTTCTGATAAATCGAAATTCTACTGTAGATGGTTTATTAAAATACAGCTGATTTTTGAACTCAATTATTCTGCATTTCAAAAAGAGAAACGACAATAACACTATAAAGTAGAAATTGAGAATGCGTTAGAAACTAGAACGGGTTAGCTGAATCATTTAATTAAATAAGTCAGTTCATGTTGACGATATCTTTCATCAAAATGAAAATCATCTTAAGTTATTAGTACTTAATTACGGGCTACCCTTCTAGTTTTTAAAAACATTTTCAAGATTCTTTTTCTCATTTGCTCCTAAAAAATAATAAAGTCAGAATTCGATTTGAATTTAATTCTACTTTCGAAAACATCTTAAAAAATATAAGAAAAACAACATTCAGATTGAAAAAAATATTTTCTTATTTCGTGTAATATATTCTATTTTTACGTCTTTATGTTGCCATGGTAACAGAGGAGACGTGTTTTTGTGGCTTGTAAACTTCATATATAAAAATACGTTTTTCTTAGGGGCTTTTAATACATATATATATAGAAACATAATACACATAATAGAACAAGTGGGGGTTTATTTTATATTTTGAAAAATATCTCATATTATATTATTAATAAATAAAAAGAGAGAGTAGGCCTATATATATTTGGGGCGACTGAATAAGCGCCAAATTGAACAAACGCCAAACTGAATAAGCGCCAAATTTTTGGCTTTTATTCAGTTTGGCGTTTCTTCCATTTGGCGCTTATTCAGTTTGGCGCTTATTCAGTTTGGCGTTTATTCAGTTTGGCATTTATTCAGTTTGGCGTTTATTCAGTTTGGCGTTTATTCAGTTTGGCGTTTATTCAGTTTGGCAGTTATTCAGGTTTCTTGTAAATTCTGATGGTCCAAATATTGTGAGCTTTTATAGACGTCAGACTGTGCAGATTTACAAACAGAACATGCTAACCTAACCAATCCTAACCTAACCAATCCTAACCTAACCTAACAATGTGTTTATCACATTTTGGCGGTTATTCAGTTTGGCGCTTGTTCAGTTTGGCGCTTGATCAGCGCCACCATATATTTAAGTTAGTTTGTATTGTTGTTTAAGGGGGGCTACCGTTTACATGAAAAAAAGGACATCATTGTTTTTATGGGGAAAAATAGAAAGGGAAGGAAGGAAGGTTGAAATTTATCGCTTACATAAAAATGTACAAATAATTGACGAAATGCTGCATCGGTTCAACTTTTTTTTCTACTGAAAATGTCTTAGTATTTTTATTTGGACATGATGGCTATTTATTTGCTGAATTCAAAATATCAAACAGAAAGAAGAAAACAACGAAAAAAAAAGTGGTCAAACTCGAATTGGTAATAAGAGAGAAAAAAAAAAGTCATGCATCATTTTGACTTCAAATAATTTCCGATTAAATAAAAGTTTTTTAAAAAAAAAATGTTTGCAGCTGTGGAGGAAAAAAAAAACGTATTAACAAACATCAAATGGTATAAAATACATTCCGGGTTTTTCTGTTTTAATCTCTTGTCAAACATATTACTTGTTTATATACTAGAATAATAGATTGGGAATTGTATACTTGAATCTGTAGACAGTTTATTATAAGGTGGGCTCGTATTATGGCCCAAATAGGTAAATACAGTATGTCCCAGCATATAACAAAGGTGTTATATCTTTGTAATTTGTGCAAATCTTCTTGGAAATCTTCTAAAAGTAGAAAAGTAACTAGGGTAGGTTTATACTCCCTTGCTAAGCGGCAAAGCAGCCTGCGTAGCTTCTAAAATGACGTCAGAGCTTCCGATTTTTGTCTTCACCAGAGGCATGACGCTAGCTTTGAAATTATTTAACTTTTCAAAGCTTAGCAACTCGAAGCACCAATCAGGAAACGAATACACACTGTTTTATACAGAACTTCAAAGCTTGCAAATCTTAGCAACGTTTGGAGTATAAACCTACCCTAAAGAGTAGGTTTGTACTCCAAACTTTGCTAAGATTCGAAAGCTTTGAAAAGCTCATAAAAATTAGCTCCCCAAAGCTTAGCTTGTTCATAGAAACATGTGGTCTTGCAAGGTTTACGATATTTTCTAACCTTTATACCCTATAAAACAGATACATAAAACAATAGAACCCTTCCCCTTCTGGAAGTAAAAGGTGTGACTTTTTCACCTCATTTGCGTATCCATTTTTCTGATTAGTGCTTTGAATTGCTAAGCTTTAAAAAGTTGAACAATTTCAAAGCTAGCTTCATGCTCTAGCGAAGGCAAAAACCTCGAGCTCTTACGTCATTTTTGAAGCTTCGCAGGCTATTTTGCTGCTTAGCAAGGGAGTATAAACCAACCCAAAGGCAGAGATTTCCAAATAGCGTTCTGCGAGTGCCGTGTCTGTCCGGGGTTTTGCGAGAATTTACAAAATCTTGAAAAAAAAAATAGTAAATAAAACTAGGCAATAGAAATTCTTGTGATATTTTATTCAAAAATATGAGTTAATTATTATTTATTAACCTCAATTGCTCTACAAATGTTTATTTTGTAATTTACCCCTGTCGAACCTAATGTGTGTCAGCCATGTAGGAGAGGGGGGAGGGGGGGTACTCTGAGATTTTCCGAAATATTTCAAGGGTTCCTCCAAATAAAAAAAAATGGTTGTGAATCACTGGCATTAAGGAAACAACATTCGGGTAAGGCGTCAGTAACGAAAAACTGTCCGGGAACTATTATACTACACAGGCAGTTAGAAATCGGTCAGAACTTCGTTGGATCCGCCCTTGTTATGACGACTGGCAACTTCTAATTGGCTGGTTATGTAGTCTGACGTTGAAAAAGGCGGAGCATTTGACGTCAGACTACATAACCAGCCAATTAGAAGTTGCTGATCGTCATAACAAGGGCGGAGCCAACTGAAGTTCTGACCGATTTCTAACTGCCTGTCTTTTATACTAGCTGCACATTCTTAAGGCTGTATTCAGAAACCAAAGAAAAAGTTATTATCTTTATAGACAACAGAAAATTAGCTGTCCGGAAAACAACATGTGGCAATGCTAGCTCCACCTATTTTTCTCAAGAAAGAAAGTAGATCTATTCTCATATTATTCTTGCTTTCTGGAGAAGATTAAAATGAATATGGCGACCTTTAGTGTGAAGAATTACAATTATGAAGGATATTATAGTTGTAAGATGGGAGGGCCGCATTGAGATATTTAATTTTAAACGATTGGTGGTTGTCCTATTCTTTTTTATATTTTTGGTAATATAGATTGGTGGGCGTTTCGTTCTGGAGAAAGAGACATACTTGTATGTGTACTACCTACCCTGTATTTCTAATACCGTTTGTTGTTTACATGTTGGAATGTGGAGAATTTTCTTTTTACTTTTGTGAAAGATTAAAGAAGTTGTCAAGAAAAAGAGAAGAGATTGAAGTTGCACATTATTACGTATTCATTTGTGATGTCGGGGTGGTTTAGAGGGTTTTTAGTTATTTTTTGCTCCAACATTCCCCCCCCCCCCCTTCTCATTCGAAGAAGAAAAAGAAAAGTCTTTTTTACTCTTTTAAGTTAGGTAATAAATTTCAGGTGTGCACAGTGCCTACAACATATATTATAATATATACAAACACACACACAAACTAAAAACATGGGAGACGTTTGTTCCAGTTAAATGGTCGCCAAAAAGGTTTTCGGAAAGAAGAAAAAAAGGGGTGGGTGTAAATCAAGAGAGAGAGAGAAGAATATACCTTCAAAGGAGGAGGGTAAAATAAAACGTCCCTTAGGGGTCAAGCGGTGTTTATGTGTGGACTTATTATATTAGATATAGAGGATAGACACAGTCACATAAAAATAAAGGTAAATTTTCGTCCTGTGTGTGTGGACAGGAGGGGGAGGGGAGGGTTCGTTAAAAATCCTCTTGTTTTTGTCCCTGGAAGGCCTTTTTTCTCTCTCTCTCAACAAACAACTATAAAAACAGTAGCCAGCCATTCTCGGACATCATCATCAAAATACACAGAAACAAGCAGCTACTACTGACAATGTTTATGAAGCAATCGTTGTTTTATTAGTTGGAGACCTGTCAAAAGTGACCGCACACTATATATATATATATATATATATATATATATATATATATATATATACATTATATAGTAGTGGACACAGGAGCGTTTCTTTTTGTCTTTTCTTCTTGTGGAGGTTTTCTCTCTCTCTCTCTCTCTCTCTCTCTCTCTCTCTCCAATCAAGATTCTTAACTTATTTTGGTTGTTGTTGTTGTTTGTTGTTGTTGTGTTCAATTTTCTATCTGTGAGGTTTTTTTTTGGTTGAGTGGGTGGTAATGGTACTGTATAAATGGCAATAACTAATAAGACTTTGGTGTGTTACTGCGTAACATTAGTGGTCATTATTAATGGTGTAAATTGTAAAATAAGACTTTGAGTGGTGAGTTGGTAATGGTATAAATTGTAATAAAATTTGCTGGTTAGAATTTATGGTATAAATAGTAATAAAACTGATTGGTAGCTGGTAAAGGTGCAGAGATGGTAAGAAAACAGTGGTATAAATTGTAAGAAAAATTTGGTTGGTGATTGGTAAAGGTGTAAATGGTAAGAAGAATTTGGTTGGTGATTGGTAAAGGTGTAAATGGTAAGAAGAATTTGGTTGGTGATTGGTAAAGGTGTAAATGGTAAGAAGATTTTGGTTGGTGATTGGTAAAGGTGTAAATGGTAAGAAGAATTTGTTAGGTAGACATTAATGGTGTAAATTGAAATAAGACTAAAAATAAGTGGTCGTTATTAATGGGTACAAATGGTAATTACTAATCAGACTTTGGTTATAGTGGGTGGGAATGGTATAATTTTAGTTGTGGAGACGGTGTAGTACTGTCATCTTTTATTTGTGTAAATCTACTTGTTATTTCAAAAGAAACACAAAAAAATAAGGATGTTTCTTTTATATTCACATATTTTTTTTTCTGTGCATATTTTGTATATTTTCAACAATGGGCAATTGTGTCTTTTTTTCTATTAAAAAAAGATCATTGTTATAATATTTAAAATGTTTGAATACATGTCCTGCTTCTATATATCAGTATATATGTAGGTCTTGTTTGTAGAGACACTCACCCACACCCCCTTACCTTTCCATCCTACCCCCTTAAGGCATTTTTTTGTATATAGTTTGTATATATATGTGTGTGTATATACACATGGATATAGAATTCTGGATGATCTTCAAAACAGGGATATTGAAAAGACCCTGAAAGGACAAAATTGTATATACACAGTTTAAATGACACTGTTGTATACTTATGTTAGGATATTTGAGGTGGATAAGGGGGGGGGGGTGCGATGCACACGCCCTCTGGTCGCATTGGATTAGTTAAATAGCTTTTGAGGGTTTCCAATACAGGGATCATTGGTGTTTGATGTAAACAGCCATGTTTGAATCCCTGGGAAAATATTGTGTCTTTGGGACGTCCGTGGGTGGAATCTCAACGGGGGATTTTTTTTAGGAATGGGGTGGACTTCTGGCTTCTTTTTAGATACATAAATATATATGTATATTTATATAGAAGAACCGCCGGTCCGGCTTTTTTTTTTTTGTACGTTTTTCTCAATGGACGACACGGTTTAGAATTTCTCCTTTGAAAACGACAACGTTGACATGCAATCTAATCAAGAGCTCTATTGTCCATTCCTTATAAGAGGCGACAGTTCTTGGTGCCAGAAAACACGGTGTCCCGAGCATTGTGAAAACCACCCTCTCCTAACTAACTAACCCAACCAACAATCATTGGGTTTTGCAGCTGCCCCTGAGAGGGAAACAGGGGGGTGGGGGGATCGGAGTGGTCTGTCCTGAGCTCTCTCTATTTTGGTTTCAACGAAGAAGGCTCATTAGATTCCAAAAGACGAAACAGATTGTCCTTTGCCGCATCTATTGAACACCATTGAGAACCGATCCTTTCACCTCTCATGTCCATGTGTAAAGATATGTTGGCCGCCAAAGAGAGAGAGAGAGAGAGAGAAGAATTGTGAATTTTGTAAAATAAGGGGAGTAAAAAAGGGTGGGAAGTGGGCTGAGAAGAAGCAAAAAAAAGGTGTGTTGTGTGTATATATATTTGTATGTGTGGTTTTTCGAGTGGTGGTGGTGGTTCTCCTCTATACATTCGCGTGCTTATGGATTTGTCTAAAGAGGGCGCTGCTGTTGATAATGTCCATCAGTACTATGGGTTAGTTTGCTTCTTAATTTTTGTGGAAAAGCAAAATATACGCATGAACGCGTTCGAATTCCGTTTTTACAAATCGGAACAAGTCAGCGAGCAAATGGGCCTTTTCATTTCTTCCCCAAATATACATCTTTTTTTGAGGGGATGTCCATGTGGGGGCGCCATTGTCAATTGTTTGGAGGCGAATCGAAGTCTCTCTATCTGAAAAAAAAAAATCCCCTCCTTAAGGAACATGAAGAAGGCTTTTTTTTTTGACTACCTGTTTGTGGGTTTTATGTTAAAAAGCAAAAACCTCGAAAACGCTTTTTGAGCCCAGACCTCAATTGTGAAATGGTGTGATTTGAAGGGGGAGGAGGGTGTTTTGGGTCAAAAGAAGGAGTGTTGCAGTTGAGTGTGAAGGAGGAAAGGGGGGGGGGAGGGACGAGTTTGAAGAAAATGAAGACATATTTTTCCTATATATATTATAAGGGATTTTTATTATTACAACCCAGGTTTTGAAGTGGGTCTCATGTATGTGTATATCGATCGTCACAAGCAAATTAAGCGATTCTGAGCTTGGTTGGCCTCAAACTCATTGAGGGGGAAGGAAACTTAGGGGTCATTAACGCCCTTCACCTCCATAAAGAACTCATGTCTTCATTACTTGAAATGTCCACAGTTAAATCCCCCCTCCTCTTATTTTCATCCTCCTCCTCCTCCTCCCCATACTTCAAAAATCTTCTCCTTTTTAGGGGTTTACCTATATGAGAGGATCCTGGCTGCCTGACATAAGGGGCTGAAAGCCTCACACACAGGCTCACAATCATTCATTTCTTCCCTTCAATTCATATTATATGAATAAATTGTTTTTAATAAAAAAAAATACATGAAAAATATTCATATAAAGGTCGTAATTTGTGAAAAAATTCTGGATGTCCTGAAGAAATTTATTGGATTTTTTGTTGAGAAAAAAGTTTTTTTTTCTCCCCATTTTTTCTAGTCATCTATTTTGAATTATTCTTTAAGAGAGAACAACCTTCATTTTTATTAATATTATTCATGATTGCACAGAAAAAAAGTTCTTTCTATTCCCTTGAAAAACACATGTCTTAATAAATTTTCTCACTTTTTGTGTCGTTTTATGGGAGAAGGGGGAAAGGTCAAGGAGGTATAGGAACTGGACTTCAAGGTGTAAGTTGTAATCGGTAAGTGTCAAGGGCTTCTTGAATGAAATGACCTAAGAGTTGTGGTTTTAGCGCCCAAACCTAATATACACATTGTGGTCAAATGTGGGGATCTTTGGAAACAGGAATTGTCTGGAGAGAATGATAGAAAGAGAGAGAATGATAGAAAGAGAGAGAGAGAGAGAATAGGGTGGCAATGTGTGAACATAACATGGTCAGAAATGGAGACATGTTTGTGACCGCAAAGTAACAAAATACTTGAAAAGAGTGAAAATGAAATTGGTATCAAAAGTGAAAAAGGACAGACAAAACCCACTCTGCCTTAAAATACGATCCGTCTTATAGAAGGATTCTTTGGACCAAAAGTGATTTCTAGATGAAATTCAGTTTCTGTCAAGTTTGTTAGTAACTAGAGGAGTGAACGAAAATCACTTGAAAGTATAGTTTGATGTAGAGATATGTTTCAAAATGAACGTTTTGTAATAGAAACCTAAAAATTAATAATAATGAAACTGCTTTAAAGTAAAACGTTTATTTTGATAAATATCGTTAGGAAATTACTTCTGAATTAAGTTTCTAATGCTAGATTCACACTTTTAGTGATTGCCAACTGTAATAGAAGTGCTAAACTCATCAACTTATACATGAAATGGCCGATTAATCAAAAGTTTAGCAATCATTAAGAATTTCTAACCCTTTTTATCAAAAATTAAATGAGTTTTGCACTTTTAACTGATTCGCACTTATACCTAATGTGACACACACAGCTGATAATTTAAATGGATTTAAATAATAAACGTGTTCTACAGAGCCCTGTGAAGGATAAGCAAACAATATGTCGTCAAATTCAATTTATTCAGTTAATTAATCTGGGAAATAATGAGTTAATACTTAAATATAATATATAAATTATTGACATTAAAATATTGATTTAGTATTTCAATTTAAAATATTAATAATTAAAGTCAATTTTTATTTGGTGTTCATGTCCTTAACTGGTTTCCGTATAAATTCGCCTAAACACATTTAATTTGAATTCATTTAACTCATGTGTTGTGTACAAGGTATTAGAAATCTTTAAAGAATTCCACATGAGAAATACTCATCTTATAGTGAAGTGGGCCACCAATAAATAAAACTATGAATGTCTGTGGGTAATTTTGAGTAATTAGGCGAGTAATATCTTTAAACTAGTGGTGTGGTTAATCATACGTTTAACTTAGGTTAAACTTTAGGTAACTTAAGTTAAAGGCCACAGTGTTATTCTAGTCTCTAGAATACCAGCACTATAATAGAAAGAATAATATTTGTTCACAGGGCTCACCAGGGTGACAAAAGATTTTTGCAAATGCTAAACTTATACATATTTAACCATTAATATTTTTGAATTTGTATAAAACTATACTCTGCAAGCAGCCCAGAGGACCAATATCAGAGGAACAATTTAATCCAATACAATATGAGATTGCATTTTACATTTCAAGGATGTATTTTTCGAAAATTGTGACAAAGGAATTGTTATTGTATATAAACCTAATTTGAGTTTTTAGGTCTATACTTGATTGTTATTTGGGGAGTTTTGGGCCTTTGATTCGTCCCTTCCTCTTATATTTTACATATATCTCAATAGACTTCATTGTGTTTGTGTGTTTGTAGAGAGAGAGGGGCTTTTCAATATATTATAGAAAAGCTCCAATGTCGTTTTCAATTAGGTCTAACTTTTGATAAGATGCCCACAAGTATGTAGTAGGCCAACTTTGTAGGCTTAATGAAGACTGTTTATTTTGGCAATTGTGGTCTATAATCATTGTGTTGTTGGTTCTCTACTTTGCTTTCGGTTCATTCATTCAAGTTGCCTTTTTTTCCCCGAATCGTGTAAAGAGTTCCCCCACCCCAACCCACCATGTACACAGTATAACCCACCCTTATAACATATATAAATATACAAAAATGACATGACGTGTTGAATATCGTCTGTATTTTGTTAGCGATCATGTTTGTCAAAAGAAATTGGGGAATCTGCTCACAGTTGTCTATTGCTAGTTGTATCATCTCATGTGTTAAAAGAGAACCAAAACCCCTCTCCCTCTCTCCCTCCATTCCATAGTATATCAAAGATGTTTGTGTAAGGGGGGCCCTTAGGGTTAATTCTCAAATATATACATGTATATGGAAAATAGATACTAAATGGAAACTTGTTTTTGTGACATGGACACAAGAAACAGGAAACTTCATAGAGTTTTTACAGATTGGAAAAAGAATCGCACTCTTGGAAGTATTGGGAGGATGATGAGTATGAGGAGGAGGTAGTACTAAGGGGCTCTCAATGTTTTCGATTTTCAAGAAGAATACATTTATGTCTTTTTTTTTCCACCGCCCCACCCCCCTCCTCCTAAATCCCATCTATCTATATCTATATATTCCACCCCCTCCAGTAATAACATTGAAGAGCTCCTTTTTCTTCAATTTTCCTGTAATGTCCGACCGCGAGATAAGTTTGGGCATCAGGTTACCTGTGATGATGATGATGCTGCTGTATTAGGTTGACGCAGGGTGGGAGGCGGAGGGGGGGAGGGTCCCATCATCTTATCCCCCAGTTGCCTCCAGCAAAATATAAGGTCCATAAAGTTCTTGTGTCTTTACATGAGAAATTGGATTCAATTTCTTCTCCAGTTTCCTATATATACATTTGTTTTTCTTGTTTAGGTTTTTTTTTGGAGGGCAAATGGGAAGATAGGGAGGAAAAACATGGCTACAATTTCGAATATCAGATTATGATTTTCCTCCACACCATATTTTGGGTCCTCCCCCCTCCCCTCCTTTATTTATCTATATGTTATTATATATTTGTTTTTAGTTATGGTTGCAATTTTTTTTTGGTGTTGTTACATTTCTATTTTCTTACTGTTTGAAAATATATTGATGGTGTAACACATATCATAAAACTTATAATTTTTAACAGTTAAAACTTTAGTTATGTTGCTTGAAATTGTTATTTAAAAAAAGGTGCAATATCACAGGTGTGGTCAGTGGCGTTTGATCAAAGTGCCAAACGGACAATTGGAACAAACGAAAAACTGAACAATAATGAGAAATTGAACCCCAAACCTCCAAACTGAATAACTGCCAAACCTTCATATGAAGGTTCACTTAACGTATTCCGAAATAGTTATCTAGTTAAACTAGCTAAATAATTATTTAGCCTTTAAGCTTTAAACTGAAAATCTGCAAATAGATAAGCTACTGATATGCTGTGTGTAAGCGCCGCTGTGTCGACGGCGCACTTAATAAATAGAAATGCTGTACATTGATTTTGAATTTGAATTTGAAAAATTACTCTGCAAACAGCCATAAAGGCCTATGGTAGAGGGACAAGAGTCCAAGTGCAGCATAGAAAATGCATTGTCAAAACCAGAAAATATAAAACCCCATTGATATAAACCCAACAACAATTTCAATATTTTTTTAATGCTGCAAATATATGTAAATATATATTATGACTCCCATATAATACGTTTTTGCATTGTTGCATACATTGAGCCTAAAATGAACCCCCCCCCCCCCCCCCCCCCCCCCCCCCCCCCCCGATACGTTTACATTTTACGAACATATAAACTACGCTGAATCTAGAAATTGAATAAGCGCCAAACTGCTTATTAAATGCAAGATTAAACAAAGCGCAAAATTGGAAGAAGAAAAAAACAACGCCAAATTCGTTCGTTTATTCAGTTTGACGTTTGTTCAATATGGCGCTGAATCAGTCACTTCCAATATCGCTTTTTTTTCGGTCCTTATTTTAAAGTTGTCCCTTTTGTGTTAGCTCAGGTTATTTACACAACTACATGACATCCTTATTTTTAATCTTGAAAAAAAAAAATAAAACAAAAGTATAGACATTTTTTCATAAAATAAAAAAAGTTGTGTTTCTGATTACAGTTGTATAAGTTGTCAGTTTTGAGTCAACTATACCTATAGAGAGAGAGAGGGAGAGAGAGAGAGAGACTGTTGTAAGATTATTAAAGGTTTTTGGCATCCAAAAAATACATGATGGTGGCCCCACATATTTATCATATATGAATATGTTGAGAGTGGGTTATAAGGGTGTGTGTGTGGAGGGATTGTAAAACGAATCCTCGGCCACCCAACTCCCCTATTTCTCTTGCTTGTTTTTGGTGCGAGAGGTGCCATTTATATACATATATATATATGTAAAGGTGCCATTATAATGAGATATATGTGTTATAGGCCGAGAAGAGAGGGGGTTGTGTTCATGTGTAGAAATATTACTGGAAGGAAATTTAGAATTGTTATGAGTTTGACAGACATATTGACGGATATGTTGCGCTAACACAGTCACGTTATTTTGAAACATCACGCAAATTTATCGGCGAAATGCCATGGTGCTGACAAACACACACTACTAACACATACACACATACATTATGGTCGTGTATATACATATTATAAAAAACTAGAAAGTCGATGCCAACGACAATTTCTCTTTTTTTTTTCTTCTTCTTCTTCTTCTTCATATTATATATGATGATGATGATGATGATGATGGGCTCATTCTCACATATCTACATTATAATGAACGAATGTTCTTTTTTTTTCTTCACTCTTTTCTGTCTCTTGTGTCCAAATTATATATCCAGAAGAAAAAGACCCCCCCCCCCTGAACACCACCCTTATTTCCCTATATATGGAGAGAGAGAGAGAATTCTGCCATTTTTTGCATAATCTTTCTGCTTTAGTGCTTGCTTACAATGCTTATTATTACGACTGATTGAACAGTCCAAAGTCCCTCTCTGTCTATGGTAAACTCCAATGGGCTCTGGAAGACTTATTACATGGGGATGTGGGGTTGGGTGCTTTTGAAGAAAAAAAAATCTGTTATTTTTATTGTAATGGTATACGATTTTACTGAGCACTCCAAGAGACGAGCGACTTTTTAGTGGTCTAGAGATGGACTGCAAAAAGTGGTTAAAAATGACGACTGGTGGCTGTGTTGTGACGTAATGTGTGTGTGACAATGTTATTGTTATGGGAAGTGTCCGGACCTCTATGTTCGGCCCAACGCCGACCACTTATTGCAGTTTATATCGACCACTTAACAGAGTTGATGTAGGCCCAGATTCAAAAATTTAATTTTCAAGTTGAACTTCAGCTTATTATAATAAACTTTAAATATAAACAAAATTAATTAAATTTATATTAATTTATGAACTGTATTATTATTACAGGGTGTTCAAAAAGTAATGCAACCAGTTTTAATGATGCATAGTAGTTACTTTTTTGAAACACCTTGTATTATGTAGAGAGGGTCCCAGTAGAACCCTCGAGTCCAGATCGATGGGTTGCTGCAACCCTTTAAGCATTGAGATATGTTGTAAAAGGGCAGTTCGGAGTCTCCTTTAATAACTTCAGTCGAACATCATTAAAAAGGGTGAAGCGCCCACTGGCGACAATAGTTTAATGCATAAAAACTGTATAAGGCCTCTGTATATTTAGATGATGATAATAATAATAATTGCGTGTGTGTGTGCACCTTCTAGAAAATAGATTTATGATGATGGGCGCGTGCTAGCTCCTCCTCTGACGTCATCTAAATATTATGGCCAAAACAGAAACCGGCTACAGTTGATTAATGAAGAAAATGAGGCGAGTTTTTATTCTTGTCTGTCCATTTTGAGGGAGGGAGGTGGGTGGTGGGTAATTTGGTCGTCATCATCCAGTTGACAGTATAATACTATATTGTCGGACTGACTGACTGACACTCTTTAACTGTAGCCCCGCCACCACCACCACACACCCTATATGTAGGCCAGCAGCAGAAGCAGCCTCACTTACAAGCAGACAGCCTCAGAAAACCAGCTGAAGCTGAGACAATTTATTGCCCATCGAGATGAAATCACCGCATAATCTATGACACTTTATATCCTCGTAATTAGACGCTGTTATGTGTTATGCGTGTGTCTTGCATGCAATGCATTACATTCAGGCATGGGATGGGATCGGGTTCCTCTTTTATAACCCTCCCCGCCCATCATTCTTCTTGTCCCGTATGTGGTGGTGGTGATGATGATGATGATGAGCTAAATAATGTACTCTTGAGAGAAAAAATACGATGACAAGTGAAATTATACGATACACATTTTCTCTTGTAACTTATAACTCTCTCTCTCTTTGTCTCCAAACTATTCTTTTGTCATTTTTATCATATTGGAATTATCGATGGATGGATGGATAGAAAGGGATCCGATGGATGGAGATTGTACAGAGTCCTTTCAAAATGACAATACATTTTAATTTGATTATTATAATTGTTGAGTTGAACAACTATAGATCACGTAAGTATACACCTAAAACTGATTTACACTTACCTGAAATCCATTATATTAATTGACCTAGGGGCGCCTGTACAAAAAAGAAACTTCAACACAATATATACATACCAATTTAAAGGTTTCCAACTAATCTACCTGAAATCATTTAGAGAAAAGTTCTGAAAAAATCGCAAAAGATATAAAAAACGTAAAAAAAAAACTCGCGCCTTCTTATGTTTTCAAAAAACAACAAGAAAATGAAAAAAACAAACAAGAAAATAAAAAAAAAACAAGAAAATGAAAAAAACAAACAAGAAAATAAAAAAAAACAAGAAAATAAAAAAAAAACAAGAAAATGAAAAAAACAAACAAGAAAATATAAAAAAAAACAAGAAAATGAAAAAAACAAGAAAATGAAAAAAAACAAGAAAATGAAAAAAACAAAACAAGATAGAGCATCGAACCAAATTATCATTGTTGAACACCAACAACAACAACTAAAGCTGCACATTCTGCTATGCATCGATTTATCCATCATTGTGACGTCTTGTTTATAAACATATATGAAAGCGACATCACATCTCTGCTGGATAAATCGATAAATAACGAAATAATGTGCAATATATATATATATATAGCTAGCCTCCAGCTCGCCAACCTTTTGTCGAGTTAGGACAATAAAGATGTAATCTACATTTTGAATGACTCTGTATATAGGGATGTGAAATATTGTTCTCTCTGTATATTTTACAGAAATATCGAATTAAATGCCAATTTGTTGCTTTTTTTTTTCATTTTGATCGATATCTATTATGTATACGTTACGCACTATCAGAAATAGATAAATAGGTGTCACATACATATATAGGAGGGGGGGGGGGGGAGTAGATAGACACACAGACATAGAAAAAAGTGAACGATTTCCGCTTTTATAAATGAGGTGCTGTCAATAAAATGCAATCATATTCTATCTCTTTATATAAGACAAAAATAAGACAAAACAAAAAAGTGATGATGACATCTTTTTTTTGTGTTGTTTTCTTCTTCTGATTAATAGTGTTATTATATGAAAGACAGATTGCAATTGCCTTATTATAGTTATTATTATTAGTGCGCGTTCTCTCTCTCTCTCTCAGTCATTAATTAATCGAAGATAAGTTGGGGGGGGGGAAGAAAAGACAAAAAAAAAGTAGTTTATAACCACTTTTTCTTTTGTATTCTTCTTCTTATATTGAAGTTTTAAAAATTCATTTTAATATTATAATACATAGGAAGAAAAAGAAGAAGAAAAATGAACTGAAAGTTGTTCTTTTCAATTTTTTTGTCGTCTTATTTGTCATTTTGTGTGACTATAATATATATTTAAAATATTCTATAGATAGAGAGAGATGTATTTAGGTTAAATTGTAATAGAAACGCGTATATTTGTATAGTTATTGATTTTGTTCACTCACAAACACGTTTGTATATTATTATTATTATATATTATAGTGTATAAATACATTTGAAAAAAAAGTGCGTATATATATACATATACGGAGTTAATTTATTATTATTACTATTAATAATTTATGATTGTTATCAAAAAGAGAGATCTTTTTTTGTTGTATTGCAGCTGTTTATTAGGAAACACTAGAATCGAACGAATGAACAACAAGAGAGAGAGAGAGAGAGAGAAAGAGAAAGAACGAGAGAGAGAAATAGAAAAACGAGAGAGAGAGAGAGAAATAGAAAAACGAGGGAGAAAGAGAAAGAACGAGAGAGAGAGAGAGAAAGAGAAAGAGAAAGAGAAAGAGAAAGAACGAGAGAGAAAGAGAGAGAGAGAGAGAGAGAGAGAGAGAAAGAGAGACAATTGTGCGCAAGGCAATTGACACGTAATTTGCATTTTCTTTTTCTCTGGTAATAATATTAATAAACACCTGAGTGACCATCGGTCAGTTATTTAAAGCGTGTCATGTCCGCATTGCGTGGTCAGTTGGTATTTTTTTTAAACAAAAATAATAATATATATATTATACATTTTGAGACGACTTTTGTTTTAAGTGAAGATCGTTCGATTAGATCTATATATGAAGCCTGGACAACTTAGTTAAGTGTGAGGGCCACATTCGTCCGTCGCGGGCCACAAGTGTAAATTTGGAGATGTTTCTTTATCAAGATTTTTTTTAAAAAAAAGCTGATTTTCGCAAACTCTCATTATTATCTTTTTCAGAAGCAAAATTAAAAAAAACTAGAAGGTGTTTTGGAAACTAGAACGGGTAACTCAATCACTTAAGAGTATTTTCATGTTGATATCTTTCAAAATAAACTTTTTATAGATTTCGTAAAAAAATTATAAGCAAGTTGAAAATAAACTTGACATAAAAAAAGCTTATTTTAAAAGATATCAACGTGAAAAAATAGCCTGAAGTGATTTGAGCTACCCTTCTAGTTTCTAAAACACATTGTAATTTTTTTTTTAAATTTTTCACCTGAAAGCATTTGACATTTACACTTAATTAACTCTCAACTTTAACCTAATAGCACTTTTTAAAAAATTAAAAAATGAAGGCATACAATTATTTCTAAAAATTATTATCGCTGGCCATATTTGCATGAGACTCGAAGTATTGTATGCGGCCCGCGGGCCATATGTTGTTCCAGGCGAGATAATACACATTAGTATTGTTATTATTGCCTTTCTCATGGTTGGTTGCTTTTAACTTGCAAAAACAATCATCATTTATATATTATATTAATGTAGTGTCCAAATTGCGTTTATTTTAAAATCATTCAGGTAAAACGAGTTTCTTTTTTTTTGGACCCGCATTTTTACACTTCTTTGTCAAGATTCCAATCCCAATTATATATAAGGAATTATGAATTTTAATTGAATCTTATAGATTATTATTATATTGAATATATAGTTGGCTTGGTTTATAATATCAACACCAATTAAGACTCCATCTGGACCTGCATCCTCATGGTATATATTTATATGCAAATTCGATCATGTGTGACTCTTTGTCTTTTTATTTGCAAATCTTATTTAACAATTTTTTTTTGTGCCAATTTGGCCAATTTGTATCATTTTATAGAAAGAAAGAAAAAAGTTGTACGATAAAAACGATTCACCTTTTTCGGCTTTTTTTCTCTCTAATGTCCCCCCTTCCCTCCTCCAATGACGTGTCCATTTCCTGTCGTTGTTGTTGAGAATTACACAAACCAAAAGATAATGTTTTTTTAAAAAGGTCTACCACCTGACTTAATAATATATTAACAGTAAATATAGTAATTAATTTAGAAATTAGTTAAATGGTTTTACTTATTTATAAGATGGGTTTATGAACAGCTGATTTTTTTTTTCGAATTCTGATTTAGATATTCTTGTCTTTCGGAAAAAGCAAAATGAAATGTGTTTTAAAAACTAGAAGGATGATCAATTGTATATTCATTTTGTTTTTTATATGTATGTGCATGTATATGTGCTTGACAATGCTTAATGCTGCAGACATGTGGACTTTTATGTCCCTCTGTCATAGGCCTATATTTGGCTGCTAGCAGAGTACTAATTGTAATTGTAAAAAGAAGGTATATTTTCATGTTGACATCTTTCAAAATAAACTTTTTAAAGTTATTTTCAAACTTATGGTAAAAAAAGTTCATTTTGAAAGATGTCACCATGAAAAAATAGCCTGTAATTGAGGTATACCCTTCTAGTTTCTAAAACATATACACGTTTCTCTTTATAGAAAGATAAAATAATAATCAAGAGTTCGAGAGGTGTTTACACTTTAAGGTTTTAAAGTGTAAACGCCCCCATAAAATGTCATTTTATTTTTAAAAAAAATACAGGCCCATTGTTAATTTTTTAAAATCAGCCTTTTAATAAATAAATGGACCGGTATATAATTTTAGATAAGAGCCACGCTTATTTTATATTACATAATATTAATTAACCTGCGAAATATTACCTTATCGCTTGATTTTGGGCACCTTTATGTGTAGTGCCCAATTTGTTTAAATAATTTTAAAACAGAATTTTGTTTTGATTCAATTGAAATTAAATGAAGGCAATATTTTGATGGCAATATTACAGAATTGGCCGTTTTTTGAAGTTGACGACGTTCAACCAGATGTCGCATTTGTTGCATCACTGAATCTATTGAATTTGCCCCTTTTTTTTCGATATAGAAATCGCAGTCAAAATTGGGAAGATCAATCCTCATATGAAATCAATCGTGCCAATTGACCCGTTGATGATGATATATTTTTTGGATTGATTACATTGCCCCTGGGTCTATGAATAATATACATTATGGAAGGAGGAGGGTCCTCGCTCTCTCTCTTTCTAAATATCAATTACAAGCGTCTAATGGCAATGGACATTCGATCATATATGTTAATCTAATTACAAATTAGATCATTTGCATAAATATATTCTGTCTATATCAATGGAGATATACAATACTACATGTTATATTGATACCTAGATACCTTGATACAACATATGTCAAATATTTAGTTAAAACAATTTGATTGTGTTAAACTTTACACTTGGCATGGTATCAGTTTCTAGACCAGGCCCGGCCTGCTGACCGGCGATCGCCGGTCAATTGGGGGCCAAAAGAAAATGGGGGCCAAAAATAAATAAATTAAAAAAATGGGGCCAACACAATTTCATAGCCGGTGGGGCCAACCACTAGCCAGTCCGGCCCTGTTCTAGACAAATTTCGTTAAGAAATTGGACTACCATAAACCATATACAAGTGTAAATATAAGGGATATTATGGAGGACCGAAATTATTCGACTGTAAGGAGGCTTTGTATACACATTTGCCTGATGCACACATTAAACGTGTTAGTATTGGTTGTTGATACATTGAATAGTTTCTGGTTGTAATTGGTCACGGAATGTCTTATTCGCGATATGGTACCTTTTAAATTTGTTCTATTCAGATGACCTGAGACGGAATGATGTGGCCTATTCATCATCATCATCACATGTTATATAAGTTATATAATAAGGGCAAATACATGCAAATGTGTTATCAAGCCCACCACCACCACCACCTAACACACATATAACATGTGTTTTGTATTTGAATGTTTCAATAGAGATGTTAGACGAGGACCTATAAATCTCAGGCTTCTTTTATGAGGCTGTTTTGTTAATGCATGCATGCAATTTTGGGGCATGATCGTGTTTTCATGCATACATGTATGAGACACATTAGGACCTATTCCATATATAGATAAATAGTCACGCAATTTAGACGTTTCTATATATTCTTCAATGGAATTATACGTGTTGAGAACGATTGAAGTGAATGCATCGTATTGATGGAACTATACTGCAAAATGGCAGCTGCGCTTTTTTTTGGGGCACATTATTGCAAAATTTCCGTAAAAGTATATATAGGCCTATATGTCTATAGTCACAAGAGCAAATTGTGAACCATAAAAATTCGTTATTTGGTGGTTTTTTAAATTTGCATGCATGTTTACGAGAGCTGCATGCAAGATTGAGCGGATTTTTAATATATATGTATATACCGGCCAGCATATTATGCCAAAAGACCATTAATGCCACGTTTATAGTCGGCATTTCACGATGTCTTTTCTCTTTTAGCTTTATATACTACATTTTAAATACACTGAGAAGATGAAATCGTGAAATGCCGAACTATAAATTTAATATAAAGTGGTATATTGTACCATTTGACATGTGTCCATCATACCACATATAGACGGTGATTGTGAAACATGTTCTATAAACGCGGCATGGTATCTGAATTCCCTATATAGCTGTAATCACACATGCAATATTTACAGCAAAATTTATTGCAGTATAAATAAGACAAATATTGCTGTAAATCTTACACAATTTATTAGTCACTTTGGAAAAAAAATACATAAAGATAAGCGTTTTGCCCTTTTTTAGAAATTGGTGTGACAAAGAACATTCTTACAAGTCTTGCCAAAAATATATTACACTTTATGCAATCACAGTTTATTGCAGTAAAAATCTTGCTGCAAATCTAGCATACAGTGTGATCAACGCTTAGACTATCAGTGGCTATTGCAATCGAACCTTTTTCACCATCTGCAACTCCGTATATAAGTTGCAAATAAAGAAGTGATAACGAGGGCTTGGATTTTTATGCAATATTAAGCAACTGTTTCTCAATTTGTAACCCAAGGGCCAAATTGTGAAGTTACAATCCCGTTTTAGATCAACCAACAATCACGGTTTTTTTTTTCAATTGATAGCAACCAGACATCTTAGCCTCCAAACACCCGTTTTGATTAGAAAAAGCATAATTGCACGATGAGAATGATGATGATGATTACTTCACAATTGGCACTTGAGCCAGAAATTGAGTAATATTTGCTTTGATAATGCATAAAAATCCGAGCCCTAATGATAACATATGTTATTTGTTGTCATGCAATGAAGTGTGAAGAGGTTGTTTGATGAGATTTGACCATTGGATACTAATGGTGTTATTTGATGTATGGACTATATAAGGGAGGGAGGGGGGAAGCAATATGGTGGACATTGTATAAAAAAAATACATCATGATTTTTGAAACATATAAAGAGAAGAGAGAGGGGAGGTGATTGGTTGTGATGGGGTCATAAGGGTCAAGAGGTGTTGCAAATGGTGGTTTGTATGTACATATATATTGATGATAACAGAAAGAGTGAGAGAGAGATTCACATATAAAAAAGTCTCTCTCTCTCTCTCTCTCTCTCTGAATCCAGGGTTTATATAATCGTATAAGCCCTATTATTATGAGGGGTGTGTTCGGATTTTCATAAAAGAGAAGTTCAGTTTAATATATGGCCCATTATGAAGTTGACAACGTGTGACCATATGTAGGCATATATATATAGAAGGTGGGGGGGAGGCCCTTACAGTAGATATTTGAATATATTATGGAAACTCAAGAGAGAGAGAGAGAGAGAGAGAATGTTATTTTTTTTAAATTCTCAATTGTCTTTTGTGTGAACGCGGCTCTTTTTTATAATATCAAAAAAAAATGAATGAATTTTTTTTAAATGGTTAAATAAATATTAAACCTTCCTTGTACATTATATATAATGTTATATAGTTCATTTTGCAATTTAATTGGTACTCATTAATTGGTGTATGAAACATTTTTTCAGTGATTTATTATCGCTTTCTATTTACCCTTGATCTTCACCGATTCACAATATTAAAAAAATGTTATTATATTTATTTGTTCTTTTTCTTTTTCACTTCTGTTATCGTGATAAAAAAATGTCCTTTTTAAAGAGAGGGATTTTTAGGGGATTTTTTAAGGGAGGAGAGAGATAGATAGAGAGAGAGAGAGAAAGCAGGTAAGAAAAAAAGGTGTTCGTTTTTTTTTCCCAATCAGTTTATAGGTTGAAATTTATAGCGTGAAAAAGAAACATTTAGAAAAAGATAAGTTTGTATTATGTTTATGAGTAAAAAACGAAAAAAGATATAAACTAAAGATATTCATTCATATAAGTTATATATGAAAAAAAGAAGACTGTGTGAATTTTAAGGGTGGGTTTGAGGGAGAGAGAGAGAAAGACAGAGAGAGAGAAATGAAAAACATGCTCGCAATTCTTAAAATACCTGAAATTGTGTCTTAAAGAGTCGGCATTGCCTTTTTTTTTTTGAGGGCAATTAAGAGTTTTAAAACTCACTCATTTTTTCTCTTAAATCTGGTTCTTTTTAATGATATATTATTAACGATCTGTTTCTCTCTCTCTCTCTCTCTCTGTCTTTATATGTCTAGAATGGTAAGGAGGGCGATGATGAGGGTTAGCCTCCTCCTCCTCCTCCTCCTCTTTCTAAACATATAATGAGTATGACTATATAAACGACATCCATTTATATATTGATTCAGAGCAGTTTTTTTTTTGTGTCTCTTGCCTTAATTTACACACATTTTCCATTTTGCTATGGCAATGATTTCTTAATTTCCATCGGCCTCATTAAGAAAAAGAGAAAAAATAGTAAATTTTAAGTTACTTTTGTGTGTGTTTTTCTATCTCTTTTGAGGTTGCCTTTGAAGACGGGTTTTGAGGCGCCACGTGTTATTTTTTTTTGGGCATCCTAACACGCACAACACACTCTTGTTGTGATTATTATTATGATGATGATGATGATGATGATGATGATGAGAAAGGTAGCCATATTTAATTATGTGCTATGGTCATGTATAATCTAGACTGGTATTACATTTGTAACTGGTAGTACTTTGTATATATAGTGATATATTTTGATTTTAGTTGTTTATTTATTATACACAAGGTGCGTACACATAATACAGGGTGATACGAAAGTAATCATCGCATTTTGTTTTGAAATATTTTTGTTTTTCAAAATGAAATAGAAAGTTAGAAAAATTTAGTGCACTAAGTTCTCAACTTGCGCGGTTAACTCGTTTTGGAGGTTTCCTAAAGTTTATTGCGTTTATAGAGAGCCATGCGACTTTGCGATTGTAATAAGTACTAATAACTAGTACACACCAGGATTCTTTGTTGCGATACATTGTTGCGAAGCAGCCCCGATATAGTGTTATGGGGCAGAATCGCAACTGATGTGATTCATACCCGAAACATTTCAACAATGTTCGGAACTCTGCACTGCAACACTGTAGCGCAAAAAAAAATACTGGTCTGTACTAGCCTTAAGGAGGACTACTGCAACCGTGTATCTACGAAACCATGTAACTGGAATCCGTATAAGTCGGCGACTTAAATGTTTAAGCCGAAACACGTCAACGAGGCTTATTACACGGCACCACTTATTCCGATATAGAAGTGTCGATATTACTGTATGTCCTCGTAAGCAGGCTTCACACCCTACTACATAATATGGGATCTCACAACACAAGACAATTGAAAGTATAATGTAGTAGGAAAACATGTCGACACAACTATCGGATTAAGTAAGCCTCAGTGTGCAGTCATTTGTTCAAACGCAACGGGTGTAATGAATGCCATACGGAAGACAGTTAACGGTAAATGCTACGGAAGAGTAAATGAGGAATTTCTTCTGTCACGAGAACGCGTAACTTTGGCTTCAACAAAATGGGTTCTGCTGTGCACACAGCCAGGAAGACAAACAAATTTCGCGGGACGCCTTATTGGATGAAGGAACGAGAATATGCAAATAAGCCTGATAATGCCAAAATAATTGAAGAAATCGGGTAAATCCCTGTCAAGATGCTGTTTGAAGTTCTGCAAAATTTCCTCTTTTAGAGCGCAGATTTGCGAACGCAATGGAGGTGACCATTTGTTAAGCGACGTTTTCACGGCGACAGTTAGTTCTATCGTTAGAGTAAAACCCCGTTTTCACGATAGTTGTTGTCATGAGAGCAGCAACTATCACGAGAACTGTCATCGTGAAAACCACATGATAGTCACTATCGCACACTCTTGCGATAGTAATAGTTATTGTGTGACCCCCACTTGTAGGGAAAGAGAGAGAGAGGCAACACTGTCGTTGACTCAATGATATCCTGTGAAGTAGACGTCACACAGTCATGACAGAACTCTCACGTTACTTCAAGACGTGTAGACAGTTGCTATCATGAGTGAACTATCATAACTTTCATGACAGCTACTCTCAAGAGAAAACTATCGCCGTGAAAACCAAGCTTTAACTGTCATGAAAGTTGCGATAGTTCACTCTCACGATAGCAACTGTCTACACGTCTTGAAGTAACGGTGATAGTTCTGTCACATGACAGTGTGACGTCTTACTTCACTAGATGTTATTGAGTCAACAACAGAGTTGCCTCTCTCTCTCTCTCCAGAAGACAAATTTCCCTACAAAGTGGATATTTCTCTACAAGAGGCGGTCACGCAACAACTATTACTATCGCGACAGTACTATCAACTATCTAGTCAAACGAGATAGTTGTAATAGTGCTATCGCAACAGTGTGATAGTGACTATCATGTGGTTTTCACGATGATAGTTCTCGCGATAGTTGTTACTCTCATAACAGCAACTATCGTGACAACTATGATCGTGAAAACGGGGCTTTAGACATTATTTTTCAATTTTTATAACATGTTTTGTTGGTTCTCTTCATAAACAATCCCCCAAAAAAAAAACTGTGATGATTACTTTTTTTTTTGTCATCCTGTATCTAATTCTAAGGTGATAAACAATGGGGGCTACTTGATGACTACTGTGTGTTAAATGGACGACGCACAAATGACAGATATATTGAAAGAGATACGAAGGATGGAGACGAAATTTTTCCCACCTTTTTTAAAAGTCTCATAATTAGGCTTGAAAAACAAGTTCCACTTGTGTGTTGTGTGCTTACTTCAACTACACCCGTCCAATTTTGTGTATCTGTCTATCTCTATCTATACCCAATAATATAGATTATAGGAAATATATTTGTCGTCGTAGGTCAAAACCGAAAATAACAAACAACTCTATTCTCTCTCACTTGTCTGTAATACTTTTTAAAATTTCCTCTTTAAGGTGGTTTTTAAAGTGTAAACGGCGCCTCTCGAACATTAATTCTGTCTTTCAGGAGATGAAAAATCGAAGAGAAACTAGAAAGCTGTTTTAGAAAACTAGAAGGGACACATTATTTGTGTTTGAAAAATAAAATCTTAAAGTAGATTTTAATTTCTGTTTATAAAAAAAAAAGTTTTATTTTGAAAGATATCAACATTAAAATATGTCCTTAAGTGATTGAGCTGTTCTTTCTAGTATCTAAAATACTTTCAATTCCTGTTGCTCGTGATTAACAGAATAAACAAGAGTTCAAAACTAGGAAAGGATGATCCCTTTTAAAAGGGGATTTCGTATCTTTCTAGTATCTAAAGCACATTCTAGTTTCTCTTTAATTTTGCTAATAAAAAAAAACAGAATAACCAAAGTTCAAAGGGCACCGTTTTGCACTTTAAAACAAGTTTAAGAAAAACTTTAAAGTGTTTTAGAAACTAGAACGGTATAGTTGAATCACTTACGGATATTATTTATTCATTGATGTCTTTTAACAAATTTTTTTGTTAGTTTTTATGAAAAATGACCCATTTTTAAGTAATATATTACTTGAAGATGGGTCATTTTTCACAAAAACTAACATAAAACAAAGCTTATTTTATAATTTTATAATTTTAAGTAGACAATGTTTTTAAAAACTTTGTCTTTAAAAATATATATTTTAAAAAAATAACATTGAAAATAACCTTTAAGTGGTTCAGTTACCATTCTAGTTTCTAAAAAAAAAACTTTCAAAGTTTTTTTTTTTCGTCTTATTGATGTTTGTTTTCTTCTTCTTAAAAAAATCAGACTAACCAGAATTTGATTATCATCAGCTGTTTATAAAAACACTTTAAGTGAAATTGTTAAAAGTGAATAGATATCAAGAATAAAAATCAATGGCGACAATAAAAAAAAGACAGTGATTGATTAATAAATATATGATTGGGGGGTTGGGATGTTTTGAGGGTTCCCCCCCCCCACCCCTTTACAATCCCTGTTTATATATATCAATACAAATGGAGTATAATTGCAAAGAATTGTGTTTTGTTTTTACTGATTGTGCAGGTGTGGTGGTGATGGTGACTATAGTACTACATTTATATACTTTATTATATATATATATATATATATATATATATATATATATATATATATATATATATATATATATATATATCAATATATGCCTATAGGCCTACTATATATAATATAATATATAGTAGTAATAAATCTGTTTGGGCGTTGTGAAGCCCCATTTACACTTGGGCAAAACAAGTCGTTAAAGGGTGACGGCGATATACAGTAATATATAAAAGATGATGATTATTATTATTATTATAAGGTTCTACCTTATATATATATATCCCTCATCATCATCATTATCATTCGTGGTTGTGTTTGTTAGGTGTTATAAATTCATTATATATATAATAGGCCTAAGCCTGGCCTATACTTATATTAGGTTCACAGCTGTGTGTTTGTGTTTTACATATAGAAAACAAAAATCAAAATTCCAATTAAAAATCTAAATTATTCAAAATATAATAAGAACATTATTTAAGCAGTTAAGGTTTTTCTTTAAATAAAAAAAAAATTAAAGTGTGAAATGAACAAATTCTGTATTTTCCATATTAACTTATGTGGTGTATATTTTTTAATATCCATGTGTTAATATTGTGGAGAAATAAAATATTTTCAATGTTGTTGTTGATTTTGCACAAAATTAAAAAAACACACGCAACACCTCAAAATAAATACACATGATGCACTCCAAGGTGGTTTTAAAAGTGTAAACAGAGGGGCCTCACAAACCCTGATTACAGTATTCTGTCTTTCAGGTGCAAAATAAAGTGAAACTTGAATGTGTAAAAAAAACTAGAAGGGTATATAGCATCACTAAAGGGTATTTTCATATTTTGCTATCTTTCAAAATGACATATAAAGCTCATTTTTTAAAAAAAAAAATTTAATTTGAAACATATCTATCAAAATAAAAGTACTATTAAGTAATTTAATTACTGTTCTAGTTTCTAACACACTTTCAATTTCTATTTACTGTTCTGAAACACAGAATAACTCAAAGAGTATAAATTAAAAATGAACAATAAATTCTGGTTATTCTATCTTTCAGGATAAACTGCAAAGTGTTTAAGAAACTAGAAGGGTAGCTCAATCACTTTAAGGGTATTTTATGTGTTTGATTCCAATTTCTTTTTTATCTATAAAACGTTTATTTTGAATGATATCAACATGAAAATAGCCTTAAGCGATTGAGCTACCTTTCTAGTTTCTTAAACACTTTGCAGTTACTGTTTAATTTAAATCTTCTGAAAGACAGCATAAATAAATTCCAAATCTTAACATATTTGGGGAGGAAAAAAGCCTAATAAGTTAATAACAACAGTTATGACAAAGGGGCCTTTATTCGTAATTTGTTCAATATAATTTTTTATGAGCTTTTATATCTGATTAATCAAAAATGTTCATTTTTTTAAAGTAAATTCAACTTTGACTATGGTTTTTTTTTATAAATCTGATTATGAAATGTTAGTTTCTTTTATATATATATAGAGAGAGGGAGAGAATCCGATTAGTTTTGTGGTTTTAGGTCCTTCTGACACACAAACTAAAGAGATCCATTATATAAGTTAATTTATAGTATAAAACCACAAACGTTTGTTTTTATGGCCCTAAACACTTAAGACCATATACATTATAGAAGAATTACCAATTTACCACTATTGGGTATATACCGGGTATACAAAGGTATTTACCATAAAAGCCCATCGAAAGACTCGAGGGCCTGTTTTACCCATATGTGGTTTTGAGAAAACAACTGTTGAGCCTTTTGAACCCTCAAAGCAATTAATTGTTGTTGTTGTTGGTCCCTCTGAGAATTCTGCAACTGCGTGCATTTTTAGAATTTTAAGTATTGAAACCACGTTTATAGTCTTCATTTCCGATCAACATATATATTCCTTCTCCGAGTGAACATTATCGTGAAATGCCAACTATAAACACGGCATTCGTACTAAGTGTACTTGTGCTAAATTCAAAACCTTTTAAACACATGGGTTTCAGGTAAAAAGTGGATGAGTTTAGCTCTACCTTTGACTTAAGCAGTCGTCAAGGGCCGTATTCTCAGTGATTGCAAAGTCAAAGGTAAGAGCTAAAGTTGCAAATAACACATCAAATTTGAAATGAAAGTTTCTATCAAAGGTTCTTGAGTTTAGCACTGCCTTTGACTTAGTATAATAAGAGAAACAACCCTAAGAATATATAGTAAGAATACAATTAATCGTCAGTTAATCTACGACTTAAATGTTGATGGAGACTGATCTACCAAAGTTCTATAAATCATTAAGGTCGGCTTTAAACGGATCACTTCGTATTGCCACGAAATAGTACCACAAAGTGTGCTTCACATGAACCACTCGGTTGCTAGTGTAAAGAAAAAACCATTCAAAGATATGGCTTGTTGTCGTTACGAGGCTAAACTTAGTATGATCTTGATCAATGATCATTATTGAATAACAGGCGATTGTCGCCCTTTGTGGGTATTACTTGACCGCTCTTTGCCACTACAGTGAAGAAAAAAACACAATCAATGGTCAAGTAAGAACGACCATTTTATGTGGTGTCACAAAGTTTTCCGTGTGAAATCGACCCTAAAAGTAACCAAAAAGTCGCCTCCGATCTATATATATATGCAACTAAAAGCCCCGTTTACACGGATAAGAAAAAATTACGTTTTTACTTAAGAAAAAACTAAACTAAATAAGGTTGAATTAAATTAAATTAAATTAAATATGGCCCCAAACACAAAATAAAAAAAAACCTCAGAATTCTTTATAAAAAAAAAGGGAATTTTTTATTACACAAGAAATTCACAGTCGAAATTTTTTTTATTATTTACAAGGTTTCAAAATTTGTGTTATTTCCCATTTCTACTATTGAAATGTCCTGCAGCAGAGGTAGGCCCAATGATAACATTTAAGATGACCAATTACATTGAAACCCCCCCCCTTTTCCCTTTCGCCCTCCCCAAACACACTTACTTGTCCTTAGAACAGCAACTCTTGACCACAAGAACACAAGTTATAATTAATAATATAGCCTAATTAGCCAAGATACATTTGAAATACATAGGACATGGTCATTTCACTTTTTGAGAAATTTACTGACCTACATATTTTAAGTCGTCGTTTTTGCTGGTTTTTTTTTTGGACGGAACACCTGTGGCGCCTCCTATACCACCCCCAATCATGCAATAATCCCCAGCTGTGTGTCCAGTGTGCCCTTTAAGAAGAAAATCACATCTATACACACTTATATTTGTCCATGCGCACATAATTAATATGTATACGAATTTTTAAAAGAGAAATGGACACAAGAAGAAGGGGGGCATGCACAGGTCATGAGGTCAATCAATTGTTTTTCTCTTAATTAAGAGTTGTCCTCGATCGATCAGCTCGGTCGGGCCACCATTTGTACTGGTTTGTACATAGAGTGATGAGATTCGGCTGGTGATGAAGATGACGATGAAGTGGGTGGTGTGGTACAGGGCTGACTTTGAACAAGAACCGTGCCCCCTGTCGATGGGTGCAAAGAGGCCCTTGTAAAAGCCGATCCCTGAAGACCTTGTAGGGTTCGTAACCCAGCACAGTAAAGATCACACGGCGATGTCGTCGACTGATGTCCATGTTGATGGGCGTGAGGGTGTGGATGATGAGTAGGGTGTCCATGGGCCGTTAGTTGAGAGAAAAGATAACCGCACGACCCAAGTCCAGCATTCGAATAGGGATTCTGTTGAGACCGCACGAGATTCTCGTTGTTGGGTCCATGGGCATGGGCTCCCGATGGCACTCCACCGATGAGGCGATCGACGCCGAATCCCGCAGGGACTCCGGCCGTCGTCGTACACGGAGGGAGAACAGTTTTAACCGTTTGATGGACACCGTGGCCGGCGGCCGTTAAAAGACTTGCTCCAAACGGATACATGGGGGAGGATGAATAACGGTACAAGGAACCTACCGGTGAACAGAGTGACGCCAACGGTGAAGGCATTGACCATAGCAGCGAGTGATGATGACCAGCATTCGACACACCTTGTTTGTCCGAAGAGGCGGCTGCAGCGGCGGCAGCTGCAGCAGCCGCAGCCGCGGGATGAAATGCACCCAACATACCCGAGTAACCAACAGCTGCAACCGAACGCTTAAAAGCGGCCAGGCGACTCCTGGAAACGGCCGTCGAACGACGACGAAGTTTGCCTGTCGTTCCTCCGATGAAAACGTCGTCGCTTGACGGATCGAGCATCCAGTAGTTACCCTTACCCGGATCGTCGTAATGTCGGGGCACTTTAACGAAACACTTGTTGAGACTCAGGTTGTGTCGGATGGAATTTTGCCAACCTTGTTTGTTCTCTCGATAATAAGGAAAGTTTTTCATGATGAATTCGTAAATGCCGTTCAGAGTGAGTCTTTTTTCGGGACTCTGACGAATGGCCATCATAATGAGTGCGTTGTAACTGAACGGAGGTTTTTCGTTCTTCTTTTTCACTCCATCACCGTCATTTTTCTTTATCGTTGTTTCGTTAGATTCTTTTTCGTTTTTAGTCGGTGTTGTCCGACACTCACCTGTTTCGGTATCTGCATCATCATCGTTATTATTATTTAATTTTTTAATCTCCGAAGAAGAAGAATCAAGATCTAATTCTTCTTCGGATTCGTCACCTGATGTCCTATGTAAACTTGCGATTCTTCGTCCAGCACAGAAGTGGTCATCTTCAGGCGATGATGACCTGTCCACGTCTAAGTCTTTATCACTGCCGCTGTTACCCATCTCTTCATCGATTTCTTCGTCTTCATCTGTTTCGGCCACCGGACTTGGACTTCGAGGATGATCCGATCTTAACAGATTTCGGATTGAAAACCCCGAGTGAAGTCCGGAATTGTTTTTTGTAGAATTTGAATGTAATTGAGTATTAGGTCTACTACTACACATATTGACTACGGCAGGAGCTGTTGTTGCTGCTGTTGACCTCCTCTGATGTCCACCGCTGTCCACCACTTTAAGCATGACCACCACTAACAACAGTACATGTACACGTAGAAAATGAATAAAATAAAATCTTATTAATTTAAAAAAAAGTAGAAAGAGCGATTTTTAACACAACAACAGTACAGCAGCAACAACACAATGGATGTTGTAGAATTGCTTAAATGACTTTGAGTTGGTATACATGGAATTATTAAAAAAGATTGGTTGTTTTTTTTTTTGCCCGTGTAAAGAAGAAGACAGAAGTTGACACCCGTTTTCACACGTTCAATGTTTGTGTTCGTAAACACCGCCAGGAAGGATATACAAACACAACAACAACACGGAACACAAACACAGGCGGTGGTTGTTGTACTGATATTGAATTGAACCCAACAACGTTAGCAACGCCCCAGCAACGGTTTTATCCGTTTTGCTTTTTCTAGTCTTCTGTATAGTTTCAGCAGTACCACCTCTGAAAGTAGGAGGAGTCTGGATGGTTCAACACCATCATCATCAAGATTTCCCACACCCCTTGTTTGTAGTATTTTTCATCCAATCACCGATTGTGTTTTCTAGAAACCGTGCAACTAGTGGTCAAGTGGATGCGACTTTGTTGCTATTGCATTTGTGTTGTTGCTTCAACTAAAGCCTTTTTTTTTCTCTCTCTCTCTTTCTCTCTTCCAATGTTTTGCTTCTGAGCTTCCACTGTTGGCCAACGTGAGATCAAAATTAGTTTGGGCGGGAGAAAAGTGGCCCAAAATATTGCACTCACCTGCCAGCAACCAAACAGAAAAAGTACAAACAATGGTTATTACTGTTGTTATCGCCGCAGCCGCGTCATTCAGCTGAGAACGTCAACATGGATGGATGAGGGAGGGGGGAGAAATGGGGGGAGGGGGGTGGGTTTTTTTTTGGCGGCCATGATGAATGCCCCCTGTAGGCATTATCATGGCCCCCCTCCTCCTTTTCTATATTCCTACCAACCTATACCTTTCTCCCCTTCTCTCATCTATGGTACAAAACAATGGCTGCCAAACTCATGCGAGTGCAAACAATAATAGATGACCACGTTGGTGCGAATGGACACATAACCAAAGGGACTTGACTGGTCATTCAGGTGATTTACAATGTCCGTCCTAATTAAGAAGTTGGTCATCATTAGGAGTGAAATAGAGGGGGGGGGAGGTGAAATATTGTGTCAGTATTTGGTAATTTAGCAGGGTTTTTTTAAGGTGTGTTTGTATTTAGTACATATATGAGTTAATTTGGGCTGCATGCAGCTTTTTTATTACCCTTATATTTTTTTTACTTGTCTTGAATTGAATTGAATCACTCGGAGAAAAAAAAAGTTTTAACAAAATTAGTTTAGAAAAGTTAGAAAAACAATTTGATTTATTTGGCTGTTTTTTTTTTGTCTAGATGAGTAATTTTTTTGGGTAAAATGAGATGAAACCCTTTAATAGTCTTTTATTAAAATGATAATTATGCAAATTTGCATGCAAATAAAAATTATTTACATATAGATAAAAACACTTGTATTAAATAAAACCCTGTTTGTTTTACCTCCGTATTTAAAATTGTTACTTAAAAGTTGAACTTATGAACAGCTTTATCTTTGAACTCTTAATTGTTATATTGTTTAAAAAACTAGAACGGCTAACTTAATGACTTAAGGGGTATTTTCATGTTGATATATTTCTAAATAAACTTTTTTATAGAAACAAAAATTTAAAAAAGTGTCTGCTTAAAGTTTAAGTTGTATTCAAACTGACGTAAAAAAAAAGTTTATTTTGAAAGATAACAATATGAAAAATACCTATTAATACCATTCTACTTTATAAAAACACAAAATTCTCTTTGAGTTTGTGTTGAATCTCTGAAGATTTTTTTTAAATTTATGGTTTCACGTTTTCTTAAGCAACATTTTAAAAATATATGGCTGTTAATTTTACCTTATTAGGTGTGTGGACCCCTATTCGTAAAAAAAATGAAAGGGCCGGTTTATCATTCACATTTTTCAGTGATAAAAGTATAAAATGTTTTTTTTTGTGTTAGTTTCCGGTCATGTTTTGTAAAAATTAGTAGATAATATAGGCCTATAATGCATGAAAAGTTTCAAAATGAACGTTTACATTTTGTAAATTGTTATATCTTTTGGTTCAATCTTAAGTTTTATATTTGAGAAGGTTTTTTTTTCGTGATATTTCAGAATAAATTCACGTAATTATGGAGTTGGCAAATATTCAAAGACAGTCCATCCAAGCTCGAATTGAAGCCTCAAATTGAACATTTGTTCCATTGAACTTACCGTCACCAGAAAGGTGTTCTCGAAGTCATCACGCGGTTTGTATATATTATAAATTATTATTTATATACGATCATAATATAATATGTACAAAATACACAAGTGGTGGTGTGTATTCCATTAATGATGATATTATATATCAAATATGAAATATCAAGTCAACATTAACTGCGTTAAAACGATCTGGTAAAAAGACTAAAACACAAATGCAATAATATTTTCCCACACTTTTGAATTTATTATTGCAACCACCAGAAACAACTTTATTTACCGGTAAACCCAGTTAGACAGTCATTAAAGTTTTGTGATTGCGGCCTCGACAATAATCTTTTAGGTTAGTCCATCGATTCATTGGAGTTCGTACAAAAATCGGATGTAGCTTTTACCCGCGTGCAAATGTCATGGCCTATGGGCGTTGGTACGCTAATTTGTAGTTAGTTTCCACCGAATGACAATTTTCATTTTATTATGATTTTCTCGTTTTTTCTTGGGTAATTTGGTCTGTTTTTTCTAGGCTTAAATACATTAAAATTCAGTGAAATTCCACAATTAAGGATTTGAAATACGTAAATTGCCTTTTCAATTATTTGTTCAGATTTTTCTGAATCCTTTTCTAATTATAAATTCTAGCAAATCTAGTTATAAAAAAGAAAAACAATATTTTAAAATATCTGTTACTTATATATTGACTTTTTAGCTGAGGTTTCTTTGAAATTTGCTTGTAAATTCTCCGAGTTTTCTTAGAATTCCAAGAATTTCATGTTGATGTGAATTCTGTTTATTTCTAGAGAATAAAAGACCCGTCAATATTTCTTGCGACTCTCAATAAGATCCTCATTTGGGTTACGGCTTATGATTTTAGAACTATACTAATTCAAATACTAAAGTTAGTTTTCTAGAATTTTTATTAAATTCAATGTCAGTTTAGAATTCATCATTTTCTGGAATTTCGGCCAGATTCACTCAGGCAGAAAATGTCAACTGAAAATGGAATTAAGAAAGAATAACACATGTTAAAAATAACAGCAGAAAATAAAAATAAAAGATATTCCTTTTCCTTTTCCTAGTCCTTTACTCTGAAATATATATGGCGCTTCTGTTAAATTCCTTACAAATTTAAATTCATTTGGATTTGTCTGATTCTTCCCTTTTAATTTTTTTATTCAATAATTATATTCTGTTTATTTTGCATTTTCTGCCAAGTAAATAGGATAAAGTTATTTAAATTAGTGAAATTCTATTTTGAGTTGGCGTTTTCGGCATGTGGGATCTTGGATTTAAGCTAAAATCCCTGATGCAGAAAACGCGGTAGTTTAAATAATTCCATTCTATTTATTTGTTGTCATTTTTTTGTTTCAAGAAATTAGATAAATTTTATTTTAGTCTCGTTTTTCAGTCTGCGTTTTCTTATGAAGTGTCCCTGTAACAATAGGCCAGTGTATAATCGTAAAAAAATGTATGATGATCTATCTATAGATTGATCTCAATATAAATATTTGTTCTTTCAGCAAAAATAAACAATGTTTATGGATGAATTTTGTGCAATTTTGAAGGAAAGGTAACATTTTTGGCGATGGTTTAAATTAGCTAATATATCTTCGTGTAAAACTACAACAGGAGGAGGTTTTTTTTGTTGTATTTTTTTTTGTGTATTTTGAAACTGTTCTCTTCTTGACCGGAGTTTTGTCTTTTGTCATTATATACATTATATCTTAGTCCGCTATCTTTACTTGAAAATAAAAAAGGACCCTACCTGTGCGGTTCTTTGTGTTTCTATTTTACCTGTAGAATTTGGTTGTTAAAAGAAGTCCCTTTTTTTCTCTTGGCTTATAGGACATTCATTTATTTTTCTGATCTTTTTCTCTCAATTTTAGAAGAAGAAAAAAAAAAGGGATGGGTGGGGTGGGGTGGGGGGTCGCCTTTGACACCTATATAGTTTACATGTTACTGTTGATGTCTGTTTCAAACAAACAATGAGTATCCACTTTATGGTATATAAGCTATAGTGGACAGTGGTCAGTTGTGTATCGGTTTGTGCACAGAGCATGTTGGCCTAACACGCTTAACGACGTTGTGTCTTTTTTGTCCATTGTGTTGTGTGTCCTTTCTCTCTCTCTCTCTCTCCCCCTTCACCTCACCCAACTCCATTTATTTCGAAATGGGGCGTGGATTGAAGATTTTGAGGATGACCGCAGCAGGTGTCCATCCACTGTCCATTTCTTCAAGACCTACCGGACAGTTCTGACACAAGAATTAAGATAGAAAACTCTGTGTGGTGTGTAATTCTTGGCACATTTACAACATGGCCGTAAGCTTTTTTTTTTTTAAAAAAAAAGTTTTAAAGAAGATGAAAAAAGAGGTGCATTAGGACATTTTTGGAGGAGGAGGTGGAAGAGGTTCCTCTCTATTCATCGGATGGGTCCTGGGTTTAATTGTATGGGTGATGGCACAGTGTATCCGAGCAAAGTAATAGAATAATCCTGTTAAAGATGTAAGTTGTCATCTGACCATGACATCCAAGTCTCTAATGAAGTTGTGTCCAAATAGACCCCATGACCAATGGTCAAGCCCATATGGCTTTATTATAGATATACATTATGGTAACAGATAATGACCAAAATAAGAAAGACAAGAATATTCCTAAAGCTTCTAAAAAGGACCGATTTGAAAACGGCCACCACTTTGTTAAAAACTTTTTAAAAGTTTTAAGTTTTTCTTTCAAATTGTGAATTTGTATTCAATTTGAAAGAAAACTTTTGTGTTGAATATTCTATAAAAGAGAAGAACGTTTTTTTCTTATAAGAGAAGACGAAATCGTTTAATTAGGAAATCCATTCAATTATATTTGAAATAATAATAAACAAATGGTTGTTTCCATCAATATCCTGTCAATTTTCAGACCATTTGTGCGGGACAAATGAATTGTTCCACTCGCAATAATTCATTTCAATTACATTAAATATGATTTTTATTACAGATGATGATGATCAATATATACAATTTAGATCTCTAAACAATGAAAAGTATTAAGAAAAATGCGTCCCACTTTTCAAACAGACACACATTTTGGGGAGTTCTATTAAAAATAACATTGTTAAAACTTTGTTGAAACATTAAAAGTGTAAACTATATTTATAACTTGAATTTAAATTTGGAACATTATACTCTCTGCATGGAAGCAACCAACAAAGCCTATGGCAGAGAGACAAAAATCTAAATGCATTGTCAAATAACACGAAATAAAGGAGACGAGAATATTTCCTTAATAAACGAATTTCGTGTTAAAAGGATGTACAGTAAGTATATTTCGTATTATCCGATTTTTCGTCTGGTTTGTGTTAAATTTTAGCTAATTTTATCAATCCACGTGTCTTTGTAGATAGCGCTTGATTGCATTTGAGAAGTCAATAGACCTAAGTGTTTATAAACTGGGAGGGCAACTTAGAATGTATACATGTATATGGGGGGGGGGGATTTTTCATGGAGAAAATATATAGATTTATCAGGGATTCTACAGATATATGCCACTTAAAAAGTAAATTAACAACATTATAGTTAAAATACAATAAAAACGTAAGAAAACGAATCGCATTAAAAAAAAAACACATTGAAATGTGTCCTCCTTTGCACTTAACGTAGGTTGGTTACCTTTGAAAGTTGCTTGACGTAGTACGTCCGTTGTACGGCGCATCATTTAGTCGGAGCCATTTTTAAAAAAAGAGACATTTCTATTGTGTTTGCAAATAAATTGCAGTTAGAAATAAAGCTAAAATTATGAGTAGGAACGGCAGACATGTTGTAAAAAAGGATGCATAGATCTATTTGCAAATATTCAACAAACATGGCGTTCAAGATGGCAATTCCATGTTGCCCTACATGTCAGCTGACTACAACCAAAGCTACCATTATTAGTACTGTATGGCGTATGAAGGTATAGTACTTGTCAAACGCCGCTCAGTAGATGACTGTTCTTCTACCTTCATCAGATTATATTTGATAATGTACAAAAAACTATACCACAAATGCTTTATTATGTCTATAGAATAAAATAAAAGGCCCTCAAATTTAAAGTGTACTTATTATTAATTATTATAAGCATCTGTATACGGTTAAAACTTAAAAAAAACATTTCAATTCGAGTTTCCGTTCTTCTTTTTAATATACTGTATATACACCGGATGTTCATACATATGGCCATCTCATAATAATCATCATCATCATCATGTGGAGTCCATTTCTTTTATTTTCCTATTGTGCATGTTGTTATTTAGAAATTGAAGATCCGAACCATAGGACTATTGAGCCTTTATGGGGTTATGGTCATTTTGGACATTTTATTCCACTTTCTTTACATATTATTTAATGATGACAAAGGGTGCATTTGATAATTACTTGACGTAGGACGGCTGTTGTATCGCGCATTAAGTCAAGAGTCCTTTGGAAAGAATGTCCATTGTTGTTTGCTAGTTACTTGCTGTATACGCTTGTAGTAGAACGGTCTTTACAGCAGAATTGTCTTGTGCAAAAAGGATAGGCAAAAATTCAACAAGCAGCTGAAGCAGCCAAGATGGCTGAACACTGCAGTACCTGTATGTGTTAACTGATTGTTTTTATATTTAACTGCAAGTATAGTTTGTTTGGGAAAATTCACTCCTGCTGCTGCTATATATACTATAAGGTATAGTAGTTACCATAACAACTCTTTTCAAATGCACTGATAGCATTTGTCCGTTTTGCATAAGTTTCAAAAGTGATGTGCACTAAGTGTATTTCTTCTCAAAAGAATCATTCATCTCCGACAATGACGGAGGGTTGGAGGTGGAGGCTAGAAATGCTTCTAATTAATGCGATTGGAGTATATGGTATATTTAACTCCAATATATATGGGATAATCCAATAGTAGCCATTTGTTTCATTAATTGGAGATGAAGGATGTTAATTTGGTTTTCAGCTTGGCACTCTTAAATGTAATTTTGTAATGAATAGCTAGCCTCCACATCCTACCCTGGTCGTCATTTGAGATATGTCCAGCTGTATGCACTCTCTACTAGAGGATTTTATTTATATGAAAATCAACTTGTATTATGCGGCTCTTAATTTTATGACAATGACATTATTCATTAATTTACATGCTGCTGTTGGACTTTTGTTCCTCTGCTACGGGCATTCTTGGCTGCTTGCAGATTAATTTTTCAAATTCAAATACACTTAGAGCAGTATATAGAAATTTCGAAACATGATATTGAGATGATGAACTGACTTGAGTGAGTGAGAGAGAGAGAGCTCGGTAATTTTGTGACGTTTTCTTGACTGGAACCACATGTTTTAATGCGTTTGTGGTTCCAGGGTCTTGTGGTTTGGTCATGACGACGACAACGAACGACTACGAAGAAGAAGGAGGAAGTAGTGGTTGGTGGTGTTGGTAGTGGGTGGTCCTGGCCAACTTCTGTGTAATGTGTGTGTGTGTGTATTGTAAACATTGCGAGATTTGTATATTGTTTATGTATACACTCTTTGTGTGAGGCCATGTTTCAAGTTGAACCACAAAGTTTCACTTTGCACAAATTGTTAGTCAAGTATTTTTGTGTGCTTGTGGCCTGTATCCATCGTCGCCTTATTAGTATTAAATGGTTTCTGTATCTAAATAGAATGTAGTAAATATGAATAAATTTATTCATTGAGACCATATGTGTGTTTTTAAAAAAAAACCACCAACTGTTTACACTTTTAAGATAAACGCAAGTTTTCGGCGTTTGATGTTTTTGTTTGCGCAAATGTGCATTTAATTAGGGGAGACTGACTGACTGCCTTCATTTCTATTTACGTTTCCAATGTATAGTCATACGTTAACTTATGGTGTTCTTTCGTGTAAGGCCTTTGGCACACAGAACCACTTTTCAACTGCAAAATGAAGTCGGGGTTTGTCTTTTCATATATAGGAAATAAATTGCAACCACATCCTAACCACATTCGACTTCATTTTGCAGTCGAAAGTGGTCATAAAGTGGTTTGTGTATTCTAACCCTAAGGTGGTTCGTTTTGTTAACTCAATCTACCTTTTATTGTTATTCTTTCGATGTTAACTCGAACGATCTGCTGCTATATATAGCTGGCCTATAGGCCAGAAATCCACTTCAGTCTTTGGATTGAACTGGGCGATGTGCATGGATGGACATGTCACGTAGCATGTGAGAACATAATTTGTTCAAATCGTGATGTGTTTCCTATGATGGGAAATTTAGTTATTGAGCAAAATTAAAAGAAACTAGAAAACTATAAACTATAAAATTCTAAAAAAAAAACTATAAAAAGTGTTTTAGAAACTAGAATGGTGGTTCAATCACTTAAAGGTATTTTCATGTTCATCATATCTTTCAAAATAAACTTTATGTTGGGAGAAATACATTAAAAATATCTTCTGTTTAGAGTTGGGTATTTTGCAAACTGACATAAAACATCCAACATAATTACTATCCTTAAGTGATTACACTACCCTTCTAGTTTCTAAAACATTTTCTATACTTTGCACCTGAAAAGCACCGTTTACATTTTAAAACCACCTTATAAATAGAAATAATACAGAAGACAGAAAATGGTTGGAATGTCTGTGACTATTTTGCAAGACAATCAAAGAACTAATAAGCTAGGATGGACAAGTGAAAAATTGATCGTGTGTGCCCAACCCTTATATATACCATTAATACTGCTAATATTATAATAATGATCGTGGGATGTTTTATACTTGAGTGACGTCTGTGTTGATTATTATTAAGCACGGGACACATCATAATGTTTTGTATATTGGTCATGGGATGTAATCTATATATGCATGCGGGTCATTTACGTTTATCTATAGAGAGAGAGAGAGTGGAACACGTGTCGCACGTTCTCTACAGCTGACAGATGAATAATGTCTCATCGCCTTGTGATTTTGGAGCAGCAGAGGGTGGGCAAACTTTGTGGATTGATGGGCCATCGTGTGGCGCAACTAGTTAGGCGCATACAATTAAAAGACATTTTGCCTAGAAGATAAACCTAAGCATGTAGGCCCTACACATAGGGTAAAGAATATCGGGGGAAAACCTTTGCCTAGAAGAGCATTTCTAAATATGGCAATAATCTCTGCATTTTAAGAGTATATTTTTGTTCATTACTCGATCGTAACTCTACAAGAAAACATGAAAGTTTGTGACAGAGGGACAAGATTTCAAGGGTGTAAGTAAATACGTACAAAACACCAGCTGATAAAAGATGCATTGACAGAAAAACGGGGTTGTAGGACTAAAACAAGAGTATAATTGCTCCTGAGCATATGAGCAAAAGGTAAATGCTCCTATGAAAATGGTTGGAACATGGAGCATTTGCTCATTTTTATATGAATAATAAAATGTTTTTCATATTGAAAATTCAATTGAAGTGAATTTCATTGTCGAATAACAATTGTATTAATTTTAAGTGAAAATTGTTTGTGGCCGGATAGTCAAATTTTCCACAGAAATAAAGCCAAAAATGGGTTCCTTTTAATTTTGCCAAGTCTGCTAGAAAAATTGGTTAAATCTTTAAGTACAATAATAATTGAAGAACCAACTTTTACAATTTAATATAAATTATTTGTGGATCACTGAAACATAAAAAACCTCAGCTGATTTTTCCACAGAGAACTTTCTAATATTCTTCTTCATAGTCCATTTTATAGATCCATTTATTTCCATTAAAAATCCTTTTGTGATATGCTAAAAAAACAACTTAAAAAGTTCGCCTACAAAATTACAAAGTGGTTGAATTAGGCAATAATTCATGGTATAGAAATGTTGACCCCATTTTGTTATATAGAAACTAAATAGAAAATGCATCATTGCAATGGTGTTGTTATATAGAAAAATAAAAGATCTTTTAGTTATTTTATATAGAAGAGAGTTAATAATAATCGTGATGATGGAGTCTCCTTAATTGAGTATATTTAGCCTCATCTTGGGTTCTTTGAATATTGTGTAATAATAATAAAAAGTAGAATGATGTCTCTCAAAGTGGAGGAGAGAGGCATCTTATTATGAGGGTAGAAATTAAGGGTTTTGACATTATGAGAGACGATTTAAGTATTAAGGACAAACAAATTGTTCTTTAGCCGAAATCTAATTTAATATAAATATGGAGAGGGTGGTGGTGATGAAGGGGGGGGGGGTGAACTCCAATTGAGAATATGGTAGGCCTACTCTTCTATGATGATGATGATGATGATAATAATAATAAATGAAGTGATGGGTTGAGAATGCGGGTTGATGATGGTTTTACCAGTGCCTCTATATAGGACCACGTTATTATGTGTTATTATTCTATTAGTAAAGAGATGTTTGTCCCATCTCACATTACTATTAATCCTCCTATTATTTAGTTTTTTCTCCCTTATTATATATTATGAAGCTGCTTTCGAAACAAGAGGATGATCCAGTTCCTAATATTTTGACTAGACCCCTGTTTTTGTATCCGGTTGGATTCATTTTTTTAGAACGTCTTTGAAAAACACTTTGATTTTGATTGTTGAATTGTTTTTTTCTTTTATGTTTAGAATAGAATTATATTGAAGATTCTAAATCTCAGATCGATATCGAAGAAATAACCCACCCACATTGTGGCAAGGAATTCTTTATTTAAAATGTTTTATAAAAACTCTGGTTATTCTGTCTTTCAGGTGCAAAATTAAAGAGTTGAAAGTGTTTTTAGAAACTAGAAGGGTAGCTCAATCACTTTAATTGTAAACGCCTTTCGAACTCCTGTTTATTCATTCTGTCTTTCAGGTGCAAATTGAAGAAAAACTTGAAAGTGTTTTTTTTTATTAAAACTTTATCAACTTAACGAATCAATCACTTACTGATATTTTCATGTTTTGATATCTTTCAAAATAAGCTTTTTATGTCAGTTTAAAATGGACCCAGTTTTTAATTAATCAGACGATATTTTTTTTTAATTTCTTGTTTATAAAAAGTTTATTTTGAAAGATATCAACATGAAAATACTTCTAAGTGATTGAGATACCTACCTTTCTAGTTTTCAGAATCGTTTCTCTAAAGTTTGCTCTTCTGAAAGACAAATTCTGAACAATTAAAGAGTTTTATAAAATCAGCTGTTCATAAATATATTGTATACAGAGTGGTTCAGTAAGTGACATTAACTTAGCAAGTGTCCTATAATTATAGCAAAAAAATAAAGTTGACTTCGATCTTTAATAACATAAGCGAAAAAAAGTGTTCCTGACACATTAGAACGTTCTGTTTCTGTTCCTCTGAAGAGAGCTTCAGAGGGACAGAAGACAGTAACATTGAGCACGGTAAGCACGATTGCTATAATCCGTCTTTGCAAGTCTCTTATTATAATTCTATAGGATATTTGTAATTGGGGTTTTTTTTTTAGTTTTTGTGTTTTTAACATTTGTCGCTTGACTAAATATTGTGTGACTTCATGGACCAACAAACTGATCCTATTATTTGTTTACTGAGAAATTCTTTTCTCTTGATATACAATTATACATGTATATTATGTGTGTGTATAGACTTATGACAATTGTGTGGGCTTTTATGTCGTTGAATAAACTTTGTCGCTTTGACGTTGTCACAGAAACCTCAATGGTACTGTCATGACGACACATATACTGTATAAGCAACTTGGGACCCTCTTGTTTTTTTTTGAGTGGGGGTTTATTGTAATATGGTGGTATAAGTAATATATGTTTATTCAAGAGGCGGTCTCAATGTGTCCCAAAGAGAGACATTGGTGATAGAGGGAACGCAATGTTGAATGGTTGAAATTGGGATTATATTTTGATTGTGGTATGTGTGTTCGTGTGATGCAGGAAACTGGCTTTTAATTAATTGGATGTTTTTTCTCCATCAGTTGATGCATGAAACACATTCTCTCTCTCTTGGATTTCTATATAAAATGAGTTGAAATTGGTTTATGTTTTATTTATACAAGTTGATCATTTCCTTTGCCCTCCTCCTCCTTTTATATATAAATGTATCTTATCATTTTTCAAGTTTAACATATTTAATAACGATGTTTATCAGTCACTTGTATCATGCGCCCAATTATTCTAATCTTGTGAACACCTGAATGCGCACCTTGCCAAAGAATGGCCAAAAAAAGGCATTTTTCAAACTATAATATTATAATATATAATGAAATGATTGCAGCTGTTTTTGTTGGTTATAATTTAAAATATAAAAGCGGCGTGAACCAGAGGGACACTTTGTTATTATTATTATCATCATCTAAAATCTTATCTTTATATGGGTCCTGTTAAGATATGGGGCCTCGTGTAATATTCATAGCTTCATAAGACACAAATAAAAAAGTGAATTTAATTAATTATTTGTGGAAAATAACATTTTTTTGGGGGGATATAATTCGCTTATTTGAAAAAAAAATGATGGATGTAACTCAAAAAAGTTAATTATTCACAGGAAAAGGGGTTAAATATTTCACTTGAATTAAAATTTCTTTATAATTTGTAATTACTGTCAACATTATTTTATCATTTTAGGCTCATTTAGCGGTTTATAATTAATTGGTTTACAATTTTATCTTTATTTCTGGTATAAAAGTACGACTTTTTTTGAGGAAATTCTTTCATTTGAGTCTCAAAATGGACGATTTTTGACTTGCGTCGCGTTTTTTTTTTTTTTGCAAATGAGCGATTTAGTTCATTTTTGAATCAGTTTAATTTTTTTTTAAATTAAAATTAAATTATAATTATTGGCCTATATATTGATTCTTCAAAAATTATATTGACTGTAGAAATCGCGGCCCACCTAGCAAAATTCACAGTACACTATTGTGTGCCACATTTGGAAACCACTGGTTTATTGTGTAATTGTATACGAAGGATTTTTTATTTGGATCTATCTTAGAATTGCGAGTCATTTATTTGCTTAATTCTATTGTCAGAATAAAGAAACTGAATACTAATTATTAATTAAGAATGAATTAAGTTTGATTCAACCCGCATATTTATATTAAACCCTATAAAAATGAACCAAACACACAAATATAACAAAAGAAGGCCCTTATTGATGTTAATGTTGGATATAAATATGTGTATTTGACAAAGTGACGGTGTTTCTCTGCAGGAAACCATCGTGAGAAAATGTCACACACACATTGACGGTTGTGCACGGGTTGTCCTATAATATAAGACTATATAGAGCAAGAAAAAAGGGGGACACGCGTTGGTCACATGACCCATATGATTCTACTGGTGGTACACATCCGGAAGTCATCACATGCTCCATTAATGGGTTGGTGGGAGAAGGTTCTATGAGAAATCGAGATTTACGTTTAGGGGTGGGGTGGGGGGATATATAATTAGAAATCGACCATCAATAACTCTGTATGATATACATTGATAAATATATACTATAGGCCCCTATATAATTATCTCAACACATTGATTCGAAGGATTCCACCTCCTCCTCCTCCTCCCTTCTATATAGGGGCTTTTACCCTCACCCCCTAATCCCCCTATTTTTATATGTGCCTAGAGCTCATCATATATATTTGATGCACAATTTGGTGACTTTTTTTTTCCTGGCACGCGTGCGCCCGCGCGCGCGCGTGTGTGTGTATGTGTACGTTAGAGAACGGCGCGTGTTTTCTGCCTGATTGAATCAATTTTGCGGACTTGGCTTCTACAGTAGACTGTATGTGTTTATGTTATTCTACTCTTTATAAAGAGTTTTTCTCACAACTCTTATTATTGTGTAGAATGTTTCAAAATACACATTTCGGTTGTATCTTGTTCTATACATGGCAGTGTTAAAGGAGATTCTAGTAAAATTTACAATTAAAATAGAAAGTAAGCAGATAATTTTATAGGCAACTTTAATAAAAAAAAATCTGAAAGTGTTTTAAAAAACTAGAAGAGTAAACATAACACAATGTAAGAAACAAAATTTATGCCCAGCATTCTTGCATTTTTCAAGAAATATTAAGTTTTACAGTTAGTTAGAAGGTGATTAAATTAACATTAATCTTAAAAGCAATTTTAATAAAATCTAATACATGTGGACTGCTCGATCTTGCATATAAATCCGAGCTCTATTAATAAATAGAGCTCGGATTTTTATGCAAATGTTTCTCAATCTGTGACCAAAGAGCCAATTGTGAAATAACAATCCCCAGTTTAGATCAACCATCAATTACGTTTTTTTCTTCTTCTAATAAAAAAAAACACTGGTTAGAGGCTAAATCTCTAGTTGACAACTTATATAGTAACCAGAGATCTAGCCTCTAAACAGTCTGATTATAAAAAAAAGCATTATTGCAATTGCTCTAATGATGATGCATGATTACTTCACACTTGGCACTTGAGCCACAAATTGAGAATCACTTGCTTGATATTGCATAAAAATTCGAGTCCTGATTATTATTAATATGCCTAAATCCAAATTCCTGAAGAAGCAGTACATATAGATGTTGTCTTATACCTAGTACACACCTGATAATTTAAGTGCATTTAAATAATAAACGTTTTCTACAGAGCCCCGCGAATGACAAACAAACAATATATCGAATTCAATTTATTCAGTTAATAATATGAAAATATTGAGTTAATACTTAAATATAATATAGAAACTATTGACAAAATATTGATTTAGTATTTCAATTTAAAATATTAATAATTAAAGTCAATTTTTATTTGGTTCGTATGTCCTTAACTGGATTCCGCATAATTCACCTAAACACCTTTATTTTGAATTCATTTAACTCATGTGTTGCGTACAAGGTATTATAAGCCTGGTCCCACACGTTGAATCTCTTTATGCTCAGGTTTCTAACACAAGATTCTATTGAAAAATACCTGAAACACTGTAAAGAGAGGCTAATGGTGAAAATATTTAGCGATATATAGGGTTGTTTATGGTATGAAACCGACTTTATAGATATATAGGCCCTATAGATTGCATTCCTTAACATATATGATGAAATGGGGATGTGTGTTTCTTTCTAACGAAATGAAATTATAATTGTGACCTCTTTATAGGTCTGTAGAAACAGATCGAGGTATATGTAGGTCTTATATAGTAGGTCTGTTTATGTATGTGTTAATGAATTATTAGGTGAAAAATTGAGAGAAAAAGATCTTCTAATCTTTTAATATGGACATGCATTTTAGTTTTGCTGAATTCATTTTTTTTAAAAAATGGGGTTTTTTCCTGAGACTTATATGTTTTGAAGGGTGGAAGAGGTGATTTATGTTGTTTTCACCATAGGGTTGCTAATTCACCACTCGAATCCTCTCCATATATAGCCTCTATTACGTATAAATATGAGACATAAGAGAGAGAGAATAATTTCTCTTTAAAAAGTCGGGTAATTTGTTCGGATGTATATAGTTTCACACCTGTGTGAGGCAATGTATAGAGAGAAGAAACCACCCGTGGACTGAAACCAGGCTTTTAATATCCACCACCACCACCTAAGATGGATATTATATTTATTACACCTGTTTTCAAATGCACCTGTTTGGCTTTCATTCATTCATTCAGATCCATCTCCATCATTGGCATTATTATTATTACTCCTCATCCTTATACATATTTCTCTACCTTTTTTTTTAGATGGATGATTTTTTTCTTCTCTCTTCTTAACGTTATTTGGGCCTCCTATTGAGGTGGGCCCCCCCCCTTCTTTTATACTCATTAAGAGGAAACGTGTATGCATATCACACATACAATAATAATGCATTATTATTATTATTATTATTTTAATATAGGGCCCTCCCCCCTTTCCTATCTTATATTTTGAATGTATATATCATCGCGGTCATTATTTTATATATATTTTATAATTTATAATATACTTTTTGAAAACTTAAGAAGGTGTTTTCGTTCTTTTCTTTAAGAAGAATATAAAATTGAACAAAGTGTTGGCTGATTTTTAAGGATTATTTTTTAAAGCATAGATTTTAACACATTTTTAAATTGTGGTCTTACAAGTATTTTACTTATTGTTGTTATGTCATAAATTTCGGAAGGAGCCTTTTTTTTATTATTATTCTCCTTCTTTAAGGGTTTCTTTTGAACGAAATTTATTTTTCCGAAAACTTATTTATTTTTAAATATATAGGAGGATTATAAAACCCTTTTATGTCATAAATAGGGCTCGGATTTTGATGCACTATCAACTCGGACTGTTTTTCAATATGTGGCCCAAGTGCCAATTGTGAAGTGACAATCTCGTTTAGATAATAAAAAAATTGTTCTTCCTAATTAAAAACAATGGTTAGAGGCTAGAACTCTAGTTGACAACTGATAGTAACCAGACATCTAGCCTCTCTACCCAGCTGTTTTTGATTAGAAATAACATAATTGCAGTTGCTCTGATGATGATTACTTCACGGTTGGCTCTTGGGCCACAAATTGAGAAACATTCCGGTTGATATTGCATCAAAATCCGAGCCCTAGTCATAAAGTAAGTTAAGGTAAAACAATGCCATTTGAAAACTATGTAATAAATTTGTAAACATTTTTTTTTTAGCAAGGGACCCTCTTTTAGATTTGACCCTACTTTGCTTATAGACTATATATGCCCTATAGAATAATACTATAGTTTTTATAGGGACCTTTTTTTATTTTTTAGGGGGTTTTTATTACTGACCTGAAAAGTCAGTGAGAAAGTCATTTTTTGTCGAAAAATCAGAAAAAAAGTCGAGGAATCTTTTTTTATAAAACGGTAAAGAAATTTTAAAATTGGAAATACATCTGGCAGATTATTTAAAGTTACGTATAAAGCAAAAAATATACAGTGAAAAAACAATTGATCACAAAAAACGGATAACACGAAAAGTCGGATAACACGAAGTATATTTTCGGTTTGGTTACTAAAGTATGGTTTAAAAATTATTTTAACACGGAAAAAATATTCAGGTCTCTCTTCCGAAATGGAAGAGAGTCCGGAATATTTTTTCGTATTAAAATTTTCTTGTATTCAATAGTTTTACACTGTAAATACAATTGATCAGTGAAATGAACCCAAAACAAGTATAGAAACAATCTGAGAATTGGATTTTATGATTTGAATATATAAACCATGTTTTAAATTTAAAGGCCCTATTCGATATTTCTTTCTATAATGTATTGCGATGATTCATTTATTTTTTTTTTTTGTAATTTTACAATGATGTGAATATATGATTCAAAAAATTCATCATCTTCAACATTATCATCATCATCAATTGTCAAAACGAAAAAGGTGGTGATGATGATGACTTCAATGAAGGGTGCCGAGTAAGGTGAGTTTGACCTCAGGGGCTCTTTTAGTGGAAGGGGGTGTCAATTTTAAACTGAACCATTAATTAAGAAGCTACCAGAGGAAAAAGAGAAAAGGTGAGGAGGAAGGTGGAAGGTTGGGGGGGGGAGTTCTAAGGTGGCAATTTGGACCCACATGTTAATCAATTATATGGAAAAGGCCCATTAGGCGTTTTAAAATAACAATGTCTTGTCATAGCTCATCACACACATATACAAAAAAGAGACATGTATATTGGGGCTATGTTATATATTATATAGGTGTGCCAATTGTATAAATATATTGGGGCTTCTGTTCATTAGCACCCCTGCCTCCCCCCTCCCCTTATTTGTGTGCCCCATAACACCAAACACCCCCTTCGTTTTTTTCTTTTAACGTTAAAAAGTAAACAGATTTTTTTTTTGTTTGTGTGGACCACATTTTTCGTCCTTAGTGTCTTGTCACGTTTTCTCATTAAATGCGACATTTTATGCTTTTGTTTTTTTCTCTCTCTCTCTCTCTGTCTATCTTTTTTTTCTGATTTCTCATTATTCAATTGTGAAAGTTTTCGCTTTATTTTATCTTCAGGGCTTTTTCTCGTAAAAAAAAAATACGAGGCATTTAAGTTTTGATTTAATTATGGCCGCCTCATATAATAGATATACTAACTTCAAACATTCTCTTCATTAAATAAAATTGTAGTTTTTTTTTTCTTCTCTATCCTCTCTCTTTCTGTCTATCTTTTGAAATGTTGTCGCGAAATTATTATTACACCTCCCTTTCTTATTTTACAAAACACGCAGTAAAAAAAAAGAAGAATGGAATTAATCTTTTATCATTTTTAGATTAAAAAAGTCGCTTTTCTTTCAAGTGTTTATAAGTTTTTTTTTTTTGAAGTTTTCTTAATTAATGTTTTCTAAATTTTTTAATAAGTTTTTTTTTAAAAAAATATTATCTATTAGACTATTAAATTTGAAATAATATTACAACATTAGAACTTATTTTTATTTGCATATATATATTTTATAATATTATAATATATTCAAATTTATGTTAATAGGAAATTCATTATTAATGAATGATCAATAATAATGGCATCTCTCCTTTATTAACATGAAACGAGGGCCCTTTATAATAATATTCTATGGGTAGTCAATGGGATTCACTCTTAAAACTGTTTTATTAGTTTTTAGCAAAAGCGCCTTTATGGTTTTTGCTTCTTGGTATTGTTATGGGTATTCGTGACGTCATAGCCTCCTCATCCTTATTCTATGCATAGCCTTCTATAGATACTATAGTATCTATATGTTCTATAGTACGTTAGTTGGTTTTATTTGGCCCGCTTCACACAGACCTCTTTGTGGCGCCACATAATGGCTGATGCGAATTCCTTCACACAAGACCGCCGTTAAAATCAATGGTATATTTGTCAGTCAAGATGTACCTTGCATCGTCACAAAAAGATGCTTGTGACGTCGAAGGGGTCGATGTAAAGTTTAGAATTGTGTCAAAAGAGGTAATACGAAAAAAATACAACCCGTTTGTTTAATTTATTGAAAACATTAATTTTCTATTTAGCTAAATGACGCATTCTTAAATTTTATGTTAACCCCTCTGACGTCACAAGCTTATTGTTGCTATGAGGCAGGTAAATTCAACAGGTACGACCTTGGCCACCATTGACCGACAGGCAGTGGTCGCAGTTTGTGGCTGGACTGTAACACTCAACGCCATGAAAAAACGGTAACAGTGGCCCATATAGGTCGGCTAAAAACGAACACTATGTGGCGATACAACGTGGTCCGTGTGAAGCGGGCTTTATTTTGGAATGTGAAGTTATCTATTCGATAACAAATCGATCTGGTACAGTGCATATCGATACGTCACGTATTTTTTTTTACTAGTGATTTTTTAACAAATTGACCCGTAAAAATGGCAGAATTAAATAGTTATATTTGAGATTTTTGAGTAATTGTTTCATTTTTTTGCAAAGCAACTTCTAGAAATGACAATTTATTTCATGAACAAAAATATCAAACTGCAGATTATATCGATAAAGACAACTAATCTGTTTCGATCAATAAAATATTAATATGTATCGATAGTTTCATCAGTAGTCACGTGGCTCAGCAGCTGATTTTGTTTCTGTTTATCGTCGTTTTTATCGTTTTTTTTACTTAAAAATTTTCATTTTTTGGACTTTTTTCTATTAATCCAAGCCCTTAAGATGCAGCTTTACTGTTGAGATTATATTTTATTTAGAATTGGAGGTGAAAAACATCTAAAAATACAGTGAAATGGCGACTGTGAAAGTGGCCGTGAGAGTCCGTCCTCTCAATCAAAGGTAAGTTTGCATCATTTTTGCGTTTTTTCCCAATAAATCTAACAAATAACAATGTTTTACAGAGAGATTAACATGGACAGTAGGCTCATAATTGAAATGGACGGTAAAAAGACGAGGATTTACAACCCAAAGGTTTCTCATGATGAAATAAAACGTTTCTCAAGGTGATAATGAATGAATAAACGTGTATTGGATTCTTTCCATAGATCGCAATGAGTAGTCATCAAGGTGACATTGGAAGAGATCGTTTCAAGGAGTTCGTCTACGATTACTCTTACTGGTCGGTGAACAGAGACGATCCTCACTTTTCGTCTCAGGAACGAGTTTTTATGGATCTCGGTACCAAAGTGGTGGACAGTGCGTTCGAAGGATACAACGCGTGCACTTTCGCTTACGGACAGACTGGGTCCGGAAAGACGCACACAATGATGGGATCAGAGGTTATCTTCGTTCGTTTAGATCTCTCGATCGATCTTCATTAGTTCGATTCTTTGTTTTAGGACGAAGTGGGTCTCATTCCTCGTATCTGCAAGACTCTTTTCTCTAGAATGCAACAGAACAAAGACAACGGAATTACATTTAGAACCGAAGTTAGGTGTGTAAACGTTAAATTGTCAGAAAACTGAGAGACGAAATTGTGAAAATTATCTGCACACCTTCTTTTACTCTTCTAGTCTTAAATACATCATGAAATTTGTTGATTTTCTGCTGACAAAGATGCCTTATTGTATAATGAACGAAGTGGGATCTTACTTTGAATCGGTTTTGTTCTTTTTCGTAGTTACTTGGAGATTTATAACGAAAAGGTGAAAGATCTTTTAAAGAAGGACTCCCAACAGCACAGTTTGAGATTAAGGGAACATCCGAAATTGGGTCCTTACGTACAAGATCTGTCGAAACATCTAGTGATGGATTACAGAGATGTCGAAGAACTAATGAACCAGGGGAACAGCATAAGGTTAAAAGACGGAAGAAACAATGTCATTGTCGTACTTCTTAACTGAAAACGGATTTCTTTAACGGGTGTAGAACTACGGCTGCGACCAAGATGAATGATACGAGTAGCCGTTCTCACGCCATTTTTACGTTAACGTTCGTTCAGGCAAAGTTCGACCGTGATATGCCGATCGAGACAGTCAGCAAGATTCATCTCGTCGATTTGGCCGGAAGGTGAGCAGATATGATCGGTGGGATACGTGTAAGTGTTTTGACGATGTTTCGTTTTTGTATTCGTTAAGTGAACGAGCCGACGCTTCGGGTGCGACTGGAGAACGACTCAAGGAAGGTGGTCACATTAATAAATCTCTCGTCACTCTCGGTTCGGTCATTTCGGCACTTGGTAATTTATTTCGCTTTATTGTATTAAGGTTGATTGGTTTTTGTTAACTAACGAGTTTGGTTTTTTTAGCCGACATGTCAACTTCTGCACATCGGTCGAAACAGGTTTTCATTCCGTATCGAGATTCGGTGCTTACGTGGCTACTAAAAGATAGTTTGGGAGGAAATGCAAAGACTATTATGATAGCGAGTGAGACGGCAATCGAAAATGAAACTGCTCGAGTCTTAATGGTTTCTTAATTGTTCATGATTTTTACCTATTTAAGCCATTTCGCCGGCCGATTGTAACTTTGGTGAGACGTTGAGTACTCTTCGTTATGCAAACAGAGCGAAGAACATTGTTAATAAACCTCGTGTGAATGAGGTATTCTTCTTCTTTTTTTTTACTTAAATGTCCGCTTTACTTCAGGGTAGTTTGATTTATATCATGGCTTGATTTAGGATCCAAATGTGAGATTAATTCGAGAACTCAAAGCTGAGATTGCAAAGTTGAAAGGTTTATTGGATGACAGCAGTCAGGTTCGTTCAATTTGTGAAGTTGACTTTTTTTTAAAAGAAAGTGTTACTCATTTATTTATTTGCTCTTATTCTTAAAGAACGTGGGAAGTTCAATGATGGTGGAAAAACTGCATCAGAATGAAGCCAGAGTTAAACTTCTAACTGAAGAATGGACCGAACGCTGGCGTGAAACTCAGAGGATTCTTCAAGAGCAGCAAGCCCTCGGTCTGCGTAAGTCTGGAATGGGTGTCGTTTTGGACTCTGCAAGACCTCATCTGATTGGAATTGACGACGATTTACTCAGCACCGGAATGACTCTCTATCATCTAAAAGTAATAATAATCGAAAGTGAAGAGCGAATGTTTGGCTTTATGTAGTAACTTGTTTTTAGGAGGGTGGGACATCGATTGGAAGTGGAGGAGGTGACGAAGGCATAAGACAGGACATAGGTAGGGTAGAGATGATTAAGATCCTCTCGCATAACTGTTAACCCACTAACCCGTTTGTTGTTGTTTACTGCAGTTTTAAACGGTGTCGGGATTGAATCTGAACACTGTGTGATCAACTTGGAAGGTGGAACGGCGACTCTTGTTCCCGTCGGCCAGGCGCTTTGTTTTGTCGATGGTCTTGCAGTGGATAAACCAACGAAGCTCTTTCAAGGTAAATGCTACCGATAACAAAATAGAATCAGTAGTTTTTTCTGATTTTTTTCTGTTTGTTTTCAGGTTGTGTGATTCTTTTGGGTCGTACGAATATGTTTCGATACAACGATCCCGCCGAAGCAGCTAAATTGAGAAAAGAAAAGAAGGGAGTATGTGACGTCATTTAATCATTTTAACGAATGTCAAGAAAGTTCTAACTGTTATGATTTTTTTGTTGTTGCTTAGTTTGAGGCAAACCGTTTAAGAATGTCATTTCTCAGTTGGTCTATGCCTGATCTTGCCAATTCCATAGATAACAGTCTTGGTGTCAGTCCAAGGTATTAAATTCTGTTATGAGCCTGGAGACAAAGCCAGAGTTGCACGTTTTTATGAGACAAGGGACAATTTTGTGGTTTCAAATGAAAGAATACACATAATTTGTGAGCAAATTAGCATAATAATTAAAAAAGGATATAAAATAAAAATCCCTTTGAATATTGCAATGAAAAGACCTGAAAACATGGCCACAACATCCTAGAAGCGATTGAAACTTCAATTATTTATTGTTTAAAATGCAGTTTGGAGAGAGATTTGCAGCTAGAATCGAGACCATGTTTTGGACACATCAAATTTCACTTAACATTTTGTCTATTGTGTCGTGCAGCACTTGACAACGCTAGTGTCTCTCTAGGCTCTCAAGACTAAATTTTATCGAGAAATATTTAGTTGAACTTGTTTGTTTACATTATAGTTCCAGGTTATACGTAGTTGCAGGTTCGGAGGCACAGACCGGCCGCCGGCATGTGGAGAAACGGCTCTTGGAAGCGAAAGAGACACTTGATGGCGAGAGAAAGGGACTTAAGGATCGATGGGGGGTTCTTTACAACCGTGAGAAGCGTCTTCTCGAAGTGATAGATCAGGTCAATCACAATTCTGAGGAAGAGAAATTATACTTGGACAAGGAGCAGGAAGAGATCGAGGCAGAACGACGTCTTCTCGAGGAAGCAGAGGAACAACTTGATGGTAGAGAGCGACATCTTCAAGAAATCTATCAGAGGGTCGTCTGTGAAGATTCCACGGTCGGCGTTGGAATGGCCGACGATAGCATCAATTCTGCTCTTCCTTCTGCCTCGGAAGTACTAGTCGAGGAAGAGGTCGAAGAGGAAAGCGACGACAAGGAAATCGTTCAAGATGAAAAGCTACCAGTTGAGTTTTATCCTGTTTAATGGCTTTTAACGAGGACTACAAACAGATGCGTTTTCTTATTAACTTGTTAGGAACGTGAAGAAGTGAAAACAAATGGCAGTTGTTGTGCAATGCAGCTTGAAGTTGAGAAAAGTCTTCAACTTCAGGGAATTCCTGTTGACGATAGGTTGACGCTACGTTATTTTAATGGGTTATTCGTTATAATAGTTTTTTGTGATGGTTAGAATTCGTGAACTGGTGGAACAGGAAGTGCAGCGACACCTTCTGAAAGAGATGGCATCTCGTTTGGAAGAACTGCGCTCGCATAAAGAACGAGAGGACAGAAATGGGTTACAGAGGGACATGGATTGGATGTACACTGCCCCATCAAGGTCTACGATCTACGGGGTCGGTTTAAATGAGCTGCTCGATTTGTTTTTCATGTTTTTATATTTGGGATTCTTTCTTTGAAAAAAAACAAGAATGGTCGATCTCTTTCGCTTGGTAACTTGGGAATGTCGGTGGTAGATGATCAAACGGAAAGGTTCTCTATAACGATTCCTTCTGTTATTCTGAGAGGAGCTGGTTCTGGAACTCATCATGAGTACGAAATCAAAGTGAGTTTTGTTTTTCTAAGGAGCCGCGGTCTTTTCATGAATTTCACATTTCAATGGATCTCAAACGTTTTATTCTTAACTCTCTAGATTGTTGTACAGGATAATACTTGGTCTGTCTTCCGACGTTACAAACGTTTTCGGGAATTTCACTTGAGAATGAAACAAAAATACGGAGCTCAAGTTAGTCTATCTGTGAATGTTTTGCTCGTTAACTGCGTGAACTTAAGATGATGCATTATGAATAACTGATTTTTGAACTATTGGTTATTTATTCTGCTTTTCAGAAGAGCAACATTAAGGGGAAATAATTGAAAGTGTATCAGAAACTAGAACGGTTGTCGAATCTCTTAATACCATTTTCATGTTGATATCTTTCAAAATAGCGTTTTATAGACAAAAATTAAAAATGGCGTCTGCTTAAAGTTGAGTCATTTTCAAATGTGACATAAAAAGCTTATTTTAAAATGAAAATATCATTAAAATACTAAAATACTTTCGAAGTTTCTCTTAATTTTGCTTTTCTGATAGACAGAATAATCGGAAAGGGTTCCACTTTAAAACTACTTTAATTGATTTCTACCATACACAGATTGGTAATCTCTACTTTCCACCGAGAACCTTATTCGGAACAAGATCGGAAAAGTTGGTTCGTGAGCGACAGGCGAATCTAGAGGTTAATTGGCTAAAAAAGACCCAAATATCCAAATAAATGTGGATTATTTTCGTTATTTTTCAGCGTTATTTGCAGCAAGTGATCGATGTGTGCCTTCATTTGCCAAGTTGTTCGCTTTCCTCGCACACTTACGGCACGTTAACTAAACAGGTCCTCTGCGATCAAATTCCTTTTTTAAAAAGGGGATTGTTCGAGGTTGGAAAACACGGAACAGCGTGAAAAACAGAATCTCAAACATTTAAACAAGCAAAAAAAAAAATGAATTCTTGACATGTTTTTGATACACAAATTGTTTAATTTATGGAAAAATTTATGTTTGCAAAAAAGAACTTATATTTGATAGATTTGTAAGTAGAAGTGAAAAAACAGAATTTAAATAGACTTGTTTATAATTTTATTACTAGTTTTATATTTAAAAATCAAATACAACAAAAAAATAAGTTGTCAGAAGTTGTTTGTTTCACTGCTTCTTACTTCAAAACCATCGTCTGAATCGTCGTATCTTCGTTTCAGATGACCTGAAACAGAAAAAATGTAATTGTTTTAAAATCTACTATTTTATGAAGGTCTTCTTCGATGTTTACTTCCAAAATGGACGCCGTTTCCACCTCGGAGGCCGGATTTCGCTCTGTATATCGGTTCGTATTCCTGTCGAAATGTTATGAATGTTTAAAACTGATAAGTTAATGATGGGAAACTTATGTTCATTTTACCCTGAGTTGTTGCGCAAACCGTTCGTTTGGACTGACGCAGAATCTTCGTTGTTGAACCAATGCAATGGCATCTCTGCAGTGAGAGAGAAGTATTTTAAACGGTAAACAGTAGTTAAACGATCAAAAAAATCTTATCTAGAAAGTTAGTTTGCCTGTAAGACATTCCATATTTCTCCATTACGTATGCAATTACGAGTGTCGCACTGAGAGAAAAAAAAATCACGAGAAATGACTTAATCGGTATTATTTGCAGCCGCTGGAATGAAACTCGGCATAACTTTGAAAACAAACTGAAAGTTGTTTTCTGAACTAAATGAACTTCATTTGATGATCGTCTCTGCTTTTTTGGTTCTTTCACTTCGAAATTGAACCAAAAACTTCAAATTTCGAATTTTTTTATTCGAAACTGCAGTGATAACTCTTATTATGGCTATTTTCATGTTGAGATTTTTTAAAATAAGTTTTTAACGTCAGTTTGAGAAAATGACCCAACTTTAAGCAGACGATATTTTTTTAAAAAAATTTGTTTTATTTTCAAAAATCATCTGTTTATAAAACATCTCCAAAGTTGTTTTCAAAGTCGATTAGTTAATTGCAATCTGTGAGAGGGAGGTGGGTGAAGAACCTTCTGGATATTCCTGCATTTCCATGAACAAGAACATTTCCTCCAGCTGCAAAACATTCATCCAGAAAATTACGTACAGTTTGTATATGTTGAATGATACTTTCACCAACGTTGTCAGCAATTTCTAACTCTAGATATCTTTTAGAATCAGAGATAAAGAAATCGTTTCATTAAAACGTTACTAAAAATAAAGTAACACTTTAAATGTTCTCCATAGACTTTCTATATAAAAAAAAATGTTTAACCAAAGTCTTAAGTTTAGCTTTATTTTAAGCAACATTTTAGAAAACGGTGTGGTTAGCCGTCATTATTAGTCGAACATTTTAAAAGTTTCGTTTGTTTAATATCTCTATCCTCGCCTGAAAACGTGTGGAAAGTTAGGTTTTATGAAGTGTGCCTCTAGACCCTGTCGAATGCAAACGATGTGAGTTATTTTACGAGCTCTCAATTCTTCGCACTAAAAGGAAACTGAAATGAGTGACATTTTCGTTGATTCTAATGTATTTAAAGAGAACCTTATTCTTTGCTGCAGATGAATAAGGACCGAGAAACAGACCGGGAATGATTTCCTAACGTATAGAAAACAAAATACTACATTCGTTTCGTTATTTTCATTTAATAATATTCGTGTATTTGTATTTCACCTGCATTTCTCTTCTCATTTCGTATGTCCATTCCTAAGAAGAAACAAAAAGCTTAGAAAATTACATTCTCAAGTGGGGTCTAAAGGACACTCTTTTAAAAGATCATTTTTATTTTAAATATTACCACTAAATCAGTTGCTGGCAACGGTGGATAAGTGTGTGAATCTCCATTTTCTTCTTCTTGATCCATAATCATTATATTTTTGTAGGGAAAAAAAAACCAGCAAAAATTCTTAGAAAAATAACATTTGTTTTGACAATTTATCAAAAAAAAAAAAATTGAATTTATTTCTATTTATCGTCACTAGATGGCGTGAGAATTTAAAGAATAGTTTATAAATATGTGAACTCTAGATGGCAGCAATAATCGTAACATGTGCTGCTATCTAGTGGTGAATTGAAATATTCAAAACTTGCGGTTACGTGTGTTTTTTGTTTTGTTTGTTTACGTAATTATATGACGTCACAATCATATGATCCGTTATCTTTCGGTGTTGATGTTTACGTTACTGCAACCGCAGGTGTTTGTATTGGTCATTGGGCGTTGTTGCGTAGTGTAGTAGTTGTTGAAATGTCGACGTTTTCGTTGTTTCGCAGTTGATTTCGCATGTAGAAATCAACGCGAATTATTCATTTAACGATTGTTTTAAAGATTAACGAAGGTAGGGATCGAATGATTGTATATTTAACGGCTATAAGTGAACCGTTTATCGTGTCTTTAACGTTTTAATCGGTTCATTTTTGTGTCTTTATTTTCTCCGTCGCCATTTTATTGCTTCTTGTTTCTAAGTTTGTAACTAAATTTGTTTGTGCTTCTTTTTTTAAAAAAAAGGGTTCTTATGTTGAGTTTTGTCAGTGACATGGTCATCGTCATCATCAGTAGGCATTATTACGATGTGGTTTCAACGGAATAGCATTTTCAGACGGTGGTTTTCGAACCACTTCGTTATTTTGATGATGATGGTTGTTGCATCGTTACGAATCGATCCGATCCTTAGTTACGGCGGCGGCGGTTCTTCCTATACTTCAAATTCATGCCTTCAACTATTGAGTGGTCAAGTGGGCAGCGGTAACTACACCTATTATCGCCTGTCGCACGAAGGCGACGTCAGTCTCACTCTTCATAGCGTGAGAGGCGATGCCGACGTTTATGCGTCTCAGGACTCGTTGCAGCCGACCTTTGATCTTAACACTCACGACCTTCAGTCGGTCACTTGTGGTCTCGATCGGGTCGATATTCCGGCCGCTTTTAAGAGGCCTGTAGGTATCGGTATTTACGGTCATCCGTCTCACGAGATGAGTTCTTACCAATTGTGTGTTAATCTCTTGAGTTCTCGTGGGTCTTGGGACGACCATCATTATAACAGGGAAGGGACTGGTCAGGGTTACGATTATAATTATTACGAAGACGGTCAGGCGCATCAGAGGCCTCGTATTCCGTTTTACGATAAGGACGACGAGGAAGAATCAATCCTTTGGACGGTTCTTATCGGAGCTCTTAAGGTTCTCGTCGAGATCCTCACTTGAAGAACTTCACACATATTTCACACTTTTTCTAAATGAAAACAAAACGTTTTTTTTTGGTGCCTTCGAGTCTTTTTTTTTTCTCTCCCACGAAATAAATTTATTTAAAATTTTGTTTTCACGTTGATTTATTTTTCATAAAGTGAAAATGAAAACCAAGAAGAATTTTGTTAGTAAATACTTAAAACATTATCAAAATTGGTGCGTTGATTAAATATAACAAGACATTTAATTAAAAAAAAAAACTGAATGAATAATCTGTCTTTCAGAAATTCAAAACTTCAGAGTTGAAGAGTAATTTGAAAGTGTCTTTAGAAACTAGAAAAGTATTTCAGTCATTTTCATGTTGATATCTACTCAAAATAGGCGTTTTACGGCTTTAAGCAGACGATATTTATTAATTTTTGTACATAAATACTTTATTTTGAAAAATATCAACATGAAAATGCTATTAAGTGGTTCAAGCTACCTTTCTAGTTTCTAATACACTTTCAATTTCTTTTTAGCGTTGCTCTTCTTAAACTGTTAATAAAAACATCTTAAAGTTGAAGTCATTTTTGATAAATCTTTAATTGTATTGCAGGAAAAACGATGAAAAACGCTTTTTGTTGCAATTTATGAAAGGATTTCAAAGTTTTATTTTAAAAACTGGAAGAGTAAACGAAGGTGTCACATATATATACGCACTTTATAGGATTTTTTTTCTTCAAAATAAATCTTGAAATTCTTTTATAAATTGTTATGAAATAAATTGTGTCTTTATTTACAGCTGTTTTTTATTAAGAGAATGTATTTAAGATTTATTGTTTCCGTATGACGTGGACATAAAAAGCGGCCGGTTTCGTATCGTCGACCTTTTTGAAGTCACCGTAGATGTCGTGCTTACAATTCAAACCGAAAATATCATCCAACAGTTTCGTAAATGGTGTAAGACGATGAGGATAATAAGAAAGGCGAAATCGGCTACTAAATTTATGAGATGTAAGAAGACAACAAAAAAAAGCCAGATTAATGAATAACATTTTATCAATTAAGGAAATGCAATTTCGAGGATTTCTTTCGAAAATTCTCAGAATTGCATTCCGTACAATATTGTGATTGCAAAGAGAGAAAATTTGATCTCTTGAGGCCAAAACGCAAATGAAATTCGAAAATGTGCCAGTTGTTTTTTTAGAAATTGTGGATTTTATGCAAATAAACTGTCAAAAATGTAAAATATGCAACAAAATTGTTCATTTTATGCAATTTATGCAAATACAGAGAAATGCTCGTATAGGAAACCGAAACTTTTTCTTTTTTTAAAGAAATAATTGAAATTATACAAATTTATGCAAATTTCGAGAAAAAAAATATTGCAATTAGTGCGTTTTATATGCATTTTTATTTTTAATTAAACTGATGATTATTGCACATAAATTATATGGTACCGAAAAGGGGTAATTGAAACCGTAATTACAGGGGAATTTATGGCTAACTTTTGGCCTTTGTCACTGATAATCTCCTTTGCACGGACTTACTCTAATGTCACTCCAGAGTATCTCCCCTTCTTCGTAATACTCGAATCTGTGTTTGGATCTTTACTTTTGTTCTGAAATTGAGTCATGTCCATCACATAGTCCAGTGTGATCATGGACGCTTGACCATTCACATGCAAAACGGACGTCTGAATGTCCTTGATCTGTTTACTCTGATTTCGTTCAATTTCATAAGAAAAAAACAACAAAAATTAAGAAATTGTTGTTGTTCTTCTCCACTCTCTCTCATCACATGTTTTCTCTCCTTCTTACGTTATAGTAAATATTTTTGGCCGGAGTTTTTCCCGTGTCTAAAATGTAGTCGTAGTTACGATGATCGATGATCAAGATTCCACCCGGTTTAATCATTTCGTGGAAATTCTTCAACGCCGTCCTGAAAAACAACAAAAAAGTTAAACAATTTGTTTTCTTTTCTTTCCCATCTCTTCTATCTATTGATTCGTTCACTTTATGTCTTCGAGATCTCCGTCAAAGTCCGGCAGATGAGCGAAAGAATTTCCAAGGCAGATGACCGCATCATAACCAGCTCCAGGTTTGTCGATGTCATCGGGAAGTGTCAACCAGTTAGCCTCATCGATAACTAAAATTGTCGATTAACGATGATGTTGATTGGATTGAGTAAGTCAAGGAGTTTAAACAATAGGTGTTGTGTTACTCCATTCGTCAAAAGCTTTCTCTTTGCGTCGATTCCAACGTTCCTTCAGTGCGTATTTCAACATCTTGTCTGAAGCATCGACGCTGGTCACTTGGTAACCTTGCTCCAATAACATCACAGAATCGACCCTTCAATTCAAGTTGCATATGAAACAATATTTAGATTTTTGTACACATTATGTCGAAAACCTCAGAGAAGGTTGTTTTTGAAAGCAACTTAGGAAACTATTTTAAGATTTATTTGAAACTGGAAGAGCGAAAGAATTTCAGAAATCTATTTTCATGATACTCTGGTTGTTCTGCATTTCCGGAGCAAACTTAGGAGAAATTGAATGCTTTAGAAACTAGAACAGTAGTGCAAATCACCAAAATTTAAAGTGTTTTGCAACCATGATGAAAAAGAAAAAATAAAGTTTCAAATTTCAATGTAAACTAAAGTTCATTTTCAAAGATATCTTTATAAAAAAAATACAACAATTGTGTTTTTTTTATACTCATAGTAGTTTTTCAAATAAATCTTGAGATTCTTTCATAATAAGTTGTTTGAAAGGTTGTGAGATTAGAAACTGGAATGAAAAATGGTTCCTTTTTTAGGATTTGGTTCCTAATTTGAGAGGAGGGGGAGAGAGTCATTTGTTTTACCCGGTTCCACATGCCACGTCTAAGACATGTTTACATTTGTACTCCTGCAAGAGACTTCCCATAAACTTGCAGTAGGTTTCCGTGCGACTTTTCTTGTCTCCAATGTAAACCTCCCAGACTTTAGCTGCGATGCCATCTGCATACTGATCGGGAAGACCCTCGGTAGCAACTCCCAAAGAACGGGTACGAAACACGCTGTCAACCATCCTCTTTCTTTTAACACTATACTTCTTATGACAGCCAAACGAAACTTATATCTGACTTAACATTACAACTTAGATAAACATTTTTTGTACAAACACTAACTAAAAAAAAACCATTTGAAACCGAATGGCTTGCGACATCGCGGCCAAGAAATTTGAGTTAGTATCTTATCAAAGTGATCACGAAGGTCAAATATACAAAATGATAGAAACGATGACAACATATTTTATTCAATCAAGAATTACAGTGTCCAACCAATCTTCAAGACTTTGAATGTCTGAAGGATTGTTATTTTGGCTTTGAGTTTCGACTCTCGAAGTCGTTTCTGATGCAGGAACGATGGAAGTGCTCGTACATGTATTTGCCACAACGTGTGCTTTCGATCGATACTCAGCCATATTTAACAATACATCGAGTTCGTCTTCTTCTTCTTGTAATTCCGATTTCTGTACGACATTTTCGAATTCCGTCGTGTCGATGTGGTTTTTATTCGTCTCCTCCTTCGTGGAGATGGAATTCATTGTTCGTTTTTCGGCCAACCGAGTTTGGTTGGACAGAGCGATTTCCTCGTATTGTTTAATCATTTCTTGCTATTACAAGTTATAAAAAAAAACTGATCAAAGAATGGACGGATTAGAAAAGACACAGACACAAAAGAAGATGACACTAACAGTGAAATATTTGGGATCCACGTCCAGTTTCTGTGGCAGAGGAATACAAGAGAGGGTCAGAACTTGGTCCTCGACGTCCAGCGAAGAGAAAACAAAAGACTCGTGTCCGTTTCCTTCTTCTTCGTCGAATTTGTCCCACTCTTTCTCCTCTCGAAAGCGGAACTGTTCTCCGACTTCACCTGTTTCGAATCATTCGTTTGAATGAGGGATTCTCATTTCGATCCTCATGGTCGTTTTTGTCTTTTGCTTACTTGCTGCATTCAGAGCAACTTCGAAATCGATTCCAATCGACACATTGCGTTTAAATTGGTCATCGAAGTTCGAATCTTCTCCATCTGCTGGCCATTGTCCGTCGTCTTCGTATCGACTCCAATTGCTTACGATCTCTCGACGGGCGAATGAAGTTGACGCCTTTAAAAGGAGAAGGATATAATTAGAGAAACAGTGCTGAAGTGACAATATTAATTAGATACAATGGGAAACTCCTTCCCCGTTTCGGGCTCGGTATCGTCATCTGGGTTATGTGGGCCCTTAGGGGTTGCATTCTTATTCAAGGTGGTGTCATCCTTCTTCTTTGATTCCTCTTTAAAATCACTTTTTCCCGAGTTTCCCTTGGAAACTGTCGTTCCTTTTCGGTGATTATCTTTCTTTTTCTTTGGCCTCATTTCGATAAAACATGAAGTTTATTCATTTTAAAGTTTGGAACGAAATCGTGACGTCATGTCAATCTGTGATCTCGTCGGTCAGTAGTAATCGTCGGTCCATGTCGGAAGTCCCAAATCATGCGGACATTCGACATCCATGAAAGTTGTACGTCTCGGCGTGCAGAGGGCAGTGCAAATCGTTTCTGCCTTGTGCTATATGGATTATCATGTACTATTGTTGCGCTGCCTAACGTTAAAACGTATAACTAACACCATCATCAGTCCGAAACCACAGATCGTCTTTGATATAAGTATTCTATTATTTTAATTATATTTTTGATTAATTAAATTTTGCACTTTGCAGCACCTTGCTTTGGGTAATGATCTAAGGATAAGGGCCATGTATTTGTGTATTGGGCCCAAAGGGGTCGGTAAAACGGCCCTTTTGGACAGATTAAAGTGCCTGGAGTCAAGTGAAGAGCTATCTCGTGACGTCATGCCCGTCACTGTGCCCACTGCTGGCACAACATTAACCAACATTTTGGTGGACGTCGTCGGTAATAACTGGCGAAAGAAGCGCTCTTCTGTCTCTCTATGTGTTCGTGAACTTGGTGGTGTGATGGCCCCAATTTGGTCCAAATATTACGGCACAGTTGACATCATCAAGGGTGTCCTGTTTGTAGTAGATGCTTCAAATCAGAGACAAGTGTCCGCCGCCTCTATCCTCCTGCTTTCGGCCCTTTCCGATAAACAGTTGAATAACGCCCCATTTCTGGTGGTTCTCAACAAAGTGGACGCTTGTGAGGCCCCTTGGTCAACGACCCAGTTACGATTTCTTTTGCGACTGACTGACATTGTTGAACATGCGGGTCAGGACGTCGACATTCTTGAAGCCAGCTATAAAAACGAGATTAGCATGAAAGAAATTAAGGAATGGATGATTAAGTGTCATAATTCTAGTAAATAAATTTTATTTTAAAATAATAATTAGCAGACGACATTGTATTTCCTTTCAGATGTCCCTGTATAGTAATTGAACTAAATGAATCGCTTATTTCATTCATTTCTTCTATGTGCTTATTGAAGATATATGGAAACAGGTATCCATTTTGTGTTAGATGTAATGATAAATATGTGGGCCACTTAGGACACAACATGGCAGTTAGCATATTCTTCTTTTGTAATTCTGAGGATTGATGTAGAGGCTAGAGACTGAGAGGCTATATTTTTAATTTGTGCCGTGGACGTCGTCGTTATTGGTCGCTCGTGTTTTTCGTCTGTCTTTCTGTTGTGGTTTGTTCTTCGATTTACATACGTTTTGCGTTGTTTTTTTTTTTAGAAAATTGAAGAAATTTTCGCCGATTGCGAGGCGATATTAAGGTTTGTCTATTGTTCGAAAGCTGCGAAAGGCGTCTGTTTAATCGTTTTCTCACAGAAATATTCGTTTAAAGAGAAAAAAGCCAAAAAACCAAGATGGCTTTTTTTTTTTCATTTTGTGGTCTGGTTTTTTTACCGATTATTCTCTCCGCCCTTTAAACAAAAAGCTCCTCATCGCTCGCTGTTGGTGCATTTTCCTTTCCTACACTCATAACCACACTATATGCATTATTTATAAAACGCACATTTGTCTACTCCGAAAAATCAGTTGTTTTTTTTGCTGCGTTTTTGTTTCGTTCTCCTGATTTCAGTTCTTCTGCGCGACCAATCACCCTTCCCAATCCTCGTTATCAAATTTCTCACGTAAACGACTGGTAAAACTGCGATTCTGCGAAGCGTTCGTATTGATTTTGGGTTTATTTTATTTATTTTTTTTTTTCAATGGAATTTTACTCGGACATTTTGTTGTTTTTGTGTTTTTCCGTTTTCTTGGTCTTGTGACTCCCGTCGAATATCGATTGGTAACGAAATCCTTTAGATGTAATCGATTCGACAATGAGATATCGATCTAGCTGCGGATACGTATCGATCTCTTTAGTATCGATTCTGCACAGAGGTATCGATAGTTTTAGTATCGATTCGACAATGGTCGATTGTTCCGTTATGCTTTTTTGTCGCCGCGGCAAAATATTCAAATTTCGTTGCGTTTTTTGATGTCTGACGTTGGAAGAAGTGATAAATATATATAAAGAGAGCGCAAATGAGTGCGCACATCATGTGTTTCTAACCGAACTTGCCCTTGCTTATTATCTATCACTATTCAGATCATGTCTACGAAAACTGCGAGAGTTTATGTCGGTGGCTTACTAAACAGCGTCAAGAAAGAAGACCTGGAGAGGGAATTCTCCAAATATGGGAAGCTGTCAAACGTATGGGTCGCATGGAACCCACCCGGTTTTGCTTTCGTCGACTTCGACGAAGAGGACGATGCCGAAGAGGCCGTCCGACAAATGAACGGACAAGACGTTTGCGGTGTAAGAATACGTGTAGAGATGTCACGTGGTAAGGTCCGCGACCACGGTGGACGTGGTGGTGGTGGCGGAGGAGGAGGAGGCGGTGGTCGTGGGGGTTATGGAATGAGGGGTAGCGGAGGGGGAGGTGGGTCTTATCGCGGTGGCGGCGGAGGAGGAGGTTATAGAGGTGGACGAGGAATGTCTCCTCGTGGTGGCCGTGGAGGAGGAGGAGGAGGTGGTGGAAGTCGTTATTCAGGAGGAGGAGGCGGAGGCTCAAGGTTCGGTAGTTCTCGTGGAGGAAGAGATCGTTATGGAGATGATTATTCGTCGTCCTCGTATAGTAGAGATGGCGGAGGACGAGGAGGGGACCGTGACCGAGACTACGATTCTGGCGGTGGCGGAGGAGGAGGTGGAGGCGGCGATTACTATTCCAGATCAGAATCAAGTGGCTATCGTAGTCGCTCTCCTTTTGGAAATCGCAGGTATTTGGATAGATAAACTACTTCTCTCTCTCTCTCTCACTCTCTACCATTTACAAAAAAAAAAATATTCAATAATACACTTCAAATCACATTTGTTTGACTTTTTTTAAGAAGAAAAAAACAAACAAAACTTATCACAAACACTTTTAAAATGAAAGTCTGTTCGACAAAAAGAGAGGCAAACCTCTTGCTCCCTTTTTTTGAATCTTCTCTCCTCACATATTGACTCTTAAACAAAAAAGTTCGGACTCGATTGGTGAATTTTCTAGTCTCCCCTTTTTATGTGGGCATTGAAAAAGCTGGACCCGTCAAAATGGCTTGAATGTTAACTGTGATAACGAATCAAATGATTCGATTAAAGCTGCATTTTGAACTAATGAATACTTAAACAAAAATTCTCCTATATCTAGTCAACGTATCGCAGAAGATTTTTTTTTTTATTAAGAGAGTTAACAGAAAAGTGGGCCACAGGTTGACTGATGACGCCTTATAAAGAGGGGCCATTTCTGGCAACGGCTCAATAATGGCTTTCTCGGCGGGAATGCAAAACCAACACACATCGTGTGTCTTCTTGCCAAATGCTTTTGCGACGCTTCAAGTTTCCCTTATGCTCTCAATTTAGAAGAAAATAAAACTTCAAGTTTCTTCAGTAAAATACTAATAATTATCTGTGTGTGTGTGTGTATGGTCCTCCGCATATATTTGGTTATAAGCTTTACTTCCTGGCATCAATTTACGAAAAAAAAAGACTAGAAATGAAAGTATGGCCCACAAATTTCGGTTCTATCGGCGCCAAAGCTATGAGAGGAAAAGGTTACTGGGAACGGTGGTTTCGTTTTGAATGACATTTTGGAGATATCGTGTGTCTTCTTGTCTGTTCTGCTCGCAGAAAGAAAGAAAAAAAACCTTAAGAGCGAACCTTGGAAGTTCGTTCGTTCCTTTTTTTACTGAAAGACTGAACAAAAATGAATGAATGAATGAAATTTGGGGGAGAATTTGTTGTGACGTGATCTCTCTTCGTTTCAATGCCCATGTAAATATCAACGGACTATTTACTAATTAAAAATGCAATGTGCCAACTAGAATGCCATTCTGAATGGACAATTTTCGAACTGAAAAACACTTGAGAAAAGAAAAAAAAAAAGCACTGATCGTACTTAACCACCGTAATTGTCTTGTGTGGTGGGTTTGTGGACACACTTGTTGTCACGACTACCACAACCACATCCCGTTCTAATATGATTATTTTAAATAACTGCACAACAACAACAACAACACTCCACTTTTAAAAAGAAAACTACGCTACCAATTAATTAATGATTTTCGTTCATTTTGATTGATTTTTTTTAAAAATTATAATTTCATTTTTTTTTTTTGCTTCTGCCACTTTTTTTTAAAAAAAGTAATGATTGAATTGCATTCACGTTGTCTCTTATTACCATAGTTAAAGAAAATCTACGAAGTTCTTCAACACTCAGTCTGTCACACTTGGCTATTGAGATGTGGGTGGTGAAAATATATAGAAAAAATAAACCATCTGTCTCTCATGTTAATCCCACGATCTCTATTTCTATATTATCTTCGAAATATATTCATATATTGTGTCGGCTACGGTGGGCAGGACCCCCCTCTCCGGATCCGTTTCTCCTTATCCCGTAAATTCCTCTTTTTTTCCCCTCCCGCCTCACCTTTCTCTCTCTCTCTCTCTCTTCGTAAATGTTTGCAAATTTGTTCTTCGTAAATGTCCAGTTTTTTTTTTTTTTTTTTCTACGTTCCTCTTTCACTCACTCTATCTGTCTGCAAATCCCACCGATTGATTGATTGTCCGGCCAATTACTTCGTGCGCGGTTTTTTTTTGTGTGCTACGTGTTTTTTTTTTTTATAATTTCCGTAACTCTTCGGCTGCCCACCAACGATCCGGTTTCTGATTTTTTTTTCTCTCTATTTTGAGACTTCACTTCAATTCGAAAGTCTCAATAAGCCCATTGGAAAAGAAACAAAATTATGAAAAGTGCGGGTTAAATAATAAATTTTGCACGATATAACAAGCATATTTTAATTTGAAATGTGATTCAGATGAAGAAAAAAAAAATCTCAATCGGAGATAATTTAATGGAGAACGTGGACAAAATTTTAAAATTTAATATTTCGATGCATCGCTGCTTCTTTCTTTTTTATTGTTAAATTTGATTTTTGGTGTTTTTTTTTTCAACAACACCTAGAAAAAAAAAATATTCTCTGTAAAATGTCATAAAACCCGAAAGAAAAAAAAACATCGCGAAATGTGTCAGTCAGGTTGTCCTCCTCCTAACTTAAAAACTACGACGACAAACGATCATCGAACCGAGAAATCACCATTATCATTTTGCAATTGGTCTCTCTCGTTACCATCTAGGGATCATACCCGTGGTGGTGGTGGCAGAGAACAACGTTCGCCGATTAATTCGAGGAGAGACGATCGCGGCCACGACAACGGAACGAGGAATTCCACAAGAGACTACGGCAGCACGCAACGCAGCAGGTAGATAGAACAATTTACGAAAAAAAAAAACATCATTCGTCGAAAAATCTTGTTTTTACTCTCTTTTTTCCCCCAATCCAAAAACAAAAAAAAAACGCGACCTCAAAATCTGCACCAAATTCACTTTTTTCTCTCCCGAAATTCCCAAATGCAAATAACTACGGTGGGATTTTGTTTTGGCTTAATTATTATTCACCTTCGATAAGGTTGTTTCTCTACGTAAATCTCCCCTTCCAGTAGGGTCCCCCCGACCGAGAGTAAAAATTGTACACTTGTCTCCCTCTCAATCTCCTTTTCCCTTTCCAAAATGTCAATCCTGTGCTACGTTTTTTAAACCATCTTCGTCAATCGTTTCTTAATCTCTCAGTTCGTACTACCCGCGACGAAGTCCACCGCGTCAACGTTAACTTTTTAAAAAGGCCCGTGATGTGTTGTTTGCGGCCCGCTTTAAAAGTTACTCTCCTAGTAGTAATATTCTCTACTGATGTTTGTGTTTGGCGACCGATTTCATCTTCATCATCTTCTTCGGCTTCGTTGCTTCGATATAACAGAATCTACGAAAGTCTCTCTGTTTCTCCTTCTTCGTAAATATTTTCTCCAGTCGTACGTTATTGTCGTCGCCTCATCGTAATTCGATTTGATTCGTTTTCATATTGTTTTTTTGTTGTGATTTTGCAAATGTCCTTTTAATTTTTTTTTTAAAATGCATTTATTAATGAATTCCTTTATTTTGGTTTCCTTAAAACTAAACTTCGAACGTGTAAAATCACCCTTCACTTTTGACTTCAAATATAAAGAAAAAAAACTTGTAAAACCCCAAACAAACATTGACTTCTATTTAGTAAAAATGATATGCAACCGTCGTTTTTGCTCTAAAATAAATTAACAAATAACAAAATTAACAAATTCAGATACTTAATGAATAATGTAAGAGGATGTTCTTTTCTTAAGATGGGTTTTAATGTTTAAACCGGGTTTTTTTTTTTTGGGGGGGGGGGGGGGGGGTTCTTGAACTCTTCAATTCTGTCTTTTCAGGTGCAAAATGAAGAGAAACTTGAATGTGTTATAAAAACTAGAAGAGTATTTCAATCACTTAAGGTATTTTCAATATTGATCTTTTAGAAAAGCTTTTTATGCGTTTAAATTTTGTCGCAAAAGCTTTAAGATGTCAACTTGAAAATATCCTTATTAGTGATTGAGCTACCCTTCTAGTTTCTTTAAATTTTGCTCCTTTAAAGGTTTCGATCCACTTGGATACGAATTTGCACGACACTAGTATCTGCCCTTGTATATGGAAAACACGTTTTGCAACGGAAATTAGGTGTAGACTGTCTAGATACAGTGCGGATACATTATTGCAGTACTATGTGTACTAGGCTTAAGACGGAATAATCAGTTTTTCAACATTTTGCAATTTATTTTTCTCGAAGTTTTTCAATTCACAGGAAGATTATATATTTATATAATAAAAGTGAAAGCAAAAATAAAAGCAGCAGCACCGGGAAAAAAAATGACAGATGAAACATAATTTATGTTCTATTATTTCTTTGAATTAAATTGAACGTCTTATTTGTTTTCTGTAAGTTTATGTATCATTAAAAAAAAAACATACTGTACTTCTGCTTTATTTAATGTTTTTCATTTAATTTTTGATAATACAGCAGCACGACGGTCTGTATTTTGAAACAGAGCTCTGATCATCTGCTTAACTTCGTCTACGGTGAACACGACAGCCAAAGGGCCCTTTCCTTCTGCCCATCGGTCAAGAATGTCCACCATTGTAGCCGCCAGTATTAAAAGCAGTTCCTGAAACTTGGACCATCTTGGAACGTGCCTTTGAATCTCGAACGAATGTTTTCCATCGTTGGGCACCTAAAGAAGAAGCAAAATGGGAAATTTGTTTGGTTCGAAAATGTAAATGGCGACGTCGAACTCTTGATTATTCTTCTGCCTTTCAGGTGAAAAATGAAGAGAAACTTGAATTTGTTTTAAAAACTAGAAGGGTGGCTCAGCCACTCGATTCGGTATTTTCAATGTTGATAGCTTTTAAATTAAGCTTTTTATGTCAGTTTCAAAATGATCCAATTTTAAGCAGATCATTTTTCAGCTACCATTCTAGTTTCTAGATTATTTTCTAGTCATTCTTTCTTTTGTTCCTGAAAAACAGAATAACCAAAACTGTTCCAGAAACATCATTGTATATTTGCCACATTATAAGTAGAAGCTTGTGACGTCACAAGGGGTTGACCAAAAAGTTTGGCCTATGTTATTTTGTATGATAAATGGGGGGGTACTATCACAAGTTCTCATGAAACCTTTTGTTTTAAATTTCCGAAGAAAAAAATTTCTCATTAAAAATATACTTGGCCGTCACAAACGTAAAGTAAATTGGGGGTAACTGTAGCGACAGATTTTACCCGAAATAACAACGGGGCTTTGTCCTTTAGAACACTGAATATCGCAATGAGCTTAGTGGCGCTATCGGCAGGAAGATCTTCGAGGGCGATCACCCGTCGTATGATCTCGTCGACGAGAGAATTGATCAGGGTTCCGATGGCACGGTTGTAGACATTTGGAGGAAGAACGTCGGTCCAAACCGATTGCAAGTGTTGCAGCTGTAAAATGCACTGTTTGATGGATCGTTCCGCCACCGGTTTCGACTTTGCGTCACTCACCACGTTCGTGAAATCTGAATAGATGCGAAACAACTAATAAAGTCATACTTAAAAGTGGATTTGTTGCAAACAACTTCACCTAACATGTTAACGAGTTGCTTCTTTTGGTTCCTCATCTGTTCTAGTATTACGGCGGAACCCATTTTCTCGAGAATTGGAACGAATTCTATAAAAGTGATGGTAACATGTCCGAGAGAATCCGACAGACGACTTTGAAATTGTTGTCCGAGCGTCCTCAAGTGATGGACGATGTACATGCAATTGTTGTGAAGGAGAGCTGCAAAAGATAAAATGGAACGGTAACAAATGAAAACACGAGTTAACCGATGGCGAGAATGGTAAAGGGTAAGATAAGGAAGCGTGCCCGATTGATGCGGTAGTTTCTCGAGGCCTTCTCGGTGATAACTCGGAATTATGTCGCAATAGAGTTCAACGACGTTTTTGGCCGTTGCAAAGAGACGACTGGCACCGAGAGGAGAGCTTGATGTCGCTTCTTCCATCACTCCGTACAGAAGCCGAACCAGTTCGTAAGTCGATTTGCTGAAACCAGAATTAATAAATATATTTATTTATTATGCAAATTAAAGAGAAATGCTTGAATAGAAAAAATATTAAGAAAACTAAAGCGTTTTAGAAAGTAGAAGAGTAACTAAATCACTTATCTCCATTTTCTAATATGTTACTTCAAATAAAAGTTAAGCTTAAACCATGATGTACTACAAAACTATAGTAAGTTTTGGATAGTTTTTAAGTTTAGCTTTGTTTAAGCTTCACTTTGGCTTAAGTAAGGTTAGGTGGCCATTTCCAACTTATCAAAAATTATGTTTATAAGCAGTATCAAGATGAAATGTCTATTAAACTTTGGGTTCTTTGTAGTTATTCTGTTTGGTTTAACAAACTGTTTAGAAACTAGAAGGGTAGCTCAATCATTAGATGGTATTTTCATGTAAAGTTTGAAAAATGCATAACTTTATAACTCTTAAGATATCAACCATTCTAGTTTCTAACACACTTTCAAATTCTTTCTGAATAGTAGAATTACAATTTCATTTCTCACTGCGGTAAGAAATTTTATTTATAAGATAACAAGATGAAAATGTTTTATGAATTCAGTTACTCTTCTAGTTTCTAAAATAATGTAAAAATACAGAATATTTATATATTAGAGTTCTATTCGCTTTATTTTAGAATCGATTCGATGGCACACCTTATATGACAAGCTGGAAACTGAAGTAACCCTTTGTTTAATTCGAGTTCCTCTTTAATTTCGGGTTCGCTCGGAGGTTCCGAACAAGGTGGAATCATTGAGTCGTAAAGATCGGCTAACATTAACTTCCTCGATTTCACCAAGATCTCTTGACAAGTTTTATTTGAAAAGATGACGTCAACGTTGCCGGCGTAACTCACGATTCCACCTTTGTCGTCGTCACCCGACACAACGAGTCCTACGTTGGTCAAGTATTTATGAAACAATTTGACTGTTTCTATCACTTCCGTGTAGCCGCTCAGATCTTTACGACGAGTCGGCATCGCTGGAAGGAGACATTCTTTTATCAGAAGGTCGTAGAGTTCCTTACAAACAATAGAACCGAGAAACCGCAGCAAAGAAATCGGTTCAGAATGTTCGGAATCTGACGCCAGTTGGATGTTACCGAAAGAAGCGTCGAGAAAATCTAGAATATTCGTTAGTTTAGCGAATACATCCTTCGGATTGTCTCGTATCGCCCTTCCGAGCGTGACCGTCAGAACGACCGTCTCTCCTTTCTTCGAAACATTCACTTCCGTACTTTGAGTGACGATCGGTATGAAAATCTGCTTATGAAAACGATTTCCGAACACTTTTAACTTTGATATTAGATAACCAAGTCGATCCATCGCTTGTACGAGGTCACTTAAAGATATTTTTCGTCCTCCACCCGATCGGTGGATCGATAATCGAGCCGATTCGCCGGCGATCGTCTCAAAAGTGACGCAATTGTTCCAAATTTCACCTAAATCGTGCGTTAGTTTCTCTTTTCGTACGGTGTGCTCTCTTTTCAAACCGTTTAACACTTGAACTCGACATCCCCATGACGTTACGAGGTCGTCCGTCATGGTTGCCACTCGATCCAATGAGTCGACGGCCTCTTTGAAGTGATCGTTAACGAAACTGGTCTCGGAAGCCTCCAGGACGTCATGGACTTCGATGAGCCTGTTGACGACTTGCAGCGTTTGCGTTGATGTCGCCAGCTGTCTACGAACTTCTCTAAACTCTTCACTCGACTCTTGGACCTTCGGAACAAGCTGAAAAAGCGAATCGAAACAGATAAAAGTGCGAACTAAGTCGACTTGGAGATCGATCGATCACCTCGTTTTCGACGAGACTCGTGAGATTTTCAACTTCGCTCGAGTACGTGGCTAATTTAGACGCCAATTCGGTTGTTTTGACGAAGATCGGATGAAATTGGTCGTATCTCGAGTGTAACGAATCTTGCAGCTGAATCTTCAGGTCAGAAATGCGTCCGTTTAGACCACTGATCTTATCGCTTAGTTCTTCTCTCTGGAGTTGACCTATCGTTATCGTAAAAAAAGGCGTTGAAATTTAAACAAAATAACAAAAGACAATGACCCTTTTTCCAGTCACCAGCAGAAGAGAGGATCTCCGTGACAATCGACGCCATCGTCGGGTAAAAACAACCCACAATTCAATCTAATATAAACACAAATGAAATTCAAGAAGATCAGGAAAGAAATCAACACCTTGAAAATGCAGTAAAAAAATTGAAGTCAGAAGAGATTTCTAAAAGAAAATTCAAGTTTGTTAGAAACTCGAATGTCAAAGGAATCACTTGACACGAAACTCACGACGATATCGTTTAAAATAAACATTTTATGACAGTTCGAAAATAGCCTACTGCTCGTCTTTCAATTTTTACTTCTTCCAAACGCCGCCGCGAAACGTTTGTCTCTTTCAAACTACTGTAAAACGTTTATTTTGAAAGATACCATCACGAAAAAACTTCTACGTGGTTCCGCTTTTCATTTCTAACAAATTTTGAACTTTTTATCTTTCTGAATACGTTAAATTACAGTTTAAATTGCCAACAAACCAAACCCACTTTCAAATTTTACAACTTTCGTTAGCCGTAGAGGTAGATCAACTAAATCTATCGTTGGAGCATTTCGCGCCATATATGAGTGTAGCCACTAGATGGCGCTACATAGACTTAGAGGTATGTTTCTTTTTAATTTTACAATAAACACAAACAGGCCTTATGAAAGAGAGCCAAAAGGTTATCTTAACTAGATATAATTAACAATATAAGAAGAGATATTAAGAATAAAAACAACCTTGAAGAAAGGCTCTATAAGTAAAACTCACGCACTCGCGTGAAGTTGACCTACCTCTATATATTTATTTATCTTCGGTTCATCCAGTTTAAAAGTTATAATAATTAAACTTCTATAAATTTCAGTTCCAAAAACTCCATTTTATGGACTCCGTTTTCGATACTGTGATTTTATTCAGAAAAAGTTTTAAAAAAAGTGGATTATGCGAAAGTTTATGTAAACCGTCACTAGATGACGCCACTGTTAGTAATCATTTTTTTCCTCCAAATGATCTTGATGTCAATGATGGAAGTGACGTCATCTAGTGACGATTTAAAGCGGCATATGTAGGTTATAAAATTTGCCGCTAGATGACCTTTATTTTCTTTTCCGGATATGCGAACTCGTCACTTCCGAGAGACACGTGTCGTCACGTGCTCCTCCAGTGGATTTATTAGTCATGGCGTCGTCCGTTCGTGAGAAGCAAATTGGTGAGAAACAAACTGTACTTTTGTTATTTTCAATCGTTAGATTCGCCAGTTTTCTCTCGTGTTTGCGTAACGCGGCGTTACGCGTTCACAGCTGCTGACTCGTTTTGTTGTCTTTTCTCGTTCTGTTCGTTAGCTGCCATCAAACGTATGTTGACGTTGAACTTGCAAACGGGCTCAACAACGAACACTTCGGAACCGGTTTGGAAGCTTCTCATCTACGACCGTTGTGGACAGGACATCATCTCACCGTTGATTTCGATCAAAGAGCTGCGGGAACTCGGAATCACTCTACATTTGTACTAATAACGTGTTTTAAAGTGTCACGCGCACACATTCTGTACTGTTTTTTAACGAATTAGCCTTTTCTGTAGGCTTTTACATTCCAATCGAGATCCGATTCCCGACGTTCCGGCCATTTATTTCGTTCTTCCGACGGACGAAAACATTCAGAGGATAACTCAAGTACTTGACAATCGATCCGGAATTAGCACGAGTCTGTTTTAACCATATTTCGTCGTTATTTTTCCATAGGATTTTCGTGATCAGCTTTACGATTCTTACTATTTGAACTTTGTATCTGCCATTTCGAGACAGAGGCTCGAGGATTTGGCCGCAGCTTCTCTTCAAGCTAATTGCGTCTCGCAAGTTCACAAAGTATTCGACCAGTATCAGAATTTCATCGCTCTCGACGATGACGTGTTCGTTCTACGGCATCAAAATGCGGAGTCGATGTCATATTACAGTGAGTGGGGTTGTTTTTACCTTTTTTGAAAATGAACTTTTTATAAATTAGATTCTTGCCAGAAGTCCCAAACATTTTCAGAAAGTCATGATTTTTTTTCTAAAAAAAACATGGTCTGAACACTTGTCGCAAGGAACCCAAAATTAGACAGTGATTAGGGACTATAACCACTTTAAAATGCTATTTTCAAGATCCCGGATGTTTATTAAGACGTCCATCACTTTTCATTTTCATAGCTATTAATCGAGGTGAAGTTAAAGACACCGAAATGGACAACATTATGGATAACATTGTAGACGGACTTTTCTCCGTGTTCGTCACTTTGGGTACGTCTCTTTCTCTTCTTTATCGGCACAAATCAGTTTCAATTTTGTTTTTCGTATCGACTTAAAGGCACCGTGCCCGTGATTCGATGTCCGAAGGGAAACGCCGCCGAAATGGTGGCCGAGAAACTTGATAAAAAGTTACGAGAGAACCTGCGTGATGCTCGGAACAGTCTTTTCACGGCCGATCCTGCTCAGTCGGGTCAGTTCAGTTTTCAGCGCCCTCTTTTAGTCATTCTTGATCGTAATGTCGATCTTGCGACTCCTTTACATCACACGTGGACCTATCAGGCTTTGGCTCACGACGTTTTGGTTGGTTTGAGGTGAAGCGAGCATTGGCACTGAGCATTGTAACAATTTTCTTTTGTGCAGGACTTCAATCTGAACCGGTTGAGAGTGGACGAAGAGGTGGACAAATCTGGTTCCGGTGGCGCACGCCTGAAGACGAAGAAGACAAAGACGTATGATATGGGTCCAAAGGATGTGTTCTGGGCTTCGCATAAGGGCAGGTGAATCATTTGTGCGAAACATGACGTTCGTTTGCTCGTCTCAGGATTGTTTTGTTATAAAAGTTTTGGTTAAATCTTTTCCGGCAGTCCTTTTCCGACGGTGGCCGAAGCCGTTCAGGAGAGATTAGAGTCGTATCGGACGGAAGAAGAGGAGATCAAAAGGTTAAAAGTGGCGATGGTTCGTAGATTGTAATTACTTTTTAATTGTTTTGGATTCGAAATGAGTTTAGTTAAAAGTTGTTAATTTTGTAGGGTCTCGACGGAGACGTTTCCGATGAATCGTTAGCTATGATACCTGACAACACTGCCAAGTTGACGTCTGCTGTCAGGTGACGAAAAGAACGAATGTCGCTTTGAGAACTTGCTCGTTTCTGACTTTAAACAATTTTTTTCATACGTGTGTAGCTCACTTCCAGAGTTACTAGAGAAGAAGCGACTGATAGACGTTCACACGACGATAGCGACGGCCATTTTGGACCACATTAAACTTAGGAAGTTGGACGTCTACTTCGAACTTGAGGAAAAGATCATGAGTAAAGCGGCTTTGGTAAAGAAGCGGCTTTTTTTCGAGCCAGTAAACAATTTCTCTAATGGGTTGTCATTCCTTCGTCTTTTGCAGGACAAATCGATAATCGAGGTTATCACCGATCCAGAAGGTGACTTTTTTTGTCAACTTTTATTCCACAAACTTTGTTTTTTCTGTTTTTTGGGAACAAAATGAAGGGAAAACTTGAAAGTGTTTCAGAAACTAGAAGGGTAGCGCAAGTATTTTCCTGTTTATATCTTTTAAAATAAGCATTTTATGACAGTTTGAAAAAGACCCAATTTTAAGCAGACATTATTTTTAAAAAGTTTTAAAAAGTATAAAAGGTTTATTTTGAAACATATACTATTAAATGATTCCTGGCTACCCTTCTAGTTTCTAAAATACTTTCAATTTCTATTAAGTGTGGCCTTTCTGAAACTGCAGAATAACAAATCTGGTTCATAAAATATGTTAAAACTATTGAATTTTCTAGCTGGAACGCCGGAGGATAAGTTGCGTCTCTTTCTCATCTATTACATCTGTAGTACTGGAGTTAGCGATGTAAATTGGATTTTTTTCTGAGTGTTTTTGGGTCTCAAGAACCTTTGTGACGAATGTTGTTCAAAAACGTTTAGGTTGAAATGGATCAATACGGAGTCGCTCTTAAAGATGCCGGTTGTGACCTGACTCCTCTCCATTATTTAAAAAGATGGAAGTGAGTGTCGTGTTTGCATGTTGTTTCGTTATTCGCTTTTGATATCTGTACGATATTTGTCTGTTTTTCGTGTTTGCAAGAGCTTACAGTGCGATATCTATGTCTCCAAGTCATTACTCGGGAGGAGGAGGAACGAGCACAAAGACTATAAGTATGTTCTCGAAGCTCATGTCTCAGGGATCGCAGTTTGTAATGGAGGGAGTCAAGAATTTGGTCGTTAAGAAGCATGTGAGCGTTTTCTCGTTTACTGTCTCGTGAGTTTTAAGATGGAGCGAATGGTTTTAATGATGGTTTTTCAATGTAGAATTTGCCGGTGACGCGAATGGTCGATTCTCTGATGGAACTAAAATCAATGCAGGAGACGGATGATTTTCGTTATTTGGATCCCAAACTTTTGAGGGCCTCTGATCCGTAACATTTCAACTCTCGATTGTGTTGATTTTTATCCGTGCGAATAATCAGAGACTTGTTTACTTTAATTTTTTGTAGTAATCAGATTCCGAGGAGTCGTTATCCATTCAACGAGGTATAGAAATACGAACGACAATGACTCGTCAAGCTTTCATGTTGAAAGTTTCGTTTTTTTGTTTTAACTCTTTAAATTTAGGCGATCGTTTTTATTGTCGGTGGTGGAAATTACATTGAATATCAGAATTTGGTGGATTATGCCAAAGTAAGAGCTATTTTATTCGTTGTTTTCGATCAAGAGAATATCTCTGGATGTCATTTGTGTTTTGTCTTATCATTAAAAGAGTCGAAATGTCGGCGGTGGAAACGTACGTAAGATCATCTATGGCTGTACCGATATCCAGAATGCAACCCAGTTCATAAAACAGGTGACTTCTGTCGATTTAATCATCGATCGTGTTTGTTTTCATCGGATTATTAGTCCAAACTCTTTAAATATTTTGTTTTTCAAGAGATTACACTTTAAAACTACCTGGACTGGTTTTAATTTATTTTACTTTTTCGTTTAGCTTTCCAAATTGGGACATGATTTGAATTGAGCGACTCGAACGTTAAACGTGGACGAAACCGCAAAAGAAGTTTAGGAATGACGTTTTTTAAAGTATTATTTTTCCGTTAATTTTTGTTTGATGGAAGAAATGTTATTTGATTTTGTTGTTTGTTTATTTCGTGAAGAAGGTTAACTTTTAATTTCTAATTTATATATTCATAATAAGATGAATGATAAAATCCGTCTCTTATTAATGATATTTCAACTGATTAGAAATTAATTTAAGAGTTGAGGTGAAAGTGAAACTTTTAACTAAAATATTACTTAAATTTGGATAAAGAAAAATGCTATAATTAATTCTGAAACTGGACAAAATATTCAAAACATTTTTGATGAAAAGTGGGCTTATTTATTAAAAAAAAAATGCATACAAATCTGAAAAATGCCATGAATGTTTTTTTTTAATTATTCTAAAACATCGAAATTAGATTTGTAAACTATTTGCTGATTTTTTTTTAAACTAGACACTTGAATTTAATTATTTAAATACTAGTAAACCTGTTGTGAAGCTTGCATGAAAGGAAAGGGACTATTACAAAAAATTATATAATTTATATTGGGCTATGCTTGCATACAGGGTGAGTATGCACAAGGACTGTAGTGTTTTCAGGTAGATTAATATGGAAACCTTTAATTTGGTACAACATATCTTGCGTTGAAGTTTGTTTCTGGCCACCGTTTGTAATACATTAGTACAATGCAATGGATGGCTCGGGGACGCCTGTATTGTGTTTTTTTTAGGAAAAGCATTGTTGTGTTTTGATTGACTGCAAGAATAATAAATAGTCTATGGCAACAGTTATTCATTACAAAATTAAAGTATGTTTACACATAGAAATACATCGAAGTAGAGGTAAACCTGCCTCATTGTAAGAGGAAGCTTGTGACGTCGCAAGGGTTGGCGTAAAATCTAATTTGTCATTTAGTCCGTTAGATGAGAGAGATTATATAGTGTTCTCAACAGTTTAAACAAAATATTTTTTTTTTTTTTGCATTCTTTTGTAATTAGCCATTTTTATGATTCAAAATTGACGTAAGTCTAAATTTTTTGTCAACCCCTCTGACGTCAAACGCTTCTTATGATGAAGCAGGTATGTCCTTGATCAGGTTGGGTCTCACGGCTACGTCACAAACGTAATTGTCAATAAAAATAGAAAGCCCGATTGAGCAATACGCCTCTCCTCTTTTATCCGTGATTATAGCCTCTAATGCAACCATCATAGCACAGGCAGTTAGAAATAGGTCAAAACTTCAGTTGGCTCCGCCCTTGTTGTGACGACAGACAACTTCTAATTGGCATGTGACGTTAGACTTTATAACCAGCCAATTAGAAGTTGCCAGTCGTCATAACAAGGGAGGAGCCAACTGAAGTTTTGACCTATTTCTAACTGCCTGTCCATCATAGCCTCCTATCCGCGGATACGCAGCATAGAGGTCAAAGGTTACTTCAATGGCAACACATTTGACAAGACAATGAGCTTTTCGTCGTCTTCGTCCGACGACGAAGGCGAACAGGATCGGATTTCTTTACCTCCTCGTCTGCAAATTGATTGGTCTTATGTTCGGTTCAATTAATCTCCTCTTTATAACGTGTATTAATTACTTAATTATATTACAGGTTACCTTTTAATCCGGCCGTTGCCATCAGTTCATTACCTGGTATCACGTCTTTAAGCTCCAACTCTTCATTGTTTTGTCGTTCACATTTGCAATATAAAGAGAACTAGCAATCTGTGCTAGAAACTAGAATGGCAGCTGAATCAATTAGAGATATTTTCATGTTGATATTATCTTTCAAAATAAGCTTTTTATAAACCAAAAATTAAAAGCTATCCTCTGCTTAAAGTTGTAGCGTTTTCAAACTGGCAATTAAAATTGAGTTACCCTTCTAGTTACTAAAACATTTTGAAGTTTCTCTTCATTTTGCATCAGAAAAAGGCGATGTTTACATTTGAAAACCACCTGAAGTGGTTCTAACTTTAACCTTTTGTCATTGTTATGTTGTAGGTTGTCGGTTTCGTACCATTTGGCGGAACTTAGACAAAGATATCGGTGATTTTCATTTTTAAATAATTCAAATTAAGTTAATCAAATTAAGAATATCTATTTATTCTGTTTTGCTTTCAGATGAAATCGTCCGTTCTTCCGTTAGTGATGTGTTTGTTCTGGTCAGTCCAAGTGAGCTCGTGAGGTACCGTGTCCCTCATCTATTGGATCACTACCGAGAGAATGGTTTGACGGTTCACCACTGGCCCTTTACAGATGGAACTGCTCCACCTCTGGACGAACTGATTCATATCATTCAGGAGATTGAAGTTCTTCTTCAAACGGGATCCAGAATTCTTATTCAGTCAGTTGCTTCTTCCTCCACTCTGTCTCCTTCCTATTTGTAGTTCACTGCACGAACGGGGTTTTTTATTCTTTGTTCACAGTTGTTACGGAGGTCTCGGAAGAGCGTGTCTGGGTACGTCTTTAACGATCTGCTAAACAGTTCAAGACTTTTTTTTGTTTCATTTCCATTTGGTTCATAGTCGCAGGATGTCTTATGCTTAAGATGGATTCTACTTTGGAACCTGAAGATGTATTGGCTAAGATGAGATCCATTCGAGGTCCGGGAGCTATTCAGACGGTCAAAGTACGAAATCTAACACTCGAGAATCTTCTTGTAAACTCTTAAGATGCCTTATGAACAACTGTGGAACTCTGGTTATTCTGCAGATTCAGAACAGCGAAACTAAAGCGAAATTGAAAGTGCTTTGGAAACTCGAAGGGGTAGCTCAGTCACATCACATTTTAAAGTTTGATAACTTTCAAAGTAAACTTTTTATATTTCGGAAGTTCGAAACTGGCATAAAAAGATTATTTTAAAAGATAACGTAAAATGCCCCTAATCTTCTAGTTTCTAAAACACTTTCAAGTTTCTCATAATTTTGCACCCGAAAGACAGAATAAGCAGAGTTTGAGGGGCCCCGTTTACACTTTTAAAACGAGCATACATTTCACAGCAATACAATTTCCTAATGGATTTTCGGGATCTAATGGAAGAATATCTGATCCAGAATGCAAAGAGATTGTCTCGCTAAAGTTAAGTATATCTAGAATTCAAGATTTTGTTTAAAAAAGACGATTTCGTTTATTAAATTATGACATTTTTTCGGACAAAAACAAACAAGTAAGATACAATTATTGTTGTTGTTAATTTCCATCTTTTATTTGGAAGAAGAAAAAAACAAGTCTTTAAAAAAATATTTATAGTCGTAACCATTTTATGTTTTTGAATCTCTTTTGAATTAAACTCTCGGTATTAGATAAGATGTTGCTCTGTCTACAACTTTAGGGTTGTTTTGTTGGTGGTGTCTCTGTTGCTCCGAGAAGATCGACAGAGTGGAAAAGTCCGAAGCGGTGGATCGACCCTTCGAGAGCCACTGTCCAGTCGAAAGAGAGGAAGGAGAAGTGGAGGAGGCGGCAGTGATACGAGAAGATTCCGTAAGTAACTGTAGGGTGGTGGCGCTACGTGTCCAGTCGTCCTTGAAAACCTGAATGGTCAGTTCGTGGATCAGACTAGATAGGCGGCTGGTCAAGTGGGCCAGAACCAGTTGCTCATTTGCGTCACGGCGAACTCGAACGTGGAGCGATCCAGCCTGAATATAGAAAGGTAGAAGAAACACTAAAAGATCGTAGAGGAGGCACAAGCACCCTGCAGAATTACCATCACTCCGAAGGAGAGCATCCAGAAATGTTCGTTTCTGAATTCAAGGACTCCGTCTAAAGTGGCCGCTTCCCTCAGACATTTTTCCAGGTGACTCAGAACGTGAGACGGCGTCGTCTACATTTTTTTCAATAGAGAACAGGGTGGAAGAAAGTTTGTAATGTTAGCTTGGAGTTAACTAACCTGTAAGAGTATCATCCCAGTGTGAACGCACATTGGAAACATTGTGATCCAGGTTAGAAATGAAATGGCACCGGCCGCAACAGCATCGGCCGCCTGATAATTCCTACAGAAAACGATCGAGAGAGAGAGAAAGAAAACTTAACACTTTCTGAAGTGCACGAAAACCTCGTGTTATGTAAATTTCACTTTATTTCTATGAGTAGATGTGCTACGATCAAAGTGAATGCACAGCTATTGGCCAGGAGGACGAACGGATTAATACGAGGCAACAGAAACCGGCTGAGTCCTGGCATAAACTGACACAAGCTGGAAAAAAAACGAAATGTTACAAGAGAACATGAGAGATACGTGAAAATGGAGGGAGAGAGGGAGGGGGTCGTACTTTTCGCTGAGTTCCGTGAGCCTCACTTGTAGACAGCTCGAATTGGACGACCTTACAACGTGCGTCCACGCTTTACTGTCCATTCCGTAAATGACAACCAACTGGCAGAGAAGAGCAACGACGATTCCAGTCAATTGAGACGTTCTGAAATGGAGAATCATACGAAGAACGTTAAGATTGCTTTCATTACATTCACCGTAAAATAAAAAGTAACTAGCCCAGCTACGTTCGGTTGCTCGGGAAGTAATAATCGGTCGATGCTATTATTTTTTTTCAAAAAAAAAAAAAAAAAAAAGAAGGCATTTAGAAGCGATGCGTTTAGTTTTGAATCGATGAAACTCGTTTACAAACCATCCTTTGAAGACTAAGATTGCTCCAACGTTGGCCAGAACTGTACAAGAGAAAACTGCCAAAACTTCTAACCTACCGTAACTTTAAAAAAAGACAACGAGAGTTTATATGAAAACGGCAACGACAGATGAGTTTCTTATAAAGTTTTACCCAAACGTAAACGAAGGTGTCGGCCTCTGTTGTTCGACCCAAACGCTAAGTGGACATGTCAAGAGTCTTAAGAAAAAAAAAACCCCAGAAATGAAACTGGATGACAAAATAAAAGACGACTTAAAACTTACATAAACAGATCTAAAACGGAAAGATATGTGTACGCCAGGAACGCTGCAAAAAAAAAAAAAAAAAGAAAAGAAAAACCAGAAGATCTGAGATGAAAGACGAAAGAGAAAATGCGATTTTACCGATGCTTTTTGAATTATTGCACAAATTAAAGAGTGCAAAGGTACTAATTAGATTAAAGGCGATCAAATAGAGAGACCGCTTGGCCTAGATAAAATGAGAAAAACATAATTTTAAAGATTTGAGAATAGTTGATTTGTTGTCGTAAATTCAGACGTTGTAACAAATTGTAATAAAACCGGCCAGAAATCTACAAGAAATTGAAATTTTTGTCCGTTTTTACTTTCCTTATTGCATGCTACAACATCTGATTTTGTTTTTAAACGAAGTTCCTGGTTTTTTTTTTTTTTAAATATATCTGACCCTTCGATCCTTGAAGACGCTCCGTAATTCTCTCAAACATTTGGACAACAAAGTGAAATGGGGCTTCTTAAAAGATTTGATAATATCCTGAAAAAATGAAAAGACAACATTCAGTTAAAGAAGTTACTTCAAGCTGTTTTTAATGTGTCATTTCCTGTTTTATTTACAGAAATGTTTTGGTTTTTATTTGACATTAGACTCGTTCCTCTGAGACGTAGATCTGAAAAATAAAAAGAAATTAGGTTAGCAAGAAAGAGAGGTCATCTGGGGTCACTCTTCTGGCCGTACCCGAGTCCGTTGCTCCTCCGCCGCCGCCACCGCCGAGATCGACGGCAACCACCGAATTGCCGCCGCCGCCGCCACCGATGATTCCTTTCATCTTTTCGGTGGACATCGGCGTATGTTGATTTCCTCCTCCGCCACCGACCAACCTGTGATCCAATGCGATTCCATTAGGTGCAGGTAAACCCACCGATAACATGCGTTCTTCTATCTGTAATTTCACGACGTTCGTCACTTGAGAACTCTTCTTTTTACTACTGATGACGATTCCTCCAACCTCCGCCATAACAATAAACAAAACACGTGTAAATAGCCGTCGTGACGTCATTACATTTTGCCAAAGTTCACTTCATACCTTTTACTTTTAGGCATTACATAGACATTGTAATGTTACAGCAATTTCCGCCATTTTCGTTTGTAGAAAGAATCAGCTGTTTACTATTGAAATTGCTTTTGTCATAGAAAATAGTTTATTTTAAGAGGCTAGATACATCGTTTAATTCGAAATTTCTCCGAATGTAGGCGCTGCGATCGTTGTTGATTGAAAAACGGTTTTTTAACGTTTTTTCTCCCGGTTCGAAGTCAGATAATAATTAATAGAAAAATAATTTCGCGTGCTAATCTTATAAAAAGAAAACATGGTGAAGCCAATACATTAATGTACGTGCTAATTTTTGTGTGATTGTTCTAAGTCGTTTTTAATGGGAGTTCTTCAAATGTTTGGGTGACGGTTTTTTTGGTCCTATGGGAATTAACATGGAGTTAAAAAAAAGATTTTAAATATTATTTAAAAATAGAAAGCCCTTTTAAAATTTAAAAAAGGAATAATCCTGAAGGCAATAAACACGTGTAAGTACGTGCTAATTTTTTTTTGGTTGTTCTAAATCATTTTAATGGGAGTTCTTCTAACGTTTGTGGGACGGTGTTTTGCTCCTATGGGACTTAACATGGAGTTAAAAAACGTACTATTTTAAACGTTATTAAAAAATAGAAGAACCTTTTCAAAATTTATAAAAAGGAAACATCGTGAAGCCAATACATGAATGTATGTGCTAATTATTTTGTTATTGTTCTAAATCAGTTTTAACGAGAGTTTTTCAAATGTTTGTGGGACGGTTTTTGATCCTATGGGATTTAACATGGGGTTGAAAAAACGAACGACTTTGAACCTTGTTTAAAAATAGAAGGACCTTTTTAAAAATTATATAAAGCGAGCACGTGAAGAACAATACTTTTTATTGCATTTTGTGCTTTACTGTATTTTTATTGAGCGATTGTGAGGCGATTTCTTTCAGTTTTAGTAACACCATATAAGAACACTCATTTGTCTCGTTGTCGTCTGCTCAAAACAACAAGATGGCGGTGTACCTAGGCTCTTAAACTTTTCTGGCATATAATCGCTATTTCAAGTAAAATTATAAATAGCAAACAAATATTTACATTTCATTTTAAATTTTTTCATCAAAAATAAAACTATTTTAATTTTAAAAATAATATTATCAAAAAAATATTTTGTAAGAATTGTTTTTATTTTATATTAATAGTTATAATTTACACTAAAGAGAAATATAAATTACGACTTTTGATTCCAAATGAAACTTTAATAATTTAAATAAAGTAATCGTCCCCTGCCATAATCGTCTGCTACAAGACAAACAAAAATGGCCACCCTGTTTAAAGGGATTCTTGCATTTCGCGCCCGTTCGGTGGCGTCTTCTATCGGCAATCACATAAAACAGAACGAGACTTACCGCTGTTTCCGGTTTAACAGTTCGACTTCCGCCCAGATTGTTATTATCTGGACGTTCTAGTTGTTGGTTGTGGTGAGTTTTTTTTTTTTTTCGCATTTTTTCCTTATTATTTAAACGTTTCATGATGTTGCGGTAGTCTATCATAATTGTTTATGTAATTTTCTTGCAATTTCGTACAAAATGACACTCAAATTTTGTTAGAAATGCTTTAAATGATTGAGAATACCGAGCACATGGTCGGTGAATTTGGCCGGAATTCACGCTTCGGAAGCCATTTTTTGTCGAATTTAGAAGGAAATTGACGAAATGTTAAATGATAAAATATCAACAAAAAAAGGTAAAAACGAGGTCTGAAGAAGATATTACTAAAAGCACGCAGGTAAGAGCAGGTAGTTCAATTTTTAACAGGTTGGATGCTTGTTTCAGGTAGGGAAGGTTGAGGGGTGTCGCCTGTCGGTCGGCCTCAATTTTGTCGACTGACCGACTTTCCCTTTTAGTTAATAATATTCATTTTGAAGACTGTACTAATAGGACGACCAATCTTTAGACTAACACTTTTGTGTCATTCACGATTCAAAAGTTATCTTATTAATTCAGTTATTTGTAAGAAAATATCGAAGCAAATTATGTTACAGATAAGACTCGATGCAACATAAATGATATTTTCAAATTGTTTTAATGTTGCCTATTTGTTTTGTACTTTCATTTCAGTCAATGTTGCGTAAATATCCTAAAAGAGGAGGCTCTTTCGTCTTTTACACAAAGGTCCTCTTTTGTGTCGAATTGGCGTTGTTTGGAGCAAGTTATTTCGTTTGGAACAAACTAAACACATCCAGAGGTGAGCTGTTTGGTGTACACGGTCCGAAACCACCTTTTACGTTTCTTAATCGTATTATTTACGTTACTTTTCCAGATTTTCGTCGTTCGACAAGAGATAACGCGCCATATATACTAGAATGTAAATATGAATGTAATTTCTAATCGATAAATTTGTGTTTTTAACACAATTTTTGTTTTCTTTTAAGCGTATTACAAAATCGGAGAGGTGTTCGGTGAAAATAAGATCCGAGCTGCAGACGAGTTATTGTGGAGTGCGGAGAAATAAGAAGAAATGACTGTTGAACGTTTCATCAAGGCCGGATTATACTCTGTCGGACTCGGTGTGGTGACATTTCTAGTATATGCAGCCGTAACTCCTCTCTCCGAAGGTTCCAACGAATATAAAGTGAGGTTTTTTCTTTTATCGGTTTTGTCAGGGGGTTGGGCAAACTTTTAATTTAGGCTGCGAGGTTAGGCCGAAAGGTTAAAAGCTTACATCGCCATCTATTAACAATAATAACTCAAAACTAATAATTGAAATTGAAAAATGTATTCAGTGAAGTTGCAATTAAGGTGGTTTTATTCTGAATTGCATACTGAGCTCGTGAGCCGTACAATAATAGGCAATTAAGCCTTAATTTGCCGGCCACAGGTTAACGTAATCAACTGACAACATGTTTTTTATGTCAACTTTCGTTAGGAACTCAGAGGTTATAGTACAAGAGACAGCAAGGAAAAATTGGACGAGAAAAAAGCTTTTCTCGACGCTCTGAAACGTTCTGCGCAATCTTTGGATCCAATCTACGTTAAATCCACCCCGAAAAAGGAAAACTGAGAAAACCATTGGTTCGAAGAATATGGAGGCTAAAAAAGAAGTTGTGACGGAACGATTGAGAGCGAGAGACGAAGAGAGAAAGAGACTAGAAGAGGTAAGAAGACGAGTGGACACGGGAGATTTAGAAAAACAAATCGATCGATTTATGAGCGAATTTGCGTCCGTGCGATCACGAATCGAGTCTCTTCTATCGTTGAGCGCGGGTTTAGTTTCCTCTAGCGATTTATCGTGTCATTTCGATTGCATTGGAATCGAATTGCAGTCGGCACAAAAACTGATCTCTGACGCTCAACTTTTTCTTCCCACGTATGATAAGTGGGCGGCTAACAATGCGCTTGCAGCGTTACAGTCAAAATACGGCGAACAGAAGGAGGAATTAGCTCCGAAGAAAAAGTTTGCGTTCAAGTCCCGTAAGAAAGAGACTGTTTTTGCTGCCGGAGATGTGCCGGATGGTAACAGTGTCGAATCGTCGACCCTCCTCAAGAAACAAACTAAAGAAATGGTTTCTCTCGTGACCGAATGCGGTTTCTTCGATCGGTCGGCCGAAGTTTTGATGAAGTTGGCCAACGAGGTGAACGGCAGAGACGTGAGCCTTCAACGTTTAACCGGCTGCACCGTTCGATTGCAAGGAAACCCTTCGACTGTCCATGCTAGTGGCCTGACCGACTGCACCGTGCTCATTGGTCCGGTCTCAACGTCCGTATTTATCGACGGGTGCGTCCGCGTCACGTTTGCAGTTGCGTGTCAGCAACTTCGCGTTCATTCGTCGTCGAATTGCGACGTCTACGTTCGAGTGACGAGCCGTTCCGTGATTGAGAACTGTACCGGAATCCGTTTCGGTCCTTTCACTTGGCACTACGATGGTATCGAAGAACATTTTACGTCTTCGGGGATAGATGGGAACGTCGAGAACTGGAAGTGTGTGGATGATTTCGATTGGCTCGTGGCTGACACGCCGTCGCCGAACTGGACCGTTCTTGAGGAGGAACAAAGAGTGTCTTTCAAATGACGGGTTTGCCTTTTCGTTATCGGAATGTATTGGTCGAATCTGAAGTTCGTGGTGTAAACTTAACACGATGTAGATTATATAAATCACTTTAATTGCTTATCGTGTTGTTAATTTTGCCAAATAATTGGTGCAAAAGGTTCCGATAGGGTTCTTTGAAACTGGAAATTTCAGGTGCAAAATGAAGAGAAACTAGAAAGTGTTTTAGAAACTAGAAGGGTTTATTATTCAAAATAAACTTTTTATGTGGTTAGAACCCAACTTCAAGCAGACGAACGACATTTTTGTATTTTTTTGTCTCTAAAAAGTTTATTTTGAAAGATATCAATATCTTACGTGATGGAGCTACACTTCTAGTTTCTAAAACTCTTTCTGGTTTCTCAGCTTTCTCTATTTTATTCCTGAAAGACAGAACTTGATAATCAGTTGTTCATAAACCATGTTAAGAATTATGCTTTTTAAAATCAAAGAAACTGGTTAGAGGCTATAGTTGACGTACAATGATACTCCATTTGCAGGATAAATATAGCCTCTACCATGTCTTTTTAGACTACAAAAAGCGTGATTCTTTAAAAAGCGTAACAAAGAGTGTGAAGCAAAATAACGAAATTTAATTAACAATTTTGTGAGATGAGGAATTTATGGCATTCGTAAAAAAAAAAAGGGTTAACTTGAAAAGAAAGCAATTAAACTTATGCAAGGTGGTGGTGGTGGTGGCCGTAATCCAGTAACGAACCGAATTCTCAACCCAACCACCCGTCCTTTTCTCCTTTATGGTATTAACCCTTTTTTTTTTCTTATAATCATCCTAGCAAATTTGGACGCAACGTAAGTTTGGAATTTGAGGGTACTGACATTATCATTATTTTCACCAATAGACATTTTCGTCTGTTATTTAACCCAATCTTTCCATTTTGTAAAAAGTTAAAAATGCTATTTCATTGCCGAGTAATTACATGGCGGCTCGGTTCATACACTTCTCGGCTCAACAAATGTGTCTTGAAACAGGGAATTCGAGCATTTCAATTAGGAGCCGCTAGCCTCAAAGCTGAAGCTGTTTTTATATAGGTTACGTGGAAGGAGTGTGCAATAAGGCAAAAGAGCTGTACGAGCTCATACGTAGAGCTCTTAATTGAAGTCATTTCCCGGTATTTAATTTCTGTAAATAGGTAACAGAAATACACCTGCTTTTGTATATTAATTAAAAGTTAGTTAGGATTTGAATTTGAACTCATGACAGACAGTTGGTCAATTTCTGTGGAAAGTGTGTGGAGTTCAATGTTTTTGGATGAAATTTGTTGGCGAAGGGGGGTGGAAAGACAGGTGGAATGACGTATCCAACTGTCCACTTATTTAACAACGAGCTGACTCAGTATTGCGGACAGGTGTTTCCTGGTGTCCCTAATTGACCCCTCTAAAAAACATACACACAAAAAAAGGTGATCTCATACAAAATGTACAAGTCCGAGCCTGAGGAATCAAAATTCCCCTTCTTCTTTTTGGCATTGAATGTCTTTAATTTTATTTTGATAAAAATTGTATGTTAGATGTTGAAAGAGAGGGGGGGGGGAGGGGGTTGATTTTTACCTCCAGCTGTTTTTCGGATTATAATTGGAAGGCGCAGCAAGCACCTGGGCCCACCATTGAAGGAGGTGGGTGAGAGAGAGAGAGGTGAAACATTTTCAGGTTTTTTTCTTCTTCTGCTTTGGTGCTAAGCCCCTGAGGTGTAGACATAGGATTGCCAGGTGGATGGAACGGAAGAAACATGGGAGAAAAAAAATCTTAAGAAGTTTACTTTAAAATTTAACCAAGCGTTGCAATAAGAAGAAGAAGAAGAAGAAACAGGTTACTTTATAATAAAAACAGACCCCCTTGTCACTTTTGTGTTGTTGTTGTTGTGGGACTAGTTTTTATTTATATAAAGTGCCCCCAAAAATACCGACCGACCAACCGACAGCTGCTGCAATCTGCCTCGTAATTTACTGGAAAAAATAATGGCAAAATGTAAGTTTGAGTCAAGTGTCGAGGGATGCTTGCTTCTTGGTTGCAAGTGTCTCGAATTTTCACTATGGAAGAACCTTGACACTTAGAAGTAATCCTTGAACAACCTTCAAGGGTTACTTTTAGGTCTAACAAAACGGGCCTTGGTTTTAAAGTATTAATGCCCTTCAAACTCTTATGGTTATTCTTGTCTTTCAGAAGAGCAAAATTAAGAAAGTGTTTTAGAAACTAGAAGGGTAGCGCAAGTATTTTAATGTTGATTACTTTTAAAATAAGCTTTTTATGTCAGTTTGAAAATGGCCTCACTTTAAGCCGAGGTGATATTTTTGTGTATAAAAAGTTTATTGTTGAAAGATATCAACATGAAAGTGATTCAGTGACCGTTCTAGTTTCTAAAACACTTTCAATTTCTCCTTACTCTTCTGAAATGTAGAAAAAAACAATATAAGTTGATAAATCGTGAGAGAAAGAAAAAAAAAAAAGACAAATTTGCGCACTTTTAAATTTTAAAACATGTTTTATTTCGTGTGTTTCACTTTGAGCCATATTCACAATTTCAAGTAGTAAAATGAAGTGTTTCTTCTGTCTTCGTCCTCCGTGTTTCAAAGGGTCTCATTATGATTAGTTCATTTGCCTAACAAATGACGTCACACATAGGGGTTAGGTTAAAAAACTTTTCTTTAAAAACAGCTGCAAAACAAAATAACGAAAACGTTTTTAAAAAATGTTTCTGGTTGCGGGTTTTTTTTTTTGAAAAATGAGAAAAAAGAGGTCGGACCGAAACTGAAACAAACATTTTTCAATACAGTTTTCTTATATATAAATTACGATTTAAAAATATATATTAATTAAAGTGAAAAATGATGGGAGACTCAAGGGGGGGGGGATGGGGAGAGCTCATTAATTACAAATCCATAAGAATAACAAATTTCACACAGGAAACAAAAAGCCAAAAAATAAATTCTTCGTTTGTTACCTTTTTACAAATTAAATAACAAATTTTTTGTTGGCCATTTTTAAAATATTATTTGTAAAAGTGGGCCAACCATTTTTTTTTTGTATATTCATTCATTCATTCTCCTCAAGTGTTTGGCAACTTGTCAGGTGTATTTCTAGTAGGAAAAAGTAGCTCTTCAGAGATTGCAGCTTAGATTAGCTCAGATTTCTAGATTAAATAGCTGTAGTTTTGTTTCCTGGGTATTTCAGCTATGCGCCACACGAACAACTGCTGCTGCTACCTGAGGATGTTTATAATTCCGCACAGATTGTAGAAATGACAATGAGGGTTAGAGGTGGAGAGATGTGGGACTGGCTCACTACAGCTACCAAAAAATATACGCCTTTTTATTTATCAATACGTTTAGTTTAGATTAGATTTCATTCGGTTAGGTTAGGCTTCATTATGTTCGATTAGGTTTCATTATGTTCAGTAAGGTTCGGTTAGGTTTGGTTAGGATCGGTAAGGTTCGGTTAGTATCGGTACTTTTTGGTTAGGATCGTTAAGGTTCGGTAAGGTTTCATTAGGTAAGGTTCGGTTAGGGGGAAAGGGTTATTTTTTTAGCTGTAGTGACGAGAAAGTGATAAAAAAGGTCTATATTTTGTCCCCCTATTTTTTGGTAGCTGTAGTGACCCTTTTGATGAACAAAAGGTCTATTAATTTTTTTGGTAGCTGTAGTGACCCAAGTAGCGGTTCTCCCCCTAGTAGTTCTTGTGAGCCTTGGTAGCTGTAGTGACCCCCAACCGAGAGATGTAGCTTGTGACGTCAGAGAGAGAGAGGTTGACAAATAATTTAGGATTGTGTCATACTAATTAAAAAATCTAATAAGAAAGCAAGACACAACATTTGTTAAATTTGTTTGTCAATCTCTCTGACGTCACAAGTTTCTTCTTATTGTGAGGCAACTTTACCACTACTTTGAAGCATTGGTAGCCTCCACCTCCAACTCTCGTCATTGTAATTGTCTCCGAGATTACCGTTTTCCGCTATACAAAGATCCAAAAGACCTTTTAAAGTCAGCGAATTATCTAATAATTCCGGTTTAGCACAAAAATACAGTTGTTCCTCTAGAAATCTGAGTGAATCTTGCTGCATTATTTGAAGAACTGTATTTTCTACCACATGGTGGGGTTTTTTTAAAAAAAGAGAGAAGGAGAGGGTTCAAGTGAGTCATTTATCATTTTTTGGTGGACAAGTTCCCAAAATAATGAAAAGCCCTCAAGACTTTAAGACCTCAACTTATTCGTAACAACGATTTAACCATATTTTAAAGAATCTAAAATAATCTCATGATTTTAAATCACAGAAGAGCCAATAACATTCACAAACATGTTTTTTTTGGGAGGGGGGCCCGTTTTTCGATATTTGGTGTGAATTCGCCCAACTCTCTACCAGCCCCGTTCCCAAAATGATCAGGTCTTCTTATACTTGGACTGTGCCCTGGCAGGCATTAAAATTCATCGTTAATCGTATCTGGAGTCATAATATTGATCGTCATTTTTAACAAGTGTTCGAAACTAGAAGAGTAAAAAGTGATTTCATGACGATATCTTTCAAAATGAACAATCTTTTCACTCTTATAGTTTTTAACAAACATTGAATTTCTTCTTCAAATCATTGCCCCGAAGTGCAAATGGATTTTATTTAAGGGGCCTCCTTTTAACCAGTGCCAAGTCCCTCAAAGACGAACTTAAGTCCCATTGTGGTGTCCACGATTCACGAGAAACAACAAAGTTTTTTCCATCCGCTTTTCGTTTTACGCGTTTTGCGGTCACTTTGATTGTAAGCGGACGTCGATGATAATGTGGCATGAAGTGGACATCGTCCATCTGACGACGGATAATGGTGATTTAATGATGGAGGTGGAAGTTGTGATTTTCCCCATAACAAGTGTCCTCCTCCTCCTCCTCCTCCTCCTCTCCTCGTTTTGTGATTATTACTAACATGAGCATGAAGTGGAGGAGACCTGGATTGTTCGTTCTTTTGCAGGCTCACCAAAATGGCCGTGTCAAATACTTCCTTAAGGTTCTTTTGAGTGAGCGCCGAACTCTCGATGTAGGACACCGCACCGATAAGACTGGCAAGTCTGTTGGCGATTACTTCTGGAACGGGTTGTTCTCTGTAACTGGCCAGTTCGATAAGGACCTTAACGTCCGATCGAAGATCACACTGAGTTCCTACGAGAACGATGGGAACGTGTGGACAGTGGTTTCGTATTTCTGGTAGCCATTTGTCGCGGACATTGTGAAAAGACGTGGGTGAAACGACGCTAAAACACAAGAGGAACACATCGGCACCCGGATAACAAAGTGGACGAAGGGAATCGAAATCGTCCTGAAAGAGAAGATAACAAAACCAGAGTTCGAGATTAGTTTCTTTGCGTTTAGACTTGAATTAACAGTTTGTATGATCCTTTTAGTCGCTTAGAATCAGGCTTTCTTTTGGGGCCTCCCTCCCAACTTAGATGAAAAAGGGTTCCGGGGGCGGCCCTCAATTGGCAATTGGTGGCCCATTTTCTTTCAATTGATATTATAATTAGTTGATCTCTTTGAAGATCACTCAAGAAGCTAATTTATGTTGTTTAACATGGCTTAATTACATTTCATTATCTGATTATAATTAAGTTATTATAAAGCCATTAGAAGTTAATTCCAATTTTCGAATCCCACTCTTCTATTTTATTTTATTATCCTTGACATTAATAATAAATTATGTAAAATAAAATGAGGTTCGGTTCGAAAACTGGAATCGTGTTGTTGTTGTTGTGTAGGTGTAAAGACTGGAATAATGATGATGATGATGATGATGATGACGTCACCTATTTACTTGTACCTTTATCTCCGTCTCTTATCTCTCTTTCACTCATGGATGATGAAATATTGAATAATTTTCAGTCAAGGTGGTATTATTATTAAATAACTGCGAAATTAGCTAATTATATTTAAGGGAATTAGAAGAAAAAATCAGTTGCATACTTTGTAACTTATCACAGAAGATTTAAAAAATGTTGCATTGTTTTTTTTTTATAAATTGTGCATTTTATGCAAATATATGAAAAGCACAATTAAGAAATATTATATGAAGCAGTTAATTAGCTTTAATTGTAACTTTTCCCAGTCCTCTGAAGTCTGTTGGGCTCTTCTGAGTTTATTTCAGCGATTTTTAAGGCATCCAGAATTTCATTTTTTGGCCGTTTTTTTGAGAATTTTTCCTCTTGGAATATTATCATTTTTCGACAATTTTTACTTGTTTGAATTTATGGGTTTTTATGGTCCTCTGGAGTCTGTTGGGCTCTCCTGAGTTCATTTCAGTGCTTTTCAGGGCATCTAGAACGCTTTAATTTCTTGAAAATTTTTACTTTTCTTTTGTTTATTATTTAAATAAACTTCACCCAGTATAAATTTCATATCAGTTCCCCCTCCAACTTTAAAACGGTTTATTTTTTTAAAAAGTTGCAAAGTTAAAAACGCACCTGTTGCTGTTTTATTTTGCATTATGCATAAATATATAGCATATTATTATTATGGGTGTGTTTCAGACTTGAAACACATTTCATTTCTTGTCAGCAAGAAAAGAAAAGTCAGAAGAAATCCTGTTTTCCTCTACTTGCCTGCCTGACTGACTGTTTCTATAGACAGGCCCACATAGGTAGGACAAGGGGAGGGGGGGGGGTGCCCTAATATACCAACAAAGGATTAGGAGGGAGTGGGGGAAGGGGACAGGTGCTTATTATACATCTTTATTCATAAAAGTGTCCCAAATAAGGAAACCCAACTGTGTTCAGTCAAGTTCATCAATAGACTTTAGTTGATGATCATTTATAGTCAAGTGTAGGAGAGGAGTGTCTTTTTTTTTCTGCTATTGTTATAACATTGTAGTGGACAGCAGTCACAGTGGATGGACACACAGTGGACAGAGACAGTTCTCATGAAATCAAATCCAGCTGTTCCTTTTTCTTTCATTATTTATATTATATATAATAATAAATTGGGATGACGTCAAACTCGCTTATAAATAATATGAAGGGAGGAGGAGGGGGAAAATGTGCAATGACATCCGTAATATAAACCAATTACAACTAATTATGTTTATTAGTACTAATTATTAATTAGCTGTGAAAACTTAAGAAGGAAATTGTCGTGGGAGGGAGGGAGTGACAGTAGGAAAACCAGTAGACGAATAATTATTGAGATTACAAAATTGAATGGGAAACGCTTTTTAGATAAAAACTAAATTAGAACTTATTAAAAGTTTAGATTTTTTTTTTGCTTCTTATGAAATGTGACCTTACTATGACAAAACGTCATTAATTTGAATCTAGGTTTTGTTTTTTTAAGAGCGTACCAATATGGCAACATTTCGTATTGAATTCAATCATGTGGCTGCCATATTTAGTCACCCTTATGATACTGTATAATATGTTTCCGTAACTTCACAATCTTTATCTTATGTCATTTTAAAGTGTACAATTGTGGGGGTGGGGGGAGGAAAGGGTGATTCTTACCTGCCCAGCTGTGTCACAGAGCTGTAATCTGATTGGTTGATTGTCGACGGTCACAATCACTGTGGACAAAGAGAGAGAAAATAATGCAATTAGTGTGTTTTAAGGAGAAGGAGGAGGAGGTGGTGTTTGGAAGCTCCTTGTTGGTAAGAAAGATGGGGTTAAAGAGGGTCATTTATTTTAATGACAAGACACAAAGAGAGAGGAAATTAAACGAATCGTGATCTCAGTTATTATGTGTAGTGTAGTATAATAATAATAATTATCCAGTTCCTTTTTTTTTATAGCTGTTTAGCTTTAAGGGATTAACAAATTTAGATAAAATTAACATCAAAAGGAACTTGAAACACATGGGCGACCTTTTCAAGGTCATCGCTTATTGTGCGCCACCTGGTGATCGCTATGTCTGTTAGAAACTTGACCAATCGATTGATTGGTCAGTTTCGACCCCACCCACCCACCCCCTCATTTTTAACCTTCTTCCTTCTCACTTTTTTTAGAATGGACCCAAATTTCATTTCAAGAAAAAAATTTTCTTTACTGAAATTAATTAATAAGTCTGAAATTAAGACATTTTTTTTCTTTCTTGATTTTAGAAAAGGGGTGAAGAGGTCAATGACCTTTAGTTTAGTTTTATTTTAAGTGTTAATTTCCGACACCAATTAACCTATTTGTGACGACAGTCAAGAGGCTCCGGCTCCAACCTGAATTAGCCCCAACAATAATTAATCATGTAAGTTGGAAACTCTTAAAATGCAGAAATATGCAGTTTTCTTTGCAATTTTATGCAGTTTCCCTGTAGATTGCAATATTTTTTTTAAAGTTTTCTGCAGAATTTTGCAGATTTTTACGTTATTTACAGTGCCCCACACCCTGAGCCCCTTAATACCGTTGTAATTGTCAAATGCCGTAGGGACGTATTCCGTAGGATAGCCGTTGGTTGTGTAACTGACTACTAAACTTGTCTTTCCAACGGCACCGTCACCAACGAGAACGCACTTTACTTTTCCCGTGCAGTCCTTAAACCGTTCCGCGTTCGGATCCATGAGCAGGCTCGAAGTCTGCTGTTGTTCACGTACGAGAGGAGGCATATCAAGCAGGGAAATGATGTTGGCACGACCAGGAGGACGTCGAACGGACGGAGAATATGCCGAAGAGAAGGTGGAGGTTGTACCGTACGCCGAACCGCCGAGAATTACGGCGGACGATGATGAATACGACGCCAACGTCCTCTTTTACCTGACCGGAAAACTTAACTAAATTGTAGAAAACACGAAAACAACGTAATCAGATGTAAGAATTATTATTCTGTAAACACATTACGTGACTCATCTAGATAAGAAAATTATCACAAAAGTCCCGATATCGTCAAATACAGCTTTACATTTAGATTACATCAAAACTTATGATGATAACTTTTTGTTGAAAAACTTTTTTTTTCCTTTAGAAACTTTTTTTCGTAGTGAAGGATCATGGGAGTGACGTAAACTGCTCACTGCGCCTTCTGCTGGGAAGATGGCGAAATACTTCATTTCGCTTCTGGTCGCCGTTAAGTAAGGTTGTCTCTCGTGAGAGAGACTTTTATTTTTTCACTGTACCCAAGAGGTGCAAATTGAGTTCGCAGAGCTCTTTGAAACTAGAAGGGTCATGTAAAATTATTCTCATAGCTGAGGTTTTTCTGAAAGTTTATTTTTATGGGCAATTTAGACATTTGTTAAGCTATTGAAATATATTATTTATATATTATTTTTTGCATTTTATTTTTTATGCCTCCAGTTTCAAATGAATTTCTAAGATAAACTAGAAAGTGTTTTAGAAACTAGAAAGGTAGCTCAATCACTTAAGGATATTTTCATAGTATCTTTCAAAATAAACGTTTTATAGACAATAAATTAAAAAAAAATCTGTCTGCTTAAAGTTGTCATTTTCAAAATGACATAAAAAGTTTATTTTAAAAAATATCAATATGAAAATACATTTAAATGATTGAACTGTTCTTCTGTGGTTTCTAAAACACATTCAAGTTTTTCTTCATTTCTGCACCTGAAAGACCGAGTGGAGCCATTTACACTTTAAAACCAAAAATATGATTAAAAAAGGCCATGTTTAGGTGTGGAATGCAGATTAAAATTGCACAAATCGTTTTTATTGGGAAGGATTGTTTATGTTTCTTAAAGAATATCTTTTCTTCAAAGATTTAGAACCAAATGAAATGACAAATTAGATGAAATCAACAGTTGTTTTTCGTGATTATGTTTTTCCCCCGTCTGACCCCTTGTTTAAGCTGACCCATTGGCCAATGAAGTTCAAATCAGAAAAAAAAAATATTATTATAGCATCTTTTAAAACAAAATAACAAACAAAACGAAAAATAATAATTATTATTATTATTTTGCACTGAAAGTGAGAAAACGTTTTTGTTTTTCACGAAATGTACAACTGAAAAAGAGGGGAAAAATAAAACACTGGCGAAGAAAAAGAGAGAGATTGATGGCGAAAGAAGCGTTCCCGGTTGCTCTTTCTCTCTCTTTTAGTCTTTTTCCTGATTGAGCTAAAGAACAGAACAAATGATTGGCTTCAATCGATCGATCCAACTCTCGTTCTTATTTCACCAGTCCCAATTTCTTTGCTTCAATCTCGTAGATGAGCAAACGCCACATTTTCACAACGAAAACTTCGGCCTCATCATCCAAGACCTAACGAATGAAAAAAGATAACTTAAAAATCGGACACTAGCAGAAAGAGAAAAACGAAGAAACAAACCATCTGTACGTCGTCTAAGATACTCTGAGGAGTGCTGCCGGTCATAAGTTTCGAGCAAATGAAATCGACGAGAGACGGCTCCTCCTCTCCTATGTATTCGACTATCTTCTTGTTGATCCACGGACGAATCCGCCGTTCCATTAGAACCTGGAAAAAAAAAATCAAACAGTCTGAGAAACAATTTCTTACGATTGAAAACTCGTCTTACGTTGTCGACGATGGTCCAGTCGATGCCGTATTCGAAAAGTTTCTCTTTTTCGGTCGGTATTTTATCAATGAGGTTCTTTATGTGTTTTCGTTTTTCTTCCTGATTAGAATTACCAGAAACTGCACTCGATTGACCGCCGCCGCCGACAGCTTTCTTCTCGTCTTCAGAGTAATCTATAATTTACGTGAACATCTTAGTAAAAAGTTTCACGATATTCGTCGATGGAAGATTTGAACTACCGAGGGGAACTAGTTTCCGCTTCCGCACGTGTCCGTCCGTGTTCTCGTCTTCGTCCATGTTGAACACTTCGCCGACGGTCAGTTTTTTTCTTTTACTGTTGCTGCCACCTTCACCTGTGGCGCCACCTCCACTATTTGATTGGCTATGTGTAGGTGAGGACCCTTAACATGAAAATGACAAAATTGTTATTAAACTCGAGAATCGGAGGGTTTAAAATTAGTCCGTCTCTAACCAAGTTTCAGACTGGAGAAACCCATCAGCTTTGGTTTCGGATCGTCTTTTGGTGCAGATGCTACCGGGGCTCCATCCGACGAATCTCCTCCTCCACCGCCACTTCCGAGCTTCAGTCCCGAAAAGCCAAGAAGTGTTTTCGATTTAAGCTCTTCTTTTGGCGTCGTTATGTCGGAAATGCCCGAAAGGCTGTTCTGAGTGTTTGCATCGTCGTCCGGAATAATCGTTTTCCTAATCCCCTTCGTTCCTTCATCGGATTTAGGAATATGTGGTAACGATGGCCTTATCTTGTATTCTGGTTTTGGTTTCTCTGGTTCTGCCTTAATCAAAGGTTTGAACTTCTCTTCCGTTTCTTTTTTAATCTGCGAGAGAAAGCGTAACACGTCGATTAAAACCGAGTGGGAAGAGAGTCTAAGTCGGTGATCCCGACCCTCTCCAGTTCGGCAGTTGGATCTGGATGTCCTTCTTCCATCAGTTTCTGTCTTAACTCTTCCAATTCTTCCTTTTCTCGCTGTCTGTCTCGATTATCTGCTTCCATCTCCTTTTCTCTCTCTTTCAGCCGACGTGTCAACATACTTCCCCTTAAGATTCACACAAAACAGAAAAAGTCATCAAACACCAGCGACACTGATTATTCTTCACAGATTTAACACCAGATAGAAAACTAATATGGCGTGTTTCTCTTACTTGTAGAATTTTGGATCGTCACGTTCGTCGTCGTAATCTTCCAAAAATTCTTTGAGCCTTTTGGCCTCCTTCGTCTCGTCTAATCTTCGTTCCTCCTCCTTTTCCTTATACTTTTCGTACTCTCGAGATTTCTTCCGTTCTCTAGTCTCCCAGTTTCTGAGACGCTCCTGATAAGCAGCTTCTTTCTCTCTTAGCTTCCGTTCCAGTTTCCGTCTTTCGTAAGCCTCTTCCTCTTCTTCACGTTCTCGTTCCTTGTCTTTTTCTCTCTTGTCTCTGTCGAACTCCTTTTCACGGGCTCGCTCGATGTTGGCACTAGTTAAAACACAAAGTTAGGAACAGAACCACATTCCATCACAGAAATCGAGAAACGAATGCCGCCAACTTTTCTCTTTCTCTAGATCTTTCCTCTCTTTCTCGTTCTCTCTCCCTCTCGCGAGATCTTTCTCTCTCTCTGTCACGAGATCTGGACCTATCCGATCTGTCGTAGGATCTCTCTTGAGGACGATCCATCGGCCCATCTGGAGGAGGTCGGTTGTGAAGCCGATTGGTAGACATCTGTAGCGGTGGTTGGCGTGACGACGGTGCATCTCTTCGATCTCTGTCTCTTCGATCTCTATCCCGTTCTCGACGTTCTCTTTCCTTCTCTTTCTCTTCTTCTTGTTTCTGTAAAAACGAAAAATAACCAAAATTTCGAAAAACTTATCAGCTATTAAAGAACTAAAAAAGGACATTAATTTGTTTCTATTATAAGATATATAGATAGACGTAATTGACAAAAGACAAAGAGGAGACAAAATCACTTTTCTACATTTGGCTATGTAACACGACGGCGTCCCGTCATTCTTCAGTTTTTTTTTTACGACAGTTACTCACGAACAAGGTCAAACGTTTCGCTCGCGTTCGTTCACTCTTCACTTCGGACGTCTTCTACGATGGTCCTAGAGGGACACAACGGCGCACACTCTCAAAATTGAACACATTAAAAGAAGCGTCACAACTGTACTCTAAACGAGAGAGATCGTAATTTTGATGCCCTTACTCGGGGAATTAACGACTAAAACTTTTGGTAAAATTATAATTAATTTTTTCCCTTTCCAAAAAAAAAAAAAAATAACAACATGCAAATTCGTTACTTCTAAAAAGGTTTTTTTTTGTTAACAATTTTTATCAGTTTTTGTTTACCTCTCTCGAAGGCGAGAGTTTTCCGGCCACACGACATCAGGAACCTGAATATTGGCAACAAATTGAAGATAATTCCCTGCGACACAACAACGAGGGGGTGGAAAATCACACGTAACATTTGACGTAAATAAAAGCAGCAGATGAACATTTTTTACCTTTTGTTTTGTTCAAAACAAAAGGTACAAATTATAAAACCCCATTACACCCCCGTCCAAAACAAAAACAAAAAAAAGAGAATCAAAAATGTATAAAATCAACTCACCAAACGGCTAGTAGTTTGAATTTGATATTTTTTGGCTTGAAAAATAGATTGTGTGTGAGATACTAAGAGACTTTATAAAAACCCACAAGTTGAAATCTTTTTTTTGACTTGTTTTTTTTTGGTTTCCAAACATTAAAAGATTTTTTTAAAATGGTATTATTATTAGAAAAGGCAAAACCCAAGGGAATTAAAAAAAAATTAGAAAAATTACATAAAACAAAAAAGAGCAAAAAAAAAAAAAAAAAAGTTCTGAACTCCGATTATTCTGAAATTACACAGAAGTAAAGAGAACTGAAAGTGTTTAAGAAACCAGAAGGGGATAGCTGAATCACTTCAATAGCATTTAAATGTTTGATATATTTCAAAATAAATTTTTAAAAAAGTCGGTTTAAAGTTGTATCATTTTCAAACTGACATAAAAAGCTTATTTTAAAAGATATCAAAAACATGGAAATTACCCTTATAAGTGATTGAACTACCTCTTCTAGTTTCTAAAACACTATCTAGTTTCTCTTCGCTTTGGTTCTGAAAGACAGAATAAGCAGAGGGGCCAATTTACACTTTAAAAAGCAAACAAAAAAGTATAAATATGGTAGTAGTTACGGTTCATATATTAAGTACTAAAAAGAAAACTTTAACAAACAAAAAATGAGAGAGAGAGAGAGAGGCTGTAAATTTGGGCAGTAGCCACACATTTGAATGGCCACGTTGAAAGAAGAGGAAATAGTTTTGTTCTACTCACCCCCTCGCCTAAAACAAACAGCTAATCAATCGCGTGAAGGTGTGCCGATAGACAGAGAGAGAGGGTGTGTGTATGGGTGTCACGGGCACCACCAAATCAACGATTCGAACGTACAAGAGAGAAGGTCCCTACAGTGGTTTGAGGAATCACAACAACAACAGGCTTCAAAGTCTCACCCAGGCCAAACAACAAAAAACACAACAAAATGCAATCGCAACAACAGAACCACGACCACAAAAGTAATCAGCTGCTAACGAGTAAACTTAAAAGACGGCACGACGTTCGAGTGTTTCGCGCCCTTTCTTTCTCTCGAGCGATGTGGCAAGCAGTGGCTATTTTCGGCAACGGCCTTCAATTTTTGTGTAGTTGAAAGCTGCACATTTTAAATTCAATTTTAATTTAAAAAATTAATGTAATTCATATTACAATCGTTATTTATCGTTGATTCTTGCTGATCACAAATTACTGAAAAAAATGATTAAACATCAGGAGCCTCAAAGATATACACGCGCCACTGGCAGCGAGCGAAAGAATAACTCGAATGTCGTCTCGTCGGGCGAATCAAGTTTGCTAACGAATCTTTAAAACACTTTCGGGCGCCAAAACTTGTTCGAGAAACTACTTGACCAGTAAAGGGAAATGGCTTTTTTTAAAGAAAAAGCCATTTCCCTTATTTTTTTTTAACGTAAGTTCATCGGTTCGTAACTTCAAAAGAAGCCAAAAAAAAAAAGTCGTATTTACCTTCATAGTGTCACGGAATTTATCTATCTCTCGATGGATTAAAGTCTTTTTTTCTTCTTCGAGATCCATCTCGTCTAGATTCTGAAGAACAAAAAGAAATCAATCACGACGGACACCATTAACAAACTATGAAAGACAACAAAGTCGTTACATCTTTATCTATTCGTTCGTCCGTCTCTTCGGACGTGGAATTCTTTGAATCTGTGGTTTTGGAAATTCGCTTTCGATGCTCTGAAAACGCAAAAAGAAGTTTATCGGTTACGATTTGCACGACAGAAACCGTTTCCCCCCCCCCCCCCTCATAAGTAACCAACCTGGAGGAGCAACCGGCCTCGAAAGGTCGTACTCGTGTTCTCTTAACAACATCTGGATTCCCGTTCTGACGATCGAATCCTCTTTTCTCGTCTCATCGTCCAGTTCTTCCTCGTCTTCTTTTTCGGACTCTGTCGGTGTTTTTCCTCCGGCTCCGTCCATTTGCTCGGCACGGACCTTCCTCTTGTTGGCTTTGTATTCGTCTAGTTGTGCTTTTGTTTTAGCATCGACTTTTACCTGTAATCACACACAAACGTAAGACATTCGAATCGAAGACGTTGACAAATGTTTATTTTCCATACCACGAGTTTCTTTTCTCCTATTTCCCAGTCGTGAAGCAGGCGGATCGCTCTTAAAGCAGACTCCGGATCGCCATAATCACAGAAGCCGAACCCTTGGAGTTTTCCCGACGCTCCCTGGACTCTTTTCCAACTCACAACTGTTCCACATTTCTATGCAACAAAGCAGGTTCTCAAATCGGCAAAACGGGTTTCTAAGAATGTCAAAACAGATGATCTACCTGTAGAAGCTGTTTAACCAAACCGTCGACGGCTCGATCTGTAATGTTTCCCACAAATACTGTGATCGTTGGTCCCGTTGAAGACATTTTTCTTTGGTCCTCCTGTAAGTAGTCTCTCTCTCTTGGTTATTTGTATTAAAGTTTTTATTCTTTAAAAATACAAGAAGGGAAACTTGGCACTTGAAATTCAACTTGTACCCTCCAAGAGCAAGGTTGTAGCCCTGTTCAGAGTTCTAGTCGAAGTTTTTCTTCTTGAATTTGCATTTTATTACCCAAATTTATCATCAACCGGGCATTAAATTTGAGTTAATTTGAAAAAATTGAAAATTAAAACACTTGAATTATTTATATTTAAGATTAAGATGTTTTATAAACAGTTGATTTTGAAAATTTGGTTATTCTAGAGTTTCACACGAGAAAATCACCTGTTCCTAAAAAATTTCTCAATTAATATTTTAACACATTTTTCAAATTGAATTAATTATTTTTGAAGTATGCTAATTAAATTTACATATGGTCTTCTCAAGGGAACTGGTCTTCTTTGTATCTGATGAGGTCTACTATTCGACATGAGTCGTACGTCTCCCATCGGAGGAACCTGCATTCCAGGAGGAATCATCTGTACATAAACAAACAACGGATCATTGAAAACGTTGAAAGAATCGGAAAGATCGATCCTGTCCGTGATGTTACAACTTACGTGTCCCGGCATCATTCCCATCGACATCATTGGAGCTGAGAAAAAAAAAGGCAAAGATCTGTAATAAGTGACCTTTGAAGGTGAAGAAGAATACTAAGGAGGAGGAGGAGGATAAGTTACCGAGAGGCGAGAAGCCGTAACCAGGTGGAACCATTCCTGGAGGCATCGGTGGCAAACCGGGAATTCCCATCGGATGTCGCGGTGGATACGACATTGTCAACGTGCTTGTCTTGTCTTCTCTCTGGTTAAGACTCGAACCGGAAGTGGACCATAAACGAGTTGAGTCTAGAAGTAAACATTAATGTCAAGATTTGATAACATCGATTTCGAGGCTCTCATTTCACATTCTCCATTTGATGATTGAGCTTGTGGCAACCCGAATCGTTATTTCGATCCGTAATACGAACTAAACAAGAGACTCAAATGGCCTAAAAATGCCACCCACTCTACTAAACATCCTACCCCCTCCCTCCCCCCTTTCTCCTTTTTTTTTCTATTGAAGCGGCTGAATAAGAAAAATCTGAAGCCGCCACAAGACAATTAACCTGTTTAAAACCCACTTAAATGCGTACGAATGATATTGAACAGTAAGATTAAAGCGCACACTTTGTTCCTCACCTAAATACCAAATGCGAAATCCTAAAAAGAAACGTATGGATGCTGCTTTTTCTTTCTGTTTCGTCGGGAGGATTTTTTTGTTACGAGTCCCATGCAAAATGGCATCCAGCGCGCTCAACAAAACGGAAGTGAAATGAGCGCCATCTGACGGATAAACACCTTTTTAATGGCGCCAAAATTAAAAAACCGGAAGTGGTGTGGGACAATTCATTTAAAAAAGAACCTTGAGCATCAGCAAATAGTGCCGTCTTTTTTTAATTAATAATTATTCGTTAATTAGTTAAGATGGTTTATGAACAGCTGATTTTCGAATTCTGATTATTTTGTCATTCAGGAGCGAAATGAAGAGAATCTAGAAAGTTATTTAGAAACTAGAAGTGTAACCCTAACGCAACACGGTTATTTTCACATGTGTTGCTATCTTTCAAAATAAACTTTTTATGGGTGTAAACTCACATAAAAAGCTTATTTTGAAAGATAATCAAAATGAAAATACCCTTAACACCTTAAGTATACGAGCAACCTTTCTAGTTTCTAAAACACATTCAAGTTTCTCTTTATTTTGCACCTAAAAGATAGAATAACCAGAGTTTTCAAAGAAAATGTTATACTTTAACATCACCTTAAATATTCAATCTGTTAATATAAAACGATTAATTTATTAATCATTCAGTATTTACAATAATTAACACATTTTTAAATGAAAGAGAAAAAAAACCATTTGTATGCAAACTATTAATAAATAAAATTTCAACTTTCATTTACAGTAAAACCAAAAGTGTGGTTAAGCCACTCATTTAAACCGTCGACTCTTTCTCTCCAATTTCTACGTGGGCGGTCGTTGTTCGTGTTCCGTATTTCGACCGTTTCGCTCTCACCATCCTCTTCGCCGTCATCTCGAACACAAAAGTAACTATGAATGTGACTTCTACACATCGGACACTTGTCTAGCCTCGAAAAACAACGTTTGCAGGCGCAGACGTGCCGGCAAGGGAGAAGAGCCCTCGATGCAGGCGTACTACGACACACGATGCACACGTTGTCGTCTTCGGACGACGATTTCTCCGTTTTGTTCTCGGCAACTTCCTCTCTTTCTTCTTCTCCCTCACTGACCACAAACAGTTGCTGAAACGAAGATAATCACGTGAGTTTTACGGCTGATTATAATAATTAAACATGAAGTGAACTAACTTTGAGATTGGACAGCTGACCATCGGTCATTTTCAGGTACTGCGCTATCATGCACGATGTCATGGTGCAAATAGTGTCACGGACGTGAATCACGTTGACCATCGCTCCCTACAAAAGAGATACAAGTGAGAAAGATGTTTGTATAAACGGAACGACTGATAGAATATTCCGACCACTCGTCTGTCGAGTCCTTCCTCCTCCTCTTCGTCGTCTCGGCTGACTAGTAAGACGACTAGGGGATACTTGGGGCGAGGTGGAAGACCGAAATCACGCGGATCGACTTGAACCGAGGGTTTCAGACGAACTTCCACATTAGTGCACTGTGAGTAACTACGAATAAGAAGAAAATGACGAAATTCGTTTTAGAAATCCATTCATTTTTTTAAAAATTGGAACAACTTTTAAAAGAATTTGAAGATTCCTTTTAAACTAGAAGACTAAAAAGTTTTATTTTGAAAAATATCGTGACAAATTATGTAAACTTCTTCATTTTCAATGCGTGCTAATGCTGACCACTGGACAGTAGTCTTTTGAATGCAACCTCCATCTCCGAGAAAGTTCTGCTCGTTCGCCATCCTCTTGACCACTGTCCACGGCAACGAGAGGGCATGATGTAGTTCCGAGATATTGACTCCCCAGAATGCTTGAAGAGTACAGTTTGGCATTTGAAAAGAAACGGTACAGACAACCTCTGTAAAAAAAAAGAAGAAAAGTAAACGATAACATTAAAGCATTTGTATAGAAAGAGCAGAGGCTTTTCTATCCGCCGATAATTAACTTACCATTAATGTCACTTTGCTGTGGTTTCAGATTGAAGGCGAAAGGATTGAAAACGGTTGTAATCGGTGTCGCTTGGACGGGAAGTCGTGGATTGTAATGAACTGAGCTTATCATTCTGAAATCTTCACCGTATAACCTGTCAGGAGGAAGTAGAAGAAGGCGAAAGGTTCGAACTTAAGTGACTAGTGGTCGATTATCAGCTGTGCTTACCTAAGAATGAATACGACCATCACACAGAAGACGAGAAAGACGACAAGAACGGAAAACACGTTCGAAACCTCCGCTATGTTTATTAAAACAGCTGTCATTGTTGTCAAAGAGACGTTTCTATCCAATAATTCCACTTCACTGGGATGTTATTCATAAAATACCTAATATTGACTAATTTCATTGCTTTATGCCAAGAGATTTCGATCTACTCAGTCGGCGCCATCATAAGAATTGCAGCAGACTTTTTCTACAGGCAGTTAGAAATAGGTCAGAACTTCAATTGGTTCCACCCTTGTTATGACGACTGGCAACTTCTAATTGGCTGGTTATGTAATTTGACGTCAGATGCTCCGCCCTTTTTAACGTCAAACTACATAACCGGCCAATTAGATGTTGCTGGTCGTCATAACAAGGGTGGAGCCAACTGAAGTTCTAACCTATTTCTAACTTCCTATGACTTTTCTTAATGTATATTTCGTTATACATCGATTTGTACAACTGTGTGACATCACGTCCGTAGAAATACGTGGCCGTGACGTCACGTTGCTTTATGCATTGTTGCGTGGCTGAAGAATCTTTAATATTTTTACACTAGAGGGCGGTACGTGTCTTAATTTGGTTTAGTTCCGATTTATTGATTCATCTATATAGTGTAGTATCGATAATTATTAGTTATTACGTCATGCATTTGAAGTTGACTGGGGTGTACAAGTATTGCACGTTCAATTGTACGTAGGCTAGTAGCCATATTTGATTTTTCTTATTATATATTTATGTTTTTGTTTCATACTTCTCGTGCTTCATTGTTTATTTGCAAGTAGAATGCTTGTGCCCTCAATGGAAAAAAATCGATGGTTTGTTGAGTCAACGCGGTAATCGTATGGAAATCGTTCGTGTTTTCGCTAAAAGGTAACTTGTTTGTGTTAATTTGTGGGTTTGTATTGTTGTAAGATCGTTTAATAATGATTTTGGTCAAGAACTTATGTCTGTTTATTGAAAACTGATATGTTTTTATATTTTTTTTTGCAGATTAACAAACGGTTGTCAAGAGCCAAAAGTAACTGGGTTTCTTTTACTCTAATCTCACTTCCGGTCCACCGGACTCGAGCGAAAAGCAGGCTGGACTCGACGCTTACTGGTTCTGTTTCTTTTGGAAAATAAAGAAAGATGGTTTGTGAAAAATGTACGTTTTACTCAGTTGTTTTCGAGTTACTTTTCAATGGCAATAATGCCGCGTTTATAGTCGGGCTTTTACGATTTGACGTCCTATTTGGATTGTATGCAGAGGGACGAGAACGCAAAATACCGACTATAAACGAAACGAGTATGGAATCGATTTGTTTGTGACTCATGTTTAATGTTTTCTCCCAGGTGAAAAGAAGTTGGGGAAAGTGATAACACCGGATCCATGGAAATCTGGAGCCAGAAACACAATCGGTGAGAAATACACTCCAATCTAAGCTTTAGTTTATATTTTGCCTTTTAATTTGCTGTTATTTTAAGCATTTTGATTGGATGTTAATTCTTTTCTATTGATGGGCTGTCACTGAATCTGTTTTGTAGAGAGCGGTGGCCGTAAGGTGGGAGAAAACAAAGCACTGACTTCAAAGAAGGCGAGATTCACTCCGTATTCGTCCGTATTCGAAATGTGTCGTATTTGCAGACAAAAGGTACATCAGGTTGGATCCCATTACTGTCAAGGTATACCTCCCTCTTTCTCACTCGTTTCATCTCGCAGTCCTCATTTAATTAATGGATTTTTTGTGTTTTCTCGCTCCTTTCTTTTTTTCACAGCCTGCGCTTACAAAAAAGGTGAGAAATTATTTAATATTAAATTGCTTTATGAACTGGTGATTTTCAAACTCTTGATTATTCTGTCGTTCACGAGCAAAATTAAGGGAAACTAGAAAGTGTATTGGAAACTAGAAGTTATGTTGATATCTTTCAAAATGAACTTTTTTATGGACAGAAATTAAACAATTAGCGTGTGGTTAAAATGTAAATACTACTCAAACTCTTGTTTATTTTTTTCTTTAAAGATAATTTCATGTTAATTTTTGTTTAAAAATAAGCTTTTTATATGGATTTTTTGAAAAGGACCCGACTTTTAAGCTGATAATATTTTTTAATGTTCTATAATAAAAAAAAGGTTTATTTTGAAAGATATTAACATGAAATGAAGTGATGGATCTTCTACTTTTCTAGTCTAGTTTCTAAAACACTTTCTAGTTTCTCTTCATTTTGCTGAAAGACATAATAATCATCTGTTCATAAACCCATCTTAATTAAATGATCTTCTAATTAAATGTTTGTTTATTAAGGCATTTGCGCTATGTGTGGCAAGAAGATGATTGACACAAAGAACTACAAACAATCGTCCACTTGACATCGCGCGGGGAACGAACTTTTAACGACCTTTCAGACTTAAGAGTTGGTGTATTTCATTTCCGGAAACGTTTTCTCATTTTTTTCTTAACCTCACCCTGGAGGCGGGGGGGGGGGGGGGAGGGGAAGTTGTAAATGTTTCATTCTCCTCCGCCTCCTCTAAAAATCATGTGTTGTGTGTGTGTACATATAATGTAAAAGCGATTGAATTAAAAGCAACTGTTTTTTGTTGTTGTTGTCATTTGTTGTTGTTAATTCGGAAGCAGCTCTCAATGGTTGTGCAAATTGCAAAATTGTGTTTCTTCCAGTTGGACTAATAGTCTTAAGTTGAGAATATTTCACAATGTATAATATTTAATAAATACAAGAAAACATTGCGAAATTGTAACCAAGCCTCTTTCCCAACTGGACCCTCCTCCTCCTCCCCCTTAGGTGTTCTCCATAAGCTCTTTCCATTCGTCTAATCCGGTTTAATTCCGGATAAAAGTGGGTGTGTGTCATGTGTGTGTGTGGCCTCTAGTAAGGGAAAAGGACGAAAACAGTCATTGGTTGGAACAAAGTCTTAAAATTTGCCAAAAGTTTAAACAACATCGATATTTCTAACTTAAAATCGATATTTGTATTTAAGATGTTTTATAAACAGCTGATAATCGCCTTTCAAAAGCAAAATTAAGGGAAAAACGTCTGAATGTTTTAGAAACTAGAAGGGTTGCTGAACCATTTAATAATATATTTCATCTTTAATATCTTTCAAAATAAACTTCTTATAGGGATAAAAATTAAAAAAAAATATTGTTATGTCTGATTGGGTCTTTTTAAAAGTGTTATAAAATGTTTATTCTAGTTTTTAAAACATTCTAGTTTTTCTTAATGTTGATTTTAAAAGGATTTTAGGACATTTATACCTTACAAATAGCAATGACACAACACTTAATACAATTTCAATAAAAAATACAAGTTTGTTAGAAACTAGAATATACTGTAGTTATATAGTTGTCGTATGTGTTAAATTTAAAATAATTTTTTAAAGCAGTTTGATTGTGATCAACTTTCACATTTTTTTACCTTCAACATGTAATTAATGAGTTGAAAAAAATTGTCATAAGAATTTAATCTTAAAACATAATGATTACGAAAAGAGTTTCATCACAACACTTGTTTTACTATTCTAGTTTTTTAAGATAGTCCTAATTTTATTGTTTCTGAAGTGTTTTTAATTATGAGAAGCCACCTTGAAAAAACAAAAGAAAAAATTCTCAGAATGATTGTTTCATTGTTAAAATAATAAATTTGATGGAAATTGTGAAAATGATGTAAAATTTTTAAAAGTATAAATGGAATCGATTTGTGTGTTCAAAAGATCGATTCCTGAGAAGTTGACAATAATTATTATTGGAAACACGAACGAGATTGTAAGATTAGTTGCCAAACCTCCTAAAAGTGAACCAATCACGAGGTTCGGCACGTCATAAGTTGCCCCCTCAATACGACAAGCATATTTTTCTTTTGCCAACATCTATTTATCTTTCTGTAACTTCAGAGTAAATTTCAGTTTTGAAAGTTTGAGTTTCTCCCGAAGGTTACTTGTGTTGGTCACGTCGTCAAAGGAACAAAAAACAACAACGAGAAGATAAGGCTGAATAATGATTTCCGTAGTCGCTCCTCCACAGAACGCTCCAATGGACGTGTTTTCCAGTATCACTGAGGTTCCAGTTCGGTTCTCGAAGCCTCGCAGGCGATACGAGACACATCCAGTAACGCCCTGGAATTCCGTATCGGTGACTGGACACGCACACTTGTGTTTCAGTGATGACCGGACCTGGTTTGAAGGTCACCTTGTGGCATCCTCGGACGAATCGCAGTACGGTTTAGTTGGAAGATGTTTGGAAACAGCGACGATGACCACAGAACTCGATACGAAATGTCCCAGCTTGACTTACGATGTGTCGGTGATCGACCACGATGGTGCCGAGACTTATGCGGTGGGTTCGGTGGTTCTGACCTTTGAAGAACTGGGTCTCTGCTCTCTCACTTCTCAGAGTTTACGTTTCGTGGCTCTGAAAGCGTTCCACGGACAGAAAGCGGACATGTTGATTCAGAGTTACCTGACTCCGAGACTTGTCGGAAAGAACTTGAGGGTCTACTTTGGTCAGTTGTCCGTGGATTTGACCAAAAGGAATGTAATGACCGTTCAATCAGAGAGGAAGATGTGGTACTACATCTGATGTTTCATGTGGTTAATAGACTTTTGAAATTTTAATTTAATTGTGTTTCTTAAAAAAGGTTGCAAAAGGAGAAAATCCGCTGTCGTATTTTTTTTTTTTGTAAAAAGCGTATTTTATTTTTTGTAAATTATATTAATTATATTTTCTATTCTGTATATATTCTTCTATTTACATTAATCTTATATTTGATTTGATGATAAGTTGATATTTGATAACAGCGTATATTAAAAGTTCGATTACATAAATTTGTTTTTCAACTGAGATTTATTTTCATTACACAAGAGAGAAACTCTTGTTTTAGTTTAAAAAAAAATTGAATTTGGGAGATTTTTTTGGGGGTTGTGATTTTAATTTTTGCAAATCTGGTCGATCTACTTTTTATTGTGATTCATGAAATTCTTTTCAGAACACACGAAAATTAGAACAGAAATTTTGGGTGAACTAGTTTTTAAACCCAATTAAAAATAATTTCAACACTTTTTTTTAATAGAAAAAAATTAGTTCTATGTCTGGTTCACATCTGAAATGATGACGAGGGTTGGAGGTGGAGGCTAGTTACTAGGAGATTAACATTACAAAGAACGTCTTTTAAAACCCATAACACATGACCCCCCCCCCTTAAACAAATGATTACTAGTAGAGGAGCAGGTTACTGATGAGGGCCGAGCGTGACCACATTATCATTCTCTACTCAAGAAGCATTTCTAGCCTCCACCTCCTACCCTCGTTTGATTTTATTTCAAGATTTTTTAAAATGTACATTTTTCTCATTTTACATTTTCACTGTGATTAAACTTTTATCATTTATTTAAACAATACTTTAAAGAAACTCATTTATGATACTTTATCAACAGCTGAAGTGCGAAAATTAAAAAAAAACTAGAAAGGGTTTTAGAAACTAGAGGGGTAGCGCAATCAGTGTATTTTGATATCTATCAAAATAAACTTTTTATAGACAAACAATTTATAAACTATGATAACAACCTATATTTTCATGTTGTTATCTTTTAAGTGATTGTAAGCTTCCCTCCCTTCTAGTTTCTAAAATACATCCAAGTTTCTCTTCGGTTTAAACCACCTTATGTTTGATTATTAGACAGTTATGATTAAAATAATTATTATTTTCATGACAATACGTAAAACTAAAAATTTTATGAACAAACATAAAGCAATACGTTTCAAAAGTTTATTTTGAAAGGTACTGAGCACTATACGAATATACTTTTAACATATTAGCCTACTAGTCTAGTTTCTAACAAAGTTTAAATTTTTCTTTAATTAATTTATTTTTTGCTGTAGATTCCGAGTCACACCATATGTTTCTATGGACGTGACGTCATACAGCTGAATAAATCGATGAATAACGGAATGTGCTTGCATTTCTAATAACCTAGGGCCTCCTCCCTCTTGGGTATATGGAGGCTTGCCCCCACCCCTTATAAGGGCCTCATTTTTTTTGTTTGTTCTTGTTTCAATTGTGAAAATAATCAGATTATATTATAGAACATTCTGTGTGACAACGAGAGATTCCAATCAATCTGACGTTTTATTGGTCAGCTGATAGCTGATTGTAATTGATTGATTGATGCAGTGATAATTGATCCCTTCCTCGGTTAATGCAGATCAAATTATGAAGGTTATCTAAAGGACGACACTTGATAATTTGCAAAGTTGATTGTCATTTAATATACTAATTGTCTCTTTTTTCTTCTTCATCTCATTATTCATTTTTTTTAATGTGTTTTAATTAATTCCATTTGTTGCTGGTCGTTTTAAATTGTTTCCTCATTCGTTGTTTCGTTAAGTTAACCTTGTTGCTACGTTCAGTGCATTCTTAATAATTCACACCCTTGAATTTTTCCTAAAGGCCTCTCTCTCTTTCATCTAAGAAGATTTTTTTAAAAAAGGGATTCTTGTGATTCCAAGTTGGCAAAATGATGAAACAAGAAGTTTCTTTACGACCTTGGCTTCAAAAAAAAAAAAAATAAGCTCCAGGAGTAGGAAGTTTTTTCATCTCTTCTCAAATCCTTCAACCCATAATAGTTATGTTTATAGTCGGTATTTCATGATTTCTTCCAATCACCATGCAAGAACGAGAACAGTGAAATATCGACTATAAACGCGGTATAAATGTAGCAAGAAGTCATTTGAATTTCATATTTTGTTCATTGTCAATAAATAAAACTTGTTTCTTTTCAGATGTTTCTCATTATTTTTCATTTCAAGAAGAACACAAAGAACAAATTCAGTTAGAAACTAGAAGGGTAGCTTCACATAAAAAAGCTGTATTTTTTTTATAAAGATATCATCAACATGAAACTGGCCATGGTGAGCTTACCTTTCTAGTATGTAAAACACCTTCAAGTTTCTGATAAACCAGAGTTTGCTGGATGTTTACATTTTAAAACCACCACCTCAATATTAGATATAATTATATTTTTATTTCATTTTCTAATTTACAGATACAATTACAATTATTTGTATTATAAAATTCTCAATCAGTTTTGATGTGGGTCACTTGTGGCCGTCGGTGGTCTAATGGTGAGCGATGGCGATAGGTTCCTATTGAGCACACTGTTTGGAACGAACTTCCGTTCCTTGAGACTGTCCACTTTGGTACAATCTTCATTGGTGACCGTCTCTTGAAGCCGCCTCTCCTCTCGCTCATCACCGATGCTTTTCTCTCGATGGGGGGTATGACGGTCCGAAACGAGACCCTCCAAATTATAACCTACGAATCCAATGAGGGCGGCCACTGGAAACGTTATGTAAGGTGCGTAAGAACGTAGAGCGATCCATAGCGGCAACATTTTATCCGATTAAATTGCGGGATGTGCTTGGTTCACTTTTAAGTGTCCTCTCCTTCTTTGATTCGATCGAAAGTTTATCTAAAGTTCATTAGAAAGTTTCATTATTGTAAAAGAATATTCATTCAGATGTGACGGGAAATGAGTGAATGACGAATCGAGGCCTTCCTACAGACAATTATTTTTTTAATTACTTTTAAGAAACAACTGAAAGTGTCTTAGAAACTAGCAGAGTAACTGAATCACGTAAACAAAATTTTTCTTTTTGGAATTTTTTCAAATTTTGTTATTTAAAAATGCGACAAAAAGTGCAATTGTTTAAATATCTACATAAAACGGCAGTAACGTGTTTCTTTACACTTCGACTTTCTAAAACTTTTCAATTTCTTGTTATATAAATAAGTTTTGAGTTCTTTGAGCAGACCACCGATGACCGATCATCCTGAGGCAAAAGCAGGCTTCAAATCAGTTTAATTATAAATATTTACATAATTACATATAATAAGCATTTAAAGTAGTTTAATTTAATCGAAAATAAGTTAGTAGCGTATTAACATACCATATTTATACTTACAAAACCAGAAAATAATTATGAAGGGTTGATTTAATCATGGGCGCGGCCATTTTGGATTTTGCTAAGAGATGATTCGGCTCGTCGGGGCTTTTACTAAAAGAGGAAACGGGACAATTATCTATTATTAAACGAAAGGAGAATTTTTAATGTTTTATTAAAAATATTTAATTCTGCTTTTACGAATGTAATGTGAATGTGATAAAATGATAAAATTTTAAAATAAAATAATAAATTTAAATGAAAAGAAATGGCGACCTGCCACTTGCAGGGCCATATGTTGGTGGCGTCCTTTAATAGAGAGTGATTGACTGCTTCCCCCCTCTTTGGAAAGAGCTAACTCGAGAAAGTAGCCAGATTATACCCGGGCGCGAACCGTGTGAACGGCGGCGGCCAATTTTGGATTCGGTCGGACCCTCAACCGTGCGACAGGGCAACGGGAGTGTCGTCACTAGACGCGGTTTCGTGTGTTTCCCTAAGACACTAAGCCTAAACAGATCAGCCTAACAATGAAGCAAGCGATCACAGTTGACTACAGCGCCTCAAGACACACGCCACCATTTATATACAAGCGCTCACGTCCTTATATATAAGACCATTTTAAACAACCACATTAAATCATCGGTGTACGTTAACAACATTTTCTAGAATATATAATCGAAAACACTCTAAAACGTACATCTAAATGCATAGCAATTAGCAAACGGTGGTCGTCCGTCTTATTAAATATGCGCTTTATATTCTATTCATGCTTTTTTATGATAATTATTATAATATAACTGCAAATTTTAATGATATAATTGTACATTCATCGTTTTATCCAGCGGTGTCACTTCATTTTGGGATATTTCTATGGACGTGACGTCACTATGCTGGATTAACGGCTGATTAACAGAATGTGCATTATATACAGTACATTATATATCTTGGTCGTTTCTGTTTGTGTACATTAGGTGGCGCCACTTACTAAACCGGTTTGTTCATAACATCGATATTTTTAAAAACTCGATATATCTACGACATCGTACGAAGAAGCTTGTGACGTCAGAGGTATTGCTGTAAAATGTAGGATTATGTCATTTAATCTGGTGAAAAATGGATTATATGAACAGTTTTCAAAAGTTTAAACAAAAATTTTCTTGCATTATTTTGTTAATAACACTATTTCTTAGAGAAAAAGACACATTACTAAATTTCTATCAACCCATCTGACGTCACAAGCTTCTGGTTACGAAGAGGCAGGTTACGTCATGTGGTTTATGTATATGGACATATCGATCGTTCTTTCCCTATTTGACAACGGTGGGCGTTTGGCATCTGACTGCAATAACTTTATGACATATTTAAATTATTTTGATACTTTTTTACAGGTTGATAACGATGAAAATGACAGAACCGTCGTCCACCTGTGTTGATCCATGGTTGGATTGCAACTGTGAAAACGGAACTGATTGTTTCGAAGATGATTTCAATCCATTCGTTCGAATGCCAGACTCCAAGACTTACATTTGTGCCCTTGGTAAACCTCACGTGGTACCCTTGGTATATCGGTACCCTTACCTACCAGACACTTAATTCATATTTATATTAAGATGTGTGGATTTTTTTTTTAATTTAAAAGAGTCCAAATTGGCGAGACTCAAGGGTCAGACGACGACAACTACGTCTTCAGCTTCAATGCTAGACAATCTGGTCATTGCAAAGGATGACCACATGTCCAGTCTGATGTCCAGCGATGAAAACTACTCCGATGTGTCCATTCCAATAACGTTGCCAATGAATTTCATCCGTTCTAGACTGTGTCCCGAGAGGCAGGCACTTACGAGCGAGGAATTGCAGGCACTCGTGTCGGCCGACCACCTATCGAGGGCGCTAAACCGAGATGACTTCTCTTCCGGTGATAACCAGTCCTCCGTCACTGTGGTCCAGGTTCAAGATGAGGACTGTCATTCCGCTGGGATCAGAAAAAATGATGACGAGAAGGAGGGAACCACTTAAATCTGATTTCTAATAGACACTTGAGTGTTCAGAAGAAGAAACAAAATTGTCATTTATAATTAAGCAATTATCAATTAACAACATGTTTATTTATGCAAATATATTGATTTGTATTCGGAGAATTTGTTGAACTCAGTTTATGAACAGCTGATTTTTGAATTCTTGATTATACTGCCCTTTCAGGAACAAAATTAATAGAAACTTGAAACATTTTTGGAAACTAGAAGAGTAGCTGAGTCATTTAATAATATTTTCAGGTTGATATCTTTCAAAATAAACTTTTTATACACAAAAATTAAAAAAACATCGTCTGCTTTAAGCTGCGTCATTTTCAAATTGACATAAAAAGCTTATTACTTAAGCTACCCTTCTAGTTTTTAATAAACTTTTGATTTTCTTTTAATATTGATTCTGAAAGAAGAAAAGTTTACGTTTTCATTTTATTATGCAATTAAAAAAAATTTAGTCTGAAAAATGAAGTTAGTTGATTTTTAGTACAGGCAGTTAGGCGCAGCCAGAGAAATCCCGTTAGCTCTGTCTTTTTATGAGCATCAGCCCAATAACAAACAATCAAACGCGTAACAAACATAAATAACCAATCAAAACGAACTTTTCTGGCTGCGCCCAACTGCTTCTCTTCTTTAAATGACATTATATACTGCCATCTATTGGAAGCTAAATGAGTTATTGAGGTCTAAGTCTGTTCATTATTGCGTAACGCTTAGAATTAAATGACCTTATGTTTAAATTTGAATCGTTTTGCGTGTAATCAGCTGTGTTTATTATGTTTTCGTAAACAATGACGTTTTAAACGACGATGATTCGTGTTTTTAATGTAGAACAAACAGTGAAGGGACCAACCGACACCTGGAAATCGTCTTCCTCATCGTACTTTTAGTGTTTGTTATGCGTTTGCAGCTGAATTACCGGTGAAAAAAAAAACAGTTGTAATCATTGTTTCGTTCGTAACTCTTTAAGTTGTGTAACTTATTTCATTTGTTTTTCAGTTAAAAAAGGAGGAGTATCAATGGCCGGTAATTCTGACTTGAAAGTGTTCCTCAGGGGTCTTAGATTGGTGGGTCGTCATATGGTGACCCAACAATGTTCCAACTGGATGAGGAGGTCGAATGCACTCAGGCCTTTTGCTGCTGTTCTCTTCAGTCGTCCCGTGAATTCAGCTGGTGGTACATATGGAAAAACAGCAGCAGGAAAGGCGGGAACCAAGGTTTCGAAGGAATTTCTTCTTAAAATGCACAAATTGCCGTAATTTACAATTTATGTAAAAATTTTAACAGAATTTTTATAGTTTTTTTTAAATTTTATATGATTTTCTGCGTTTTAGCATTCGTTTAAACACGAAGTGAACAAACAAATAAAACAAAATTATCTTTATCCTTCCGACAGAGTGGCCTTTTGAAAAAGAGTTTAGTGAATCTACAACGAGCTTCGATGATTGCAGAAGGTGTGAAACAGTACGTGTGTTACGTTTGGGTGGATTCCTCGAGGGCGCGCCAGAGGGGTTCGAAGAAGACTGACCTCCTGGACGCACCACGAGTGGATCGTACCTCTAGGAGCAAGATATCGACTTCGAACGTTGGATCGACAGAACGAAAGACGCTGTCGGATTCACGGAATTCCACTTTGTTCGTCTCTTCTTCTAACGGAAACGATGTGAAACCCACAATGCAACCGACTAGAGAGATGAGCACTCTGAAGAAACCGACGCCCGAAGGTCAAACGAAAAGACCGATTGTCGTTAAAAAACAACAAGTAAAGAATTTTGACTCTTATGAAAGAGAAAACTCGGTTTATTTTTGTTTAAATATGGTTTTATAAAGCAACTTATGAAATAATTTCAAGATTCTTTAGAAACTAGAAGAGTAAAGTTTGAAATACTTTCATAAGGATTCATTTATTCGTCTATTTGTAAATAAATCTTTAAAATTTAAAGTAAGTTGCTTTAGAAAAACGTTATTTTCTTAGTTTTTCTGTATCGTAACGATACGACCAAACACGTTCATGTTCACGTTCTATTTTAGCTGAGTGAAAAGTCTCGAGAGCGTAAAGTGCCTTCTTCTCGTATCGGCCGTTTAGTGTCTTACGGAGGTTTCATTATTTTACTTATTCATTAATTAAGAGTTTTAGAATGAATTTGCCTTTGATTTGATTTAGGTCTTGCAGCTAGTTTGGGAATGGGCGCTTTGGCCGAAGCCACACGAAGAACTCTGTCTCCAAACAGTTCAGGTATAGCGTAGGTTTCTCGTTGTCGATGATCCTTTACGTTCATATATATCTTTTCTCGAACAGGATCGGCGTTTGGGAAAGATGTTTTCTTGACCGAAGCGAATGCGGAACGGATAGTCGATACTCTGTGTCGCGTACGCGGTGCAGCTCTCAAAATCGGACAAATGTTAAGTCTTCAAGGTATAATACAATTGACTTTTGAGCGATCTGTCGAAATTAATTGTTCGTTTGTTAGACGAATCTATCATAAGTCCGCAGTTAACGAAGATTCTGGAACGAGTTCGTCAATCGGCCGATTTCATGCCAACTTGGCAGACGGAAGTAAGAACTGAAACTTGCAAATTAATATCGTCAACGATTACGATAACGTTTTTTTTATATTTGCAATTCCGACTAGAAAGTTCTGAACGAGGAACTCGGCTCCGATTGGCGGAATAAAGTGTCGTCTTTCGACATGCGTCCTTTTGCCGCCGCTTCTATCGGTCAGGTCCATCAGGCCGAACTTCCAGACGGAAAGCAAGTTGCCATAAAGATTCAGGTTTTCGTTTTGTCTTTGATCTCTTCTCGACGATTGGACGAGATGTTTGATCGTCTTCTTGTTGATCTCGACAGTATCCCGGTGTTGCCGCTGGTATCGAGAGTGATATCCGCAATCTCCTTACCACTCTTAAAGTGTGGAACATTGTTCCGGCCGGAATGTTTATCGATAACCTGATGGATTTTGCAAGGCGAGAACTTGCTCAAGAAGTGGATTACATCCACGAAGCTCAATGTGCCAGGAAATTCAGGGAGCTTTTGGCTCCTTATTCCGATTATTACGTTCCGGAAGTTATTGACTCTCTAAGTACACGTCAAGTGTTTACGACCGAGTTGATCGATGGAATTCCGCTGGACAAATGTGTCGATTTGGATCAGGACACGAGAGATGAGGTGAATTTCAAAGTGGAATTCTGGAAAGTTCCCATCCTCCTCTTCCTCGTTCATCTCTTGATTAACTCTGTCTTTCTGGTTCAAAGTTAAAAAAAATTGAAACTAGAAGGGTAGCTCAATCACTTAGGAGTATATTTCACGTTGATATCTTTTAAAATAAGCTTTGTATGTCAGTTTGAAAATGACCCAACTTTAAGCAGACGAAACTTTTTGATTTATGTTCATAAAAAGTTTAATTTTAAAAGATATCAACATGAAAATAATCCATACGTGATCGAGCTACCCTTTCTAGTTTCTAACACACTTTAAATTTCTGTTTAGTTTTGATTTTCTGAAACTGCGCAATAACGAGAGAGTTCTAAAGTCTTCTCGTTCATAAAACACGTTAAATGGTTCGTAATTGTATCGTTGCAGATTGCAACCAAGTTGTTCCGTTTGACTCTGATGGAGATCTACGAGTTCCAATACATGCAGACAGATCCTAATTGGTCCAATTTCTTTTACAATCCGACTACAAAGCAAATAATGTTGTTGGATTTTGGAGCTACGAGAGAGTACGGAAAGGATTTCGTGGACAAATACGTTCGAGTGATCAAAGCAGCCGTCGATGGCGATCGGAAGGCGGTTTTGGAACATTCGAGGACTCTCGGTTTCCTGACCGGCTACGAAACCAAGGTACTTCTTTAATACCGAAGGGGGAGGGGTTGTGTTGCGTCTTTCGGAGGAATGTCTCATCACGAACGAACTTTTCAAAGGTGATGGAAGACGCTCACGTGGACGCCACTCTGATCATGGGAGGAGTGTTTTCGGGCGAAGGAACGTTCGATTTCAGACAACAGCATGTGACGCAACGTTTGAGAAACGTAATTCCTGTGATGCTCGATCACAGACTGACGCCTCCACCGGAAGAGATCTACTCTCTACATCGGAAACTAACAGGGGTCTTCTTGCTCTTCTCAAAGTTAAAAGCTCGTATCGAATGCGGGAAAATATTTAAGCAAGCTTACGATAAATATCAGTTCGATTAACGATTCGTAAATGTATTTTGAATAAAAGAGACGATCGAAAAAGTCAGATTTATTTTATTTCCAAAAAAAAAAACGAATTTCGGAACCATAGCGTTATGAACGGAATTTCGACGGTAACATTTTCTTCTCTTTTGCTGCGTTTTGTTTTCGTTTCTTGCTCATGTAACTTTCGAGTTTGCCGCTTTTCTTTAACCTCTCGAACTTCTGTAACAAATCTTCTTTCTTCAGTTCGGCTGCAAAACAAGAAACATTCGAGTCATAATCGGTTTCGAAGTCAAATTGCAACGTTCGTTAAACAACTTACACTTCTTCAAGAAGTACGGTCGTTTTCCCTTTTTGACGGCTTCCAGTTGTTGGCGTTTGTGACTTCTTTTCCGTTCGTCGTTTTCTCTCTTTTTCTCTTCTGCTTTTTTCTTGTCACTCATTTGGACGACGAGTTTTTGGATTTTTTTCTTTGTGTCAGGGTCTTTCGTCTTTTGTGCCTTTTTCTTTAGCACCTGAAACGAAAATGTAAAAACGTAAATTTCCTTTTTTTTTAATCCAAGTTCAACTAGACATCGTTTTCTTTTCAACCTTGATCTCCTTCGTTTGTATTTCCGAGATGAATCCGTAAGATTTCCAAAAGAGTTTCTCGTTAAATGTGCCCGAAAGATCGTCAAATCTCGGATCTCGCGCCAACTGAAATCGAAACTCGTAATAATTACTCGTTAGTTCTTTATGGTTTATCGGTTTCGAAATGTTTACTCGTTTCTTTGGAATGTCCATTTTCAGCTTCAGTTTGGACGGTCTGATCTTGGCTGGTAATTCTCTTGGCCTTTAAACGAAACTTGGTTGAGATTCTTAAGGATGATTGGAACATTCTTTCTGCATTTTTCATTACAGTACCGATTCTTGTTTTCCCTTTGGAACGTCTGATTATTCGTGGACGACTTCGATTTCTTTCCGAATAACGAATTATTCACACTAAAGTAAATATATATTTTTTTTTTCATCATTATTTTCTCCATCGTCTTATAGAATTTCAATAGGGAGTTACATTTTGGATCCTAGTTTCCCTTTTAACTTTTGCAACTCCTCGAAAGACATGTTGGCCAACTCTACAAGAAATCAATTAATTGATAAATTAACTATTAGTTTATTACGGATTTATTCACACGAGTGTCACAAACCTTCTCTGATTTTACGCTTGTTTTGTTTATTCCAAAAGAAATGCAATGAAAAGAAGGCCACAATTCAGTTAATTTCTACATAAAAATCGAATCCTAATAAAATTTATTCACCCTTTCATCCTCTTCGTTATCTTCAACTTCATCCTCTTCGTCATCATCAATTTCACTGTTAACTTCAAATTCTTCCATTTCAAATTCATCCATTTCGAAAAGAAAACTAGAAATCTAAATAGTAAATACGACGTCTTTTCAAGATTCAATGGGCGCCGCCATATTGTTGTGTGACGTCAGAAACAATATATCGATCATAAAATAGATAATATCGATCAGCTGTTTAATTTGAGCGGGAAATTTGAATGGATTTTTCATTTATTTTCCTCTTCGTAATCAATATTACAGTTATTACAATTAGTTTCATTAGATAATTTATTTTTAATAACTTTTAATAAAATTATTGAAACTAATTATCTAATAAAACTAATTAAAATAATTGTAATTAAACCCTGAAATATTTTATCTTATTATTATTGTTATTGTTATTAAAACACGAATTGAGGATGTACCAAGTTTATTAGAAACTAGAAAGGTCATTTGATGGTCACTTTATTTTATGAACTTGTGATGAACTATTTGATGACACAGTTTGAACTTTGACATTTTATTTTTTTTAATATGACACATCTAATCTCACTCATCCTATACCCCTATGTACATTCCTCAGCTTAAAAAGAAGCCTGTGACGTCAGAGGGGTTAACAAAAAATGAGACTTGTGTAATTTTGTCTTAATAAATTCTATTTTGTCCGATGGTATCTATCCCATATGATGATTAAAACTAGTATTAAAAACATTTATGCAAATAAATATTCAGAATTGTGCACATTTTGTTTATGAAATTGCAAGTTTTATGCAAATAGGAAAGTAAGTTTCAAAAATATGCCAGAACTTTACTAATTTGAATGCATTTTTTTAAAATCAACCTGTATTTAATTTAGTGAATGAAGAATGTTTTCTGTTTTGTTATTGCGGTTTTTACATCCAGGAAGAAGTTTTCCTAGAATTGACAGGGGAGGAGGAGGTGGAGGTGGAATAGGAGGAGGAGGATCATGAGGAGGACGAGGTCAATGAACTCAAGTCTCTAAAGAAACAAGGTCTACACACCTGACCTTGAAGATGCTAATTTTCATTTGAATTTCGTGCTTTCATTTCTTCAATTTCCTTATTTTGAATCATTCTTGTTGATAAAACCAGACCGAGAAGAACAAACTTGAAAATTTTTTTATATTTTTTTCATTTTTCAACAAAATGAAATCAACTTTGAGAACTCTTCTAATCACTTTGGTGATTTTTTCAATTTTACAACAATATCAAGTAAGTTAATTTATTAATAATTATTATTTTACAAATTCAATATTAAATGAGTATTAATATTGAAGGTTATTTGCGATGCATCTTTGGAATTTCGTCTTCTGTCGTTCGAGAACCCGGCAAATCGGCTATCAGATGGGCTCGAATGCTGTCAGGGTCGTCCGGGTGTTTCGGGAACTTGTCACACTCCTTGCACCACTTTTCTTCGATTTTGTGCGACTCACGCCGAAAATTCCACCGGTTTCGATGTTATTCCACAGAATCTTACCGAAGAGCTCGACACCACCAAAGTATGTTTGTACGGAGTTCATCGAACCGAACCAATCTTTGGAAAATCTCGCAAGGATTCCTCAACAACAAACCAAAACTTTATGTTTCATTTTCCATATTCTTATTCCGTAAGTTAACAATTTATGTATTACTTAATCTCAAAGTAATGAATTTTTTTATTGATGTTTAATTTTTGATTTAAGTTTGCCAAAAGTGGTTTAAAAGTGGTTTAAAAACTTTTAAATGATTACTAGAAAAGAATAATTTGCATTCATACAATAAATAAAGGGTGAAGAGAAGGTTTAATCTGTTTAATGGTATAAAATGAAAGTGGTTTAAATATACCTGTAGTAAAAAAAAAATGCGGTTTGCGTAAAAATGAACCCATTCGTGCAAAACCAACTGCAATAGAATTTGAGGGAAATTAATATGGACCGCAAGTTTGCAAAAAATACAACCCTTTGGAGATCTATGCGCGATTAGAATTTAGTTTAAAATAATAATAACAATTTATAAAATGCACATGTTGTATTAATTATTCGTTTGAAAATTTGCATAAATTCTTTTCAGAAATTTATTTTCTAAGATTCTAGGAAGGCTTTTAAAAACCAAACCGGTTTGTTTATGCATTTTCTGTTATTATTTCTGATGATTTTAACAGCAGACATTTAATTAATTTTGTGTTGTTCTTTTTATTTGCATAAAAAGAACAATTTTCTAGCATATTTTACTTTGTTTTAATTTATTTTCTATTTGCATAAAACGCATAATTTATTTTTCTAATGTTTATTTGTAAATGATTTATGACTTTAGAAATAACTTTACAAATGAACTAACTCTGCCTGAAAAAGAATTTCGTTGAACATGTTAGAAATTCGGATCAATTTACGGCCAATAAACCCATGAATTGAACTCGTTTAATTGAGTTTAAATAATGACATTATCTTTGTCTCCACTTTAAATTTAATAATAAATTACAGGGTGAATTTAGTTTGATCGTTGAGGCCTGGCACAAAACATCTCAACTGGAAAATGCCGTCTACATCGGAGGTAAATCATTTCAAATGTTGAACAATTTGCATGCGATATTTTTTAAAAAATAAAAGCACGAAACGTTTTTTTAAAGAAAAAAAAAACGCACTACAAAATATATGTTTGGGTTGTTTGAACTTTTTTTGAAAAAATTAATTTAATTGTTGGTTTTTATTTATAAAAAAAAACAGGAATTCCTTCTCGTCTGATTACTCGTTTGGTAATGCAAAAGACGGCTTCGGTCACGGAAGGTTGGAAGAAGGAGCGTGACGTCGGTCTCAACGGAACCGTGTTCCATTATGTGGTTCGAGCCGTGTGTCAACCAGCCTTCTACGGCAACAACTGTTCTCAGGTGCGTAAACTTGGGTCTGATTTTGACCGAGGTGCCAACGGTGTCTATTATGTTCGTCATGTCCGTCAAACGTTCACTTTGGAAAATCGTGTCGGGCCCGTCATCAGCACGGTTGTTTCCTCTTTGAGAGGGTTGACTCGACGGATCGGAACTTTTGTCGACTTTCTGTCCACTCTTAAGACACTCATTGCTTATTTTGGTTGGTAAATTCTACAAACAACCAGATTTTTAATTAATTAATTTATTTTTTATCATTTTGTTTTTAATAACTGATTAAATAACTTTAAAAGAAAGTTTGTTAGAAACTAGAATAGTAGGTAAAAATTTGTGGAAAATTAAAGTTCATAATAAAACTTACAATTGAGTGAAAAAATTTTGACTGTGGTTTTCAAGTTTAAATGTTTCTCAAACTTTGTTGGTTATTCTACTTTTTAGAAGTAAAATTAAGAAGAAACTTGAAAGTGATTTAGAAACTAGAAGGGTAGCTCATTCACTTATGCGAGTAATTTCATGTTATCTTTCAAAATTAGCCTTTTATTTGTGTATTTTGAAAGATATCCACATGAAAATTCAGCTACCCGTTCTAGTTTCTAAAACACTTTCAATTTCTCGTTAGTGTTGCTCTTCAGAAACTGAAGAATAATCAAGAGTTCGAATCATATAAAAACAACTTAAAAATGTGTTAAAATAAAGAAATCAAATGAAATAAATAATTTACTGCACATTTGTTTAAAATAAACGTTTTTTTTTGCCTCATCATATTTAACTCATTATTTCCGAACTCTTTTATTTAAAAAATTCTTAGATGTGCCTGGATCGTAATAACGACTTCGGTCACTACGTCTGCACACATGACGGTAAAAAGGAATGTCGTGAAGGATGGTCCGGAGACTCTTGCACGGAGCCGAGATGCCGTGAAGGGTGTCACGGTGACAACGGCTATTGCTCTCGGCCAGGAGAGTGTCAGTGTCGATTAGGTGACTACTGACCATCATCATCGATCGCTTCTTTTATTATCTAATCTTTATTAAATTTGTTGTTTTTAAGGTTGGAAGGGACCTCTGTGTGACGAATGTGTAGCTCTTCCAGGCTGCATGAACGGAGTTTGTCGTAATTCCACTTTCGAGTGTTCTTGCAAGGACGGATGGGACGGTCTCTTCTGTTCCGATCGTGAGTCGAAACACCGTTTATATCTTGTCTCGTCTCTCTTCCCACGGTTTCACCCACGGATAATTTACTTAAATTCGAGAGAGGTTCAAGGTGAAATCGTGGGTTTAAGAGAAAAAGAGAGGCAGGACACAACATTTTGAGGGAGTTGTTCGAATAAATGATTGTTATCTTTGACTTTGGCAGCAATCTGTAAGAAAGGTTGTCATTCGACTCGAGGTTATTGCCTCGTTCCGAACGAATGCAGGTAAAAACGAAGCAGGTGGACGCCGATAATTATAATTTAATTCAGTCCCACACATTTGTTGTTCTTTTTTTTATGAAATAATGAAGGTGTCGGCTCGGTTGGGATGGACCGTTATGCGAGACTTGTAAGAAACTTCCTGGGTGTAGTCATGGTTCCTGTAAGAAGCCATTCGAATGTAATTGCGAGAATGGATGGCAAGGAATCTTCTGTCAAACACGTAATTGATATCTTTGTTGCATTTATTTTTGTGAAATTGTAACTTTTTTTTCTTCAAATTTTCAATTTAATTTTGTTTCCCGTTTTTTTTTTAAATTTCCGGAATACATTTGCATAATTATTATCCTAAAATACCGATAATAATTTAAAAATTGCGGAGGTGGGGGTTGGTTTTCACTGCCCTTTTCGCCCTTCTCACCTTTAAATATGACATTGCTCGAAATAATTTCTAAAAACTAAACAGCTCTCTAGAAATGAATGAAATTTTATTACAAACATAACTCTAAAAGGAAATCCCTGTGTACCTTCTAGTTTTTAATTAGAAAGTAGGCACAACTGTTGGGGTGAGGGCAACCGCCCCCTTCACCCTCACTTAAACCTGTTGCAACTTTCAACTACTCGTATAATACAATTACAACTTTTGATTAAAATTCATATGAAATAACCTGAAACGTTTCAATGTACAAAATGAAAACTTATTTTAATTTTGAAATTTATTTGCCAGCCGTTTGCCGCAAAGATTGTCACCCGAGGAACGGGTTTTGTTCTCGACCCGGAGAATGTCGGTGAGTTGAGAGTTGAATAATAAAATGTGTACGAGTAACTTTTTCTAAAAATAATAATTTATTGTCTATTTATGGTGGTATTTTTCAGGTGTCGTGTGGGATGGGCCGGTAGTGATTGTGATCAGTGCGTGGAATATCCAGGATGTGTGAATGGGAATTGTACTCAACCCTGGGAGTGCAATTGCCAACTGGGATGGGGTGGTCTACTGTGTGACGAAGGTACGGACATCCATGCTGCACGCCGTGCAACACAAATAGATCTACATTTGGATACATTCTTTTAAAAACATCCCTTCATAAATCGAATTTAAGAAGATCGAGTAACGAACTCTTTTAAAAATCCACGGTTACTAGCTTCTTTTTAAAATTAAGTTCAGTTTTGAGACGAAACAAAAAACTAAAAGAAATTTGAAAGTGTTTTAGAAACTAGAAGAGTCACATTAAAAGGGTATTTCCATATGTTATTTTGAAAGATATCAACATGAAAATACCACTAGTTTCTAAAACATTTCCAAGGTTCTCTAGTGTTGTGTCCTCAAGAGTTTAATTATTAATTGTTTATAAAAACATGTTAGTTTTTCAAAGAATGTACCGAACATTGGACATATTACTAATTGATTTAATTAATTTATTGCGTTTTCTTCTTGTAATTTCAAAAAAGAGCTAAATTATTGCGAGAGTTCGTCTCCGTGCCTAAACGGAGGCACTTGTATAAGTCGGACCAAAGACGAAGGAAATTACGTCTGTTATTGTCCCGAAGGATTCCTTGGAAAAAACTGTCAAACAAAAACCTCAACTTAATTAGCATAATTATCTCACTTTAAAACATTTTTTAAACCAATATATATTTATTTAATATTAAATATAATTACTTTTTAATAACTATATTTTTGTGTTTTTATATATTTTGTTTAAAGTTAAGACACTTTTCTTTTTATTTTAAACTATATAATATTTTATAATATGTATTATAATATATATAATATTTTAAATTATATATGGGAGGGGGGGGGCTCTGAACTCTTGATGAATTCTATCATTCAGAAGAGCAAAATGAAAAGAAACTTGAATGTGTTTTAAAAACTAGAAGGAGGTAGTTAAGTCACTTAAAGACACATTTTTAAGTTGATATCTTTCAAATTAAACTTTTTAAAGGAGAAAAATTACAAAATATCGTTTGCTTAAATTTTGGGTCATTTTTTTGAAATTGACATAAAAAGTTTATTTTGAAATATATCAACATTAGTATTTAAATTTTAATATTGAAGTATTATTTAGATAATGTTCATTTTATTGAATTGTATATTTTTAATTTAATTGAATTTTTTTTAAATATAATTAGCAGTTTTTATTAGTAACCACAAGGTGGCAGCACAATCTCTCCTCAGAATATTCATGACAAATTGAATAATCACAAGAGGGCAGCATAGTCAAATTGAAATGCCTTTGATGACGCAATTATCATGACGTCATCCTCACGCATGTTATGATTATGAAGTGCACTTGGTAGACTTTCTCTCTCTCTCTCTCCGTTTCATGTCCGCGTGGTTTTTTAATCAGAAAATAACAACCGGTAAGTGTTATAAAGAAACTGAAAACTTTATTAACCTAATATTCTATTGTCGTTGCCATTGTGGTTTGAAATCAAAACTTAGAAACATAAATATATTATGATTAGAAAAAGACAACTAACTTTTTTTCAATAGAAAGAAAAAAAAAGGGGAGGAGCCATTTTATTTTGGCGCCAAAAACTTCTCATCCCTAACTTCCCCTCATTACTAGATAATGGACTGTTCCATACATATCTCACTTATGATAACACGGTCGAGTCTATTCCTCTCACACGGGGTTGGAGTGAGACAGCTTCAAATGTCTAGAAGGAGGACACGTGGGTCCTCGACGGCTGATTTGATCTTTCGCAGGAAAAGAACGGCTTCTCTGCCGTCAATAAGTCGATGGTCGTAGGTGAGGGCCACGTACATCATCGGACGGATCTCGATCTAGAGAAAATAATATCAGAGAGAGAGAGAACCGTTTAGTCCTATTTTAGGGCTGCGTTTATAGTCTGGGCATTTCTCTCTTGGGGGGGGGGGGGGGGAAGGACGTCAATCGATCTCGACTACAAACGCGAGCACTGAATAAGTGGGGGGTTCGCAGTACCTTTCCAGCGATGACCACTGGTCGCTCGACGATGGCATGCATTCCAAGAATAGCCGATTGGGGTGGGTTAATGATGGGCGTCCCATAAAGAGATCCAAACACACCTCCGTTGCTTATGGTGAACGTACCACCGTCCATGTCCTCGATGGCCAGGGAACCCGTACGAGCCTATTATACAAGGTGGTTTTCAAAGACGATTTTCAAATCTTGAAATTCATTTTTACTAAAGTGTGACCCTTGACCTCCTAACCTTTTCTCCGAGTGCCATAATTGCCTTTTCTATATCGGCATAGTTCATGTGTTCCGCATTACGAATGACCGGAACTACGAGACCCTTGAATGAAAGGACATTTTAAGTGGATTTTTTCTCCTTTTACCCCGAGGTAGTAAAGGAAGGGGGAGAGATTGTTGTTATACCTTTGGAGCAGCCACTGCCACACTCACATCCACGTAGTCTCTGTACACAACTTCCTGTCCATCAATCACTGACCAATAAGAAAAGTAATCAGTAATAATTAAGAAGGAAATAGGGTGGGGTGGGTCAAGTACCTGCGTTGACCACTGGCTGGTCCAAGAGAGCGTAGACCGAGGCTCGGACGAACGCCGACATGAAACCCAGTTTCAAATTGTGTTTCTTTACGAAGGCGTCCTGATGTTTTTTACGCATTTCCATCACGTTACTGTCGGGACAGATAACAGTACAATTAAGGTACATCGAAGGAGATTTGGGTTGAAAGGACGAAAAGGGTGGCTGGAGGTCAAACCTCATGTCTATTTCGTTGAATGTCGTTAACATTGCATTTGTGTTCTGAGCGTCTTTAAGTCGTTGAGCGATTCGTAACCTCATCCGGTTCATCTTCACCTTTAACCGTAAAAAAAATATGGCTTGACTCATCAGTCAAAAACAAAAAGTACATTTGAAAGATGTTATTTTGGGGGATGTTTTTTACCCTTTGTTCAGTTCGGGTTCCAGTAATTCTAGAGGATGGGTCACTTGTGTCCTTTGAAGTTGTTGTTGTAATTGGAGTTTGTGGTTTGATGGTTGCAATGGGTTTCGTTGAGATAGGAGTGGATGGGATGGGAGGCGGGGTCGTTGGGATGGATCTCGAAGAAGAAGAAGGGGCTGATGATGACGGTGGCGGTGGTGGTGAGGGCGGTGGGGAAACCTCACTTTTAGGAACACCACTGGCTGCAGGTGCTGGAGACGACGGAGCACTTGATGATCCTTCAGAAAATGAAAGGAAAATCAGTTAAATTATGGAGAAATTGAAGCGAATTTAAAGATTTACTTCGAAACTAGAAGAGTAAACGGTATTAACATATAATTTCCATGATAAAGATATCGTTCAAAATAAACTTTTTAAATGGAAGTTATTTGAAATAATCAAAACTTTTGCCATAAAAAGTTGATTTTGAAAGATGTCCTCATGAAATTTCTTCCTAATAATAAACCTTCTAGTTTTTAAATTTACCGGATCGGTTTATTTTGAACAATTTAACTCCAGGTTGAACTGTGGCCCCATCGTCAACGAACCGTTCCGAGATGACCCCAGCAAAAGGGGCGTTAATTGGGATCGAAGTCTTTAATTGAATTTAAAAGAAGAAAAAGACAATCATTAAGAAGAACAATGGTTGGAGACAGGTGTGGAGACACACCTGGGTCTTAAATAAAAAGGTGTAACGACATTTCGTTTCCTTTTTTGGGGGGAGGGGCAGGTGTGTCTCAAAGATTAGTAAAAAAAAAAATAACGGAAAGAGAAAGTAACTTAAGTTACTTTTAATGGTAATATTTTTATTGAAGATCGGAGATCGGTGTTTCGTTAAGAGAGAAAGGGGATTAAGTTCTAAAAGACCACAAATTAGAATTGGGTGGAGGTTAAGGAAAAGGGGGAGGGGATGCATTTAATCTCATGCACGCATGCGCACAGTTATTAATTATTATCATAATCATCAATTTGTCAAAAAAAAAGTCTTAAGAAAGAAAAAATGACTTTTGATCATGCTGAGATAATTAGAAACATTTTGTGTTTCTTTTTTTGCTATCTGGTGTGGAACAGGCCCTTTTTTTTTCCTAATTAACTTTAATTCAATTTAAACGAACCTAATTATAATTGATTCCATTTATTAATTAAAAGTGGTTTTAAAAGTGTAAACAGCGCATCTCGAACTCTGATTTTATATTCTGTCTTTAAAATGAAAAATGAAAAGAAACTTTGAAAGTTTTTTTTTTTTAAAAAAACTAGAAAGGGTAGTTGAATCGGGGCGACTGAATAAGCGCCAAATTGAACAAACGCCAAACTGAATAAGCGCCAAATGGAACAAACGCCAAACTGAATAACCGCCAAATTTTTGGCTTTTATTCAGTTTGGCGTTTGTTCCATTTGGCGCTTATTCAGTTTGGCGTTTGTTCCATTTGGCTTTTATTCAGTTTGGCGTTTGTTCCATTTGGCGTTTATTCAGTTTGGCGTTAGTTCAGTTTGGCGTTTGTTCAATTTGGCGCTTGATCAGCGCCACCTTTTATAAGTGAGTTTGAAAATGAACAAGACGATATTTTTTTAAATTTTTGTCTTTATAAAATTCATTTTGAAATATATCAAACAAGAAAATATCCTTAAGTGATTGAGTTACCCTTCTAGTTTTGAAAACATTTTCGAGTTTTCTGTTCATTTTACTCAAATCTGTTAAAGACAATCCAATCAGAATTCGAAAATCTCAGCTTAAAAAAAGCTCAGCCTGTAGGTGAGCTTCACCCCCTTTTCTTGTTATACTCGAATGCTTGCAGTGATTGCCTATTTTCAGGGGTTGTAACCCTCCTCCTCCTATCTTACTTTGTCCGTTTCGATTTCGGCCACGACCTCATCTTCAGCCACTGAATCTCCAACGTCTAAATTATTAATTTATTTAAAATTAATTAACAATTTTAAAATATAAAAATGATGCAAAAAAAAACAAAAAATGTGTTCGTACTTTTTTCCCACCTGACGTCACCTTCACTGATGGAATCGGCAAATTGAGGTGTAACGACCACCTTTTCGTTTTCGGCCATATGTCGACCTGTATGTGTGTGTGTGTATTGAATTAATTAATACATTGAGGGTGGGGGGGGGGTGGGTAGAGGGATGGTCTTACTTAAGGTGGTGTTGAAACTGCGGTGGTGGTTCTGGTTCTGATTCTGATGACGGTGATGAACCACATTTGAACTTAAAACGAGAAATCAAAAGTAAAATTGTAATTAAATTTGCATAAATACAAAATAACACGAATGGCAAAATGGTGATAACAACAATAAGTGTGTTAATGGGTGGGTGGGTGAAGGTCCTTATCTTTATAAAGATAGATGTGGGGGTGGGAGATTTATCAGGTTTATCTCCTAACCTAACCTAAATCCCCACCCCCTTTAATCACTATCAGTTGACACTTCCCCTAATTATCATCAAAATTAATCAATCATCTTTTTAATGTGATGTTTTAAATGATATTTATGGGGGGAAAGGGGTGGGGGGGCTCAGATTTAAAGGAGGAGGAAATCGGGAAAAATGATTTAAATAAACATCAATTTAAGAAACTCTTGCTGCTTTTTACTCTTCTAGTTTCTAAAAAAAAATCACTTCCAATTTCTTTCTTGAAGTTGTTTTCATCTTTAAAAACAACTTCAATAAATTGAAAATGTTTTTTTTTTAGAAACTAGAAGAGTAAAGGAGGATAAGAGACTTTTTAAGAGGCTAGTCGAGGGTTGTACGTTTACTCTAGCCTCCAACCAGTCTCTCTTGAGTACAATTCTTGTTGCTTTACTAATTAGAATTGTCTTTTAAAATTTTTTAATGATAATTTACTAAGTTCTATTACGTTTTTTTTTTGCTTTTTCATTTCAAGTTTGGTCAAAATTTAGTTTTAAAATTTGATTTATCCATGAATCTCATATCTAATTCAGTCCATTCAATGACTCTTCTAGTTTATATTAAAAAAAAACGATTGATTTTGTGGTTTTTAAGTTATTTTCATGAGTTTTTTTTTTCTTCTCTTCTTCTAAATTGATGTTTTTACTTTATTTAAGTTTATACTTAAAAAAAAAACATTTACAACACAGAATAGATACAAATATAATGTTGGATAATGGAGGGTGTGGGGCGGGGTCAGGGGTTGGGTGGTCCATTGGTAATAATGGATGTGTTTGATTTTTGATTGTGAAGACGACAAGTGGTTAAATTTCGTTGGTTGCGATCAGAGAAAGAACGACGAAAAGCCGCTTTGACCATTTTGTTAAGGGGTGGTGGTGGTGGTGGCCAAGGGGGGTTGTAATTCTTTCATTGTTTGTTCAATTGGCTTTTTGGACGATTTTCCTCCCTCCCTTCCTTCCTCCCTCCCAACTTTTTACCCCTTTGAACCCCACTTTTCCTCCCTAAAAAAACCCCTTAAAATCTACCGATCGAAGTCTAGTTGATGTCCACTCTACAATTTAAGGGGGAACTACGTTAAACTGCTTAAATAAACCTTCAGAAATTATTTAAAAATGTGTCAGAAAACTAGAAGAGTAAAAAGAAGAATGAAGTTACGACAATTTTCACGAATCTTTTAAAATTTAAAACGTTTTTTATGACAGTTTTCTCCTTTCAAAAATGGAAATCATCATCAGCAGCTTATTTTTTTTTTAAATTTCATTTGATGTAAATTTAAATTGTTTATTTTTAAACTTGTCCATAAAATACGATCATTAATTTTTGGTCTTTTACTCTTCTAGTTTTTAACAAATGTTGAAATTTTTTTTTCCCTAGAAATTTCAAGAAATTTCATTTTCAAACTTGTTAATATAAAACGTTTAATTTGAAAGATACTTTCTCGATCATGAAATTTGTCTCACTCGCTTACTCTTCTAGTTTATAGAAAATTAATTATTTGCTTAATTAAAAAAAAATTGCTAAAATTTTATAGGTTCCTAATGGGGATGAATTTAAGGTGTCCATTCACCACTAACAACTACATTGAATTTACAATGATCGTCATGTCCACTCTACATCCTTCTTCTCTCTCCTCCCCTATATTACGCAAATGAGCTTGGTCTAACATAGAAAACCCCCCTTTTTCTCACTGACCAACACCGGACACCCCTTTCAACCCCCCCCCCCACGGTCACAACCCAACTTATCCCTTTTTAAGCAGGGTAAAAGAGAGAGAGAGAGTGAGAAAGAGAGAGAGTGAGGAAGAGAGAAAGAGAGCGAGGTAGAGAGAGAGAGAGAGACGGAAAGAAAGAGGTAGAGAGAGAGAGAGAGACGGAAAGAAAGAGGTAGAGAGAGAGAGAGAGACGGAAAGAAAGAGGTAGAGAGAGAGAGACGGAAAGAAAGAGGTAGAGAGAGAGAGACGGAAAGAAAGAGGTAGAGAGAGAGAGACGGAAAGAAAGAGAGAGAGAGAGAGAGAGAGAGTGAGAGGAAGAGAGAGAGGAAGAGAGAGAGAGAGAGAGAGAGAGAGAGAGAGAAAGAAAGAGCGACTAAAATACACAATCTCTCGCTCACTCTCTCTCTCTTCGCATGCAAATGTCAAATCTCTCCATTTTCGCCCACCTTCTCCGTATATTATATAATATGCATCTATCTCTTTTGTGCAAACTTTGTGTTGTATTTGAGCAGCTTTTTCGCTTTTGCACACGAGAGAGAGATAGAAGGATAGAGAGAGATGGAATAAGAGAGGGAGAGAGAGAGATAGAAAAGTCGACCCCCCGGCCGCCAACGAACGATCGGAATCTGAAAACTCACAACATGACACTGACATGATTGTGAATGGCTGTCACTCCCCTCCCCCTTTCCCCCCCCCCCCCCGTTTTTCACCTCACAACCCAATATTATCTTCTCATTCTTTTCACTATCTTTTCACGAACACATCCTCCAATGGATAGAAATAGGAGGAGAGACACAACTTTCCCTCCATTTCCCCCCCCCCCCCCCCCCCCCCCCCTTCTTCCTAATATATATGAATATATTTCTCTCAGTCCATTTTTCAACCCTTTTGTGTTTTGTATTTTTTTTTAAAGAAGACGGTGATCTCTTAGCACTGATTCGAAAACACATAAATGCTTTTCGGCTGACAGACTGGACATTGGAGTTTGAGTGACCACTGGAACAAAAAGGGGTGGTGGTCCTCCTCCATCGATCTGTTTTACATATACAGCCCCCTCCTCCCCTTCTCTCTCTACTATTTTTACTACAAACATCAAACCCCCACCCCACCCCCCTTTTTTGGTCAGTTTTGCGTCGAAACTAAAATTCTCTTTTCAAATTATTGATCTTTTAAATTAGAAAAGACATTCGTTGTTGTTATCTCTTCAAAAACACATCTCGTTTTTAATACATTTTTAGATAATTTTCTTCATTAGTTTTTTCTTTCTTATTTTCAATTTTGTCATTCTAGAAAATATAAAACAGAACAAAGGAGGGAGTGGCCCAGTGGGTGGGTTACACCTTCAGCTAAGGGGGGAGGGGTCTCCTTATAGATAAGGGGGATAATTTCAAAATAAAAATATATGCAAATTCAAAATGAAGCAATTTTCTAAGAAGAAACATCTCGAAAGTGTTTTAGAAACTAGAAGAGTAAATATAACATTTGATTTTCATGTTAACATCTATAAAAAATACAATTAAAGTGGAAACGGGGCCCCGGCCCCTTCTGATTATTCCTGATTTTCAAGTGCAATTATAGGAAGAGAAAGTTGAATGTGTTTTAGAAACTAGAAGGGTAGCTCAAATCACTTAAGAGAGTATTTTTCATGTTTTTTGATATCTTTCAAAATAAGCTTTTTTTAAAAGTCTTTTTGAAAGATATCGATATGGAAATACCTCTTAAATGATTGAGTTACCCTTCTAGTTTCTAAAACACTTTCTAGTTTCTCTTAATTTGAAAATCACCATCTTAAACTTTCAAACTGTCATAAAAAGTAAATTTTTTTTAAAAAAACACCAGATGATGATGATAAAAAAAAATACTGTGATTCATTTTTACTCTTCTAGTTTCTAGTTTTCTAGTCTTCTTATTTCCATTATTATTTTATTTCCAATATATTTTTTTTGTGCAAAAGAAGAAAATTTAAGATAAAACTTACTTGAGTCGTCCTTTGAAATGATTTCTCAACAAAACTGAAACAAAATTAATCAATAAATAATAAGTCTTAATAAATTTGTTTTGTAAATTAATTAAACAAAAAAAGGGACATCCAATTAGTTGGGAAAAAAAAAGGGTTCAAAGACGAGAGGGGCTGGAAAGGGGGGTAAACTCACCGTCCGAACTTAGCGATCGCCACTGTAGTGACCACCATATCTAAAAACAAACAAAATTTCATTCATTTTATTCAGCCATTATTATTATTTTTCAATGCAAAAATTTAAACAAATATTCTCTCTTTCTCTTACTCTGTGTGTAATTACTAATTAAGGGGGGGGGGGGTTGGGTACCCCCTCTCCCCCTTTCCGAATACACATGTATGTCACTCTTGTGTATCTACGTGACTTTGTAGTGGTCATCGTGGTCAATATTACATGCGATGACCGAATAACAAACCCCCCCCCCCCCCCCCCCCCCCCAATGATCCAATCAAACCGAATTGAAGTTCGTGCTTTATTCGTTTCAGTGGTCATTTAAAAGATCATCCCGTTGAAAATCCTAACCCCTCCTCTGACCCCCAACCCACCCACCCCCCTTTTCTAGTAATAATTATAATAAATTAATAAAAAAAAACTATAAGAAATCTAAAAAAAAGCAGCAGGTGATGAAAAAGGAAATTGTAATCACTTTTTTTGATGATAATTTTCAATTATTCAGAATATGTCATTGTTTAAATATCATTTATAATCTTAATTTAAACTCGTTTCTTTTTGTTTCGGACATCATCCAACCCTAAAGGTTTAAGATGTTTTTTTATTAAATTACAGCTGATTTTAGAACTCTTTTGTTTCAGAAAATTAAAGCTAAGGAGCTGAGCATGAATCACATATATAAGTAGGGTTCGGATTTTTATGCAATTTCAAAAGCAAACTGTTTCTCAATTTGTGGCCCAAGTGCCCAATTGGGAAAAAGCAACAAACCCATTTAGATATCAACCAAATGTTATGCGCTTTTCCGATCAAAAACACTGGTTAGAGGCTAGAACTCTAGTTGACAACTGATAGTAACCAATCTTTTTGATTAAAAAAAGCATAATTGCAGTTCTAATGACGAATTATTAATACACAATTGGCCAATTTGGGCCACAAATTGAGAAACAATTTGATTGATAGTGCATACAAATCTGATCCATACATATAAGTGTTTGAGCTTACCCTTCTAGTTTTAAAAAAAAAAAAATCAAGTTTTACTAGTGGAAGGGAGGGAGGGGGGGGGGGGGGTTCCATTTTATAACCACCTTAATAAATCGAATAAAAACTGTTTAAATTTAATGTAACGCAAATATTTTGTTTGTCCCCTATGCCTTCAATATAATTTGCATATATGCAAATGAGGGAGAGCCTTGTAAATATCCTAACAAATAATTTACATAACTTTGAAACTTCAATTTTAATTCGATTATATGAAATTTATTTATAATTGAGATCCTTTTCTATTTTTAATTATAATTTACAATTTACAAAGTAATTAAAGATTTAATTTAATACTTCAGTCCCTTGCAGATGCGTATGTAACGTTAAAAGGTAAGCTTGCCACTTACGTAAAAGTGTCACTAATCGATTTTAGCGAAAGCGCTTTTGTTTACTCTTATTTTTTTGTTCACAATCACATTTTAGTAACAACCTCATAGACTCAATGAGAAAAGTCGTGAAACTTTGAAACCGGTCTCTTTTTTTTGTCGCGTTTTTTTTTTTCGCTTCTAAAAGTTCTAAATCACAGTTTAATTTAACAAATAACAAAGATAAACGTTTATTTCGACGTTCTAAACGTTTAGATCGAAAAGACACGTGAAATTTGTCGTTAAAAATCTTCAATTTTTATGTTGTTTTAAGGAATTTTTTTTTTCTAGGTTAGAAGAGATCGATTATTTATGTCTGGCATCATGACGCAATGTGGCATTTTAAGTAGGAATTTCAAGGGCAAATAGACGGACAAATGTCAGAAAATGACCAAAAGAAGAACTAAAACGGTAATGGGACCGGTGAGTTCGGTTTTAGAGCCTCGTGGCCAAAGTTCAAAGCTTAAAAAAAAAATGATTACAAAATGTAAAGACACGCGAAAGCACAAGTTATGATCGTTTGTTTCTTCCTGGTTTCCACCCCCTTTTTTTTCTTCATATAATTCGTGTGGTTAATGTGTACGGTTATCTAGGGACATTAGATATTGAAATTACCTTCTCGTTTAGCGTTTTCCTCGTTGAGGACGATGTTAATTGAGACGTGTTCTTAGTAAGTAGTTGTAAGACGGGTCGATTGAGGCGTAGGGCGGCGGCCATCTCTTATTTTTTTTTCACCTCTCTGAACGTTCCCGTTTGTCTCTTCTACTCTCTCTCGTGTCTTCTCTTCGTGAGAGAAAAAAGAGGAGGAGGAGGAGTCAAGGGCGAACTTCGATCTGTGTCCAGGCGTAACTAGTAGAAAAGGCTTTTGTTCGATCAGAGCGAGCGCGGCAAAAATTAAAAAGTTTTTACGGTGATTCGTCAATTTGACGTATCCATCCATTTATATTAATATTATTAAGAGCCTAGATCCACGTCCATCTTGTTGTTTTGAGCAGACGACAACGAGACAAATGAGTGTTCTTATATAGTGTTACTAAAACTGCAAGAAATCGCCTCACAATCGCTCAATTAAAATACAGTAAAGCGCAAAATGCAATAAAAAGTATTGTTCTTCATGTGCTCGATTTATGTAATTTTTGAAAAGGTCCTTCTATTTTTAAACAACGTTCAAAGTCGTTCGTTTTTTTAACCCCATGTTAAATCCCATTGGCCCCAAAACCGTCCCACAAACATTTGAAAAACTCTCGTTAAAAACGATTTAGAACAATAACAAAATAATTAGCACATACATTCATGTATTGGCTTCACGATGTTTCCTTTTTATTAATTTTGAAAAGGTCCTTCTATTTTTTAATAACGTTTAAAATCGTACGTTTTTTAACTCCATGTTAAGTCCCATAGGACTAAAACACCGTCCAACAAAAGTTAAGAGAACTCTGATTAAAAATGATTTAGAGCAATCAGAAAAATTAGCACGTACTTACATGTGTTTATTGAATTCAGGATTATTCCTTTTTCTAAATTTTAAAAGGGCTTTCTATTTTTAAATAACATTTAAAATCTTACGTTTTTTTACTCTATGTTAATTCCCATAGGAGCAAAAAACCGTCACCCAAACATTTGAAGAACTCCCGTTAAAAACAACTCAGAACAATAACAAAATAATTATTACGTGCATTAATCTACTGGCTTCCCAATGTTTTCTTTTTATAAGGTTAGCACGCGAAATTATTTTTCTATTAATTATTATGTGACTTCGAACCGGGAGAAAAAACGTTAAAAAACCGTTTTCAATCAACAACGATCGCAGCGCCTACATTCGGAGAAATTTCGAATTAAACGATGTATCTAGCCTCTTAAAGCAAAATTCTTTCTAAAAACAGGCTACAATAACATTAGATTATAGTTTTACGTTTAGTATTAAAAGATTTGATTTGTAAATATCAGGTATTTATTATAAAAGTCATCATTACGAACAGCTGATTTTTACGAACTCTTTGATTATTTCTGTCTTTCAGAAAAAGCAAAAAATTAAGAGAAACTAGAATAGTAGCTTAATCAATGAATAATAATTTTATTTTAATATATTTCAAAATAAACTTTTTTTTTATAAAAGTTATAAACAAAAATATAAAAAAATATCGTCTGCTTAAGTAAGTGCGATTGCTCTGAGCGCTCTTGAGTTTGCTCGATTAGTTTTTCCTGGATATCTGATTATTGCTAAAAGGTGATACGAAATGTTAAGTTTCAATAAGGAATTTGTCGTCTGCAATTCCAATGAGATTGAATTTATCCAAAGAGAGCGAGTGAGAGAGAGAAAGAAGAGGAGCAGCGAGAGCGGCGAACGAAAGTCTTTTTTTTTACGGCTTTTTGAAAGTAGAATTTTCCAATTTTAACGATTGTGAGTGAGGTAAAGCCTAGCTAAGCTTTGTGCCGGCCGTGTATTCTTCCGTTTGTATTTTTTTGATGAAGAGCGCTGCTGCTGCTGCTGCTACTAATAATATTAACGACGACCACAACGACGACAGGAGCAGCTGACGACGACGACGACGAAGGCACCAGCACGACCAAAGTAATATCTCCTTCCCGTTTACTTCTTGCTACTAAATGTTATTAAGCCCATTATTACTGTTATTATCGTCGTCGTTGTTGTTGTGCGCGCGCGTTCATTCAACGCGAAATCCGTGAGTCAAATGATAACGATGATGAACATGATGATGACGATGATGATGATGATGAACACTTTGAAGCGGCTTCTTCTTCTTCGGCCACTTTTTTCGTAGTAGTCGTCGTTGTTGTTGTTGTTGTCGTCGTCTTCTTTTTTCTTCTTCTTCTTCCGTAACTGTGATGATCTGTGCCTAAATCTCCGTCCGAAGATAAAATTCTTTTTAGAAACATAAATATTATAATTAATATACGATATAACAAATAACAAAATTAAGAAAAAAAAAGAGACAGACACAAAAAAAAACAAATACTTTTAATTTGACAACAATGAAGAAATACGTAAGCCTTTTTTTTCTATTTCTCTTTATTTATTTTTGTGATTTTTTGATGATTTTTTTTTTGTGTTAATAATTTTGGTCATTTTAAACTTTTTTTTTTGTCTTTTTAAGTTTTGAACAGTGTGGCCCGGGTTGGATTGGGAAGAGGTTAGAAGGGGTTGGAGGAGGTTAGATGGGGTTGGAGGAGGTTAGATATGGGTGGGAGGTGGTTAAATGGGGAGGGACGGGAAAGGTCAAAATGGGAGTTATGAAACTTAATGCCGCGTTTATAGTCAATATTTCGCTCTGATCTGTGTCCTACATGCAATTAAATACATCATAAGAGCCGAGAGGAAGTCATCGTTAAATGTCGACTATAAATGCAGCATCTTTAGGGCACGGATTTTTATGCAATATTAAGGAATTGTTTCTGAATTTGTGGCCCACCAAGTGCTAATTATGAAGTAACAATCTCCTGTTTAGATCAACCAACAATTATGGTCTTTTCTAATCGAAAAACACTGGTTAGAGGCTAGAACTTTCTAGTTGACAACTGATAGTAACCAGACATCTAGCCTCTAACCAGCTTTTTTGATTAGAAAAAGCATAATAGCAGTTACTCTAATGATGATAATTACTTCATAATTAGCACTTGATGGGCTACAAATGGAGAAACATTTACTTGATATTTTGCATAAAAATCCGAGCCCAAATCATTATCAGAAGAATTGGATTTGGATGAGGGGGGGGGAGGTCAAAGGTTATACTTTTATTTGGAGGTTGTCATTTCGCGATCACATTCTGAATAATTTGTATTAATTTTACATTAAGAAAGAAGAAATATTTGATTGGTTTATAAACGAAACAACACTAATTATTCTGTGAGAAATTGATAGCCTAATATATGCAATATTATCATTGTTTGATATCTTTCAAAATAAACTTTTTATGTCAGTTTGAAAATGATCTAACTTTTTAAGTAGAAACGATATTTTGTAATTTTTGTTTTTATAAAGAAAATCTAAATATGAAAAAAATAGCCTCTCTTGAGTGACCTTTCTAGTATGTAAAACGCGCACTATCTAGTTTTTTACCTTCTGAAAGACAGAATTTTATAATTATAGTTCAAAGGAGGAAAGAGGGTTGTTATTTCAGGTGTTGTCCGATTGGATGCATAATGGATCACACTTGATTTTTTGCTGATGAAGGAGGAGGAGGAAGAGGAGATTTGTAGGCCTATTGGAGTCTCGGTCGGTCGGTCGGTCGGTGGGGAGTGGTTCTTCCCCCGTTCTGTTCGATCTGTTAAAGGTTTTTTCCGTATATTTATAATAATAATAATAATCGTTCTCTTAAGATCTTGTTGTTTTTTGAGCTCGCTTTTTTTTTTATAAAGGGTTCGAATTTGGAACTGTAATAATAAAGGGACGAAGAGTGGGTTCGAATTCGTTATTTTTCCACCTTCCAAATCGAAATCCATTTCTGTTACTGAGATAACAACGAAACGATAAGAGAGACAGAGAGAGAGACGAACATTTCTCTCTCTTTACAACTTGTATTTATTGGCATCATTCACAAAGTGGATGAAAAGTGGGAGAGAAGGAAAAGGGATTGACATTTAAGGGGAGAGAGAGAGAGAGAGAGATAGGTAAAGGGTTAAAAAGGGTGTTTGGATGGGAAAAAAAAAAATCGTTTCCAATTTCAGAATTTCAGAAAGTCGTGTTTTAAGATGAAAAAACAACGAGTTTTTTTTTGTGATTTCAGATTTTCAGGTTTTTTTTAAAAAAAAAAAATTGTAATTACAAAAGGTATGTTGTAAGATGAGGGGGGCCCAAGTGGGGCCCTGATATTAGTAACTACTTCCTGTATTATTGTCACACACAAAAAACAACAACACTGAAAGTTGTCTTCAGGTGTTTCGTTTTTGGCAACGAGAAATAAAAAAGGCGGACAAAAGAGAGAGAGAGAGAGAGAGAGTGGGTCACAAATCCTTAGATTTTAATCAATTGGTTTTTTTATGATAACAGTAAATGGTGATCGATTGATTTCTTTGGGTTTTTTTTCTCCACTCTTTCGATCATGTTATTCAAAAGTGGGGTTTTTTTTTTTCCTTTCTCCTGTTTTCTTCGAGAACAGCTTTGAATAGGAGTAGGTGGGGCTGGATGGGGCTCCGCCCCCACGCTTAATAAAATAAAAAGTGAACCAGATGTTCTCACCTTTTATTATATATATATTTTTTCCTCTATATCTCAATTTCATCTTGTTTTTATATTTTAAACGATAAGTGTTTTCTCCTCTGAGATCACTTTTTATTATATTCGAAGAAAGGTGGTTAGTGAGGGAGGTTAGGAGGAGGCTAAGTGGTTAGAAGAAGGATAAAAAAGAGAAGAAATGCGTCATAATGAATGGTGTTTTCTTGAAAGACAGCCATATGTGCAATAAAGGGTGGTGGTGGTGGTTCATCCACACTCCTCCCTTACCTGCCCACCCCCCCCCCCCCTCCTCCTTTAATAATTTATCAAATATGGAGATCTAACCTGTGGCACAAAAACACACAGGTGATTGAAAATCCCCATTTTCAAACTCTCTTCTTAGTGGTTCTTGATGAACCTTCTGTTACAAACAAACAAAAAAAGTCCATAACTGTAAATAGCAAATGGTACATAAAATGGTAACGAACTGAAATTATGGGTACCATAACCCTACCACAGACAATTAGAAAACGGGATGAACAGAAGTTGGCTCCGCCCTTTTTATGACGACTGGCAACTTCTAATTGGTTAGTTGCGTGGTTCGACGTTGAAAAGGGCGGAGCATGTGACGTCAGACTACATAACCAACCAATTAGAAGTTGCCGGTCGTAATAAAAAAGGCGGAGCCAACTTCTGTTCGTCCCGATTTCTAATTGCCTGTAACCCTATTTTACCAACAAAAAAAAACCATGAAGTTCTTTGGTTGTTGGACAAAACACAAGGAAGAGAAACTTTCTCTCTTATTAAGTGTTTTGTGTGAGATAGAGCGAGAGAGAGAGAGAGAGAGACATTTGTCGTATGACAGGACAGGTGGTCTATCTCTCTATCTATTTTTATCTCACCTTTTTTCTATTTCTCAAAGTCTCTCAATATTAACTTTATAACCTTTCTCCATAGAATCCTGTAATAAATAGGATTATTTGGTATAATAATATTTGTGGAAGAAAAAATAGCAATTTAGAAAGAGAGATCCGCTCTATTTGGCTTACAGTTGTTAGCCTCTATGTACAGGTTCTTATGGTAATTAATACAGTAGTGTTAAACTCATCAACTTTTACATGAAACTTTTCTGTCAAAAGTTCAAGGAGTTCAGAAGCAACAGCAGCAACACCTTTGACTTAAAGGTTCTCTTATCACACAGACGAGCAACTTTTGATTAAACTTTTCATGCGATAAAACTTGCAACGAGACATGCAACTTGTGTGAAATTTTTTTTTGAAAGTTGTATGGAGTCCTCAAAGTCTCATGTAGTTGCACGTGTTCAACTTATACTTTAAAGTGATAAGCAGCAGCCAATCAAGAGTGAACTAGAAATGTCCATCAACAGTGGTTTGTTTTCATTCGTTCTTCATCTTTGATTGGTTGCTTTTCATTAAAAACAACTTATAATAAACTAGTTGTAAAACTAGTTTCAAGTGTCATATATGGAAGTTTATTATTAAAAAAGTTGCAGTTTCAATTTTATTGCATGAAAAAAAAAATTGCCAGTGTGATAGAGAGGCATATAGGCCCTATAAAGGCAGGCAATTAGAAAACGGAATGAACAGAAGTTGGCTCCTCCCGTTTTATGACGAACGGCAACTTCTAATTGGTTTGTTATGTAGCCTGACGTTGAAAATGGCCGAGCATGTGACGTCAGACTACATAATCAACCAATTAGAAGTTGCCGTTCGTCATAAAAAGGGCGGAGCCAACTTCTGTTCATCCCTTTTTTCTAATTTCCTGTACTATAAAGTGGTTGGTAGGGGAGAGGCTAGTTAGTATATCATCCAGTATAACTGCAATTACTGAATGGTTGTTTTCTCTATGACATATTTGTGATGATCATTGTTTCTCCTTTTTTTCTTCAAACGAAAAACACACTTGATGTTTGTTGTTCTAAAGGTTGCGCAACAAAAGTGGTGATCAAGACATGTGATAATTTTTGATAAGATTCAGAAATGAAAATTTCAAGTTTCGACACTCCCCCTCCCCCACCTCCCCTCCCCCCTCCCCCTCACCTCCCCCTCTGCCCAAATCCAGAGATACTGATTTTGGTATTTTATTACAGTTTAGTTTTTTTACTCTTCTAGTTAATAATAGAAAATAACAGTTAAGTTATATGTATGGAATATGCTTTTTCTTCTTCTTAAGGTGGCTTTATATATATTCATTTTTTTCCCCGCCATATGGCGCCACTGCGCTGACTAATGCTATGCTCCGTAGACGTTTTTGTAGTAAAATTTGGACTCAATAACGTCAAGGGAACGTTTTTTTTTAAAGAAACATGAAAAAAAAAATTTTTTTCTGTAAAAAACTGGAATAGTAAAAGATTATGCTAAAAGATTTTTCATGGCAATATCTTAAAAAATAAACAATTTTATAGTTCAGTTTGAAAAATGAACCGTTTTTGTGGGTTTTTTTCCATTGAAATTTCATGAAAAAGTAATTTCGCCTTTTTCAAACTGTCATAAAACGTTTATTTTGAACAATATCATTGTAAAAAAACTTTTAGCATTTATCACCTAACTATTCTAGTTTCTAAAACACTTCCCTAATATTTTTTACTGTGGTTTAACTGTGGTTGGAGGACAGGCAGTTAGAAATCGGGGAGAACTTCAGTTGGCTCCGCCCTTGTTATGACGACCGGCAACTTCTAATTGGTTGGTTATGTAGTTTTGACGTCACATGCTCCGCCCTTTTCAACATCGAACCACACGGAGCCAACTGAAGTTCTCCCCGATTTCTAACTGCCTGTGGTTGGAGGGGAAGAGACCTCCATATAAAGTATAGAAAGCCACTGCAGTGGCGCCATCTGAGGAAATAAAAACAAAATAAATATTTATAAACCCACCTTAATCTGGATTTCTAGAAGGTTATCAAATATAATCATTATCAATGATAACGTAGCTCGAGATTGTTTCCTTGTGTATCAGGGCCAGGGTGGAGGTAGGTGGGTGGGTGGAGGTTACAAGAAGACAATTGAAAGAAAACAGCTGTTTTTTCTACTTTTTAGACAAGATTCTTTTTTTTTAGAAAAGAAAAACCTTTCTTCTTTTCAGTTGTGGCCTTCTATAAATTCGATTATTCCTAATGACAATTAACAAACATTCAAGTCAGCTTTTTATTTTCCAAGAAGATGGGGAACAAAAAAAAAATGACGTTTTTCTGGTTCGTTTTCTTGAAATATTTGACTCTGGGTTAGGCTTAAGGGACGGCGAATATAATACAAAATACAAGTGTTGACAGGAGGAGGAGGAGGAGGCACGCCTCCCTGACTGACTGACTGACAACAACAACACTCTCCCTGTGACACTAAAGAGAGAGTGCTGATAACACTTTCTTGTGTAATTCGTGTGATGATATTAATCTGTTGTTGTGTTTATAGTAGGGAAGTTTTCTTTTTAATTGTCAACTGCAATCAATAAAAGAAAAATGAATTAAAATGAATTTCGGTTTTTTTTTTGTTTTATTCATTTCGAATTTCATTAAAATTAATGTTTCTAAGAATCTTGAATATTGAAAACAAAAAAAATATAGCTAAAAATTCAAAGAAAATTGTGGAAAACTTAAGGCATTTTTTAAACTCTTGTCTTTTCAGGAAGAGAAACTATATAAAATACATTTAGAAACTAGAAGAGTAGTTCAATCATTTAAGGGGTGCATTTTCATGTTGTTATATTTCAAAATAAGCTTTTTTATAGTCGAAAGTTTTATAAAAATATCGACTGCTTTAAATTGAATCATTTTCAAACTCAAGTAAAAAGCTTATTTTGAAAGATATTAAACATGAAAATACACCCTTAAAGTATTATTGAGCTCTGTTTCTAGTTTTTAAAACATTTTTCTCTTCATTTTGCACCTGAAAGACAAGAATAATAATTGAGTTCGATAGAGCGGCCCTGTTTATACCTTGTACACACATAATGACACAGTTAAATGCATTTAAATATTAAACACGTTCTACAGAGCCCCGTGAAGGGCAAACAAACAATATGTCGAATTCAATTTATTCCGTTAATAATCTGAAAATATTGAGTTAATACTTAAATAATAATTGATTTAGTATTTCAATTTAAAATAGTAATAAATTATAATAAAAGTCAAATTTTATTTGGTTTATGTCCTTAACTGGATTCCGTATAATTCACCTATAAACACATTTAATTTGAAGTCATTTAACTCATGGTGTGTACAAGGTGGTTTAAAAACCACGTTAATTAAACTCTATCCTCTGAACAGGGTTCGTAATTGGTAGAAAATAGAATATACTTTTTCATAGAGAGAAATACTCTCGAACAGGGAGTTGTCATTTTTCTCTATTTTGAATTTCTCTGATGAAGAAGAGGGTTCGAGTTCAAGATGAATTTGAAATTTAAAACCACAACCAAATATATGTGAATATAAATGTCACAATGAACATATAACAGTCACTATGACCACTGGTCAGTGTTGGTGTGGTCAGTCTGTTTTCATCTGAAATCCATCATCTTTTTTGAGGTTTATGATTGTTTTTCAAAAGGGGGGGGGGGTTCAGGGGAGAAAAGAGGGGGCGAAGGAGGTTTCAGGGGAGAAAAGGAGGAGAATCACAAGAAAATTTAAGGAAATAAACCTTAAAAAAAGAGGGGAAAGGGGGGGGGGAGGTCTTATATTGTGATGTCATTGTTTAATCAGTTAATGCAAATTTATCCAAGTTGAGATTCTTTTGTTCTTTTCTCTATGATAGCCTCCTCCTCCTCCTTTTTCTTGTGCCTTTTTTTAGGACCTCCCCACCCCCTTAACTGTATTAAGGGGGGTTTGAAAAATACATTCAAAGAGGTGTGAGTCATCTTTAATGATTCTCTTACAATCGTCGTCTTCTAGAAACTAGAAAACCCCCTCCTCTCTCTCTCTTTTTTTAATATCGAACCCAAATTGAAACTCTTATGTAAGAGAGGAGGGGTAGGGGGTGGGATAAAGGGTGGTTTGGACCTTGTGAATTCCAAGGGGAAAGTTGGAACCGTTATTCAGGGTTTGGAGATCTCTTAGTATTTTTCATCCCATTTTTAACTGGGTCAAAACAAGGCTCCTCCTCCCTCCTCTTTTAAAACAGAGAACGATGGGCGAAATTACATTAGAAAGAACACATTCTACTTTATTAAAACAAGAAACTCAAAGCTTACTTATTAACTAGAAGAGTTAAATAATGGCGAATCAACAATGGGGGCAATTCAAAGTTTGTTAAAAGAAAGTAGAAGAGTAAAGAATCACTTGACACTAATCTTATGAAAATATCTTTCAAAATAAACATTTCACACAGTTTAAAAGTTTAAAAATACAATAGGCCATCTTAACAAAAAATATAAAAAAGTATATTTTGAAAGATATTGTCATAAGATTAGTGTTAACTTACTCTTCTAATTTTCTATTGAATTTCTTATAAAAATTACTTTTGACAAGAATAACTTGGGTCTAAATGTTTTATACATTAAAATGTATACAGTATATGTTAGAAACTAGAACGGTAACGGAATCACTTAATAGTATTTTCTTTCAAAATGAACTTTTTAATGAGAGACAAAATTAATAAAACCATCGTTTGCTTAAAATTGAAGATGAAAATATACTTTTACCCTTCTAGTTTTTAAAACACTTTCAAGTTTCTTTGAAAATTATTTTTGAAAGACAGAAAATATGAAAGTATGTTACAAACTAGAAGGATATCTGAATCTCATTTAATAGTATTTTCAAAATTTAAAGAATTAAAAATTGGTCATTTTACAAAACTGTCATAAAAAGTTTATTTTAAAAGATATCATCTCTTAAGTGATTGAGCTACTACTGCCCGTCTAGTTTTTAAAACACTTTTATACCTTAAAAAATGAACAATGGAAAGGATTGGAAATTTACGGAGCCCTGTAAAGGACATGCGAGATTGGTTTTAAAATCTCGACATTTCCACTTTTTTCCAGAATCTCGAAATTTCGACATGAATCTTTTATTCGGCCATGTTAATTATGCCATGTTGCGCGCACCATACTCTAATAATGAAATTATTGCAAGCGACCTCTTGTAGCAGCAAGAATTTAATTATCAGAGTATGGTGCGCACAACATGGCATAATTAACATGGTCGAAATGTCGAGATTTTAAAAAAAAATCTCGCATGTCCTTTACAGGGCTCTGTAAAAATTTGCAATTTTTCCGTCGTTTTTTTTTTTTCGAATTGTGGTATATTTTACTATATTTTGTAGACATTTTTCTTTGAATTTAATAATATTTTTTGATATGATGGACATTTGACATGCAAAAATATTATCGATCGGTCAGTTTTTCACTTTTCTCTCTTTAGAACTGTGTTCCTAAGAGATGACGCAATTAATTAAAAAAAAAAAAGGAATTGGCCGTAGGACCAGCTTTGCCGCCGCCGACGACACTACTTTCTCTCTCTCTCTCTTCCTCCTCCTTCTTCTCGAGCCCTTTTCGAACTGGACTCGACTCATTTCTCTCTCTATCTATCTCTCTATCTTTGCTGACCAGTACAACAACAACAACAACAACTACAATATAAAAGTAGTAGTGGTTTAGTGTTTTAAAAACGAGCAATTTAATTGAAGAGTAAACTAAAAAATCCCCATTGCTATAAATGGGAACGGACTGAAATTTCGATCGTCCGAGAACAAGTCTTGTGGACATTTATGTATATTAAGTACGGAGAGGGGGAGGGAGGGAAGGGGGTGGCCAGAAAGGAGGAGGAGGTGGTTGTTCGTTGGACGCTTTCAAAAGCGGAGGAACGAGCTTTACGCTGTTGACCCGAAGTGACCGTTGGTCAGCCTTTCTCTCTCTCTTTCTCTTGCAAACTGGACGTGCACAATCTATACAACACACACATTCAACCCCCCCCCAACCCCATCTTTCTCCTCCTCCTCCTCCTCCTCCCCATATCAACCCTTTCCTCTCTCTTTCTGTCGTTGGATTCATAACGATGACGATAACGACGATGATGCAAATTTCGAGTGTTGTCCAGCTTAGAGGAGGGGGGATGATGATGATGATTAAGGGGTGGTAGTTGTTGGTCAGTTGTTTGTGGCGTCCGGGGACCAACAAAATGCGAAATTAATCAATGCCTATTGGCTCTCTCTCTCACTCTTTCAATGGAAATATGATTCTAATAATGAAAAGACAAAAATACATAATGCTTTTTGCCTTCTACTGGACACACACATTAGATCTCATTGATTGATTATGGAACCGCAAGGTACATGCATATTATATGGAGATTATAAACCTCTCCTCCTCCTCCTCCTCATGTAGGGTTATGTGTTCTAGGGGGCTGCTTGCTGCTCCTGCTGGCCACTGGCTATTTGACCTCGTCTGGACACGAAAAGTGAAAGTGAATGGAACAAAAGCAAGACAACACAACAAATCCCAATATATTGCATTCAAATTGTAGCCCCTTAATGAATTAGTTAGGGGGTTTAGGAACGGACATTGGAAAAGGTTAAAGGTCACGTTCGATCACGTTCAGGTGAAGTTCAAGTGATTTTGATCATCTCAATCGGTGGCGCTAATCAAGCGCCAAATTGAACAAGCGCCAAATTGAACAAACGCCAATCTGAACTAACGCCAAACTGAATAAACGTTAAATGGAACAAACGCCAAACTGAATAAAAGCCAAACTGAATAAAAGCCAAAAATTTGGCGGTTATTCAGTTTGGCGTTTGTTCCATTTGGCGCTTATTCAGTTTGGCGCTTATTCAGTTTGGCGTTTGTTCAATTTGGCGCTTATTCAGTCGCCCCTCTCAATCATAGAATCCATATTAGCCTGCCAAAATAAAATAAAATAAAAAACTGGACCCGGTTTCATGTCGATAATGACTCGATCGATCTTTCAAAATAAACGTTTTCATTCAAAACTTGATGAATTCGATTCAAGTTGTGAATTTTCGAACTGAAATAAAATGTTTATTTTTTTGTAAGGTAATTGTCATTGGGATTTCGCTCTTCTAGTTTCTAAGGAGTTTTATTATAAAAGTCACTTATTCGGGAGGAAGACCCAAGCAAATCTGGGACGTGGTAGTAAAACGGGATATGGTGGCATGTGGGGTCACTGGGGGGATTGGTTCAAAATCGGAACGAGTGGAGAGTTAGAACCAATCAAGGCCGACCCTGCTGCTTGCGGGATAAGGTACAAGAAATGATGATGATGGACTTATTCGGGCCTAAATTTGAAGCATTGGCTAGTCTAGTCTATAGTTAAAGTCAAATAAAAATAAAATGTCTATTTTTTTGTAAGATATTGTCATGAGATTTCACTCTTCTAGTTTCTAAGGAGTTTTATTATAAAAGTCACTTGTGAGGGCCTAAATTTGAAGCAGTGACCAGTCTAGTCTATAGTTAAAAGTCAGGTAAAAATAAAACAGACGGTAGAAACTTTTTCCTATCCTCAAATCAATAATCGTTTTCTAAGAGTTTTCCGGAAATGTCTTTCCGAACTCGGTCTTGTTTCTCTCTTCTAGACGAAGAGAAGAAGGGGCTCTTTTGAGTTTGAAATCGGAGTTTTCTTCTATTGTTTTCTTTCTCTCTCTCTCTCTTTGTGGTTCCTTTTTTTTTGGCTTCTTTTCATGACATCTGCTCGTCTCTTGAGAGACTTTAACCCTCTTCCCCCAATCCACCTTTTGTGTATCGGGAAGTCTAAAAACGAAAGAAATATACCCCTTATCCCCTCTTTTTCTCCTTCTTTATCCTCTTTCATCCCCCCCTCTTATTCTTCCCCTTTATTAAAGGGGGTGGAGGAACATCGTCTATAGTCAAATTCTAAAGTAAAAGTGATGAAAAAACCAAAAGAAGAATTGAGATTCAGATTGAGTTTTGGACCCAACTTTTTTTTTTATGTAGATTTATAGAAAAGTCGTGTGTCGGACGCGTGGCAGATGGTGAATATAAGAGGGAGAAGGAGGGGGAGGGGGAACTCTGGAAGTTGCGGCGGCGGCGGCGACGACGGGATCCCGGTGTCTTAACAAGCCTTTTGTGTCCCCCTCCTCCTCCATCTTTTTAAGAGAAAAGTTGGTTGGGGATAAAAATGAAAAAGATCCCATCAAAATGACGACAAAAAAAAAGAGGGAGTTTCACAGACGTTTTAGTATAACAATTGGGAGGGGGGGGGGGGTTAGTAGGAGGACCCACCGATTTCCTTATAGACACACACACTTTGACTTGCATCTGTCCAGTCATTTTGGGCAAGAAAAAGACGGTTATACGGGACAATGAACCCTCCTCTGACCTCCACAGTCCTTTGACATATCTTAAAAGAGATGAACTTCAACCAGACTTTTCCAATGTTATTATTATTTTATTAATAAAAGCAAAAACACACACAGGTGTTAATGATGATATCACCTGTTTGAGGAGGGTTTTCTCTCTCTTTCTATCTTTCTTTTGTTTAATTATATATTTTTGCAACAAAAAAAAAATAACAGAAAAAAAAAGAAATGATAAGAATTTTTTTTTGTCATTTTCATTTTTCAAGATGTTATTTATTATTTTGAATAAAAAAAAGTGATGATAAGATATATTTGGGATTTAATATTAATAATAATAATAATAAAAATGAAGGTGGTTAGTGGGTGGGTGGGAAGTGTGTCACTTTTTCCTTTGTTAAGACCCTCCTTCTTCTCCTCCCAATCTCCAGTCTAATATTTATTATGAATAACAAAAAGGAGGTGGAGGAGGAGGCTATATATATTATATTATAGAAAGGTGGTTTCGGATTGGGTCAAATCAACATCCCAAAAAAGAACATTGGAGAAAGAGAGAGAGAGAGAGAAATTCGGGATCTCTCTCTCTTCTTAGTCATTCTTTTCTTTTCATTACAATGTGTTCGTGTGTCTGGATGACTGTTATTCAGTCAAAATGAGAAAATCAGTCATTCTACACAGTGTTCTAGTCAATATGTTCAGAAGCTTGTGTGATCGTCAGACCAAAAAGTTTGTCTTTTGTTGTTTTCTTTGATAGAATTAGGAAAACGGGAACAAAAGTTCTTAACAGATCGAAACAGAAGGTTTTTTTTGAGAACTTTTGTGATTACCCCCTTTTTTTCTAACGTACAAAATGACCAAAGTAGAACTTTTTGGTTAATCCTTCTGACGTCATATAAGCCTCGCTATATTCTAAAACGTTACTTAAGACAAAGCAAAAGCTTAAACAAAGTAACTTACTAAGAACTTGCCTAAATTCTTGTTTTAAGTTTGGCTTTAATTTAAGCAACGTTTTTGTGGTGAGAAGGGGCTTGTTGTAGATTAGGGCACAAGGTCATTAGAAATGTATTCAAGGTCATTTGAGGTTATTAAGCAGTCTAGCATAATATGTCGTTTGCCGTAAATCCACGTAGACTTGACCAGAGCATAACACAATGTAAACGAAGTTAGATCTAAATTATTTTAAGAGGCTAGATACATCGTTTAGTTCAAAATTTCTCCGAATGTAGGCGCTGCGATCGTTGTTGATTGAAAAACGGTTTTTTAACGTTTTTTCTCCCGGTTCGAAGTCACATAATAATTAATAGAAAAATAATTTCGCGTGCTAACCTTATAAAAAGAAAACATTGGGAAGCCAGTAGATTAATGCACGTAATAATTATTTTGTTATTGTTCTGAGTTGTTTTTAACGGGAGTTCTTCAAATGTTTGGGTGACGGTTTTTTGGTCCTATGGGACTTAACATGGAGTTAAAAAACGTACGATTTTAAATGTTATTTAAAAATAGAAAGCCCTTTTAAAATTTAGAAAAAGGAATAATCCTGAAGGCAATAAACACATGTAAGTACGTGCTAATTTTTCTGATTGCTCTAAATCATTTTTAATGAGAGTTCTCTTAACTTTTGTTGGACGGTGTTTTAGTCCTATGGGACTTAACATGGAGTTAAAAAACGTACGATTTTAAACGTTATTAAAAAATAGAAGGACCTTTTCAACATCTATAAAAAGGAAACATCGTGAAGCCAATACATGAATGTATGTGCTAATTATTTTGTTATTGTTCTAAATCGTTTTTAACGAGAGTTTTTCAAATGTTTGTGGGACGGTTTTGGGGCCAATGGGATTTAACATGGGGTTAAAAAAACGAACGACTTTGAACGTTGTTTAAAAATAGAAGGACCTTTTTAAAAATTATATAAATCGAGTACGTGAAGAACAATACTTTTTATTGCATTTTGCGCTTTACTGTATTTTAGTTGAGCGATTGTGAGGCGATTTCTTGCAGTTTTAGTAACACCATATAAGAACACTCATTTGTCTTGTTGTCGTCTGCTCAAAACAACAAGATGGACGTGGATCTAGGCTCTTAAGTGATTTTCTAAACGGCTCTAAGAACTCTTTGATTATTCGGTTTTTCAGGTGAAGAAATGAAGAGAAGAAACTATATGAAAGTGTTTTAGAAACTAGAAGGGTAGCTCAGTATTACATAATTGTAATGCTGATGATATATGTTTCAAAATAAACGTTTTATGTTGGTTTTTAAAATGACCCAATTTTAAGCAGACAACATTTATAATTTTTGTTTTATAAAAAGTTTATTTTGAAAGATATCGTTAAATAAGTCTTGTGAGTCCATTTATACAAGTTATGTAACGACTATGGGACGAGCACGACACGCGAGCCCGAGAAGAAGAAGAAAAAAAAAAAGCCCTTTCTATTTATAATATGGGCACGTGGGAAGAGGAGACTGGGACGAGATCCGGGCAACCACTTTAGAATAATCGTTTAGATAAACTGATGTCGACAAGTTCTTCGTTTCTAAAAATCGTGGACATCGAGTAATACCTAGTACACACACACCTGATAATTTAAATGCATTTAAATAATAAACGTGTTCTACAGAGCCCCGTGAAGGACAAACAAACAATATGTCGTCGAATTCAATTTATTCAGTTAATAATCTCAAAATATTGAGTTAATACTTAAATATAATTTATATAAACTATTGATTTAGTATTTCAATTTAAAATCTTAATAATTAATGTTAATTTTTATTTGGTGTTCATGTCCTTAACTGGATTCCGTATAAATTCACTATAAACACATTTGATTTCATTTAACTCATGTGTGTGTGTATAATAAGGTATAAGGGATTACATAAGAAACGAGAACGAGACAAAAACGAGAACGAGACGAGAACTGAAAGATTTCTGAAAACAAAAATATCGTTGGCAACGATAGTTAAGGCGAGACTCGTCCGTCAAACGGACAGAATAATCAGTGTTCGTAAACCCATCTTAAGCCTTGTTATTATCTCAGGTATATATGTTAGTGTACACATTGACTAGTGGTTGTGTAGAATATCTGATTTTTCTTAGTTTGACTTGCAAGAAAATAGACTTTTGTGTCTTTTTCTCTCTCTCTTCTTTCAGAATGAATCCCAGATGATGATTCATTCAGGGGGGGGGGGGGGGTTGGTTAGAGAGACACGCGGCAGCACAGTACCCCCCCTCACCCTTAGAACATCTACCCCACACTTTTTTTTTCTTATTCCTCCCCACCCCTCTCTCTTCATTTTGTATAAGTGACACACACATGGGTCCGTGTGTGTCACTTGTATTATATAAGCAAATATATAACCCCCCCCCTCTCTCTTTTCCTTGTCTTATATTATGAGACTTGTGAGGTTTTTTTTGGGGGGGGGGGGGACCAAAACTCCTTTGTTCAAAATGTTGGAA